>CM034156.1:321521560-322128910 GCA_019776745.2 Taxus chinensis | reverse complement strand
TGACATCCCAGGTTACAAAATTATTCCAGGACAAAGGACCCCAAATGGTTCCTTATAATCCCACCAACACATGCCTAACTCGGATTACCTTTGGATGCTCCATACAAATTTATTTTAAGCCATCCTAGTTTTGTAAGCCTCCATACAACCAACTCTCTAGGATGGATAACCTTTTGCACATAATTAAGGCCCCAATTTAGATATATATTATCTTATTTCTCATGTAAACTCATATTTGTTCCTTCAATGATGGAGAAACTTGATTTCACTTCTTAAATGCATCTATCAACCACCCTTCCATCCTTCTCACACTTACCCTTAAAATTATTCTATACATCTCCTTCCATAAATCCAAACATAGATGGAAAATGGATAAAGTCCATAAGCATTTAAGTCCTAGACTTCTAAAAGGGAAAATCCATTGGATCCAAAGGGACTTCATAGAAGAAGGGAAAACCTAGCTAGTAGTAAAAATACAAAGTAAGGGTCCTCTAACATCTTGCTAAAATAAGTATTCAAGAAAAGGTGGTGAACATTTTCAACTTATTTCTCACATAGGATACATATATTCATCATTTGAAAGCCCCTTTTGTTTAAATTTTCCACTGTGATAATTTTATTGTGAAGAACCAACCTCTAGAAGATATTAGCTTTAGGGATAACATATTTATTCCAAAATTTCTCCCACTTAAATTATAGTTTAGAAAGTTCCTTCTCAAAAGACAAATCATTGGCACTTTTGACACTAAAATCCTGTTTTCCTCCTTAGATCAAATAATACTATCATTTCCTCATTTCTAATCGCCACATAGGCATTAATAAGTTCATTGAGAGAACCTAGATCTTGATTCTACTCCTCAAGAGAGATGTATTTCCAACATCTCCAAGGGTCCTTCTCAAAATAATTACTAACAAAATATTCATACTTTCTTTCAACATCCCGATGACTATTAGGGGAAAAAACTTGTAAAGGGGAATCACATATCCAAATTTCCCTCCAAAATTTAAGCCTTATGTCATCCCTTATCTTCCATTTGCAAAACTGAATTAAGAATTATTTGGCCCAATTAATTGACTTTTAAAAGGGAGAACCATCAAAGGTAGGGGAAAAGCACCAATCATCTACTTTATCATCCATCCAATGTTTATTTTTAATAATATCAATCCATACACTCACTTCTCTAATGAGATGCTAAGCCATCTTAGGAAGTAATGTTGTATTCATATTTTCCCAACCCCTCAGTCCTAACCCTCTAAAAATTTTAGGTTTATATACATTATCCCAAGCTATTAAAGTAATTATATTGTTTCTTTCCAACCCACTCCATAAAAATATTTTTTTTATCATTTCAAATCTATCAAAAACATTGGAGGATAGCTTAAAAAGATACATAATATAGATATTAAGGATTTTCAGATAAATCTTAAGGAGTGTGATCTTACCTACTTGGTAGAGAAGGGTTCCCTTCCATCCATCCAACTTACTAAAAAACCGATATATTAGGAAATTCCAATCACTCGTCTAGGGTTTTTTATGTTAATAAAAATTCCCATGTAAGTTAAAGGGAATAATTTGATGGTAAAGTAAAGAATCTAAGTTGTCTTCTTACATATTTTATCTAGAGTATTCAAGAAGATGACAAAGATTTTTCCAAAATTTATTTTTTGATCAGTAACCTCCTCATAATCCTATAATATTTGTTTAATATCCCTAACATGTGGCACCATAGTTTCCACCACTAATATAGTATAATCAATAAGGTGTTGATGAACCACATTTTTAAAAATTAATAGTAGGTGATACCCCCATAATACACCCTTCTCTAATAGAGTTATTCAAATCCATGCTCAGAGATTTGGCCTTTAAAATGAACAAGAAAGGAAAAGGAGCATCTCCTTGTTTAATACCCCTTGAGTTAGGAAAGAAACCACAAGGAGTGCCATTTACCAAAATAGAGAATCTGGCTATGTAAATGCATTTCTGGATCATATGACGCAAAGTGGCACCAAAACCAAACCTTATAATAATCTTATCTAGTAACTCCCATGACAGTTTTTTACAATCCTTAACCATATCCAATTCAATCACCATAGCTTCTTTTTTTCTTTTCTTGATAAAGTGTAAGGTTTCTTATTTTGTATCAAACTCATCTTGGATATGTCTACCCATAACAAAACCTCTTTACTAATCTGAGATCAGAGAGGGAAGGAGTAATTATAATCTCAACACAAAAAAAATTGTGCATAGGTTGATAGGTTTGAAATTATTTAAATCCATAGCATTCAACATTTTGGGAATGAAATCAATTAAAGTACAATTTATCGCCTTAATCATCTTTTTATTCTTAAAAACTCTTGGATATCGTTGCACATTTCCTTCTTCATAATATCCCAAAATTTTTGAAAAAAGAGAACAGGGAAGTCATCTGGCCCTTGGGATTTTTCTGGGTTCATAGTGTTGATTGCAAACTCTATTTCTTCGACTGAGGAAATTTTGACCAACATCTTATTATCCTCCTGGGAGACTAGATTAGTAATACCTTTCAAAAATATTTCTTCTTTACTAACATTGATAATATCATGATAAGAAAGGAGATTGTTGAAATAAGAAATAGAACCCTACTAGATGTCAAAGGTTTCCTCCAAAAAATACCCATTATCAACTTTTATCCTTCCTATTCTATTCTTGCATATTCTCTTAGGGGCGGATGAGTAAAAAAATGGTTTTTTGGTCCCCCTCCTTTAACCATGTAACCCTTGATTTTTGTATCTAGAAGGTATCCTCTTTAGCTAAAATATTTTGGTAATCTGAGAGCATCACTTTTTCTCTTTTTTGGTTGTCCACATCTATCTAACTATCCCCATCTTCCAAATCATCTTGCATAGATGACAACTCTTATTCCATATTTTTTTTGGATACGAAGATATTCCCGAAGCAATTATTATTCCAATATTTCATATTCCTTTTAACATAACCCAATATCGACATCCATTCCTACACAAGATCCATAATTCATTCATGTTGAAGCCACATCTTTTCAAACCTAAAAGGAATTATTATTCTAACAACTTCTTTCATAGAAAAAAAGATAGGATTATGGTTTGAACCTATTCTAGGAAGAGTAGAGATAAAATTTTCCTTCTTCATCCATTTTAAAGAAGTCAAGACTCTATCAAATGTGACTTTAATAAGTTGATTTCCTAACCTTATATTTGACCTCGTAAATTTACTAACTTCAACTTCCACATCTATCAAGTTATTAGAAGACATGAAACTCTGAAGATCTTCTATAATCTTAGTGTAATCCATCAAACCACCATTTTTGTCTCTTATCACAAGAGGAGTATTAAAACCCTCAGCAATCAACCAATCACTCTCATCAATAATGCTATAGAAAGTTGAGATTTTATTCCATAGGTTACATTTTTACCATTTTTTATTTGGAGAATAAATGTTATAAATAATCCAAAAAGAATTATTTCTCAAATCTCTTAGAAGAAAATCCAAACAGTTATCCCCTACTAAGAATATTTGTTCCTTTAAAGTGGTTCAGTTCACAAACCATAACAACCCCCCCTCCCCCCCAAGGCACCCTTAGAACTAACCTCCATAGCCTTTGAATTATTCCATAAAATTATCTTTTATCTAACCAAATATGGTAGCACTCATTTTGGTTTCTTAGATAGCCAATAAATCCATATTATATTTCATTATAAGATCCTTAAGTAGTCTACATTTCATGAAGTTATTTAACCCCCTAATATTATAGGATATTAGATTCATTTCTGGCCTTGGTTTTTGGACCTTCTAAAACCTTTTAAATATAATTTTGTTTGTGTTCTAAAATTTGTTTCTTTCTGAGTATTCTTCTTCCTAGATTCTTGTCTCGTGTCTCCTAGATTTTCTTTCCAGATGACCATATTCACTAGATTCTTCAATATAATTTTTGATAATTAAACTTTAATACCCATGATTAGATCCATCTCCTCACTTTTATTATGATTCTTTCCTTTATCCTGATCAAGGTCACAAGGAGATTCCTTAACTTCTCCTTACAATAATGATTTTATCTTAACCTCTTCTGGTCCTTCATTTGAGTCATTTGCAACACCTTCTAGATCCTTAATTTATTACCTATTAGCTATTGGATTTACCATCTAAGCATTTATAACATCCATTTTTCTCTCTTGGACCTTGTTTTCCATATTATTTCTTAAATTCATACCATTCCTAGAGGGAATCCACGTATGGTTTTCCTTTTCTTTGTTAGGAGGAATATATCCCATATAGGATTCCAAATTTCTAACAACCATATATTTTTCAACCTACACATGCCAACTTGTTGATTGAATCTTAGATTTAGAAAAGGACCTTTGTTTTAACTTTTTGGAAATTACCTTAGTAAAAACCTCCTCATCACCCTCCATTGTGATGATATAATCCTTCTTAGGAGTTTCCTTACCATCATTTTTAGAAATGATCACCCCTTTTTTCATAGATGGAACCATCAGTGCACCTAAATCTTTTTTGCAATTTTGATCCACTTTACATTTCCCTTTCTTCTCTTCCTTCCCCAAAGAAGACACTTCCTTATAAAATTGATATGTTTTCACATTGCATATTTATGCTGAATGCCCCCATCCCTGACATTTAGAACATTTTACCAGACTACTTTTGAATTCATTTTGTGTGTCCAGCTACCCAACTTCGATTTAAGAATGATACTATGGGGAATAAAGACCATAATCAATGAGTAAATACATAATCTAACATAAACCATTCTTAACTTATTCAGGGTAGCATTATCAACTGATACAAAGGACCCTAAGGAAGTTGGTATCCCTTTTATTACTTCAAAATCCCACATTTCAAGAGGTAATCCTAGTAACCTCACCCAAATGGGGAAATGTTGGGCGTCCATTTCTTCAAAAACAACACCATCTTTTCCAAAAACCATGGACCCTTTTCCAAAATGTATTTAAAATATTTTGAGAATTTTAAGCTAAATAGGAAAAAACCATTAAGAGGGGATCTTACCTCCAAACTTCTTTTAGGCTTCCATTTTATAATAGACCATGATCTAATAGAGTCAATTTTGGATCTTCCTCCCACCAGCTTTACTACCAATGCATTCTCCATCTGATTAATGGTTTGATCCACCACACTAACAGGGATCTTTAATAAAATCCCCACATCTTTTTTAGGTTGAAGGTTAAGGATATTTCTCCCATTTGGTCCATTTTTAGAAGAATATACCACTTTATGGGTTCCTTGGGAACTGAATTCCTGTTAGTATTCTCTAGGAATGTCTCTCTATTGTCCATGATACGATCCCTCCCATCCAATTTTGAAAAATCCTTTTTCTCACCTTTCTCTCCACTTCACTTCATCAGGTTATTTAGGTTTTGTTTCAAAAATTTATAAATTTCTATGTGGATTTTTTGTCACAAGGAATAGTATAAATATTCTATAAATCTTCATAATTAATAGAGATGTTTATTATCAAGAGTATGATTATATTTTTTGTGCATGATTTTCCATCTCTTTATAAAGTCATGTTTTGAACCATTAAGATATAATTTCATGTTAAAATCCTATGAAAGATATTTTAAAGAAGTTCAAGCTATTAAAAATCCTTCATTAAAGTATGAATTAGTGTTTCCAATTCGTTGATTAAATTTTTATGAAGTTTATTATATCATTCTAAATCCTCACCCGTGAGGGATTCAATAGATAGTTTGGTAGTTGTATAGGTAGTAGTTTGGATCCAGTATTTTTACAAGTTAACAAAATCATTAAGATGAAAATTAGGCGCAATTGACTTACTATAAAATACTTACAAAAAAATACCCCATATATCCATCAAATTTATGTAAGGAACTAGGGTTTCATTTTGTATGATTTATTGAACCTTATTACAACTCGTAGTTTGGGGTATCAGGTTCTCAAAGGAATCTAAACGAAATGAAGGTGTAGTAATAAGATTAGTATGTTCCTAAAATGAGTTTAAAATATTGAGATGTCATTTATAAGATTTGGTTTTACATTTTAGACATAATTATTTATTATATTTGAGTAATTTTACCAAACAATTTAACCATCAATATGTTGTCATCCATTGACAGGGTTTGGATAGAAGAATGAAGAGTATTTGTAGCATTATTGATTAGATTTGAAGGTGGATTTATCATATTATAGGGATTAGAATGAATATTTAGAGGACTTATAATACTGGAAGAAGGATCATTAATGAAATTTATAAAGAGAGTAGTAGGAAATTTGATTAAAGGATTTATATTGGATTTATGGGAGATTAATTTCATAAGAATCTCAGTTTGGGGTATGTGGAATCCATCTTTAGCAGAATTTATCACATCCTAGTATCCAAATTTCTAAGGAGTAGTGGAGAATCTATTCCTCCTATTTGGACCATATTATATTCAATGGTTGGTGTTGGTTGTGATTTTGAAAAGGTGCATCATGAATGATTGGAATCAACAATTGATAGAGGAGTGAGGAAGGTGAAACCTATATCAAATCTAAATGGGTTGAGGATTGCTAGAAAAAATATAAGAGGTGATGACATGATCATTATATTATTATAATGAGATAATAATTATATTTTTAAAAATAGGATTTAATATAAACAAGAAGGGGACTCAATAAAAAAAAGAGTAAGATTCACATCGGGTTCGTTAGAATGTATACAAGTAAAGAATGGTATAATAGAATATATATTCTCTCTCTTCTAGGAAACACTATTACCAAAATATTGTGTAACATTATTAAATAAAATGTAATATTATTAATAATGAGTTTATTAAACTCATATTAATAATATAGTTGTAATAGTTTTATTATTGGTGAGTTGTGAGAACAAATCACGTAACTATTTTAGTGTGAGATATATCTTAGGGATAAGTTTGAGAGATTGTAGAGATTGGAGAAAGATTTGTGGGTTGTTGAGGATTGATGTTGACTCCTTGTATTAAGGAGAAAATCATCCTATATAATATAAACTCCATCTATGTAAAGACACCCTGAATGAATTTCTAATTCAATATAATTATATTCCATGTTTTTTTATTATTCGGTGTTTTATTATTGTGTAGTTTATATCAGTGGTATCAAAGAAATCTCTACTCTTAGGCTATGATGGGATAATGAATTCATGTGTTATACTCCAACTGTGAATCTGTAGAAACTCATGAGAATTGTATTATCACAAAGGAGCTAACAATCTGCCTAACGTATTGATTCCTTCACACAGATTTGTCTGCATGTATTGTTTGTGGAACAAGATAATCATATTTGTTCTTGTTGTATATATTGTGTGCCCCTGTACATTCCCATGTGATTCATTCTTATCTCTGTGAGTATTTCATTCATTTCCTCCACTCATACCGAGTTCACTGTGAGGATCCGTTAATTCTTCCATTTCCCACGTAAGGTGCAGATTCAATCGTGCATTACCTTCATGGGAGTTTGATTTTCATGTCTATAATTTTGACACTCAAGAATGTGAGCCTTGTTTTACATGAGCCAAGTGGAATATGTAGATGGTTGTTTATGGATTCTGATATTGAAATGTGTGGCGAGATCTTATTCACATTTTTTAGGCTAGCATATATCTCGTAGCCACCAACTCAACATCAGGCGCCGTGAAAATTGGTTTTTTTAGTATTTTTGGTGCACAATTTTTATCTTCCTTTGGAGCTCCCCACCTTATGGATCTGGTCTACATAGGATAATCATGGATTTACATGCAATTTGGTGCTTTACAAAATAAGTATTTGGTATAAAGCTCCACATTTTGTATTAATTTTTTGGTCTTTCCTAAACAAATATCAGTATATGTGTTAAAAGTCTTGTTTAAAGTTATGTGTACGTTGTTATTATTGTCAAATTATTTAAAGTGTGTCATTTTTTTGTCAAAGGAGTTGAATAATTAGTAAATTTATTTTTTCATCGTCATTGTGGAAAAAGTGTCATTGTATTTTTAATTAAGTTATTTTAGGATATTTGTCTATTCGAGTCCTCTTGTCCAAGTTTAAAGTTTCATTTTTCAAATTTGTGAGTTGGCGTAAGTCTTTGTTACCATTTGCTTCATCCACCAAATTGAAGTATTCAAATATTTGTTATCATTTATAATATACTAGTCTATTGTCATTAAATGTCTCACCATCAAAAGTCATTTGTTTCATTATATGCTATTTAGTATCGTTAGTAAAGTTCACTGTCATTGTAAAAATAATTTTGTCTTGAAAATCAAGTATCGTTTTGTTTAAATTATAGTTGTTTTGTGATTCGTCAAAAGTCTAAAAATTTAAAAAAAATTACCTTACGGACGCATTTTTGGTGGAATCTGACGTCCACGTTGTAATTGAGCTTAAAAATTACATCTTGCTGAGTTAAGCAGCGACATGATGGAGGAAGGAGGCAACGAAGGAAGGAGGTAAATCAGCGACCTCTCGCTAGCTACAAGAAATGGGTCTGTACAATGGTGTTGTGGCATTTCAGTTGTGTTTTTACTTTTTGTAATAAGAATAGAAGTCACATTCATGTTCAATTGTAATGTGTGAGAAATTCCTATATGTAACCTCCTAGTAGAAAACATTATAGAGTATGTCTTTAAGTTTATTGTAACACTCATAGATTTGGAAAGGGTTGGTGGTAGATCTAGAAAACCATAGATGTAAAAAGGTAGATAAACTTTTACTGATGTAGCGGTCCTCTGACTACCTTCCTTCCTTATGAAGATGATCCACCAGTGGAATGTTGAGTGTGTTCTTTTCATAAAGTAAGTGCAGGATGCATTCCTTCATATAGTTGTGGTCATGTGCAACAATACGGTCAACCAGTTGGAATTTTACATGCCTTTCTTTGATCCAGATTATGAGGCAAGCCCATGTAGCACGTTGCAGAAAAAGGAGTTATGTTATACCATGTCAACATTAGGGGAGTGTATATTGGGAATAAATAATGTTAACAATAGGGGATTGAATGTTACCAATATATTATGTAACATTATTAAATAAAATGTAATATTATTAATAATGAGTTTATAGAACTCATATTAATAATATAGTTGTAATAATTTTATTATCGGTGAGTTGTGAGAACAACTCACATAACTATTTTAGTGTGAGAGATATCTTAGGGATAAGTTTGAGAGAGATTGGAGAGAGATATGTGGGTTTTTGAGGATTGATGTTGACTCCTTGTATTAAGGAGAACATCCCCCTATATAATGTAAACTTCATCTATGTAAAGACACCCCGAATGAATTTCTAAATCAATATAATTATATTCGTTGTTTTTATTATTTAGTGTTTTATTATTGGGTTGTTTTTATCAAACACTATGATATTAAAGAGGCTATTTTAAATACTTACACAAGAGGGTTGTAGTTTTTTAAGGATGTGGATTTACAAAGGTGATATTCCACACTCTAAAATATATATAGGGTTTGAAATCCTATATTTAGCATAAGGGAGTGATATCTAACTAGTTTATGATTATGGATTGATTGTAGCAAGGTTGTAATAAGATAGAGATACTTATCTTATGGTTTTAAAAATAGATTATATGGATCTTTGGATTGTAAATCCCAAATTTTGGATTGTAAGCTATTGACCTATATATAATAGTGTAATATATTAAAAATATGTTATTCTACTCTAACTTGTATATGACTAATCAAACATTAAATCATATATAAAATAACATAAAGGAAATGAGATGTTAGAGATATTTACCTTTATGTAGAAACAATTGGTGTATTTACTACCGCTATATTTATCAGCAACTTATGAGAGAGTTGATGTAGGGGATCACAAATAAATAAATAAAAGCTAGAAATCTACTTGTTAAAGACTCCAAAGGCTAGCAAGATCATAATCAATGTAGCTCCAATGCTTAGGAATCCTAAGCAAAAAAAATTCCAAGTATAGACTCCAAAAGACAAGTGAGACTAACTTTAAAACCTTTAAGACCTTAAGAGTATATGTGTGGGTGTATACAACATACAAACTTGATGATTTGATGGTAGAATCATTCTATATACATCTAAAATGTTGACATAATTAATTCTAATAAATTGGTTGTGTAAATATCCTAAAATCACCATTATCTAATTAATCCCTTTCCTATAAATACCAAATATACTATTTATCCTAATTAATTTTTTCCTTTATCTAATATCCCATAATTAATCATTTCAATTCATTATTATATCCAATTATCCCACCTTAAATCCTTATTATCATTTTCTAGGAATTTAATATTCCTACACCTACCTACCCACATATTCTATACAAACTTGATGATTTGATGGTAGGATCATTTTATATACATCTAAAATGTTGACATAATTAATTCTAATAAATTGGTTGTGTAAATATCCTAAAATCACCATTATCTAATTAATCCCTTTCCTATAAATACCAAATATGCCATTTATCCTAATTAATTTTGTCCTTTATCTAATATCCCATAATTAATCATTTCAATTCATTATTATATCCAAGCATCCCACCTTAAATCCTTATTATCATTTTCTAAGAATTTAATATTCCTACACCTACCTACCCACCTATTCTACACATACCCTACACCTATCTCCATGTGATCGCATCCCTAATCATATTTTAATCTAATCTAATAATATTCCCCGTCACTAAATCTAGAGGCTTCTATTTTTGGAAGCCTCTCTAAACGTATTCCCTCCATTGAATTTTTAAATTCAATGGAACCTTCTTCCCTCCATGGAATTTTAAATTCAAATTCTAGAATTCTCCATTCTAGAATCCTCAAATCCTCTCCTCAATTTCCAGCCATTGATCCTCATCCCACTTGGATCAATCCTCACCCTCCATTTCCTCTCCCAAAAACTATAAATTTAACTCTCCTCCTCATTAAGAGTAAGAAGAAAGAATCCATAACCAATCTCTATCATTTTATTTAATTGTCTATGATCTTCAATCAATCCATAATTTATCCATAATCAATCATTCATCCTTCATTAATCAAGCCAATAAAAATCAATGGGAGGTGTTTCCCAAGTGTCTCCATTAAATCTAAAGCAATCAACAAAATCCATGAGAAAATCCAACATAACAAAGGAGGAGCATTGCATCTTCTTGGTAAGTGCAGGGAGTGATTCTCCCCCGTTTCCATCTCTTGCTCAATCTGAGGTATTGTTTGAAAGGATTAGATTAGGAATCAATTTAATTTTTGGTTTAAAACTTGCATTTGTATTAATATTTTCTAACATATTAATTTCTGGCACCCACCGTGGGGCTTATCCCCAACTTCTTTATTGTTTTTGAATCTATTTTATCCCTAGAAAAATTTGTCAAAGATTCAAGAATTTGCATTTTCATTTACACTTTCAATTTTTTTTTTTTTGTGTTCATTTGTTGTTTTCAGCATGAAACAGCGCATATGACCTATGTCTTGGCACCTTTGCATTATATTGGCACCTTTTTCATATTTTGGCACCTGTTTGCATACTTCAATACCTTTGCTTTAGTCTTAAAATATTTGTGATTGCATTTTTACCATTTATAGTACTTTCCCCATACTTCAGTGCCTTTATGACATGTAGTGGTGCCTTTACTAAACTTTGGATCCTTTTTTTGGTGCCTATGACCTAGTTATTAGTGCCTTTGTAAAATCATAGATTTTATTTACAACTAACAATATAATTTTATTTACAAGTGTTCTTGGTGGTTTTTTGCAGGTTTAGAATTCTATTTTTTCATAGGATTATTGCAGAAAAAAAGAGGAAACTCTACCCATTTTGATATTTATATTGTTACAGACTACTAACCCTGTGTTTTGTACTATGATCAGTCCAAGACATTTGGGGTTATAATCAAATTAGTAACATTTGTTTTGCATTTTCTCCTCTTAAAGACCCAATCACACAAGATATATTGTTTCATTTTATTATGTAACATTTATTTTCTTGCATTATCTTTCTTGCGTGTTTTCCTTTTTTCTTTGTTTGTCTTTAAGGAAAAACTATGTATTCTCTCCTCTCGCGTCTTAGGACGATCTTGAGGATCAAAAATGGATATCTTTCCTGTTTTTCTTTTATAGGGGCAATGTGACATGGAAGTAACATCCACACACTTTCCATAGTCCTAGGGGTCTCATGACCATGTAATTCACCTCCACGCATGTAGACACACCCCTTGTTCTAGTGACATATATAAATTATTAGAGAGATGTCATTATTGGCTAAATGCTTGCTTGTTTTAATAAATTCATGAAGTGACGGTCTTCCAGGTCCTAATACCGAGGCCTTGGACAACATCCTTGCAACAAGGACTGTTGATGCAAAATCACAGCACCCCTAGATGATGATCAGATTTCTAGGTTAATCACTCTAGCATCCACTATGATTGCATAACATTGAATACTTTCTTTGAGTGCGGGACTCGCGAAAATGAGAAAGGAATCTCCAGAGAAGGCTGGTTCCTCTTTCTAAACTACCTGCCACAAGCTATTCCAGTGCAGGCAAGCTAATCTAAATATAATCTAACCATGCCAAGGAGACAGAGAGAGAGAAAAGGAAAAAATAGAGCCTACACTAAAACAGTGATACACCAGAGAAGGAAAATGTTGAACATCTATCAAAACTGCCATGGGACAAGGAGAGGTGAGCAATGGGAAGGATGAATAGATGCATCACAAACCCAAGGATAGATTTCACACAGAAAATGTCCCAAAACTCCATGAACACAGCTCCAGAACTGTAATGAACATTAGAACATGCACAAATACATTCAATGAAGAGAGGCAAGAAGAGAACAAGTGAAAAATGAGCAAGGATGGACAGATGCATCACAAAACACGTTTTTTGTTGCTCCAGAAGTTTGCACAGAACATCATTTCAATAGTAAAAGAAAAAAATGCCATTATAGAGAAGGGGAGGAGGTTCGAACTCCATTTTTAACCCTAGAGAAGAAAAGAAGGGAGGGCAGAGTTGAAAAGATGAACAACCTTTGAAAAATGAGCCAAATTTGGCTTTATACAATGCATGGGTCGAGCCCAGGAGAGAGAAAATGTATAAAAATGTGGGAGTCATCCAACCATTGACCAAAACACATTCTTCATTAAAATTAGTGGTTGAAACATCACTTTTGGCCATTCTGAAGAAGAATGCAACCCATGTGCATTAAAACTAGTTGTTGAGATGTCAGTTCTAGCCATTACCACGTGTTAGAGATGTTTCTTGATTTTCTCTCTCCAAAATGAACCAAAATGCAAGATTGAACCTAAAATCGTGTAGATAATTTCACCAGATTTCCATTGATATAAAGAACGTGAAAATCTGAGCTCTGGATCGAAAGTTATGGCGATCTGAAGATTTAGGGAAAAAATAGGCCAAAACGGATCTGCAGGAAAATATTTGAATTTTTTCCACGCTCTGCCACTTGGATGACACGTGTCAGGCGCTGATTGGATGAGAAATTATCTCTCCTTCCCTTTCCATGGGTTTCCCTTTGAAAATTTTGAATTTTTATAACTTTGGAAAAATTTCCATTTTTTCCCCGCACCCCCGCCACTTGGGACACGTGGCATGATCTGGTTGGAGGACTGGGGCGCGAGGTCATCCTTGTATTTTAATTTTTTGGCCCAATACTTTTGTAAAATTTTCCTAAGTCTTTCCCTGGCTCTGAACTCCCCTTCCCCTTAGGACACGTGTCCTGTGTCTATTAACTCGGGCCGACCCTTCAAACCTTGCCCTTTGAAATTTTTTGGCCAAAAAACACTTAGCTAATTTCCATTGCGCTTCCCCTTGTGACACGTGGCATGTTCTGATTCGTCAGTAGCTCTTTCGGCTTTTCATGTCCCACGCGTCCCTCTCATATTTTCGGCCCGACTGTCCCAAACTGCCTAGGACAAAAATCTACAAACCGTCCGATTCGGGCTTCCTTGTCCCTCTTTGCAGTGAAGACACATGGTGAGATTTGATTGGCTCTTAGCTCTTTCAGCTTTTCGTGTCCCACGTGTCCTTTTGGCCCAAATGTCTTGAATGAAAGCTTCTTGTTTCAGCCAAATCGGATGGTTCACGTCCTCCGCGTACTTCCATTCCGGATGTCCCAAACTATCTAGGACAAATTTCTCCGAACCGCCCGAAATGAACTGACTTGCGCCAAACCAGCCGATCTGTGTCCCGTGCGTACTTTTGTCCCGGATGTCCCAAACTGCATGAAACAAGACTTAGGTAATTTTCTTCATTTTTCAGCCAGTTTGGCTTTTCGTGTCCCATGCGTCCCGACGTCCCAACTGTCCCGCAGATCGCCTGGACTAGGACTTAGCCAATTTTCTTCATTTTTTTGGCCCCAAGCTTGGTTTTTTGCAATTTTTTACCTTTTCTAACATGTTGGGTTTTCTTCTTGGACAAGAGAGTTAGAAAGAAGTAGAGGAGGGCCCAAAAACATGATTTTGGGCCTTGAATTGATCTACTTGCTCGGGACTGAATAATCTGATGCATGTTATCAAAATTACCCTGGGGGGTGAATTTTGGATAACAATTTTGGTGACTCAGCGGGGTCATCTACCTGCTAGATGAAGTTACCAGTTGCCTGAAGCATCCATTGGGCATGGAGTCATGAGTTTTAACCTACAAACTGATCTGAACTTTGAAAACCTCCCTCTGAGCCACTTAAAACCCACTGATATGGAGTCATTCTCACCAAAATGCCACTGAAATGGACTATGCAAGAGCAAAGCCAGCACCACAAACACTATGTACAGAACTGAAAATCATACATGCTCCAAATGGAACATGCAGAGTGTGCACAAGCACTTCTTCTACTAAAAGCAAACCTACCTACTCTACTCTAACTAGAACAAAGGCAAGCTAAAAAAAACCTACAATTGGTTGTGAGAAATAGCTTCCCTTTCTCAAAAGTGGCAGCCATGCAATTGATTTGGAGCTGAACATGGCTAATTAGATGGATGGAAAATCAACAAGAAGCTGGTCTTCCACCCAAATCATCAAGGTATCAGCTGAAGGAAAATTCAATACCTGTTTTAGTTGCTCTGCATTTGGATTGAAGAGGTATGACAGCTGATCCTTGGTACTTTGTAGCTCATCCTCATGCTTAGAAGCAAGCATGTCTGGTCGTGACTTCTCCTTTGGCTCCAATGAAGCCAAATATTTGATTGGGCAAGGTCTGATCCATTTGATATGCCCATAGCTCTGATTTTCAACTCCAAGAATGTAGTTCTCTTGTAGACCTTGAATGGATGGTGTGGAAGAAATGGTGAAATTCTTCTCTTCCTTCAATGAAGAACATGAAAGATTAAAATCTTCCAATCTTGGTTCTAAAGAGCTGTTATAAGATGCAGGCTGCTGCAAATGAATGTTCTCCTTCATGACAGCAGACTCAAGTGTTTGGAATGTGGATGATGAAAGAGAGAATGGTGGAAACTCAACCGGCTCTTCTCCATCAAAACAGCCCTCCAAATCTGACAGATAAACTACCACATGACTGTCCTGCTGCAAATGCTCCACTTCCTCCATGGTGTCTTCTTGATCTGTAACTTGACCACCATGGTTTCTTTCATCCTCCAACATTAAGTTTGAGAGATCAAAATCTTCTTCAGTACTAGAACTTGAGAGAGATGAAGTAGAAAGAAGAACTGAAGGTTCTCCTGTAGCCTGCTTTGTGCTCAAAGCCCTTGGATCTACACTTTTCTCCTCCACAACTAGAATGTGCTCCTCTTCTTTTGGATTTGGAGTAGCTTCTCCTTCCTCCAATGTTTGAAGACAATTTTGCTCTTGGTTGAACTCTTCCTCCAGCATGAAGTTTGTCAAGTCAAACTCTTCAATCTGCTACTTTAGAGGACAAGTTGGGACTGCAAGATCTTCTTCTGAGCTTTCTTCCTTTATGGATGATTGTGTAACTTAAATTGAATCAGCATTCCCTTCAAATAGAGTGCAAACATGGACACTACCTTCTGAGAAAACTAACTGCTGATCTAATTCTTCTTTTTGCTCTTCTTCTGCTACCACCAAATCAGTCCTGAGCACCATTTGTTCAACCTTAGCCTCTTCTGTAGGTTTAACCATTAAGGGGATCTTGGTCATCCCAAATTTGGCAGCCCAAACCCTTAAGTTTTCTGTCATTTATTTTCTGTTGGGCTCCTCTTATTGCTGTCCTTCATGGCCATTTTTTGCAATTTCTTCTTCCCCACATGGAATTGAGAATGCAAGAGGAGGGATGGGTTGTAACTCAATTGATTTGGCAATTTTTTGTGGTGGTGGAGGTAGAAACTCTTGTTTCTTTGGAGGAGGAGGTATTTATGCTAGCTCTTGTGGAGGGGATGACTGTTTGGAAGGAAAAAAGAAAGAAGAATTGAGGTGCGGTGGAAGACTGAGAGGTGGAGACATGGGATCAAAATTTGGGACAGCAGATGATGTTGCTTGAGTAATGGGAAGAGAAAAACTAGATGATGGTGTAGAACTTACCCATTGACAAGGTTGTTCAACAACAAGTGTATAGGCCTCTATTTCTATTGTCCATTATGCAAGTTGGGGCAGCATCTTCATCATGAAGTCCAGCTTCTCCTGAGGGCTGAAGTGTCTTGGAAAAGGGCCTCCCCATGGACAAGGAGTCCTGCAACCAATTCTGAAAGCTCTCATTTGAGCTGTTGCTCTGGACTGCACCATCTTTACCTCCATCTTTTGGATTTTCTCCAACAGACCAGCATCTTGCATCTGATGGTCTTCATTATATGCATACTCTTGCTCTTGGAAAGCTCCATAGCCAAACTGATTTTGGCATTGATGCTTATATGGGTATGCATGCTGATTTTGAATTTGTTCAAAATGCTGATTTGGAGGATTTAAAAAGCATGTTGGAGGTGGGAAACATTGTTGCTGTTGTAAATGTGAGTTCCATGATGGAAATGAAGTCATGATTGCACAACTTCATGGAATGGAAAAAAATGAAAGGAATGGAAAGAAGGATGGATGAGAATGGATGAAAAATAGGTCTGCAACTTCAGAAATGGGTTGCTGATCAGATGGAGTCACCAGATGTGTTTGCAAATGCCTCCAAAGGCTGAAATCTTCACAAGAACACACCAACCTGCAAAAGATGAAGTGGAAGAACTTTAAGGTCCCACCCGGCATGCCAAAACTGTTGATGCAAAATCACATCACCCCTGGATGTTGATCATATTTCTAGGTTGATCACTCTAGCATCCAGTGTGATTGCACAACATTGAATCCTTTCTTTGAGTGTGGGACTCATGAAAATGAGAAAGGAATCTCCAGAGAAGGCCGGTTCCTCTTCCTAAACTACCTACCACAAGCTATTCCAGTGCAAGCAAAATAATCTAAACCTAATCTAAGGCCAAGGAGACAGAGAGAGAGAGAAAAGGAAAAAATAGAGCCTACACTAAAACGGTGATACACCAGAGAAGGAAAATGTTGAACATCTATCAAAACTGCCATGGGACAAGGAAAGGTGAGCAATGGGAAGGATGGACAGATGCATCACAAACCCAAGGATAGATTTCACACAGAAAATGTCCTAAAACTCCATGAACACAGCTCCAGAACTGTAATGAACATTAGAACATGCACAAATACTTGCAATGAAGAGAGGCAAGAAGAGAACAAGCAAAAAATGAGCAAGGATGGACAGATGCATCACAAAACACGTTTTTTGTTGCTCCAGAAGTTTACACAGAACATCATTTCAATAGTAAAAGGAAAAAACACCATTACAGAGAAGGGGAGGAGGTTCGAACTCCATTTTCAACCTTGGAGAAGAAAAGAAGGGAGGGCAGAGCTGAAAATATGAACAACCTTTGAAAAATGAGGCAAATCTGGCTTTATACAATGCATGGGTTGAGCCCAGGAGAGAGAAAATGTATAAAAATGTGGGAGCCATCCAACCATTGACCAAAACACATTCTTCATTAAAATTGGTGGTTGAAACATCACTTCTGGCCATGCTGAAGAAGAATATGACCCATGTGCATTAAAATTGGTTGTTGAGACATCAGTTTTGGCCATGTTGAAGAAGAATGCAACCCATGTGCATTAAAACTGGTTGTTGAGATGTCAGTTCTAGCCATTACCACGTGTCAGAGATGTTTCTTGATTTTCTCTCTCCAAACTAAACCAAAATGCAAGATTGAACCTAAAATCGTGCAAAGAATTTCACCAGGTTTCCATTGATATAAAGAACATGAAAATCCGAGCTCTGGATCGAAAGTTATGGCGATCTGAAGATTTAGGGCAAAAACAGGCCAAAACGGATCGGCGGGAAAATATTTGAATTTTTTCCACGCTCTGCCACTTGGATGACATGTGTCAGGTGCTGATTGGATGAGAAATTCTCTCTCCTTCCCTTTCCGCGGGTTTCCCTTTGAAAATTTTGACTTTTTATAACTTTGGAAAAATTTCCATTTTTTCCCCGCACCCCCGCCACTTGGGACACGTGGCGTGATCTGGTTAGAGGATAGGGGCGCGGGGTCATCCTTGTCTTTTAATTTTTTGGCCGAAGACTTTTGTCAAATTTTCCTAAGTCTTTCCCTGTCTCCGAACTCCCTTTCCCCTTAGGACACGTGTCCTGTGTCTATTAGCTCGGGCCGACCCTTCAAACCTTGCCCTTTGAAATTTTTTGGCCAAAAAACACTTAGCCAATTTCCATTGCGCTTCCCCTTGTGACACGTGGCACGTTATGATTCGTCAGCGGATCTTTCAGCGTTTTACATCCCATGCGTCCCTCATGTATTTTTGGCCCGGCTGTCCCAAACTACCTGGGACAAAAAACTCCAAACTGCCCGATTCGGGCTTCCTTGTCCCTCTTTACGGTGAAGACACGTGGCGAGATTTGATTGGCTCTCGACTCTTTTGGATTTTCACATCCCACGCGTCCTTTTGGTCCAAATTTCCCAGAGGAAAGCTTCTTGTTTCGGCCGAATCGGCTAGTTTGCGTCCTCCGTGTACTTCCGGCCCGGATGTCCCAAACTGTCTGGGACAAATTGCTCCGAACCGCCTGAAATGGACTGACTTACGCCAAACCAGCTGATCCGTGTCCCGTGCGTAATTTTGTCCCAGATGTCCCAAACTGTGCGAAACAAGACTTAGGAAATTTTCTTCATTTTTCAGCCAGTTCGGCTTTTCACGTCCCGACGTCCCAACTCTCCCGCAGACCGCCTGGACTAGGACTCAGCCAATTTTCTTCTTTTTTTTGGCCCCAAGCTTGGTTAGTTGCAATTTTTTACTTTTTCTAACCTGTTCGGTTTTCTTCTTGGACAGGAAAGTTAGAAATAAGCAGAGGGGGCCCCAAAAACATGATTGTGGGCCTTGAATTGATCTACTTACTCAGGACTGAATAATCTGATGCATGTTATCAAAATTACCTTGTGGGGTAAATTTTGGATAACAAGGACTTGGGCCCCACATACCACAAGGTATATTAGGGGCTCCCTTGGTGAGCTCATATATCCTAGACTAGGAAAGGTTTTCGCTGAAATCAAACTATAGTGCAAGGTGGCTGCACTCCCTAAGAATACTCGCTATCCAACCCCACATTGACACATAGGTGGAGATCCAGTTTGTGGCACCATCATCGGTGAATGGTATTAAAAGTGGTATAAAGTTTGGTTATAATACCATTTAACTAGTTAGGGTGTGTGTTGCATATTTTTTTCTTACTTGTGAACACCTTTAACCATCCGATCACCTTAAAAATTTAATCTATTAACCATCCGTAATAAAAAATCCCAATCTAAATCCCATCACCATCCTTAATCAACTAACCAACCAAATATAATCAACCACACATCCTATCAAACCACGGCCTTTGATCCTTAGTCTCCATCCCCTCCAAACCAACATCTAAACCCCTACTTTTTTTCTAAATCCATCAACAAAGCTATCCCATCATCCCCCACCCAGAAAAATCAACCATCTCATTTTGATCGTGAAATACCACATACTATCCAAAAACTTAATAAATGAATCTCAAATATCACATCCTACCTCAACCAATCCCTCCTCATCATCTAAATCAACCATCTTATGTTGATCCTAACATCTTAAAAAACCATCCAACAACTCAATCAAAAAATATCTGATCTTAAATCATGTATCAACCAATCACCTCCTAAACCATCATCTCCCAACCAAACCCATCCATAATTTACCATTTCTAATATACCTACCCCTCACATGATTTAATTCCTCTTTGAGTAACCTGAATCATCTCAAACCGAACCCCGAACTAATCAACATAAACCACTATCCCCATAAGCCAATTTCATCAAAATAGACTACCTCACTAACTTTGACCTAGACCAAGAGGACATCCTTTATGTTCTTACTAATCTAGAAATTAATCCTAATCCCACACAATCATCCAAAATTCCAACCTCCAAATCCTCTATCAATCATCATGAGCTATACCTTACTCTCATCAAAAATCATGCACATAATCCGTCACCATCTAAAATCTCAACTCCTAAATCCAATCATTTTAAAACCTATAATCAACTCCCATTCACATATACAAAACAATCCCAACAACTTAACCCAAAATTATCATCCCCCACATCTCATCTTAGTCCTCCATCCTCTTCATCTTCATCATCCCAATCTAATCCTACTATATTTCTCCTAGACAGTCCCACATCCCTTAATCCACCATAAAATTCAGCCTTGTGTGCATGTATACTTTGATTAATGCTAAATCAAATGAAGTAAGAAATACCACCTAAAATAATTCTACAATTTAGCTAAAACAAAGCATAAACACCATTAAGATAAAGAACTAAGCAAGATCTAAACTAACATCATAACTTTGAAAATATGAGTTCAAAACTATGCATGTTATTTTAACATCTCTACTCTCCTAGATTACCAGCAAAATGCACGGACCTATTTATCTCCAATGGAAATCAACAATTACTTTGTTTGATCCTTAAATAATACAAGAATAAGAAGCTTTAGCTCTTAACAATGGTGACCTCTCAAGAAAACAAAAGGCAAGCTCTTAGTCTCTTTGATATATACTTTGTATTTTCTCTCTTAAGAATTTTAGGTGTCTGTATAAAGATAGAAGAAGGGCTCCTTATATAGCCCAATGGATAAAGGAAACACTTCATCCCTTTGCATGTGGGATAAAGATAAAACATGATTAGGAATGGATAAGGTTGTTTTATTAAAGGTAACCTTACTTTAGAAGGGTTTAATTTATGCTTAGCAAGTCATGGGAGTTGGGGGTGCTTTAATCAATCAAATGTGATTAACTAATAGGTATATGTGAGCATAGAATCCAATTAGAGGAATATTAGCACGATTTAGGCTATTAGAAAGGGATTAAATCAATTAAATATTGATTTACTAGTTAAATGAAAGGGAAGACTAATTAATTAATAATAATTAATTAATTTAGATAGAGGAGGTGATTAATTAACAGAAGGTTGTTAATTAGGGTATTTGTTGAATAGGTGAATTAATTAATTAGCTTAGTTTAATTAATTAATGATGATATGAGGGAAAATGAGCACTTTTGATGATATGTCATTGATTTGTGAGAAAAAAGATAATTAAAGCAATTTAAGTATTTAAATTGCTTGGGCATAATTATGGGTGTCTACATTTGCCCCTCTTTGGGGTGCGTAAGTGACGCCACTTCAAAGATAGTAGATGAGTGGAATTTTGAAGAGGTAGAAGAAAAATTAGTATAAGTGAGAGATTCCCCCTTTAGTGTCGATGGGGTGATGAAAGAAAATGATCGACGATCAAAAAAGGTGAGAGATAGATAGAAGAATGGGAAGAGGAAAGATTCCCCGGTAAGATGGAAGAATAGGGGTGAGAGGAAAGTAATGTAGAAGGAATAGGGAGGAGGGGAGAGAAGAGCTTAGCCTCTAGCCACTGTGTATTGGAACAATTTTTGTGTCACCATATTGCCATAAGAGCTACGTCATTGGTCCTTATGAAAAATATAAGCATACAACAAAGGTAGAACGACATGAAAAACCATACTACGAGTAATTGTCCATTGCTAAAAACAACAACTCCATGCAACATACAAAATGTAATGCAATACGAGAAAGTAAAAGATGCCTAACTCCATGCAACATACAAAATGTAATGTAATACTAGAAAGTAAACAAGCTAAACTAATAGAGAAACATAATATAATGTTTTTATTATCGAGCTTCAGTTACGACCTGTGTAAATTAACGACAAGGGTTGATGATGGTGCCCCAAGCAAGGATACATGTGAGGGTAATAACGGAGGACACTTGGGTTTGATGGAAAAGTAATGTGCACTATGAAATAGTACCAGGTAACTCGTTGTGCCCCAAAGTACGGATGAAGTAAGCAGCCTAGCTTTGATTGATGGAGGTAAATCAAGATGATCCACAAGTTACACACATGAACAAGTGAGAACCAAAGAGAGACGTTTTGTAGGATGATTTTCAATTTTTAGAATTTTTTTGAAACATATTTGAATGTTTTTTATTTTTTTGAAATTTTTATGAAACTATGTATAGGAAGAAAAGGAAGCGTGGATGCCCCTAATGATAGATGGGACCTACAAGGTCATAAGGCCATGTGTGTAGGAGAAAGGTGAAGATGCAAAAATGACCCAATGATTATGTGCGAGTATTCAAAGGCAAACTCTTCACAGGTATAAACAGGACCTAAGGCCATTATGGATAGGATCAACATGATGATGAATGTAAACCAATGAAGTGTTGGGAAGAAACAAGGATGCCCCCAGCGTAAGTTGGCCTAAAAGCACATGATAGAAAGGAACGAGAAGATTTTTTTGTGGAAGGGGATAAAGGTGCCCAAAAACATGGCAAAAAAGTAATCTTATACACATGGATGTTGTTAACGAAGTAGAAGAATGATGTGAATGATATGAATGTATCTTAGAAGCCTCTCGATGAAGAAGTGATTAGCCAAAGGCACAAATTGTGAGACGAGATATGGACTAGATTAAGAGTTTGAACAAGGTCAAAAAAAGACACTTGGTAACATAATAATCATGTTTACTCATAGATATCCAGTGTGTGCACGTGGAATTTATTACCTTTTGAAAGGAATATTTAATAGACAATAAGTGAAGAGACCCAAGCCAATGTGTATGAATGATTAATTGTGAAAGGTGATTTTGTGAATGGATGGTGAAATGATAGCCATACATTGCTCCACTACCAGCCAGGCATTCATAGCCCTGATGGAGATGTATTTGATTATAATCACAACATTGCTCTACTTCTAGTCAGACATCCATAACCTCGGTAGAGTTTATTGGAAATACCCCAAGAGAGAGTAATATATCAATTTGCTTTTGCTTTGTAGCTTTTAGCTTTTGATTTTTGATTGATTTTGATTCTTTTGCTTTCTAAAAACTTATTTCAGCTCTCTTGTTTGACAAGGGGTTAAGAACCACTGATGGCTTGATGGAAGGAGGTGGAAGTGCTTACGTTGATGACATTGGCTAGTGTTAACAAATATGTCCAAAAGTTCTTCGCAACAAGTTTATTAGATGTTGAATGTGATAGGATCTCTAAGAGGTCAGTCATTCTTTAGTTTACCAAGGTGATAAAAGACCAGGATCAAACGGATATCATAGAGATAAATTTCACAAAATGCATGTGAATAAGCTAACCAAAATATCACCGAAGGGATGAAAATGATAGGAAGACTTGCAAAAGAATAGCAAGGAAGGGAAGAAATAAATATCCATGTGTACGCAACACCTAATTATAATGTTTGATCTTTATACCTTTGATTTTTGTTGTGTTTTCTCAATGTTTTTTTTATATTTTTATTTTTTTAGATTTTTGATAGTTTTTTGGACTGTTGGGACTAATAGAGTCACTCTGTGTCATAGGATCCAACAACGATGTTTGTGACTTCCTTAATAAGGGAGACTAAGCATGTTTGTTTATCAAGAGTCATGTTTTCCCCAATCTCGATGATTGTGGTGAGTTCACACTCAAAAAAGGATTGTGATTTTTCCTAAAATATGGATTTTGTATGTAGGAGATCGAGTTCCCTATCCAATGGTTTATGCACTTTTTGTCATACTTGATGGTTACATTGATTTGCATTCTTGAATCGCACTTGATTTAGAATTTTGAGATTGTTTGATTTGTTTGGATCTATAGAGCTCTTTGTAGTTTTGATATGAGCTTGATTAAGAAATTGTTTGAGTTTCTTATAAGATAAAACGTGACTTGTCTGATCTCGAGAAGGAGAAGAAAGTGAACGTGGACATTTAGAACTGATGCAAGAAATGACCACAGGCTTTCCATCATCTTTGTTAGAAGAATAATGTGATTGATGAAAAGGATAAGGTCCAAGAAGTGAAGAGGAGGGGCTACCAAGAGGTAAGCTACTGATAGAATATGATGAAGGGCTTCTAGGATGTGGCCCAAGAATAAAAGAAGAAGGGCTACTAGGACATGACCCATAGATATAAGATGAAGGGATACTAGGATGTGGCCCAAGAATAGAAGATGATGGACTACCTAGGGGTGATCCATACCTAGAAGACAAGGGGCTAGTTGGATGTTCCCCAAGAATAGAATATAGTGGACTACTCAAAAATGTCCCACAAATAGTAGATGGAGGGATACTAGAAGGTGACCCACACCTAGATGAAGATGAAAGGCTACTTGGCGTTAACCCCATAAGATATTGTGATTGAGGAATTATGATAGACAAAGCATTATTAGGTGATGAGAAGATTGGCCATGGATCAATGCAAGACCAAGGAGTTTCATCACATAATGAAGAATGGGAAGATGGAAGATTAAGAGGAGGATCAAGTTGCATGATCTGAGGCTCTTTCTCCATTTCTTTATAAAAGGAATCAACATTTTCCTCACAATATGCAGACGCATCAAAGTCTAAAGAGAATCCTTTCTCGTAATCTGCTAAAGGAATATCTTCATATGCCCCTATAAATGCGCTGATTGTTTCTTCATTCTGAAAGAGATCAATCGGTATGATTTTTTGATCAACCACCAAGGGTTGATTGGAAGAAAGAGATCCAATTGGTGTGGAAGACTTAAAATATGTTTGATGATGATTTATAGAATGAAATGATGTGGGGGATGAAGAAGATGTGTAGCTAGATGCCTCAGGAGTAGAAGAAGGTGGTGTGGACCTGCCTATATAATTGTATGTCGTATGTAAAATAGTAGGATTAATTCCAAAGTCTATAGATTGCGACGCATGGGTTGATTCAGACATTTGTCTTGAAGGACTTTGAGTCACATGAATCTTCAAAGGAGGAAGACTTATTGGGGGTGATTGATGAAGAAGGTCCTGGGAAGAAGGGGAGGACCATGAATCAAGAATCGCATTGGATGAATAATAAAAAGGGTCCTACAAAGAAAGGGACGACTGTGATTCAAGAATTGTATTATATTTTTGATTGGATGGATTTGGAGTCACGTGTATCTTCAAAGAAAGAAGACTTCGTTGAGGTGACTGATAAAAGGGGTCCTGTGAAGAGAGGGAGGACCATGACATAGGAGTCACATTAGATGACTTAGGAGTTGAATTAGATGAATCTGAATACTATTTTGGATCCAAATAGTAGTTTGGATCTGAATCATTAGAAGATTCAGAGGAAATATTTAGATTTTAATCCTCAGAAGAAGAGGAAATGTTTGGATTGGAATCCTCAGAAGAAGAGGAAATGTTTGGATTAGAATTAGAAGAAGAGTGGGGGGAACCCGAATAATAATTTGGATCAGAAGCGTCCAAATCATACCACTAACTATGAGATGAAGGTGGGGAACGAGTTACCCATATGGGGTCCCTAACATGAAGAACCAAACGAGGTTTAGTTGTGATGGGAATCATATGATTTGAATTGGTGAACCTAGGTTCTATATTTTTGTAAGTATGGGGAACTGCACAATAGTTAGTCATTTTTGGTGTTTTTTAAGCACAAATGTCAAGATCTAGATAGTGTGATGAAAATCCTTCAAAGGGAAGGAAGTGACATGTTGATTTGGGTAGCATAAGGACAACTAACTAGACATTTCATAAGTATTGATATGCGTGCATGATTTTTTGAATGTCTAAAGAAAATAGACATCATGATGATGTAATATCGATGAGATCGAACGGGATTGTCCTAGAAAATAAGTTTTCTGAATGAATAATCACAAGGAACAACTATGTAAGTGTGAAACACAAAGCCAATCAACAAGGAAATACACCATATGAAAATATGTGTGCAAAGTTTGATGAAAAGGTGATCAATATAATGTTAATATTTACGTCAAGCTCGAAATGAAAAAGGCGTAAATATTAACAAAGGGTAGATGTGACTCCCAATCAAAGGATACCATGACAAGTTCAACAACCAACAAGACCTAAATTTTAAAGGGTGGGGTTTACA
The DNA here is from genome assembly GCA_019776745.2 of Taxus chinensis. NCBI lineage: Eukaryota > Viridiplantae > Streptophyta > Pinopsida > Cupressales > Taxaceae > Taxus > Taxus chinensis. Next base: position 322,102,483 of record CM034156.1, on the reverse strand, counting down.
AATGGAAGCCAAGTAACCACACCAATTAGACACGTTTATCAAGCTTTGCAGAGAAGTGAGATATTAGTGTCAAAGTGGTATCGGAACGACGTAAACAAAGTAAGCAACACCCTTCAAGATTTGGGATAATGTTTGAAATCAAATGAAGTCAAAGTATACTAAGGATGTGTTAAAATGTGTGCAACGTAACACCACAATGCAGATACTTAGATCACGTTTACGAAAAATAGAACATAAGTATCTTAATTGTGTCGAGACAATGCAAACAAGGTAACACGTCAAAGGGAGATCAAATGATGAATTAATCCAAACTATGATGATGATCTTGACGTGGGTATCAAGATCATAAAGGCTACTAATGATATAAATACACCTCCACACACTTTAGACATTTAACTTACCCAGCTGCAAACATGGATGGGCATAAATGGACAAAAAAGTGGTAAAAGCAACCGATTGGGAACACAAAGGTATTCACCCTTCTTTTGAACAACAAAGTCTCAAAAAAATGTGAAGGACGTAGAACAAATTGGGGATGAAAAATTTTGGCCTCACTTCAATAGAGTTTCACCTCACCTTAAGACAAGTGAAAAACTAAGCGAAAGTAATGTGTCACACGTTTCGTGATGCAAAGATGGCTCACAACTCAACACTGTTTTAGAATAGTTAATAGTGGGCTCCTGGCCAAAGTATATCTTCCTATGTGGTTCTATCGTCCTAGGTGTTACAAAATTATCCACGAGCGGGATGATTTACCCAAATAGTTTTGACTATCTTGGGAGTATCTTGACTTTTCCCCCTTCAAGCACAGTGGGCAGTAAATGCATTCATCATGTACTTAAAAGGGTCGCGTAGGGACAACTTGTAACTCTATCTCACTAAGGATTTACTAGTCAAATAGGTAGTGCGGAGCACTTCCCATTTCATCCATAAGGTTCCCTCTTATATGGAATAATTTGGGGTTCCTAGAACCACCCCCATTGTTGTAGTTTAAGGTGTTATGCCAAAGTGGTTATGTTCTAGTTGAGCAGAGAGGGACGTACCCTTTTCCGAAACCTGTAATACAGTGTTTTGAATATGTTGTTCTTTTTATCTTTTTTAATTATATGTGGTTTGATTGAACACCTTTTCGCAACCTGTATAACAACTGTATTAGTAGTTTTTGACTTCCTTTTGATTCCTTCTTTCTTTGACAAGCGTTTTTAGGTCTTGCACTCAAGCGTTAGTAGTTCTCTAAGAAAATCACATTATTTAAAAGATGATTAAGAGTTTCTTTTGATTCTCAAGATCATCCAAGGATGTAAGAGAAGGGCGTAAAAAATAAATAATCCAACTAAAAAGTAAAGAAAATCTTTCCAACCAATGAACCATACAAAAATCTTGATAAATATTCATTCCCTTAAACCAAAAGTGAAAGATGAAGTTTCCAATTTACTAAATGTTATAAAATGAAGACTAAAGTTGCTTTCAATTCTCAATATCACTCTAAGGTGTAAGATAAGAGCATACACAAACTTTATCCTAACTATATATTAATAGAAAACTTCAAATCAAAGGACTATTGAAAAATACTTTGTAAATGATTCATTCCCTTAAGCAAAAATGAATAATCAAATTTCTAAGTTTAATTACAATGTTAAAAATATAGAGATTAAAGTTGTTTTTGATTCTCAAGATCACCAAAAGGTGTAAGATAAGAGCACACACATGCTTTGGTCTAAATTGATTAAGCATGGAAATACGACATTCATCAAAACATTAGATATGTTAGAAAATGACCAGTTTTAAACTAACAGAAAAACTTGTAATTTTTGTAAGTATAAATATCAAATTTATGTTTTCATTGCATAGTTAACTTCAATACCTTTCCAATGCAAAAAAAATAGATTTATTTAGAGTTCAGGAGAAAATTTTATGGCTTTCAGAAGATGGGTTATGCATATGCTCTTATGCTCACGGGTATGCACTTGACATGCACTAAAAAATGTCAAAAAAACGTCCCTTAATTTGTAAAATGAGTAAATTTTTCTAGCCAAGATTCAATTTTGAAAAAAACCCATCACATTAATATATGAATACAAGACTCAATGCTATCAAACATTAACATACATGCTCAAGAATTTAAAATTTTCAAAAAATTAACAAAACTAGCATGTAGAATGATGAAAAAGTAAACTCTAAAAATGAAAACATGATGAAATCTTGAAATTTTCTCACCAAGATTAAATTTTGATAGAAACCCACTACATTAATAGGTAAATAGAAGACTCAGAACTATCAAACACTAACTTACATGCTCAAGAATTTAAAATTTTCAAGAAATGACAAAACTAGCATGTAGAATGTTGAAAAAATAAGCTCTAAAAATGAAAACATAGAGAAATCTTGAAATTTTCCCATTAATTCGAATTTTGAAAGCACTTCACCTCCTTTATACCTACAAGGAAGACTCAACACATGCAAACTCAACAAAAAAAGTTAAGAAAAATAAGTTAGATCAACATGTGTAAAAGAGGGTTAGTAACCAAAATAAAACTGAACTACAAAAAGTTGAAATTAAGTGCAAAGGACAATGGAGTAAGTCCCAACAGGTGTGCCAAATGTGTGCATGTATACTTTGTTTAATTCTAAATCAAATGAAGCAATAACTACCATCTAAAATAGTTCTACAATTTATCTAAAACAAAGCATAAACACCATCAAGATAGAGAACTAAGCAAGATATAAACAAACATTATAACTTTAAAAACATGAGATCAAAACTATGCATGCTATTTTTAACATCTCTACTCTCCTAGATTACCAACAAAATGCATGGACCTATTTAGATCTAATGGAAATCAACAATTTCTTTGTTTGATCCTTAAAGAATTCAAGAATAGGAAGCTTTAGCTCTTAACAATGATGACCTCTCAAGAAAACAAAAGGCAAGCTCTTAGTCTCTTTGCTATATGCTTTGCATTTTCTCTCTTAAGAAGTTTAGGTGTGTGTATACAGGTAGAAGGAGGGCTCCTTATATAGCCCAATGGATAAATGAAACACTTCATCCCTTTGCATATGGAATAAAGATAAAACATGATTAGGAATGGATAAGGTTGTTTTATTAAAGGTAACCTTACTTTAGAAGGGTTTAATTTATGCTTAACAAGTCATGGGACTTGGGAGGTGTTTTAATTAATAAAAGGTGATTAACTAATAGGTAGATGTAATATTATAGAAGCTAATTAGAGGAATATTAGTACAATTTAGGCTATTAGAAGGGGATTAAATCAATTAAACATTGATTTATTGGTTAAATGGAAGGGAAAACTAATTAATTAATAGTACTTAATTATTCTAAGTAGAAGGGGTGATTTATTAACGAAAGCTCATTAATTAGGGTATTTTTTGGATAGGTGACTTAATTAATTAGCTTAGTGTAATTAATTAATGATGATACAAGGGAAAATGAGTGCTTTTGACGATATTTCATCGATTTGCAAGAAAGAGGATAATTAACGCAATTTAAGTATTTAAATTGCTTAGGCGTAATTATGGGTGTCTACAAGCCTCTGATCCTATTTCATCCTCTCCATCACCTATGCCCAATCCTATCAAAAATATATTATCCATCATGACTCCTATTGGACCCTTATCCCCTTCTACCCCCAAATATAAACCATTTAATGTGGCTCCTACACTACCCTCATCCTCTTCATCCAAATCCAATCCTCTCTTACCCCCTCATCGCCTAAACCTAACACTATCCTATCCTCTAATCTTATTTCAAATCCACCTTCCCCTAATCCTATAACATTTAATGTGACTCCTAAGTTATCGAATCCTAAACCTAACATATCTATTACCAATCCTCTCTCCACCCCATCTCCTACTCAATCTAATGAGGATATTATGCCACCTTAATCTACTTCATCCCCTTAATCAACCAAATCTAATGTGGTTCCTACATCATTCCCATCTCTGAAATATCCTTCATCCCTAAATTCACCCAAATATAACGTGACCACCATATCATACACATCCCCTTCACCTACATCTACTAATCATAAACAATCTAATCCTAAGCAAAGATCATCTACCTCAAAACCACATACTCCAATCAATCTAATATCAACCAAATCAACTTCAGCCCGCAAGCCTAATCCCCTTTATCTTCTAAGCCATAATAATATAATCCAACTCATAAATCTAAATTAACCAAAACATATTATAATCCACCCAATCTCAAACCTTTATTTAATACTCCCCCAAATCCATTTAACCCAAACAACTTCACTCCTTTAGGATAATCCTTGACCACCATCTTCCATCGTCTAAAAACCTTCAACATGATCATTCATCCCCCAATCAAATCATGCAATCAAAACCTTCCCAAAGCATCTTGGAATCAGGAACACTATTATTGTGACTTCCCTTTAAACCCATGGACATTCGACTAATCGTTGCATGTAATTTAGGTTTTATGTCTAAAACCTCATTAACCAAGCAAATTTTGTCCTTGTACCTCTTTATCCACCATATTTCCATTCTAATCCTCTCCCTAACCATCATCTACCATCCAAATACAACTCGACATACAAACATCATCAGTCATCCAAATCTCATCATACATCCAAACATCCCTCACCAACCAAAAACCAACACAAATCTCACCTCCCATCCTTTGTTAAGTCCGGCCTCTTAGTGGATGAAAAAAATACAACCCCCTTAGTCTCATTATGACCACATGGCATCGTGTTCCCCATCCAATCCATATCCTATAGCCAAAAATATGTTTTCTAATATCAAACATCGATACAAAGTCCTAGGCATCCATGAACAATCTATGTCATGTAGACTTAGGATATAAACCTAGCACTAACAATGTCCCTCCCACTACTCCATCACAACCCATTTATACCACTCCTATTATTGATCCTACCCTCCCAACCACTCAATCCAATCACAAATCATTTAACCCTCCTACAAATACCAAACACCTAAAACTAGATTGAGTACATAATTTGTCACATGCGCATGAATATTCTTTCCTTCCCACTCATCCTCCTTCCATCCAAAATCCAAATACCTTTGCATCTAATCAATTCTTACAATCAAATATGTTCATATCCTCTTCTAATCTATTCATTTGAACACTTGATCAGTTTACTCACACATGGTGTAAGACAATAGTACCTACTAAAACCATGTGACTTTGGTCTATCATAACCTCCAACATTCAACCACAATTATCCTCCTAGAGATCAACACACTTTCAAACACTTAATCAAATTGTGGTGAATACCCTTGGGTGTATCTTTTGACACTCTAGACAATTTCATCTCCACACTCAATTTCCATCCCCTCATCAAGCCACCATTGATTCCTAACCCCTTGATATTTCTCAAGAGATTGTAACCTCTTTATGCAAAAAAATCCAAATATCAAAAAGTAAAAAATAATATCAAAAATAAAAATATAAAATAAAATCCACTTCAAGACTCTCTCTAGGGGTGTTTCTAGCATCTCTATCAGGGTTATGGATGCATGGCTGGTAGTAGAGAAATGTTGTGATAAGAATCAAATGCATATCCATCAGGGATATGGAAACCTGGCTAGCAGTGGAGCAATGCATAACTTAGAATTCCATCCACCCTTCATTCACCTATTTAACTTAATCACTCCATATAAATTGGCTAGTTTATCTTCACATGCTACCCATTAAGTCTTCACGTCAAGTGATAGTTAGCCATCATAATAACACACACTTTGATCTCACAGAGACATAGGGCTTGCATGTTTCCATGTATTATTTATACCTTTTTCAAACTTTAATTTTAGTCCACCTCTTTCCTTACACCATGTGTCATTAGGATCATCTTTTGTTCAACATTGATGTTATTTTCCTTCCATCCATCACATCCACATCCTTTTTCCCTTGGATCGAACATCCATGGGCATATAATGATCCTTTCCTTTTAATCCAATCCTTATCATGTCCCTTTTAAACTCTCAACATCATGACTCGGGGAATCCTTACTATCATCTAGTGGGCACATCATCCATTTTAGATATCCCTTACTTCCCATCCTACCCTACACTTGGGGGAAAATCAAACCCATTCATCCATCCAAACATGTCACCCTATTTTACACTTGGGGGAACACTACATCTATCCCATCTAATCCTAACTTATCAACCCATCCCTATCCTATCCAACCTATCCAATTTGCCTCAATCCTTCCCTTTCATCCTGCCCAAACATTCTTTGGGAATTATATGATAAATTCTCATCCCACCTTACATCCCTTCCCATCTCCCCATGATCTATTCCATCCTAAATCCTTTTATCTTACCTAATATCAACCATTCCCCCATCCCGAATCTAAAATTTCAAATCTAAACATCCAAAATTAAAAATATAAAAATATAAACATTAAAAAAATCCATAAAAAGATCACAAAATTACACCAAAATTAATAATAATAATAATACAAAAATGTAATGTGTGTTTTTTTTCTTGTTTATGTTTGCTTGTTTGTATGTATTTAAATTTTTGGCCAATGATATGAGGCCCCATTTGTTTTGTTTTCTTTATCATGGTCTAATGATATAGTGACCATATTTTTTATTAATCTATCCAATGATATGAGGACAAGGGAATTTGGAAAATCTATCATCATGGTATTTATACCTTGATGCATTTTTCTCTATGCCACATCAATCACATTGCTAATGATGATAACAATGTGTACTTTATGGTAGCACACCCCATTCTATCATCCAACTAACTATCTAACCTCCTCATCCTCCTATCTAATCTTATTCTCTTGCATCCAACATCCAAAATCCTTGCCCCTTGGTTGGGACATCTTCTAACATCCTCTTCTCAGTCAAACTAAAACATTATTTCTCATCCTCAATAATCATCCCAATCCTCTCCTCCTTAATGTCCTATCATCCAAATTGATCCAAAAACCAATCCTTATTCTCTCATCTAAACATCCTCAATCTTCTAATCCTTCAAATCCAACATCTTATACCCTATCTTCCTATCCAATCAATCAAAAATGTAAAATCCCAAACTCCCACGTCATCACATCTAACATCATCAAATCTAGCATCCTCAAATCTAAATCCCAAATATTCCAACCTAACCCCTTGACTATGGAATCCTCTAATCCACCAATCCTAAATCTTTTCCCTTACCATACATCATTGACTAGGTAATCCTCTACTCCAAAATCCAATATCTCCTAATCCTCTAATCCTATAATCTCCTACTTCTCTAATCCTCTCTCATATCTTCTAATTCTCTAATCATGCATCATCATCAACAATCCTTCTATTCTCTACTCCTCAAATAAAATATCCTTAATCTTAACCCCTTGACTGGGGAATCCTATAATCCAACCCCTTCAATCCATCTTCTAATCCTCTCATCCTCTCTCCTCTCATATAATCTTCAATCTTTTCATCCTTTAATCCTCTCTCATCTACCAACTTTGGCCTCTCCTCTTTTCAAGTGGTTACTAGACTTGTTCCTCCTTACCTAACCCCTTGAGGGAACACAATATCACCATCCTAACATTGTATCTTCATATTATTTGAATGGTCATTTCTACGCAATAACCATTCAAAGAGGGGCAAAATGTAGACATCTAAAATGTTGACATAATTAATTCCAATTAATTTTTCCTACAAATATCCTAAAATCACCATTATGTAATTAATCCATTTCCTATAAAATAACACATAAACCATTTATCCTAAATAAGTTCATAATTTATCTAATATCCCATTATTAATATCTTTAATTCATTATTATATCTAATTATCCCACTTTAAATCCTTATTATAATTTTCTAGGAATTTAATATTCATACACCTACCTACCCACCTATTCTACACCTACCCTACACCTATCTCCATGTAATCGCATCCCTAATCATATTTTAATCAATTTAATCCTAAAATAATAATATCGTCCACCTAAAAATCTAGAGGCTTCTATTTCTAGAAGCCTCTCAAACTTCTCCTTCCATTGAATTTTAAATTCAATGGAACCTTCTTCCCTCCATGGAATTTTAAATTCAAATTCTAGAATTATCCTTTCTATAATCATCCAATACTCTCCTCAATTTCCAACATTTGATCCTCATCCCACTTGGATCAATCCTCGCCCTCCATTTCCTCTCCTAAAAAATATAAATTTATCTCTCCTCCTCCATAAGAGTAAGAGGGAAGAATCCATAACCAATCTCTTCCATTTTATTCAATCATCCACAATCTTCAATTAATCCATCATCCTTCATCAATCAAGACAATAAAAATCAAGGGGAGGTGTTGCCCAAGTGTGTCCATAAAATCTAAAAAAGAAACACAATCTATGAGAAAATCCAACATAACAAAGGAGAAGCATTTCATCTTCATGGTAAGTTCATGTATTGATTATCTCCCCCTTTCCATCTCTTTCTCAATCTGAGGTATTGTTTGAAAGGATTAGATTAGAAATCAATTTAGTTTTTGGTTTCTAACTTACATTTGTGTCTATTCTTTTCTAACATATACACACTCAAATACCACGTATATATAATTATTATGATTGACAATTAAATTTTCTTTTGGCCAATGGCATTGACCATGGTTGATGTAGTTTAAAATTTGAAATAAAAATCAATATGGAATTAACTATGGTCGAAGTCATCAACTCAAGGTAATATGTCATCATGGAGTCCTAGAAGGAAGTCTCAGATGATGGAAGAAGGCTATAGAGTTGTCAAAATGCAATATCATAGAGGTATAAAGATGAAGTAAGTAGATATGGAGGTGACCGTAGGAGGATAGTGAGGAGATGTTGTATGGAGACTATAAAATAATGGTTTTGAGGGTATAAAAGGTATCTAAGGTGTTATAACATGGGTTATACATAAAATCCATAAGTACTACTTCCAATTAGCTCAACGGTACTATTTCTTTTTATGCCCCACTCTTTGTAATATCCTTGAGAACATTGCTCTAGGTAATCCAATGCACTAATAGTTCTTGTGAAAAGAAACAATTGGTAATTGTGAAAAATATATGTATAAAAATACCATTTGGTTTTATCTCCTCATCACTGACTACATCAACCATAATCAATGCCATCAACTATAAGGAACTATACTGAATAGGAATGAATTTACATATGATCACCATTTAAGTGGATTTAACATACAAAATCATCATCATATATCAATTTTTTTGTGCTCTACTAACTACTCTTAAGCTCTTAAACATTTGGGAGTTTGTATTGTTGATATTTAGAGGCTTATATTAGAATCATTGGTTATAAGATTCTCAAGAATAGGATTTTTACCAAACATTTCTACCAAATCTTTAGAGTCCTCAATTATGGGCTTACTTAGGTATATGTAGACACTCAAATTTGGTAATTTACTCTTTCACACTGCTGGTTTTTAAAATGTACTCTTGCTAAGATAAACACAACCTTTCTATTCCCGCTTAGTACATTCTAATTTTTCTTGTTTGGATTTTTATCCTTACCCACTGACATGCTAACACATTCTAAGAGTAAAATGAATAAAATTAATATACTAAGTCAACTTTATAGGATGCAAACTTCATTTGAATTTTTTCATCCCTCATCATGGTCGTAAAAATTGGTCAAAATTTTATATAAGGTTCTGACCTATCTATATTGTTTGACACTAGAATATCATTTATTTGTACTTTCATTTCCAAATTATTTGATGGGTCCTTTATTCCACGTGGATTTTCATTTCTTATATAATTCACCTTCAAACCCTTATATAAGAAAGATAATACCACCTCATTTTATAATATGGAAATCTTATCGCACTATATTGATACACTCATTTCTAAAACTTGTAAAATGCACCCAAAGCTCCCTAAATATCACAAATGGACATCCAAAATAATTAGGGAATAAATATATACAGGTCTGAAGCTTCTTACCAATTCAAAGTAGTAGTCTCTCTGATCCACAAGAACTCAAATATCCCTTATCCAAGTATTTTAGCAAGATCTAAACTCAACTGAAGCATTGTCAAAGAGGTTGCTAAATCTAGTTACATTCATTCAAATATTACATGTTAGGTGGAGAATGACGTGTATTTTTTAGGCCTCTTTATAGTAGTACCAACACTGGTAATCCACGGGGGTACACACAACCTAGCTAATATTTGTTTTGTAAGGTTTCCCATCCATGATTAGGGTTTGAAATATTTTTTACAATGTTCAGAGAGCTTTGTGGCATGACCAAAAACTAGGGTTTGATATGACATAAATTGTTAAGTAGTAAATAATCCTAGAAAGTCATAGAGATAGAATCCAAGTAGATCCAAGATTGTACAATATGATCAACATCGTATAGACAGTCTTGGCAGATTTGTATAGTCCTACCATAGGTTAGTTTCTAGTCACATTTATGAGAATGAAGTATCACCTGACTTAGATCTCCATGAACTTCCATAGTGTACACTCCTGAAACATCCAATATCCATCTGTAAACAACTAAGAGCACTCATCCTCTTATTTTTTTAATCTCGTATATAGTTTCATAGATTAGATGCAAGTATTAATGTGTTGTTTTGATATTACATAATTAATTTTGGAAGTTAGTTAATCAAAATAACCTATTGTATCTCCCCTTTACATCCTTTAGTGTACTTAATTAAATAATTATTATATTTTTCATAAAATAATAAGGGTGTAAACATTTTGGTGAACCTGACATATATATAGTACTCTCAATCAACATAACACTAGTATCACTTTTCCCTTACTCACCAAAATGAGTACTATTTGCAACAACAATATTCCCCTACTCACCAAGTGGTTTATCTTTCCATAGAACCTTGAAATATCTAAAACCCTTAAAATTCTATTTTCCTTATTCTGTGTATCTTTTCCTTTATCCCGCGGATCGATTCGTTTGGTTTGTAGCTTGCATTTTCTTATTCCATGGATTTCTTTGCTCCATGGCTTACATTTTCTTATTGTGTGGATTTATTTTTTCCACGTCTTGCATTTTCTTGTTATGTAGATTCCCTTGTTATGGTGCTTGCATTATCTTTGTTTTCTGGGCTTATTTTTCTCCCAACTTTATTCATTGTCCCGTGGACTTCCCTTGTCTCACAGTTTATTTTAATTTTTCCATGGACATCCTTTTTCTCGTAGTTGGTGTGCTTTATTTCATGAACTTTCAGTCTCTCATAGATATCCTTCTTTTCTTTTTAGTATTCCTTTTTTCTGTAGATTCTTCCTTAGCATTCTGCGGAACACTAAAATTGCAAAACCCAAAGAACATTATTTCCTTGTTTCATGGATTTTCAAAATTTGAAAATTATATGACTTATTATTTATTACCTTGCAGACTCTTGGGGCTTGTGATGAGTGTTTTTCGGAATCCCTTATTAGTTCATATACCTATTTGAAGTGTGTTTATTAAAGTTGTAATTTTTTTAAAAAGGGGTTTTCCGTTGTTTAAATATGCATAAGTTATTTTTCTTCTACTTGCAGATAACTGCAATTGTTAAAACCTGCATAACTCTATTTTTTCATATTTGCTATGTTTGTATAAAATATGGTTAATTCATCTAAATTTTCCATGGATAAATATCATAATTTAAATGGTTATAATTATAGTATATGGAGAATAAGGCTTAAATCCATCTTTATTGCCTTGAAGTTATGGGATTTAGTCGGAGGTGATGAAAAATGACCCACTGGGATATAAGATACCTCTAAAAACTTGAGTATATTCTCCTAAAAATCCTAAGAGGCCATGTCCATTTTATTTTAAAGAATCAAAGATGATTTTTTGTTGCACGTAGGACACATAGAGTCTCCATTTGATGCTTGGAATCAATTAAAAACTATGCATTAAGGTAACTTCCTCTTTAAGATAGTTAAACTAATCATGGAATTTTTTATAACTCCAATGAAAGGAGATTAAAAGATAGTTAATTACTTAGCTAAAACTAAGAACATTAAGGATCAATTAAATGGATACAATTATGTATTATTTCAATATCAAGTTGTAATACTTTATTATTCATACTAATATTCATGAAAATTTAAAAAACTACATTTTTATTTTGAATTAAAAATATAAATATAAATCTCATTTACCTAATTTGGATACTCTATAATCTATTCTCATTTAGGAAGAAAGATTCATGGAAAAATTTGACTCAAAAGAGAATGTCTCTCGGGAATTATTCTCCTAAAATTAGAATTCATTTGGAATTAAGAATAAAACTAATTATAATAAGTAATCAAACTTTAAATATAAGTTTAAACCTAGGAATAATCAAAGGTTTAAGGTCAAGTTTAATGAATCATGTACAAAATGTGGTAGAATTGGACATCAAACTGTTGATTGTTATTCTAATATTAATAAGGTTCTTAATAATACTAAAAATAATATATTCAACAATGAAAATAAGAATCATGCTAAAAACCAAGCTAATAATATTGAGCAAACTATTGCTCTTTATACTACTCTTTCATATTCTAATGACAATGAATGGATTCTAGATAGTGGTGCTTCTAGGAATATGACATATATTCACGATATTTTTTCTAATGTTTTAGAATGTCATGAGATTATATATCTAGGAGATAATTTTGTCATTAGGTCTTAATGTTGTGGAAATATTAAATTATAAAATGAAACTATTAGAAATGTTTTACTTGTGACTAACTTAAAGAAGAACGTTTTATCTTTTTCTCAACTAGCTAAAGAAAATTACAAATTTGTGTTATTAAAAGATGAATGGTATGTAAAAATGAGCTTGGTAAAGTTATTACAACTGGTTGTTAAAAGAATAGATTGTATATCTTTGAAGGATTTGTTGTTAGATATTTTATTTCTTATTCTTATAATGATGTTCGATTATGACATGAAAGGTTTGGGCATGTGAACTCTACGCATTTCTATGAAATATCTCTCCTTAACCTTGTTATAGGTCTCCATAAGATGAAATCAGACCATGGATCTTGTAAAAGTTTCTTACGTGATAAGCAACATGTTGAACCATTTCACAAAAGCCACGAGTCTAATTCCTCTAACTTGCTTGAGTTAATCCATAGTGATATAAGATGTCCTTTTGAAGTTTCTTATCTTGGTGGAGCTTTGTATGTTGTTAGTTTTATTTATAAAATTTCTAGAATTACTTGGTCTTATTACATTAAGGAAAATCTTGATGTTATTACGAAGTTTCAAGAGTTTACAACCTTATTTGAAAACATGGCTAATTTAAAAATAAAGAGAATCAAAACTAATAATGGAGGTGAATATGTTAATCAGAAGTTTTATTAGTTTTGTGTCTTGTGGAATTCTAAGGGAATTGACAAATCCCTACTCTCCTTAGCAAAATGGCACAACTAAAATAAAGAATAAAAAAATCATAGAAATGGCTAGTACCATGCTTCATGTTTCTAATGTACCTAAGTTTATATGGGCTAAAGTTCATATTCTAAATATAATTCGTACAAAATATTTACATCAAACTACACCTCATAACGTTTGGAGTAAAAAAACTAAAATTTATCATTTAAATATATTTGGTGGTCCTTCATCTCTTCATATTCCTAAAGTTAAAAGACAATATATTGATCTTACCTCCTACTCTTGCATTTTTGTTGGGTATGGCGGTAGAACACAAGGATCAATAGTTTATGATCTAGTCAAACATGTGATCATAAAGAATAGGACTTTTCATGTTCTTAAGAAACCATTTTGTAAAACTTCCTCTCTTCCCCCTTCTACATTTCCTTTATTCTGAATCTCTTCATTTTGATAATCCTTCTTCAAAAAATATGGAAACTTATTTCCAAGATGGTGATTATTTTTCTTCTAATATGATGTATGTCTATATTGGGGGAAATTCTTACCAATATATATATCTCAATCTAGAATTCCTAAATGGGCTCAAAATATGGTTTCTATCTCTCATCCTAATAATCTAAAAAATATGACTTGACTTCAACATTCTTATCATTTATAAGGTTAAACCTCAATATTTTGAAGAATCCAGTCTAGAGGAAATATCGGTTAATGCTATGAAATTTGAATACAATGCTCTAATAAAGAATAATACTTGGGAATTAGTCCCTCTTCCTTATAAAAGAATCATTGTAGGATCTAGATGGTTATATAAAATTAAATATAACTTTGCTAGTAAGATTGAAAAATTCAAGGCAATATTATTTTTTATAGGGTTTACTCAAAAAATTGGTTTAGATTATGTTGAAACCTTTACTCGTGTTTCCAAAATGAACAATTTTAGAATTATTCTAAATCTAACTTCTCAACATGGATGGGAGAATCAACAAATGGACGTTAAGAATGTTTTCTTAAATGGTGATTTGAAAGAAGAAATTTTCATGCATCAACCTAAAGGATTGGAAGAACATGGTAAATAATTATATGTGTGTAATCTTAAAAAATGTTTTTATCATCTTAAACAAGCTCCTAGATCTTGTAATGATAAGATAAATAGTTTCTTTCAAGAACTTGATTTCACTAATAATTTTTCTGATAATGATTTGTTTGTTAAATTTGAAAAAAAATCATATTATCATTATTGTCTTATATGTTGATGATCTCTTGATTACTAGTAGTCATAATAAACTTATTCTTAGAATCAAAGAGAAATTAAGACAACATTTCGAAATGATTTATTTGGGTTTCCTGAATCATTTTTAGGCATGGTTATTTGTCAAAATCACAAATATATTATTACATCTCAATCACAACATGTTACTAACCTTCTTCAAATATATAACATGATTTATTGTAAGCATGTATCTATACCTATGGAAGTTGGTATTAAATTAGATTGAAAATCTACTTTTGATAAATTTAAGCCTACTTTATATAGATAACTTGTTAGTAGTTTTATTTATTTAACTATTGTTAGGCCTGATATATTCTATGCAGCTGGAATTGTTTCTAATTTCATGCAAGATCCTTTATGTAGACCATTGGAAAATGCAAAAAATAATTCTAAGGTATATCAAATGTACACCCAATTATGGTTTATATTATTCTTCTTGTGGTGATGAAAATTTATTTGGTTATTGCCATTCTAGCCATGTTGTTGATATTGTGGATAGAAAATCTACTTCTGGATATGTGTTCATGTTGGGTGCAAGTGTAATCACTTGGATTAGCAAGAAGCAACCAACAATATCTATCTCTTCCACTGAAGTAAAGTATAAAATTTCTATGGAAGAAACAAAAGAATCTATGTGGATCAAAATACTGTTATATGAACTTCATATGGGCATCAAAGGAAGTTATCTTCTTCTTTGTGACAACCAAAGTTGCATTTCTCTTGCAAAAAATCCAGTTCAACATTAAAGAACCAAGCGCATCAAAATTCATATGTAATTCATTCGGGAGAAATTTCTAAATGGTTACATTGATCTCAAGTTTTTTTCTAGTAAAGATCAGGTTGAAAACATTTTTACTAAGCCATTGTGTGCTGCAAAGTTCTATAAATTCTAAGCTATGTTGGGAATTTCATATTTTGTCTCAAACAATCATGTGGATGACTTTGATCTCCACCTCTAAATCATATGAGCAAGACTAAATGATCATGTTGATAACCTTGATCTCCACCTCTAAATCATGTGAACAAGACTCAAATGATCATGTGAATGATGTTGATCTTCACCTCTGAATTAGATGAGAATATATTGTTTGGGATTTGGTCTTTCAAATTTTCCCTTGAGGGGAAAATACAAAGGAATGAGAATTTTTGCATTATTTTTGCAATGTTATCTATTTTTCCAATACCAACCCTTATTATACTAATTGTTTTAATTGATATCTCCCTATACTATTTCCATTTTGTTTAAGTAATTTATCACTTTATGTGCTTTTACTTGTAATACCCATTGAAACATTAGATATGAGAGTTTTTTAACTCCATAATCTTATGTAAGATTTCATAGATAATCACTTTATCTTGATAACCATGCTTAATCATGATTTGTTCCTATGTTTCACATATTTTTGACTTTCCAAAACCTGTAGGACACTATGTAGTGCATCACAACGTTTTCTTTCTTTCAAAAACAATGAAATGTATTTTGTGTGTTGTGCAGTTTTTATAAAACTCACAGAGCACTTTCTTTGTGTCATGGCTTCTTAAAGTCCACAAACAGTAAAGGAGTGTACCAAATATTTTCTAAAAACCCATGAAACACTTGAAATTGGTTTATTACTGATTTATATTCTATAGAATATCACAATAGTGAACCGCAGCACTGAAGTTGTATACTACAGAGATAAAACAATCTGTAAAAAAAAATTGTTACATGTTATCCTAAATCACTTAGATTGTTTATGGATTGGAATTCCTTTTGTATAAAAAGGTTAATTAGGATTTTTTAGTTGAAAAAAGCATCATATTTTAACATGCTATCCTAAATCTTCATGATGTATAAATTGTAAGTCCTTTTGTATAAAAAGACAATTATATATTTTTCCCTACTTAACATTAAGGGGGGGTGTTGGGGTTGTAATATTAAGTGGGAAATTATCTTAATACAAACCCACCAAGAACTAATGGTCATGGTATATAAGAGTACTATGGTATATAATTGTGGAAGATTTCATATAGGTTCGGCACTATGTTTTAATTTAAAAATATAAGAGTAATTGTTATCACCAAATCACAACACCCCTAGAGATATACTTGAACTCACAGTGTGATTGGATAACATGGGTACTATCTCCAAGTTGTGGGACTTGCTACTTGAGATAGACCTCCAGAGAGAGCTGGTTCTTGCTCCTAAACTACCTACCACAATCTACTCTAATGCAGGATAAGCTAATTGTTCTAATCTAAATTTCTAAGGGACCAGGGAAAGAGAATGCATAAAATGAAAGCCTACACTAAAGTGGTGATACACCAAAAAAGGAGGATGTGAGAGTAGTCTCCAAATGTGTGAAATACAGAGGCAAAGTGCACACTAGAAGAGGTGATGACAATTCTCCATAATCTAGCAAAATGCATTCACAACAATATTCCAAGCACACACAATGATAATGAATTCCTGCAAGAAAATAATAATAGACACAATATTCTTGTAGAAAGATAAAAGGGGCAAGAAGAATGCAAGAAAACACAGCAGGGGAAGATACATCCACAAAATTTGTATTTTATTGCTTCCTGGTATGCACAGTTCAGTCTATTACAAGATAAGGGCCTGGATCGCCATGCAAGGACTCCACTACAAGGGCCTGCAACACACTGGCTTCACAAAGAAATTTTGGCAGAGCTTTGCTACCCAAAAACTCTCTCCTTTACAATGAGCCCAACACTCCAATTTATAGAAAAATGAGAAGGGAAAGAGAAGGGAAAATGGAAATCCTGAAATCTGTCCTTCAACCACCTGTAAGAGGCATTAAATTGAGTGAAATGATTGCACATTACTTGAAAAAGGCTCCCCATGTGCTGCAACAGAGAAAGAATGATGACCATGCCTCTTAATTGCACTCCCAGCTACCAAATAAAACACTGTTCTAAACCTGGCCACCTTTTCTTACAAATCTTAATCAATTCTTGATAAAATCTGGAATTTCTTAATTTCTGTGCATCGGGCTTGAAACCATGATTCCAACGGTACCAATTTTGTGTGATTTCGTTGAGAAATGCAAAAGTTATGGCCTTCTGAGTGCGGGCAGCTATTTTGGGCCTGACAGACGTTTTCTGTCATTTGCCGGGAATGAGCATTAACTGACTGGAGCCGAATATATTTCTCTTATTTAAATATATCTACCCTCATAAAAAATAATAAATCCAGTTTTTGTGGCGTAGAGGACGTCGTGATCGTTCCAGAAAGTCAAATTTTGTGAAAATCGGAGCTCGGAGTCAAAAGTTATGGCCGTTTGAAGTTCCACGGGTCAAATGTTGACTCTTCTCCTCTGCCTTCGGCCGCTTCAGATTTTCGCGTCCCACGCATCCCTTTGTCCCAAATATCCCAATGCTACGTGGGACAAATTCTTCCGAACCACCCGAAATGGGCTTCCATGTTCCTTTTCTGTCGGTGACACGTGGCGTGATCTGATTGGCTTTCGGCTCCTTCGGCTTTTCGCGTCCCACGCATCCCTCTGTCCCATTTAGCACAGTGCTGAAATTTCTCATTTCGGCCGAACCGGCCGGTTTGCGTACTCATAGTCCAGATGTCCCATTTGCTTTCGGACTGTTTGGGACAAATTTTCCCGATTCGCCCGGTTCGGCCGGTTCGCGTCCTTTTTGCCCGCGCGTCCCTGACTGAAAGTTCTCATTTCGACCGATCCGGCCGGTTCGCGTACTTCGCGTACCTTCGGCCCAACTGTTCCAGGCTGCCTTGACTCATTTCAGCTGATCCAGCTGGTTCGCGTACTTTTTGCCTAGATGTCCCAGACTGCCTGTTTCAACAGTTAGTCAATTTTTTCAAATTTTTCAAATTTTTCAGCCAGTTCGGATTTCCACGTCCCACGCGTCCCTTTGGCCCGAATGTCCCAAATGCTGCATGGACCACCTGGCGGCCTTTCGGCCGGTTCGCGTCCAGATGTCCCTCATGTCCCGACTATTGCAAGGACCAGGACTTAGCCATTTTTCATGATTTTTTCTTGCCCGAGCTTATTTTTTACAATTTTTTCACATTTCCTCAGAACTTGCTCTCTTCTTCTTTGACAGGGGAGTTAGAAAAAATATGAGGGGACCCTAGAAACATGACTTTTTGTCCAGACTCAATATAATTGCTTGGGACTAAAGAATTTGATGCATGTTATCAAAATTACCTTGAGGGGTGAATTTTGGATAACAGTGACCCATAATAGGGTCACCCACCTTGATATAATTTAAGGTGATCTCTTTTAGATCAATTACATGAAGCGAAAAAGAAGTGTGAATGGATGTGAATTTTTTAGAGATATATTTTGAATATTACATGAGGCGAATTGTTGAATATACATGAGCAAGTTTATTTCATAGTTTATAATTCCTCCATGAAGGTGTAACTATTGTTCATGTATGGAAATAGTGGGAATGTTGGGTGAAACATATATTTATTAATAAGGGTAATTGATTTTCAATGGTTTTTATTTCCTGAGAAAACATGTAACATACATGTACAGATAGGGTACAGGTACTTAGAAATAACTTCAAGCATAGAAATATAGGAAAAACTACACATGTTCAAAAAATGTAGTTTTTTCAAGACCATATGTACAGTCCTAACCCTCTCACGCAGTTCTTCCCAAGGGGCAATTGCATCAAAATTTTCAACTATTTTAAATTTTCACCAACAAGTAAAAGTTTTTGGCAGATTCTCATATATACTTCACTCAGTTTAGAATAGTTATAAGGGGCATGAAATATTTCACTCCTTCACTACAAAACTCAATTTCTACTATAGTTTCAAGAATCTTAGGGTCATTATATCCTTTTTAATCTACATTATAATTTTGATTTTGTTGTGTGGCACATGAGAAGGGCACATAACTCATTCTCTTTTCTATTGTGTGTCATCATTTACTAAATTGGTCCTAAATGTGTTTGCAGTGGTGTGGTTTATGGGGTTATAAAAGGTATTTAAGAAAATAATTTCTTCATAGGTAGTCCTTCTTTCCTCTCAAATTTTAAGCAAAAGATAACATAGTTGTTGAATAACTTTGATACACAGTATTCTTACTTCATGGGGTACTTCAGTACTGTAATACCCCTCCCATTCGGTGATGCTAATTTTTTAAAAAACATATAAATTTATATTCATATAGACACACACAAACACACACACATAATCATGTGTTTAAATAATAATAATAATAAACCCCATTTTGGGGGAAGGGGAAATTAGGTTTTATTAAGTATTTCTATATTTTTGGGGCATTATCTTGTTTGAAGTGACATGGGAAATATTTCACGCAAACACATTTAGAAGCTATAGAGACAAAATTTACATCTTTCCTAACGTCCTCTACACCTGTGCCAAAATGGGAGATTTTGATTAGGGTTTAGACACCCATATGAGCACAATGGAAAGGGGTTTTCTATTTTTAAGTGATTAAAGTTGCGAGTGTGGAAATAGATATGTATGCAAAGGTGGAAAATTGGGAGGGGTATGGACAATTTGACAAATTTTCAAATAAATGTGGTCTTATAGAGGGTATGTGTCCATGTAAACTTTATTTTTGTTTTAATTTCATACATATATACAAGAATATTGGACGTGGGTTGTTAATTTTTGAATGACAGGGGATGATACTTCTGGCTATGTTGGATACCTTGAAATAACTCTAAATAGTTTCCAATAGCATGTCATTAGGCCTGTGACGATTGTGTAAGATTTGTATGTTGGATGACCCTCTTAGCTATGCCACTCATTTGAGGAAACTCTAAACGTTGTCTTCGACATGACAATAAAACATGTGGTGGTTGTGTGGTTTTATTTTATTTGTGCTGGAATAGAACATGATAAAATGGAGGATTTTCTCAAAATGGCTTGATGGGAATGCCTTGGAAACCTTATGCAAATAAAAGTGGTAGATGTAAAGTTTTTTTCCACAAAAAAATCCTATTCTAAATGTAGTCTCGTGTAATACCATGGTTGTAGGATATGCCAAAAATGGGTTTATATAAAAGATATTTGAAAATTTCAAGAAAATGCAATTGGTGGTGCTAAATCTACATTCCACATCCTTTGCTAACGTCCCACCTGATTTCGTAAAAATGTGTTTGGAATAGGTATGGAAATCCATCAAATCTCTTGAGAATTGGTTGGTTTTCAACCTCTTTCAAACCTATGCATATCAGAGTTTTGGAAGGGCCTCAGATGTTGTTTTGGGAGAGAAAATATGTCATTCTTAGTAAAGTTTTAATGTTTTTGCATTGGTGGCAACCCAAGAGTAAAATGTGTGGTTTTTGACTCCCAAAACATATTGTTTGATGATTTCTCTCCTTGTCAGGTCAATGAACCACTTTGACATGTCTCGGTCATTTTTTGTTGGGTGCTTATATTAGGAAAGGGTGAACCCAAATTCATCAACCTTTCTCTAGTATTCTTTCATCCTATATTAAAATAGGATCTTTCAAATTATAATGGACAAGGAATGGGAATATTTCCATTTGTTATAGTTGTAATTTCTCTATGAGAAATGTTTACAAAATATGGAAACATATGGAAGGCATGTAAGAAATTTTATGAGATGGCTCATTGAAATGAATTTTTTATGGAATACAATAGTTCTGGATATGCATAAAACAATTTTGTTGAAGGTAATGGAGCTTTTAAGAAAATGAAATTTGAGGGTGTAAGGCTAGACTCGATAATTTTCCTTAGCATCCTTGTAGCTTGCGCATGTGAAACTAGCTTAGATCCATCATACCTGGTTTGATTTTCTCACAGGCATGGTTTTCTCACTTACTTCTATCATAAATTTTTCATTGATAGTTTTCCCTTCATGATGATATCCAAAAAATTTAAATCGAATGAAGAGTGTGTTTTGGTTATTAAAAATATTTTTTTTCATTAAAATTTACCTTACTTTTTGCATAACCAGAATGACCTATTTGAGTATTAACCTTGCTCTTGAATCATGTCCCAAATGTCCCAAATGTCCCAAAATGCATTTGTGCGTCTTCTCCTTGTTTCGCCTGAATCGGCCGAGCCGCGTGTTTCGCGTACTTCACGTCTCACATGTCCCAAACGAACCAAATGCCATCCATACTTAGTTTTTCCCGCTCTACCCGAATATGTTGTTTTTCAAACTAAATATGAATTTAAGTTGCGGCTCTGATACTATCAATCTAAAGACCAAATTCCAAGGACAGCGAGCAGAAGGATGAAGTTTTCAAGACACTGGTCATCTCTGTTTTCAAAGACATACGCTGTCATCTTTAGAATGACGCTTCTGAGACATAGCTGAGGCGTCAAAAGAATTTCAGGCAGCGGATTCTGAAGTCAGTGGGTCCCTCCAAGTGACTGGCCACCTGTCTTCTTCTCCTCATTCTTTTCTCTTCTTCCATTTCTTTTGCCGTTTTCTTTGTAACGGTTTGAGGTACTGCGATAGGCGGTCTTTAACTGTTCTTGGTTAAAGAAATGGTTACGAAGAGTAACTGATCTGTAAGTTATATAATGGCCTTCTTCACGCCATTCAAAAGAAAAGGAAGAACTTGGCATATTTTCTGAAAAGTGTAAATAGATTATAAAGAAATCAATACAGAAGGACTTTTCCATTCTTTGTCTATCTGATCTCTGTTTTTCCTAAGTTTTCATTTATTTTCTTTGTGAAGATCATTTGTCTCAAGTTCGTTAGTCTTACCGATTGCATAGTCTTCAACTTTGCAAGCTCGGTGATCTTGTATAACCAAGAAGGAACTTTGTGTCCTTGATTAATGAATCTGTGTTATGTTAAGAAACTTTGTGTTCTAAGCAGATGTTATTTATAGAACTTTGTGTCTTTAAATTCCATCTTATTTATTCAATACAAATGATCTTATTTCAATTCTCTGTGACTTTCGCATACATAAAGAATTACTCTGATATCTATAATTCTGCATATGTTACCTTTCTGCTCTTTCTCGTACTCTCATTTCCTCAGTCCTTTTGTAATTGATGATCTTCATAGAAAACACTTTCGTGATATCCAAGTTTAACCAACAAATCATGTTTTTTACATTTGTAAATAAGTTCGTTTCTGAATAAGGGAACCTCTCCCATAAAAGAGGAGGGACTTCTTGTCCCCTGACTGTTGCTCTTCTTAAAAGTCCTATCTGATGACCAACAGTTTTTGGTGACTCCACTGGGGAAAATCATATTCCAGTTCTATAAATCTTTCGATCATCTTTTGATCTGGCGACTCCACGTTTTACTCGAGGGAGAAGGAACCTTGGTATTGAAGATTCTGAATTCCAGATTTTGGAACAACAAGGTTTTCCTTTTCCTTCAACAAGAAATAGAAGGACTCGTTTGACAAGCACTCCACCTGTTCAAGATAGAAGTCCTACGGGTGGTATTCCTTCAGAGCCAGCTAGCCCTAATCTGCGAGCTCTGATTCTTGCTGGTGTTGCAGTTCCTCTCCAAGCCGTTTTTCCAAGAATGGCGCCACCATTACCATGGGGTCATTGTGTTGGGCCCCTTGCTCTTCCTTAGCCTTTGCATGAGTTACCCAGAGGTAACCGGAAGAACTTTCCTAAGTTCAAAGGAGATGGCAAAGTGCATCCTGATGAACACATCGTGGCCTTCATTGTTGCATGTGGAGTCCTGGGAGTTGAGCATGAAGACGTCTCCGTGAGACTGTTCATTGAGATGTTACAAGATAATGCTACTGATTGTTTCTACCACCTTCCAGCTAGCGCTATTATCAACTGGGACACAATGAGAAATCAGTTCGAAAACCATTTCAAGCCAACAGAAGATGTGCATGCCTTGCTTGCCCAAATTTCTCAGATAAAGAAAGATTCATCAGAACCCATGAGAGAATTTGTGGCCCGATTCAACAGACTGATCAACAAAATTCCTGTACCCTACTCAACCTGTTGACCAAATCCGAAAATGTTTCTTCTTAAATGCTCAATCGTCTGAAGTCAGTTATGCGCTAAGAAGGGATAATCTCGCAACATTGGTGGAGGATCAAACTCTTGCTATTAGTGTCGAGGATGACTCTGATCATGTCAGGCAAGTTGAGGAGAGATCCTTCCAAATCTAAGTTTGTTGCTTCCTCCTCCTCCACTCCTGGACCTAATACTGATTCCATTAGTTCAGAAGCTTGCGAATGATCTTATTGCTATAAAGAAACAATTAGCTCAGCATGCTCCTTATGCCGATGTTCCAAGGAGAAAATTCCAGCCCAGGAATCATTTGCCTGCTTCTCAAACAAGACTAGCACTTGAAGGACCTCCTGTTAAAGTTCCTGTGAATGCAACCTGTGAGGTTGAAGAGCCAGATGATGATGAGGATAATGAAGCTTGTGAGGAGTTTGTGGAAGAATTTGATGATGAAGCAGATGAATTTGAGGGATCTAGAGTAAATTTCTTCACCACTGAGGGCATTAATGATGGAGATGATTATGATGAAGTGGTAGCAGACATGAATAGCGAATCATTCACTGTCATGACTCGAGAGCAGACAAGTTGAAGGGAGAAAGTGACATAGCCTATCAAGAAATCTAAGGAGCAATCGACAACTATTCCCTGTGATTGCAAAAAGAGGATCTCCTATCCCTACTTCATCTACGCCAAAGGTAAGTCCTATCAATCCTGCTACTAAAGTTGCTTCTTCTTTCTCTCCTAAAGTTGATAAGCCTAGAGGACTAAATGATGATGGTCCGTCTACTTCTGGGTCTTTTGATATTATCGATCATCTTAAAAAGACTAAGGTTCAAATTTCAGAGGCTGAGTATTATCAAACTCATCCCAAAGCTTTTTCCAAAATGATTCAATTTGTTAATTCCCACTCCAAAACCACTTCTAAAGGCCTTTTTCCCACTCCTCCTTCTGCACCACATCCTAGTCTGGTAGCCACTGTCACTTCGCCTATTGACAAAATCAAGCCTTTTTATGTAACACTTCTTATAGCTGGTCATAGGCTGAGTAATTGTGTCATAGATTTCAGGAGCTTCAGATAACGTGATGCCTGCTAAAGTAGCTCATGCTTTAGGCCTGACCCTCACATGCACTTATGGATCTTGTTACTCCATGGAGAGTAAAGAAGTGCCCCTGGTCGGGAGAATTAAAGATGCACAAGTGGCTTTTGCTGCCTTGCCTGAAAAGAAAGTGTTGGCTACCATCTTAGTAGCAGATATCCCTCCTTCATATGGGATGTTGCTACGTAGGAACTTCTGCAAATGATGTGGGTGGGGAAATCCAAATGGACTGGTTGCATGCACTCATACCTGTTAATGGACAAATGAAGAAGTTGATGCCTGAGAAGCAATCTGAGTATATTGTGTAAAAAACATGATGATCCTAAAGCACAAATACTCTATGAGGATATGGGTCATGGTAATTACATGATTATGTCCCCTGACGAAATCCAACTTCCCAGAATGTCACCTAAAGATCCTAATGGTATTTGGATTTTAGAGTTTGATGGAAGTTGTTCCTCAGCTGGTTCTGGAGCTGGTGTCCTGCTAGTGTCACCTGAAGGATGCCTACATCCTTTTTCATTTAAGTTGCAGTTTGAGAATACTAATAATACAACAGAGTATGAGGCTCTCATTCTTAGACTGTAACTGGCCAAAGAACAAGGTGTAAAGAACCTTCTGGCATGTGGTGATGCAGAACTGATTGTAAAGCAAGTAAGAAGCCTTTTCCAAGTGAAAAATAGGAGGCTGAAACATTACCGGAATTAGGTTTGGGATTCCATTGAATTCCTTGATGCTTTCTCCATTGAGGCAATACCTAGGGAGAAGAACAGCAGGGCTGATTCACTAGCAGTCTCACGGTCGCTACTGATTCCTCATCCTGATTTCTCTCAGGATAAGTTCACCATTGAGATGGTCCATCGGCCTAGTGTACCTGATAATGCCAATAACTGGCAAGTCTTCAATGATGATCAACATTTTCTTTCCTTCCTGGAACTCAAGGGTAATTTCGAACAACTGTATTTTGAGGGAAGTGACAACCTACCTCGTGAGAATGTGCCCTTAGACCAAGCAGTCACCCAAGGGGAAGAAACAGATCAAGATGGATGCATCAATCTTAAAGGAAACAAGATTCCTAAAGGTTTGGTGAGTTTGGAGGAATTATTTGATAAACATGACAGTTATGTGAAATCTAAAGCTTCTACTGGACCTCAGCAATCAGCTGAGTATGATAAGATTGATATTGGGAGTTCTACTGACCCCAAGCTAGTGAACATAATGGAAAATGTTGCATAGCAGATGAGAGGAAGAAAAGCAATTGATCTTCTAAAGAAGGTATAAGGATGTTCTCACTTACTCTTATGAAGATTTGAAAGCTTTCAAACCAAAAGATATGTAGCACTCTATTCCTCTTAAGCCTGGAATTAAGCCTTTCAAGTCAGAAATAGAGGCAATACAACCCCAAAATAGCTGACACCATCTTTCAGGAGATACAAAAGTTGTTGAAGGCTAAAATTACTTTTCCCATTCACCATTCAACATGGATTGCAAATATTGTGCCTGTTAGGAAGAAAAATGGTGGGATCCACATCTGTGTTGATTTCAGGAACCTGAATTAGGCTTCTCTGAAAGATAATTATCCTTTGCCTATGATGGATCAAGTATTGCAAGCAGTAACAGGATCTGAAATGTTATCTATGCTTGATGGATTTTCTGGATATAATCAGGTAGAGGTTGATACTGTAGATCAACACAAAATAGCTTTCACTACTCCTTGGGGTACCTTTGCCTACAAGAGAATGCCTTTTGGGCTTATTAATGCTGGTGCCACTTTCCAGAGGGCTATGGATCTGGATTTTGGAAGCTTAAAAGGAAAGTGTATTGTCATATATCTTGATGACCTGACAGTGTTTTCCAAGACAAGAGCGGATCATTTTGATCACCTAGAGACAGTTCTGCTGAGATGCAGAGAGCATGGGATCTCTCTGAACCCTAAAAAATATGTCTTTTGTGTCACTGAGGGAAAGTTATTAGCGCACATCATTTCCAAGGATGGTATTAAGATTGATCTTGAATGAGTTAAAGCCATCCAGCAAATTCCTCTCCCAACCAGTAAAAAGGGCGTGCACTCCTTCGGTAAGATCAATTTTTTGAGAAGATTCATCCCTGATTTTGCAGAGTTAACTTTGAATATTTCTCAGATGATGAAAGGGAAGAAAACATTTGGTTGGTCTTCTGAAGGAAAGGAATCCTTTAAAGGTATCAAGAGAGCTATCGCTAAAACTCTTGTTTTAGCCTGTCCTGATTTCAGCAAAGATTTCATCATCTATTGCTATGCTACAAATAATACCTTGGCTACTGTGTTAACTCAAGAAGACTCTAGTGAGCATGAGCTACCAATCACGTTCATGAGCTATATTCTGAAAGATCACGAGTTGAAATACACCATGATGGCGAAACATGCTTTTGCAGTGGTTAAAGCTGTCAAGCAGTTTCACTTTTACATCCTCAACTCTCATTCCATGGTATTGGTCCCGGATACAACTGTTAAGTTAATCCTCACACAACAAGAATTTGGATCCAAGAGAGGGAACTGGGTTGCTAAGGTCCAAGAGTATGACATTGACATTAAGCCGACCAAGCTGGTTCGTGGAAAAGGTCTTTGTGAGCTCATTGCTGAAGGAGCCAAACATGAGTTGCTGGAGAACAAAGTTGGCCTTCCTACCGTTCTGTTCCTTAGTTCAGTTGATGAATGGTATGCTGACATCGCCCATTTTCTCACCTATGGGGAATGCCCCTCTCATTTAACTGCCAAAGAAAAGAGGACTGTTAAATTGAGGTCAGTACAATATGTATTATGGGAAAATGCTTTGTTCAAGCATGGCTTAAATGGGAGATTTTTGAAGTGTGTGGACAAAGAATAGCAGAGAAAGTTGCTCTCAGCTTTTCACGATCAGGCATGTGGAGGGCACTATTCATCAACGGTTACAGCTCATAAGATACTCCGTGGAGGATACTACTGGCCTTCCTTGTTCAGAGATGCATCCAGGTGGGTGGATAAATGTGAGGCTTGTCAAACTTTTGTGGGAAGACCTAAATTGGCTTCTTTGCCTCTCAAGCCAGTTGTGATTGAGGAACCATTTCAACAGTGGGGTTTGGACTTCATTGGTACACTTAATCCTGCTTCTAGTGCTGGTCACACTCATGTACTAACTGCCACGGACTATTTCACCAAATGGGTGGAAGCTATTCCAGTCAAGAGCACTACTTCTGAAGTGGTATGCAGCTTCATCAAAGAGAACATCTTGGTAAGGTATGGTGTACCTAACAAGATTGTAACAGAAAATGCCTCGAATTTCTCTTCTGCTGAGATAATGGACTTCTGCTATGGGTATGGAATTTCTTTGGCTCACTCTTTAGATTACTACCCTCAGGGAAATGGGCAAGCAGAATCCACTAACAAAAATTTGGTGACTATTATAAGAAAATTAGTAAATGAGTCTCAAAGAAACTGGCACAAGAAGCTCTATGATGCTCTTTGGGCAGACAGGATTACACCAAAGAGAGCTATTGGAATGTCTCCTTTTCAAGTGGTATATGGAGTAGAAGCTCAATTGCCAGTGACAGTGGAACTGCCAGCCTTGCACCTAATGAAGGCCATTGAAGATACTAGTTTCAGAGATGCTCTAGACAAGAGAATTATGTACCTGCACAAACTGAATGAGGACAAATTGATGGTTGCTGATAGGATATCTATTCACCAGCAGAAGGTAAAGGTCCTGTTTGACAAGAAAGCTAGGTTCAGAGATTTCCAAGTTGGAGACACCGTGCTGTTATGGGACAAAAGACATGAACCTCGTGGCAGCCATGGAAAGTTTGATTCCCTGTGGCTCGGACCTTTCAAGATCAGACACTTTGCTGGTGAGAATTCCTTTTATCTTAATTACATGGATGGTTCTCCTCTCCCACTTCCTTATAGTGGGAAATGTCTCAAGTTGTTCAAGTCCTAGGTGATTAGGAAGTCCCTTGTATATTCTGTACAACATTTTTTCTTGTCTTCCTTTTTGTTTTGGTGTGTTGTCCTCTGTATTGATCTGCTTTTTGACTCCATTGCCCAATGGATAAGGTACTGGTCTGCTTCCCCTGAGTTTTTCTAAGTTCTTGCCTTGCCTCATTCCTTGAATTCATGTCAAGTCATCCCCAAACGGAGCCAGCTATTGTACACTCAAAATTCCCCCTGCTCTGAAGAAGGTGAACTTTCGAAATTTCAAGTTTAAGTGTCTTTTCTGTCAAGCTGGTAGTAGGAGAAAAGTCATGAAATTGAAAAAATATATGTTTTGGGTCATTTTGTATGTATTTCGGGCCTGTCGGACATTTTTGTCCCGCCTGTCCCAAGTTCAAAAGTGCGCTCTGTTCCCCGATCGGCCGAAATCCACGAACCATGTACTTCGCTCTTTTATGTTCCAAGTGTCCCAAACTTTCCGTGCGAGTTGTTCCATTTTCGGCCGAACCGCCCGAACCGCGTACTTCGGAACTTTTCGTCCCAAATGTCCCAAGTTCAAACGGGCCTGTTGTTCCATTTTCGGCCGAAGCACCCGAACCGCGTACTTCGCGCGTTTTCGTCCCAAATGTCCCAAAATGCATTTGTGCGTCTTCTCCTTGTTTCGCCCGAATCGGCCGAGCCGCGTGTTTCGCGTACTTCGCGTCTCACATGTCCCAAACGAACCAAATGCCATCCATACTTAGTTTTTCCCGCTCTACCCGAATATGTTGTTTTTCAAACTAAATATGAATTTAAGTTGCGGCTCTGATACTATCAATCTGAAGACCAAATTCCAAGGACAGCGAGCAGAAGGATGAAGTTTTCAAGACACTGGTCATCTCTGTTTTCAAAGACATACGATGTCATCTTTAGAATGAGACTTCTGATACATAGCTGAGGCGTCAAAAGAATTTCAGGCAGCAGATTCTGAAGTCAGTGGGTCCCTCCAAGTGACTGGCCACCTGTCTTCTTCTCCTCATTCTTTTCTCTTCTTCCATTTCTTTTGCCATTTTCTTTGTAATGGGTTGAGGTACTGCGATAGGCAGTCTCTAACTGTTCTTGGTTAAAGAAACGGTTACGAAGAGTAACTGATTTGTAAGTTATATAATGGCCTTCTTCACGCCATTCAAAAAAAAAGGAAGAACTTGGCATATTTTCTGAAAGTGTAAATAGATTACAAATAAATCAATACAGAAGGACTTTTCCATTCTTTGTCTATCTGATCTCTGTTATTCCTAAGCTTTCGTTTATTTTCTTTGTGAAGATCATTTGTCTCAAGTTCATTAGTCTTACCGATTGCATACTCTTCAACTTTGCAAGCACGATGATCTTGTATAACCAAGAAGGAACTTTGTGTCCTTGATTAATGAATCTGTATTATGTTAAGAAACTTTGTGTTCTAAGCAGATGTTATTTACAGAACTTTGTGTCTTTGAATTTCATCTTCTTTATTCAATGGAAATGATCTTGTTTCAATTCACTATGACTTTCGCATACATAAAGAATTACTCTAATATCTATAATTCTACATGTTGCCTTTCTGCTCTTTCCCGTACTCTCATTTCCTCAGTCCTTTTGTAATTGATGATCTTCATAGAAAACACTTTCGTGATATCCAAGTTTAACCAACAAATCATGTCTTGTACATTTGTAAATAAGTTCGTTTCTGAATAAGGGAACCTCTCCCATTAAAGAGGAGGGACTTCTTATCCCCTGACTGTTGTTCTTCTTAAAAGTCCTATCTGACGACCAACAGGTCTATAATGTGCAATAGTGAAACAACAACAAAATAAATAAATGCCTCCAACATAAAGTTAGAATATGAGTTTCAAATTCAAGGAATGTGTGGTAATTATTATACATTTTATATGTTCATGGAAAAAAAATTGTACGGGTATGAAGATCAAGAAATAAACCATAAAATTTGCAATCAAAAGACTAATTTCATAGGTGAAAGAAAGGAGGTTGAAGAATCCAAACAAATTGAATAAGTTTTTGAAAATTGTGTATAAAACAAGAAAAAGTGAGAAGGAAAAATTTAAAAAGAATTTGAAAAGGTGAAATCTTAGCAGCTCAAAGATATTGTACAAATGGGCCATCAAATAAAGCAATTTTTGTAGCAAGTGGAAAGAGCCAAGTTGACACAGAAAAAATAAAATCTCTAAAGGATAAGTAAAATCAAGACGGTATATCAAACCACAAATAGACGTAAATGGACACATCAAAACATGATAATATATAAAGAGGAGATAGGTGGTAAAATCCAAAATGTTGTTTCAAAGTAAAAGCAAAAACATAAGGAAAAAGAGAGTTCAAAACTCTAAGTTCGCCAAAGTTTGATTTCCAAATAAAGATTGAGGAATAATCAAATAGTCTAAGAAATAATGGCATATCACTTTACTCACCCTATTAGTGCAAAATTCTAGGGCATGATGGAGGAATAGGGGATCACATTTTTGGAATTAAGTGATGAAAATAAGGAATATATAGGCATTAGGGAAACACTTTGAAAAAACCAAAAGGATTGATAAGCCACACCACGAGCTCTTGGAGAGGGCCAAGAAATATTAGGTAGAATAAATTCTTATAGTAAACGATGAAGCAATAGGATTTCAAATCGTAATTAAAGGCCCATTGTGGGAAATTAACATGGAGATAATCACAAAGTTTCCATACTTAGGATATCACCCAGAGCTAATGCAGACCATAATGAGTTGCTATAATAATGGGTTAATATGGTTAAGAATAC
This sequence comes from Taxus chinensis, assembly GCA_019776745.2. Taxonomy (NCBI): domain Eukaryota; kingdom Viridiplantae; phylum Streptophyta; class Pinopsida; order Cupressales; family Taxaceae; genus Taxus; species Taxus chinensis. The sequence goes on along the minus strand of CM034156.1, from coordinate 322,071,100 downwards.
AGGATGTAATTTTGATCAATGTGTCATAATAGCCCGAGCCACAGGGTTTCCTAAAAGGGGAACATCCATGCTCACATACAAAACCACTAAACATCTAGTCTAGAAAACAAGTACACATGGGCATCTCAGAAAATTAAGAGGGGTCCCTTTGGGAGAGATTGCAAATCATTAAATTAGAGTTCTGGAAAAAATAATTTTAAAAATATATTGGAAATCTACCCAAGGTAGCAAACAAGCATCACTCAGTGTACTAGACATAGTCACAAGAATGTGGGAACAACATGAAAAATTTAACTGGCCCAAATTCTTGGCACATGAAGTAAATATCAATGTGTAAAATATTAGTGAAAGTGTTGGAAAAACATTCAAGTACCAATGGTTAATAAACTTATTGTGCTTTACACATTGGAGATCCTCTAAATAAATCATAGAAGTGGATGATGTGTACTACCTACATGAGAGGTTTCTACAGTACATTCCAACAAAGGAATACACAACATATGAGGATAATTAAAATATGAGACTATAACTAGGGTAAATCAAAGAATCAAAAAGGAAGTGCATACTTATACAATGTCATGAGGTAAGTTGACATTGTTACATGATGGCGCCACACTTTTCTCAGAAGGTGACAAGGATAGACACCTTTAAAAAATATTATTTTTATTCATATTGGCATAGCTAAAGATGAATTAAGTAGTCAACATGGGATGATTCCCACATATTTTGTATTCATTATAGACTAAACAATTAGAGCAATCAATAACATGAGGTCTACAACTTGTAGCAATGATGGAAGAAACAACTTTGATGAAACCCATAACATAGGTAGAAGGACCAACCAAAACACAACAAAGATAAGAAAAGGGAAAATAAAAGACAACTATGTAGCCTGATCAAGTTAAACCTGAATTGGAGAAATATATTAGATTTCCTAGTTGGTTCATGATCCTAGAGTTTAAAAAACTAAAATTCATTTAGAACAAAGTGCACATCATTACACTGGAGGACATGGGAAAAAAATGTACCTATCATAGAATAGAGAGTGGTACACATGAAAATCTATAAGGAGAGTATAGAAACTAACTCACATTCTCAAGGATGAAGAAACAATTCAAGTTTCACTCATGTCGCACTCCCCCATATCAAGATAGAAAGAGAAAATGTAACATAGGTCTAGTTGGAGGTCAACATTGTAAAGGGATTAAAAGAAGCATGAGAGGACATCAAATCCAAACTACACCTCTAAATCATCAACTTGATTGACATGGAATAAAAATTCCTAATAACTTCATATGAGAGAATAAGATCAGAAACAATCCGTTTTAGGTTAGTGCGCATAAAAAACCTTGAAGAGAATCTAAAACTTCAAAGGTGTGCGAGATGAAATGAATAATTATCAGGATAAGTAATAGCTCAAGAAATGGAAGTGAAACAAACATAAAAAAAGTTTACATAAGAAAGAGAGGTTCATGTGCAAAAGAGGTAAAAACTCAAGAATCACAACATAGTCATAACAAACCTTATATTTGAGGGGAGTGATGGGAGCAAGTGAGGTTTTTAAAATTGGGAGTGAGCAAGAAAATGGAGGAGACCAGATTGTATGGGAGCTAGAGTCGAATATGTTGGATGGAAGGAAAGATGTGAACTTCACAACATAAAGAGACAAGGTGGACCTGGATAAGGGACCCGCTTGAATGGTTTCTCTTTGGACATCCTAGATTAGGTTACAAAACGTATTCGTGCTTCAATGAGTAACACAATTTTGGAAAAGATTCTGGGAAGTCACCCAAATATTGATGAGTTTTGAAAATGGGCTAGCTAGAATTTGATGCCCAAAGGTTCAATGGAGATAGTATCTTGTACTAATTCCTTTTTTTTGTTATCTTTTTCCTCAGAAGTGGATTTTTTAAAGATTCTTGTTGGGGTAATGGTTAATGGGTAGAGTTGTGGTATTGGTTCAAAAGTGGCAACTGGGTTTCAATCCTCTTGATACTACTATCTAGGAATATCCCCTCTAGATTAGACTACTGGGGTTCCCTTTAGAATATTGGGATATGAACATCTTACAGGGGATAGCTAAACCTATTGGTGTTCTTGTTATCATCGACCTTGTAACTTATGATAGATCCCGACTTCTTTTTTCCCATTTGTGTGTCAATGTGGCTCCAGATGCAAACCTACCGAGGTGCATTGAGCTTAGAGAAAAATGGGGATTCTATTCTCATAAAATAGATTATGAGTTTGCACCCTTTATGTGCTTCTCATGATTGAAAGTGGGGCATAATGTAAAAACATGTCCAAAGGCCAAAGAACAAGCTTATTTGAAAGCACAACTCAAAAAGTAAAAAGGAAATGCAGGGAAGAGTCAAAGGGAAAAGGAATCATGAATCCAAATGCCAGTGGACTTTTGAAGACAGGTCCCACATAGATGCAAGTTAATAAACCTTCAGAGCTTAAGAAGAAAAGAATTGAATATTTAGCACCAGTTTTAGAGGAAGTTCTAGTGGATGAAGGCTACGAAAATGGCAGCGATGATGTAGTTGAGATAGATATAGAAAAAATGGAGGAGTCAATGAAAGCTGTAGAATTACAGGAAGACAACATCATTGGATCTATTGTGTCAAACATAGTGGATGTCAGTTCTTCACTCAAAGACCTAATGAAGCCTTGCTGGTAAACAGTAACATGTTTAATGTTCTAGATATCAACCTGGAGGATATTCCCACTATTGAATAGAATTTAAATCGTATTTTGGAGACAAACAATATTCCAGAAATATCAACCAACACTAAGGAGGTGGAACCAAAAATTGGAATTCCTTAGGTCTCTTCATCGGTTAGTACAGAGGATTAGGAAATCAAAGAAATAGCCCAAAAATATTTCCTAAAAGGAAATTTACTCCTAGAACAAGAGGTAATGTGAATAAATCTGATGCAGAATAAAATAAAGTTGCCTCTGGCAGGCCTTCTAAAAAAGAGAAGATAGAACAAGCTTCTAGAAAGGAGGTGATGGAAGAAAAGAAAAGATCCGTGTTGAGTGGTAAAAAATCCAATATTTTCAAATGATAATACTCTCATGGAATATAAGGGGTATAAACAACCTGAGTAAACATAGAAGTTTTTCAGATATTAGGAAGTATAGGAAGCTAAATATTATTATTTTGCGGGAAATTAAAATGAATAAAGACAAAATGATGGATTTTTATAAGATTTTTTGGAAGGAAAATGGTTTTCATTGCCAACCATCTATGGGAGCTTCAAGTGGGTTCATTTGTCTTTGGTATCAGAATGTGGTGAGTGGGTTACCCTTTGCCAACAGTTATCATCACTTAGTAGTTTGTTTTACTAATTTAAAATCCAAAAATAAGTTCATTCTATCTAATGTCCATGCTCCTAACTATAGTTGTGGAGAAAGGACTCTTTGGGATGAGCTAACTGGGTTCATAAGTTTTTCAAAAGAGATTCATTGGATTATTGGTGGATACTTAAATACTCCTCTGATTCCAAGAGAAAAGAAAGGTGGCATCACTTCTTACTCTGAAATCATGGAGGACTTAGATAACTTTATTAATTGGAATGAATTGTTTGATCTTAAACTCAGTGGATATAAATACACATGGAAAAATAGGAGTGGAGATGATCTCATTTAGATAAGATTAGATAGATTCCCTTTCAATGTCCAATGGTTACAAGAACAAACTTATTCAATCTCCTCTTTAGCTCGTATTGGATCTGATCATAACCTGATACTCCTTAGAACTGGTGATTTGGAAATATCAAAAGGTAGTCCCTTCATATTCGAAAAAATGTGGACCACCCATCTTGAGATTGAGGAAAGGATTAAGGAATGGTGGAACCTTAAGACTAGAGGAAATTGTATGTTCCAAGTGGAAGCCAAACTTAGAAACGTCAATAATAACATTAGAAAATAGAATAAAGATACCTTTGGCAAAATTTTCTTGCAAAAGAGCAAACTATCTGAGGAGCTAAAGGAAATGGAGGAAATAATGGAGGAGGGATCATGGAGTGAAGAATATAAAGAGAAATAAAATGTTCTTCTATCTAAATTTTATACCATCCTTTGCAAGGAAGAAATATACTAGAAACAAACATCCCGGATTAAGTGGTTAACATAAGGTGATAGAAACACTAAGTTTTTCCACATCTTTTCCACCATTAAAGAAAACAAAGGTCGTATTCAGGAAATTAAAAGATCATATGGTGAGACGGTTAATGAGGAGAATTATATTGTCAATACCATCATTACATTCTTTAAACAACTTTTCTATGAGGAATATCAACCTGATATGGATGCCACTAATGAAACATTGAGACTATTTGAAGACAATAATAAAGATCTTACAGCTATACCATCAAAAGAAGAGATTAAAGATATTATCTTGATGATGGAAGTAGATAAAACCCCTAGACCTAATGGGTTCTCGATATTTTTCTTCCAAATGTACTGGGACAGTGAAAATGGAGGTGGTGGCAATGGTACAATATTTTTTAAAATCAAGATATATGCTCAAAAAAATAAACCACACCTTCACATCCTCGATTTCATAAAAATTGGGTGTCAAATACCTTGCTGACTTCAAGCCCATCAACCTCTGCAACACATTTTACAAAATAATCTCAAAGATTATGGATTTTTGAATAGGGGAGGTTCTCAATAATTTCATATCCCCTAATTAGGGAGCCTTCGTTCTGGGAAGAAAAATCTTGGATAGCATCATATCCAATCATGAAACCACTCAATCAGTTGAAAAATCCAAAAGAGAAGTAATGATTATCAAATTAGATATGTAAAAACCATATGATAGGGTTTCATGGAAATTCATATTCAAGATTCTTCAAAAGTTGGGCCTTGATAACCACTTCATCAAATTAATCCAAGCTTTCACCACCACCTCTATGTTCTCAGACATTCTAAATGGAAAACCTCAAGGTTTCTTCAAGGATGAGAGAGGCATAAGGAAGGGTGATCTATTATCACCCTTCCTTTATATAATTGTGGTTGAAGCCTTGAGCAGGTGGTGTTAAAAAGCTATAAATGAAAGAATAATTGAGGGAGTCAAGGTTGTTAATGATGTTGAGAACCAATGCCTCCAACAATGTTTGGATGACATGATTCTTCTAGGCCAAACATCTTTCTAGGAATCCCTTTCTTTCAAAACCATTACAAGGGAGTGTGAGGAGGTCTTATGTCAAAAAGTGAACTTCCAGAAGAGCGTGTGTTACTTCATCAATGTTAGTGAACATAAACAACATAGACTAGCCACCATCCTGGAATGCAATATAAAGAGTCTTCTAGATAGCTATTTGGGAATTCCCTTGTGTGGTTGTAAAATGGATGACACAAGTTTGAATAAAATTATTGAAATGTTTCACAAAAAATTAGCATCCTGGAAGGGCTTATTACTTACACAGACCAGAAAATCCCAATTTCTTCAAATTTTGATGCATGGAGTGGTCATGTATATCATGTATATTTTTACTATGCCCCTCAAAATTAGAAACACTATTGAGGGTATACACACAAGTTTTTTATGGTCAAGGACTAAGGTCAAATCTAGGATACCTCTGATAACCTGGGAGAATGTGACAAAACCCAAAGATAGAGGTGGCCTTGGTCTGAAAAAACTGTAGATGATGAATCATGAACTCATTGCCAAAATGGGATGGAGATTGCATCTAGGTTGACATCTTAAAATCGAAATATTTTTGGAATGTTGACGGAACTTTAGGTTTTTTACTAATAAGATCTACCTAAAGGATCTATTTTCTGGAACAATCTTGGTCAAAATACGGAGTTCCTGACTATAGGGATCAAGTGGAATCTAGGGAATTGTAAGAATATAAAATTCTATGAGGACCCTTGGATCAGAAATCAATATTTGAAAAATGAAGATACCTTGAGAGATCACTTCCAGTTTTATAAAAGGGATATTGGAGAAAGGGTGTGTGAATACTTGATAGAAGAGAGAAGTTGGAAACAGTTTAATCCCCCAACAAATTACATTGGCCCTCTCCTTCCCTTTGAGACCCTCAATAATGAAATACAGTTATCTTATATTACTCCAAGACTAAGCCAAGATGAATTGATATGGAAGAATATGGACTTTGATAATTATGAAGTTAAATCCAGCTATCTACTTAATTTTGAACAAATATAGGCCAATGATTACTAGAGAAAATTTTGGAACAAAAATATTATACCCAAAATTAAATTTTTCTTTAGGGAAGTTGTCCAAAATAAAATTATTACTAGGGACAAGCTAAGGAAAAGAGGCATGATAATCATAAACAGATGTACCCTATGCAAAAACCTAGAAGAAAATGCCAACCATATTTTTTTGGAATTTCTTTATGCTTTTCAAGTTTTTTCAGTTGTGCTTGATATGTTTAAAATATAGATGATTCTCCTAAGGTATGTCTCAAATCTACCAGAACAATGTATGTCCATTTATCATCATGATATTTTCAAGGAACTATGGAAATTTTCCCTCTCACATACACTATGGGGAGTCTAGATTGAAAGAAATAACAAGATATTCCAAAAATCAGGGCTCTCACTTCAAGAGGTGGTGAGGCAAATCAACCAAATCCTTAAAGAAAATATTCAACTCATCAAAAGTAAGTCAACCAAATCTCCCCCACATTTAGAAATTTCTATTTTAAATAACTTAAATCTTAGCATCATGAATGAGAGTAACATCAAATAAGGGGATGATGGAAAAAAAATGAAGGTTAAATGGAAAATTCCACCTACATGATGGTGCAGAGTAAACTTTGATGGCTCGGCCAAGCCTATGGAGGGGCATGCTCGGGGGAAGGGATAATATGGGACCATAAGGGAGAATGTCTTATGGTGTATGTTAGGAAGGTGGAGAATCATCCCAATAACCATGTCAAGGCTATGGCTATGCTTCGGGGTTTAAAGCTAAGTGGCACCATAAACATAAAAAATTTGATAATTGAAGGGGATTCCTTATGCGTGATCAATGCAATTAAGCATAAAGGAGGCATAGATTGGAAGGTTAATAATATCATTAAGGAATCCAAATAGTTGATTGTCTCTTTTGAGAGGGTGGATATGCATCACGTGTTTATAAATGGGAATAAGAAGGTGGACGGTATGGCCAATCATGGTAATGACTTACCAGAAAAGGTGACTTGGTAGAAAGAAAACATAAATTGGAATAATATTAAAAACTTGATCAATGAAGACAAGATATTATACGATAGGGAGTCATGATTATCGGGATTCACAGGACATGATACGTGTGGAATTTAATCATAATTTAGGAAGGCCTTTTACTTCCAACACAAAGATAATTATTTGTTTTTAGGTCCTTTCCCTCATTCAACTTAATCTCAAGACTGGTTTTCTTTTAGGGATAAACATGGGAGGTGAGAGAGTTCATACTGAACCCACAACCTACCTACATCTAAAAAGGCATGCAACTTTGTGGAGGATCCTATGTCATGGAGGTCTATCAAATTTCATCAAAAAATTGCAAGGCCATGATCCGCAACTGGAAAATGAATTTGGGAAAGCTTGGGAGGATGGACGCATCAAAATAAGGGAAAATGAAATATTTTTCAATGAGGAGACCATTTCCGAAGCTAATAGTATGTCCATCGATGGCCTCAAAAATTTTAAGGACAAATCTAGAAGGAAGCATGAAATTTCCACTTTTTTGGTCCTGGGGAAAATATCCTAATGTATGATGATGGAATAGTGATAAATTTTTATCTAGATTGTTGGGTTGATGTGTTTCTTGTGGTGATGAAGTACCTCACACTTGAAGGTAAATTTAGGAACATATTTTCTTACCACATGTCCATTCTAAATTTTCTGAGAAGAAATCAGCAAATGAGCTTCCCATTTTTTCTTTTTAGATCCCTAACCTCCTCTATATGTGACTACCAAAATGAAAATATGGATAATCCTCTCCATCATGGCTTAGTATTACTATTGTTTAAGAAAGGAAAAATCCTGATTTCACCCCAACCTCTAGAAAAAAGGGAAGATTGTGATAATGAAACCCTTCAGCTCACATGAAACGGAGAAAAAATGGTGGGAAACAAGATGGTTCTATTGGCATTGTTGGAATCCTTTGTAACATAAAAAAGGGAGACACAGGAAGGGATGAGAGCGTTGATATTAGGGAGAGAGCTAGAGAGACTTTTGACCGAGAAGCCTACATCCTCATAGTGGAATCCACTATGGATACCATACTGTGGTTGATAAAAATCTAGTGCAAGAATTCAAAGACTATCACAGGAAAAATAAGATTCAAAACAAGAGAATTTAAGAATTTGAGAATTTCATAACATTCCAAAAAGATTCATCATCAAATGTAAAGGGGATAGGGAATGGGGCCCAAGCACAAGAACTAGAAGAAAATCTCCCCCAAAAAATATGGACTAATGGTAGACCTTTTATTGCCCTCTTTTCTATGTTTCTTTTTCCTTGGGTTTGTTGTTCTTACTGCCTTGGATGTTAGACCCCTAAAATAACTAAATACCTATTCCATGAAGCCTTGTGGCAAGCAGAAGCAGGGTGTGAAGGCACATGAAGAAGTAGTTATTGGCTAAGTACAAAGGCTCGTGCCCAGGAAGGATGGATTCAGGACTTAATGAGTTTTGGACAACGGGAAAATACGTGCATAGGGAGAGAATGGAAAATTGACTAGATACAGATATGGATAAGATATGGATACTTGCGGCTCAAGGAAATGATATTCCAGGGCATCAATATGGTTATAATGAAAGGATAAGGAGTCGAGGTTGTTAAGGATTAGCTTGAAAATGCATGCTAAAGGCACTCGATTGAGGGAAATACATGACAACATCTGGCATATTCTTGGGTAGTGGTAGAGAAATCATGAGAAAATTCCTTCAAGATTTCGTAGTTAATAATGAGTGGTTAAGAGGATATTCCTTATTATTCTTTATATGAATGGTTTTCCAAGGGGGAAAACAGGAAGATAAAGGAGGATATGTTTAGATGTATGTAGGGGAGAACAAGAAGAATATAAAGGTATTGTGTAATATGTAATGGCGGGCTCTATAATGTATAAAATCCTTGCTACTTCCCATAGATGGAATCCTTCTTGATGTAATCTTGGATACTATATTTGATTAATGAATATAATGAAGAGTTTCAGAAGCACTCATGTGATGGATATCGATCTATACTTTTCTCTTATGTTCATGTGTGTGTTACAAGTTTTCTTGATATTATTCATGGTTTGATTCTACTTTCATTTAGTTGATCATGTTATACCATGCTCTGATGCATTAGACTAAGACTGGTTCTTTATCCCAATTCCCATCATGGGTATGTTCATTCCATGTTTATGCAAGAACTCCCTTACCAAGGGTGATCATTCTTAAAAATCTCACATAAAGGAGGGGCTTGGCACATGCGCGTGCCTCGGGTGAGCTTCCAGACCAATATGGGTGATACGTTGGTGCATTTGGGGTTGGTTGTTAAAGCAAGTAGTGAAAAGAGACTACATCTTGATTTTGTTGTCGGGACCTCTTTTCGAAGTTGTTGTGAGAATGGTGCATGATGATAGAGCGCTTGACCTTGGATAGTATCGAAGCATGGCCTAAAAGCATGAAGGATGATTTTTCTCAGAGATTTAATACTGGACCTAAGTTTGGTGCACGTAAATGGGTAGAAAAATATATGTATCATGATTTGTATGAGACCTTCTTATGTTGTTTTCCAGTGGAGCTATATGAATGGATTTCGGCATATGCATCTAGATCAAGTTGGTACTATAAACCTCGCGTATGGACCCAAAATGAGTATCAGAGGTTGCATAATGTTGATCTGACTTGGACATGTGTTGTTGATCACTAGTGGAGTAGAGTGTTGATAAGTTACACCTTAGAGTATTCAATTTCTATGTATTCCTGTCTAGAGGTTGCTGGGTTTGACTTCTTGAGGGAGCCAAGAGGATCATTCTTGCATGTTATCCCTTTATCTATAAAGATCTTAATCATTACACTGAGTCTAGAAGCATTTCCTATGGCTGGCTAAGATTTTTTTTAGTGTTGGGCGAGGAAGCTAGAGTGGAGGAAGATGGCGAACCTTGCAGTTGAAAAGGAGAGGGAACAAAGACAGCTTAAGTATAATGAATCTCAGGATAGGCAGGTGACAAGACAGGGAAAATCTGTAGGAGTGATGGATTTATAAAGGCATATGTTACGGGAAGCATTTGAGGTTCGCACGGAGGACGTGGAACTTGAGTAGTCTAAGCTACCCCATCTTAGCAAACACAGAAGACAAACCCCTTTGGCATCTTGAGAGAGTTATTCATATGAAGATAGTAGAAGAGCCATCAGCGCGCATCTGAATCTACCTGGTAACCAACCCTTGGTACTTAGTTTTCCATATCTAGAGATAAGTATTACTAACCTAGTTGGTATTGGTGGAAGTAACCAATCAGCACCTAAGAGGTATAATTTTTCATTTGGTACATCCATGGTTGCACAATCACGTCCTATATTAGGAGGTATATTGTCTAGTAAAATGTTTGGACAAAGTACGAGTACACAAAGTTTGGGTATCATGTCTAGAAGCGGCACGAGACACACATATGGTAGCAGTGCAATATCACATCTTGTTGATGCGTGGTTTAACGCAACAGTGGGGACACAAGGTGTGACCACTTCAGGACCTTTGTCAGCTACGGGAGGTGGATCTGGTGGGTCAAGTGGAATAGGAACTAGTAGAACTGGTGGACCTGGTAGATTTGGAGGATCTTGTGGGTTAGAGGGAACAGGCACTAGTGGGTCTAATGGATCTAGTGGTGGAGGAAACACTGGGGGAATCCAGGTTCTGGATCAGGAGGACAAGGGCCTCAACCACCTCAGCAAGTGTTTTTTAAGATTTCTTTGCATCTACCATATTACAAAGGTGTTGAGGATGCTGTAAAGCATGTACACAAATGTGAGTTGCTATGGTGTGTGAAGGGGATAACTACCCTAGAACGAAAGGCAAGTTAGTTTTCAATAATGTTGCAAGGGTGCGCACATAGTTAGTACCGGAAGTATGACCCTCACTAGACAATAGTAGATTATACCGCACTACCTAATGCCTTCTTTGCTGAATTCCATATTTCTGAGTTTGAGTAGAAGAGCATTAGTGCACTAAAGGAGATTCAAAAAGGTATTATAGAGAATGTTCAGGAGTATGATACGCGCTTTAAGACTCTCTTGTCAAAATTATATCGTGATATTCATCCTTCTCAGCATGCTCAATGGTTTTTTAGAGGATTAATAGCGCCCTTCAAGAGAGCACTGTTGTATAAGACTTTCACAGACCCGCACAAGGCCTTACAGGCTTCCCTACATGTTGAGGCTATAGGAAGCATGGATACCAGTTTTAGTATTTTTCTTGAAGCTCAAATTTATGCCATGGAAAATCAAATAGAGAAGCTATCTACGAACTCGGCACATGAGACTCGTAGTGGCCTATAGTGCATGGATTGTGAGGTAGAGGGGCATATGAAGGACAATTTTCCTCAGAGATCGGTACGTGCCATGATGATAGACTATGAGATTTTCGATAGAGATCATGATGCAAGTAGGTGTCCTCTATTAGATCATGCGATCCGTAAGAATGTGTTTTGTTATTGCAATATTTACACCTCTACTACTCATGACACCAAGGAATGTAGATTGATTGACCAGATACATGATGACATTGATATTGGTGTGTGCTAGACCAGTGTTGCAAACAGTTCCAAGGATAGTGGTCATCACTATGAAGGGTGCACGAATGGAGAAGCTCATGGCAAAGGCTTTCATAGAGGATTTAGAGGTTGTGGAAATCATGAAGGTGGAAGAAGTGAATTCCCTTGTGGAACTTGTTATAATTGTGGGTCCATAGAGCATTACAAGTGTGAATGTCCTGACCTGCTATAGTGCTCTTAGTTTGGGAAGAAGCACAAATATAAGGAGTGCCTAGAATTATTTGAACACATGAGCTAACAAAAATGGAAAGAAAAGGGTGCCAAGGTGGTAAGCATGAAGAAAACAAACTTGTAGTGGATGTCAAGGGTAGCGTGTGAGTTAGAATTAAAACTTATACTAGTGAAAACAAAAGTTGAGGCTTCATGCACTAGGGAAATACCAAATAAAATACCACCGGTCATAAGAGAAGAGGTGGTGCATGGGAAGTACCCTGACCCCACTCATCAAAATGAATTTTATCAAGAGACCATGGATGTGATTCAAATCCTACAAGGAGAGATCCAGCACCTGAAAGAGTAGTCACGACAGCTAGAGAAAAAGAAGAGCATTGAGGTTCCACAAAAGGATCTGGAAGATGTCAAGGAGGTATGTAAGATTTTGAGGCAAGAAAATATCATCCCCTTACTAGGAGAGTGGTTAAGAGAGAAAGTACCAAGTGCTGGAGCAAAGTGTGAAATACAAGTTTTACATGCTAATTTGCCTCCTCATAGCATTGACTATGATAAGGAAATTACCTTGAATGTCATGGTTGATGGATGTCTCTAGAGCAATATCCTAATTGACATGGGTGCATAAGTTAACATTATCACCTTGGATGCATGGAACCAAATGAGAAGGCTCCCATTATAGCCATCTTTGAATGTGTTATATATGGAAAACAAGACGAAGGCAATTCTTATTGGAGTTTTGAAGGATGTTACTATCACTATCAAAGGGGTGAAATTCACTAGAGACTTAGAATTCTTGGCACTTGTTGAGGTAGACAACTTTCTAGTGTTACTTGGGTGTCCCTGGTGCTATAAGAACAATGTTGAATTACATTTCAATAAGGGGTATATAAGTTTTGAGAAAAAAGGAGGAATGTGTTATCATCTCATTGACAGATGGAAATTCAGTGCCCTATATTGAACCCTTGGGAGAAGGAGATATAGATAGAATATATGTGTACACTATCAGAGACCCTGAAGTTGTGCATCCTACAGAAGGGGTTATTTAGTAGGAAGACACTCAATCTGTAAGTGATACCACTAGTGTAGCATGTGAAAATTGGGTGCACATGAAATATGAGTTAGTCAGAAGGTAGTTAAGAGGCTCTATGATGAGAGTAACAAAGGTGCACTTAGTCAGGTGCCAAGGAAGAAATAATTTGCCAAGTTATACTGGGGGAGCTGACCCTAATGTTTTCCTATGAGAAATGGAGACCCAGTGTAGATGTGAGATCGAAAGGAAAATGATTCTTAGTTATACCTTACTCAGCACCATAGCACGTTGATGGGTGACCCATCATGATAACCTTTTAGAGTGGCACGAAGTGAGAATCACGTTCTCTGTTAGGTTTTTCTAGAGTAATGCATTTACTATCATACAAGATTATCATGGGAATGAACCTGCCTTGTTTCATGTCCAAGCATGTGAGAAGGCTTGGATGAAAGGTGTGGAAGCCTTGCCACCCTATTTATGGGTGCATAAGTTGTACACCACCTTACAAGGTTGCGTTCGCACATGGTACATTCACTCAAAGATGCGCTGTCACATAGGAAATTGGTAGGAGTTGATGGCTGGTCTCCTTCAAGATTTTGAATATAATAGTAGTAAGCCTTTTGTGGATGAGGCATTACAGGTTGTTAAGTGCCTAACTATGGGAGACACTGCCATGGCGGAGTATTTAATACTGGAATTATTGGATGAAACTAACTTAGAAGTGCACTTTGATGAGGAAGAATCAGAGGAGATACAGCTTGGGTGCGCCTGCATAGAAAAAGATAAAGGAAATTTGGTCTATGTGGTCGATGGTGAAGAGTTGGAAAAATTGGATGCTAACCATACTATGGGTACACATGAGGTTATGAATAGTGTTGATGAGAAAGCATGTGCATACCATGAACACCTGAGAACTACCAAGGTTAATATTGGCTCGGATACAAAACCTAAGGAGGCTACTATCGGGAACTACTAGTCAAAGAAGGAGGTTTCGAAGATCATTGATCCGTTGCGCGAGTTTCAGCATTTATTTCTGTGAGGGTACTGTACATACCCAAAATTGTAAGGTAGTGTACTGCCGGAACAACGCGACAAGTGCCCCAATGATGATACAGGTCTCCTCGCAAGGTGTTCGGGATCCGGAAAAGATCTCCAAGTCTACGTTAACATCCCGCATGCCCCGCTTAGCCCTCGCGTGCTTTGTTTTTCCCTTTTCCCCTCTTTTCTTGGCCTTTTGATCTTCAGTGATGAAACCGCCGCCCTGATCAAGACATCGGTCCTGTAACTGCCGCCCTACTCAGAGCAGCGGTCCTTTACGCGTTTTCCAGAAAGTGTTTTTAACGCAACTCACGTAAAAATAAATGATTTACCAGCTTTTTTTGCCAACTTGGGCTTGCATTTATGTTTTTGGTCCCCTGGAATAGTGTTTGGCCATTGTTTATAGTTTTAGAATTCAATTTGGTTTTGATCTTTGGGTGAATGAAAAGCTATAAATAAATGGCTTGTGCTCAAACAAAGGGTCTACCCCTCATTCACTTTTCATGCTCTCATTTTCAATAGTTCAGTCTATTATTTTTGCTTAGAAGCCATAGTTTCAATTCTTTGCATGTTTAGTTAGCATTGTTCAGCTATTGGTAAGCCACTTATCCATCTTGTGCAGGCAGTGATGTTATTTCACCCAATCCATTGGAGTAAAATAGCTTAGGAAGCCATTAAAGTTGCAGGTTTTGCTCCTTAAAACAGGATAGTTTCAGGTTCTGGACGCTTTATGTTGCATGACTCACAATAAATCCCACTCGGAATTGCATAAGCCAAGTTCTGTACTCTTGCGATATCCCTCTCCTACTTGCATTATATTCAGTCTGTATTCTGAGCTGCCTTTATCCCAATATCTACATCTGTTGATGCTAGCATTACATGCTTTTATGGATTCACATGAACACAAACGAACAAGGAGATCACATTGAGGGGACAAGATCACACACACCATTGGATTCGTCACTGTTCTGCAGAATCCATGTTCTAGCTTTCAAAGTTCTATATTTAGAAATATATCAAATAGAGTAGATAATCACTTCTTTTCAGTTAAGTTTACTTTCGATATTGTCAGGGAAGCTGTGGGGATTGATAGTTTCTGAGAAACTATGATTCATTCCTCACTTCTGAGGTAGGATCAAGAGTCTGGCAAATAGATTAAGCAAGTTATTTCATTATTTGGAATAGATCTACAAATTGCACAGACAAATAACTACACTCGGTTATTTTGTTTGTTTTAATTTTTATCTTAGTTGTCAAATTCTAGATACATTTAAATAGTTACTTTCTTAAATTCTTAAGGTTTCTCAAAAAATACAAAAATAGAAATTATATATATGTTCTAGATTTATTCCACGTAGTTAAAATTCACTTTGTTGCAGTTAGATTTACATTATTGTTTTGTATGACAATCATAGGACCCAGGGACCCAAGGAATATGTATTTGAGCCAATTGTGCCTCAACCCAATCTTGTCATGACAATAGTTGACATAGACCAGAACCTTAGAATGCAAATCTTCCAAACAACAACAGATTTATGATAGATCAGCTCTCAGTTGAGGGGATTAAATATAGAAGACGACCAAGCACACACATTTTGGTCAAATCAACCGAACTACAGATTACCCTAGGAAAACATACACATGACTGTAGAAGGGTTCGAAAGAGAACAAACCTTTGGTTGTGATCCTTTGGTCCCACAGCCAGATGCAGAAGACACTCTTCTAGATATAGATACCGGCCTAAGAATCCAGGTTACAAGAACGCCTGTGAGGTACTCTGAGAAGATTGCGCAGTTATTGATCCTAAATATAGAAGCTGAGAAAGCATATGATTATTGGATACTAGGGATTAGGACTTGATTTTGTACATGACCATAGCAGGACCGCAACAACCAAGAGTCTACGGTTGTGATCCACAAATCCCGCAACCTAACGAATCCATAAGTCAATCAGAAATAGACACTGGCCTACGCATATTAGTAATCAGATCTACCCCACTTCCATCCACCATCATCGAACAGTTATCCTTACTAGATATAGCGGCTAACAAAGCTAGAGAATTCTAGACTAGGCCAGAGAATCATCCGTAGAGTCGATTGTATTCATCACCCACCATATGACCTTATCTGGAGACATACATGAAACTATCCCAGGTCATTTTCCACGTATTCCACAACCCATAGATCAAATTACGCCAAAGCTCGATATTGATTGGAGCCTTCGAGCAATCATCCTTGCCGATCGATCTATCACACCAGTTCAGGTTAGAAGGGCCTTCTTTGCCTTAGATTCACAAATTCCACTAGTGCATATTGAAGACATTAGATTGCCTACCTAGTTTGTCTGCATCCCACGCATATTCCATCCCCACCAGCTGTCTCAGCACGACCTCGGGAGGTCGGGTACGTGGAAGAGTTACCTGTAGATTCCCATGCTCGCTTGTCACTTTTCCGGCGTACAAAATTGGTGAACCCGACGTGAAACAAACAAAATTAGTGAAGCTGACGTGAACTTCCTATTTTCTTGTCCAGAGTCATAGTATTACATTTTCTTTCAAGTTTAGTTTACTTTTCATCTTCTCTGCCTCATTAGCTTTCACAAATCATTTTTGCTCTCTCCCATTATTCTGCGGGTATTCATATACCCCCCGAATATGTCGGGATTTGATGCATATGGCAGACCCCTCTTGGGTCTTGAGGCATACTGTGCCCAACAGAATAGAAAATCATCACCCTCACTCTCGGTATGGGGTGACAACTACTCAACTAATCAGTTGTCAACACAAACTCCAAGAATCAGATATAATTCGTCTTTTCAAACTGAGGAGTTAGATCAACCCCGTCAAAAAGAACAAACAGAGCCTTCAGGCTCGAATAATATGACATTCATCAGAGAATCTGGATCATCTCCTCAGATGCTACTTAGACCACAAATTAGTAGACAATCAGAACCATACCTGGTCTTAGATGATGAACAGTCAATACGTTATCCTAGGAGTGAACATCGCTCTCAGGGTATATACCCACCTGTAGGGAGTTCCAAACGTAACCTGAGGTCTCTTTTCAAGAAAATATATCTATACCATTGCATATAGGAAATACTCTCAGAGAAACTTGGCAGGACAGCGAACAGTTCATAGCAGGATATCACATGCCTATACAAAACCATGGTATACAACAAACGCCACCAAGGTAGAATATCGTGACTTCACCAAATGAAGTCATTTCAACGTTAGTAGAAAAAGTGAGAGGGTTAGAACTTGCCCAAGCAAGTTAAAATTCGCAATTCATGCAAACAGGGGGTTCCAATCCTCCACGCCATCCTAGCCAAGTATATCTCCTCACAGGAGTAGGCACGTTAGGCATGCCTCCTCAGTATCCACAACAAACGCCAACTAGGCCCATCATCTCTAACACCATTCCTCCCAGTCTAGTATCAAACAATCCATTCCTGGACAATACCCCGTCATACTTAAACATGTACTCCAAATCACCACAAGGAGATATGTTCTCCTCTCCCGGCATGCTTGCTCAAACACAGGTGTTTCCTTATGCCCCTACCAATGCATACGTTGTGCCATATCAACAACCCATCCCACCACCACTCCCTCAACAACCACCATCAATGGTCGAAACCTATGCGATAGGGACTTATTCAGAATATTTGAAAGAGCCCTTAGACTTCGCCATACGAAGTGTCATGCTTCCAAGACCCCTTCCCGATTTACCCAAGTACAAAGGTGAGGGAGATCCAAATGCGCATATCAAAGCTTATGCTACAGCCATACGAGAACTACTGCCTTGGGATGGGGTTGTTGCTAAAATATTCCCCAAAACTTTGGAAGGAATCGCTCTTGATTGGTATTATAGAATACCTGAGGCTTCCATCCATTCATTTAAACAAATCGTATCAGAGTTCATTAAGGCATTTGACATGAACAAACTGTTAAGAACAAGAATTAGGGAGTTCTTACACATCAAACAAGAACACAACGAATCTGTCGCCCATTTCATCCAAATGTGGCGTACAGTCCTTTATTCCTCGGCAAGTGCGCCAAACATGGATCAAATGGAACTATGTGATTTATTCCTTCATTCGCTTAGCAGAGAAGTGAAGGAAGAAGTCCAGAAGTTCCCATTACAAACTTACGATGATGTACTAGAGAGTGCTCTTCGAATAGATCAAGCAGCAATTGATAGTGGTCCATCACAAACAAACAACCAACCAGATGGAGTAACCGACCAGCCCAAAAAGGTAAATATTGTCAATACTCCATCACAAACAAACAACCAACGAAACAACAACTTTACCTCGACAATCAATGCAGTGGATTTTAACCATCCATAACAACAACAACAACAACGATGAAATCCCATACAAGGGCCAAGCCAAAACTCATTTGGTTATCAAAACCAAAATCAAAGCCAGAAACAACAAATGCAAAACTTTAATCCTAATAGGCAACAATTTGATCAGAGTTTTAGGCCACAATATACACCAAACCAACAAACCAGGAATTACAATCCCAATTCATATTGTGGTTTCCACAAAATTCGAGGTCATGATACTAGAACGTGCCATGACTACAATAAATTCATGCAACGTTTGCCAGAAGAACAAAGACAGTTCTTCACAGATTTGTTTTTGGCAGATCCCGTGTCACCACCACCAAGCACGCACGCAAGGGCAGTTTCCCCTCAGAATGCTCCCCTCAAGATCTTTAACGATCCACTCCCAAATCATGATAATAACAGACTAAATCCAACTGGGAAGAACAAGGGTGCAATGATGGGAAACAATGATCATGAAGCCTCGACTTCACTAAATCCATCAGTTGCGCCACAATTAGGAAATCAGCCGAGACCCAAGATAGTCAGTTTAGTAGAGCTAAACGTTGAACTACCTATCAAAGCTATAACAAGAACACGAGAATATTTCTCTCAACCAAGCCCAAGTCACCTACCAGAAACAGATAAGAGTCAACAAATAGTAGAAAAACCCGTGGGTGCCTATGATTTAATTAACGACCTAACAAAAACCTTCTCGCACATTTCATTTTTATACTTACTAAAAAACTCTCCTGCTCACAGGGCTGCTCTTTTAGAAGCATTAGGTTTAGGTCATTTAATTAAGATCACTTCACCTCCTAAAACACAGGTAAATCATGTAGACTTTGATGTTAATCCTCCAGGGCAACCGGACAAGGATGTCGAATTCATATTCGAAATAAGTAAAATGCCTACAAATGTTGAGATTACATGTCGAGGCGATCCAGCCTTACACTTACAAGTATGGGTTTATAATAACTACATAAAACGAGCAATGGTTGACGATGGGGATGCAGTTAACATAGTCCCCTTCTCTTTCCTTCAAAAATTAGGATATGGGGAAACAAACTATTCCACCACTCGAAATACATTGAGAGGCTATGATAGCCTTAAAGCCACTTCGATTGGAACTATAATACTACCAGTCACCTTAGGACCCAAACAATCCTGACTGAGTTTTATATTATAGATCAGGAAACTAATTATAATATGATCCTCGGCCGACCTTGGATACACCGAATGAAGGCAATCCCTTCTATGTTATTCCAAGAAGTAATATTCTTGCATCTAGGAAAGGTGTTTGTAGCCAAAGGCGATCCAAAACCTTTCGATATACACCTAGATGACTTAAAAAAAAGACCAGGTGTGTACTCGGAATTTGAACTTCCAACAAACTAACTTAATAAACCCACTGATGCAAAACCAGAGGAGAAGTTGGTACCTACAACAGATCTTGAGACTATGAATCTAGATAAGACAATCCCAGCCTCAAAAGGCGAGGCTAACATTGTAGAAATGGTATCATTAGGAACTACTGCAAAAATCATTGAATTACTAGAACAGGATCTACCAATGTTTATACCATTTGATTCTATGGGCATGGGAAATTCCCTAGGTGTTGGTTCCCTTCCAGCTGAGAATCTCTGTATGGTGGAAGTAGAATGCGCAAACACAACAAATATCCCAACATCCGTATTCCCAGCTAAATATTGGACTCTCCATTTTGATGGAGCTAAATGTCGTTATGGAGTGGGGGCTGGTGTAATCTTTACTTCCCCTGAAGGAAAGGTCCTACCATTCGCCTTCAAACTCAATTTTGAATGTACAAACAATGGCACTGAATACGAAGCCCTCCTCCTTGGGCTCATTTTAGCCAAGAGGATCGGTATTAATAACATCAGAGTATTAGGGGACTCATAATTGGTAGCAAACCAAGTCTCTGAGATATATGAAACCAAAGCCGAGCATTTACAGTTTTACAAAAAAATTGTATTAGATTTAAGCCAGGAATTTGACTTCATATCAATTGAAACAATCCCGCGAGAAGAAAATCTTCTCGCTGATTCAATAGCAACTTCCGCATCACGTTTTACTCCAAGCAATAAGTTAGAGGATACCCGTTTCATAGTATCCCTTTGTGATAAACCATTGATAAAGACAACGACAAATTCTCTTTTAAACAAAAATGAATCTACTATCCTAGACCATGTTGATAGTGATATGGCCACTTTGGATTACTTAAACGCCTATGCGGCACTACATCTCTCCTATCATATGATAGATTTGTCCTTAATCCCACATTCATCTTCTTACTGCGGAAATCCCATAATGGAACCTAGCATATACACGGTAGAAAGTGGGGACGATTTGGATTTACCTCCAGCCCCACCTGAGTTTGAAGAAGGTAATGCCTCTTTAATCAAAGAAACAATTGATGTTAACATCGGAACGGAGGATGAACCAAAAATATTGAAATTAGGGTCCTCGTTAACCCCAGAAGAAGTAGAAATACACACTCAGATCCTCAAGGAACATCAGAAAGCTTTTGCATTTAATTATAAGGAAATGACGGGCGTTACACCACACATTGCAGTGCACAACCTCGTCACTAAATCTGATGCAAAACCAGTTAAACAAAAATCAAGACCCCTGAAACCCAAGGTGGCTCTCATGGTGAAAGACGAAATAATAAAACTCCTACAAGTAGGGTTCATCAAACCAATTGATTACTCTCAATGGGTATCTAATATTGTTCTTGTTCTCAAAAAGAATGGGAAGATACACATCTACATAGATTTTCGAGACATTAACAAAGCATGTCCTAAGGACGACTTCCCATTACCATCCATAGATGTCATTGTTGATGCAACATCTAGATTTGAACTATATTCTCTCATGGATGGATTCTCGGGATACAATCAAATCAGAATATCTGAACAAGACCAAGCCAAAACTACGTTTATAACTCCTTGGGGAACCTATTGTTATGGTGTTATGCCATTTGGCCTCAAGAACGCTGGTGCTACGTACCAGCGAGCTATGACATATATATTCCACGATTTAATTCATAAAATCATGGAATCCTACGTAGATGACTTGTTGGCTAAGGCCAAGAAGCGTTGTGACCATCCAGAAGTACTCTGCGTCATTCTTTCACGCCTAATAGAATATGAAGTCACACTAAATCCAGAGAAATGCATCTTTGGTGTAACATGAGGAAAGCTCCTAGGTTACATCATATTGTCACGAGGGATAGATGTTGATCCAACCAAAATTCGGGCTATCCTCGAAATGGTCCCACCTTCGAATGAATCTGGAATCAGGTCATTTCTTAGAAAACTGGGTGCAATCCGGAGATTCATCCCAGACTTAAGCTTCGCCATTCATCCAATCAACAATTTACTTAAGAAGGATTATAGCATTGATTGGACCGAAGACTGCAATGAAGCCTTTGATGTAGTTAAGCGTTTCCTATTATCACCACCTATGCTAATGCCACCCAAGCTAGACCGCCCGTTAATTTTGTATTCACGAGCTACCGATGTCTCGCTGGCTTATATGTTGGCCCAAAAAGACAATGACAAAAAGGAACGCGTGATTTATTTCATTAGTCGAACATTACTTAACTATGAAACACGTTATACATAGGCAGAACGAGAATGCCTTGCCATAGTCTTTGCTACTAAACGCTTAAGACACTATATGCTGAATCAAGAAACAAGGGTCATGGTAAAAATGAACCATTTACGAACTTTCCTCACACAAGGATCCTTGTCTAAAAAAGCTGGACGTTTTATAACCTTAATGAGGGAATTCAAATTAACATTTGTAAATCAGAAGTCGGTTAAGGGACAAATCATTGCAGATTGGTTAGCTGATAACCCATTAGATGGAGGCGATTTAGTAGATTTATATTTTCCAGATGAGTGCGTATACTACATCGAAACCCAACCCTCTATCTCTAAGTGTCCCTGGTACACTGATATCATTAATTATATCATGGACCATACGTACCCAGAAGGAGCTACACCACAACAAAGAAGGTGGTTATGTATTATTGCAGCCAAATATGTCATCATCATTCGATGGAATGTTCTTGAGATGTGTCGACACAGAAGAATCCAAGAAGATTCTCCATGAATTTCACAGTGGAATGTGTGGAGGTCACTTCGGTGGCCATGCCAACACTTGCAAAATACATTGAATGGGCTATTTCTGGCCCACCCTAGAACACGACGCAGTGGAATTTGTACGCAAGTGTCATAAGTTTCAAGAATTCTCCCACGAAATTCATATGCCAGCACAAGCTCTACAACCAATTGCTACTCCATGGCCCTTTTCTACATGGGGTCTTGATCTGATAGGGAAATTCTCTCCCTCATCTACAGATGGCCGTAATTTTATAATCACGGCCATCGAATATTTCACCAAGTGGGTAGAGGCTATGCCTCTTACTACTGTACCAAGTTCTGTAATCGCCAAGTTCATTTTGAACCAAATCATTTGCAGATACGGTATCCCACAAATCATTATCTCTGATAATGGAACTTCTTTTTAAAATGAAGAGGTTCACGAGCTATGCAATAAATTTAAGATAAGTCATCATACGGCTTCCTTGTATTACCCTCAAGCCAACGAACAAGCTGAAGCGACGAACAAGACACTAAAAGCCATTATCCTTAAAACTATGAAAGAAAAGAAACGAGATTGGCATTTGAAGTTATATCCGGCCTTGTGGGCCCACCGAACCTCAATAAGAACACCAACGGGAGCAACTCCTTTCTCACTAGTGTTTGGGGCAGAGGTAGTTCTCCCACTCGAGGTTGAAATACCCAGTCTTCGCATTTCATTACAAGGGATTCTGGATGAAGATGCTTACAGAGAAGCACGTCTTTCCCAACTAGAAAGCCTAGATGAAACTAGGTTAGATGTTGAACAGTGACATAGAGTTTATGCTGACCGGATGTGCCGGAAGTACAACAAGAAGGTCTATGAACGTGACATATACGAAGGTGATCTAGTTCTAAGGCTAGACAGCCAGATCGATAAGAAGACCGGTGAAGGAAGGAAATTCCAGCCCAAATGGTTGGGCCCATACCAAGTCATGAAGGACTATGGAAACGGTGCATACCTCTTATGTACGCTAGAAGGTGAGGAATTTGGTGAAACAGTCAATTCCCTGCACCTCAAGCGGTTCTACGCATAAGTAGCTGGCACTACTTATATAACTATCTACATTGCATTTTCATACAGATTAGGATCATGTTGTCCATTTGTTTTGTACACAAATTGTGATCAAGGAATCTATTCTCAAAGCAATTCATTACAAACTCATGATGTTGTTGGCATAAACTCTTTAATCGTACCTCTCCATTTTCATGATGTCATCAAATTATCTCGAAATCATTTTATCAAATAAAGCTAGATATGACAAAGTCTTAAACGGTAACCATACCAAGATCTGCGGGCTTGTTCTCACTTTTAGTTTCTTCTTAGGATAGGTGTCTTGCCTATGGTCTGTTCTAGAAGCTTCATGGTGTCACATCTATCCCATATATATGTCTCTTTGGAAATAAGCACATACTGACGTTTTACTCAAGAAAACAAGTCAAACGTTGATCAAACAGAAAATTTTAATTTTACACATTTCCTTGCCCCACCAACCTTTGGTGATGAGCTTGCGTCTCTTACTAGTGACGTAGGGTTGGGAAAGGATGGAAATGCCCTTACTCACCTATGCTTTGCCCACGGTGTTAAACCCATGCTTCTTACTAGTAGCATGGGGCAAAGTGTAGGGGGTCCTCTTGACAAATAAATGCAAATGGTCATACACAAACAATTCAAACTTTGAAACTTTGAGTCAAAAATAAATGAATCAGATGTTCAAAATTCCAAGAGAGTTAAAATCCTAAAAACCCAGATTTTGTCTACTATGTGGCCATCTACGGATCTAAGTCTAGATAAACCGCAAAGTAAGTTGCATTCTAAACTATGAAGTCACTCGGGTAGAGTAAGCTTGTAGCTTCCAATTTGGTTCCACCAAAGCTTTGTCTGTCTTTCATCACTATCATTTTAGCACATTTCATAACTTGTGCCCTTCTTGACTCTTGGTGATAAGCCCTCGCATCTTACTAGTTGCGTGGAGTTAGGAGTGGGGCAAGTTTATCTGTTCATCGTACTAGTTTGTATTCATCACTTTGCAAAACAAACATGAGGTATCCAAAATTGCTTACAGAAGCTAAGATTCAAAATCACATTATATCTACATCACCATATATCAGCATCATGAAACACAAAAGGAAATAAAAACATTTACATCATTTGTTCTCCATTGCATACATTCTAAAAAGCATATAAACATACATCGTAGTATACATAGGGAAACTGGAAATAGAAAGGAAACCATGAGTGCCAAGATTTTGATCCAAAATAAATACGTATATATAAATGATCAATGTTTATATACAATGCCATCATGCACTAAGCATGGTCAAAACACTCAAAGAGCCCGGGATATACAAAGAATATATAGTACAAAATCTACGAGAGCCAAGTGGCCTCTCAATCCCTATGCGACCCCTCTGAAGGTGCACGCCCATGCCTAGGACTCTGGCTACGCCGGTGCTCTAAATGTACAAAGGGCTCAGGGTCCCAAGGAGCAGCCCGCAGTCTCACCACGAGAACGGCTCCTCATAAGATGCTCAGCCATCCTGTACCCCACTAGCTCGGTGCGAAGGGTCGATACCATCCTGGCCACATGCCAGACTGGAGCAAAGATGTCGGTATGCCTACCGGCTGCTGAAGGCTCCCCAACGTCTACGGACAGCTCTGCACGGGTCCTATCCATGGGGATCATCAGGGAATCAGTACATACCCTATGGATCAAATCTCGCCACTCATCAACAGTCTCTGCAAACAAAGGAGAAAACAAGTTAGAAACCAAACAAGAAATTAGGAATACAAGATTGCAACTAAGGAGAGCCTACAAGCAAACATTAAAAGGGAGAAAGGGTAACTTACTCAGATCACCAGGCCTCCAGGATGGGTCGCTGGGGCTGGCACCTGCCGCGGATGCCGCTGCCGACTAAGGGGCTGCTCCTGTGGTGGGAGCAACGTATCACCCCGCAACGGACTCATCCTCTCTACCACGGCCCTGGGAGAGTGGCTCCTCTGAAACCAGAGTCACCCTCTCTGCGCTCTGCTCAGCCCTCTCTACCTGCATAATATCCTGAGTGTCATGCCACTCAGGATCGCTGTCATCGGTCTCCTCCTCTGTTCCTCCCTCTGTGAACTCCTCAAACTCAGAGTCAATATCAATAGGGTCATCACTGCTATGAGTAGGACCCGCAGCAATCTGAAGCAAAGGTGCCTGAGGTGCACCGGCTCTCCCTCTAGCACGTACTATCCTCCTGGCTACAATGGGAACGCCAGGAGTAACCATTGTCCAACCTCGGCCTCTAGGCCCCCCTCTGGCCTCATGAACTGATCTATAGACTGGCACCACTGGGGGAAGCATATCCGTGTATGGTAAGCCAAACTGCTGAGGAACTCGGCCAAAGGGGTGCATCTCCACACATCCCAACTCTGTCAATAAGCTGCCCTATCATGGAGCAGGAGATCAAGGTAAGAGTCTCCTCGCCCCATATGCCCGCCATAGTCTGATATGGTGTGGCCTCCATGTCGGCAGTAGTCAGGGAGGCAACTGGATGATGAGGTGCTCTAAGCACCGACATGTCTGTCCATCTGGCTGCCCTCACAGCCCCAGGATCTGCCACCTCCACACCCCTGCCATAGGGGATGAAATGCTCATAGACCCAACTCATGACTAGAGTCGGGTGGCTCAATGACTGCCCCTGTAAATGGACTACCCTGTATAAGTCATGGTAGGTAGTCCCAAGAATGTCTTGCCCCCCAGGCATATTTCTGACCATGCCCCTCTATCTGTGCAATAATGGGGGCCCAGCAGTATAATAATGTGTCCCCTCCCTTGTCCCCGATCAATCTCGAGGCAAGGATCCCCATGATGGCCTGGCGAAGTAAGGGGATGGGAAAAGAAGGAATAGATCAAACTCTCACCCCCTTCTTTGACCCCATGGAGATGACTGCATCTCCCATATATGTGGCCCACTATGTAATCTGTGCCCGTGAGCCTGCTGTCTCTAGGGTAAGCCGTCTCCCGATGATCAGGACCCCCAGAATACGATAGACATCCTCCAATGTAATGGTCCACTCACCACGGACCCCTGGCAATCGGAAGGTGTTCCGATCTGCATCCCAGTATGAGAATAGGTCACAAAGGATGTGACTAGATGGTGCAACATGAGGCACGTGCGATATGCGCAGTATGCCAGCCCTCTGAAGTGTGTCCTCCTCATCCTGTGAGAGGGCATCTAGTACCCCTGGGAGCCAATCACACTCCCTCTCTCTACTCCATCGGATGTACTCCTCTCTCACCTGCATACACCCAAAAACACACAAAACAGAGCAAGTTAGCATCCGAGTAATACTAGAAAAACCATGTAAGCACGTAGAAATGCTAGAAAAGAAAAAACATTTTCAAAAAAAGGATTCTTTTGCATTCTGTGCAAAACCCGCCACCCTGAGCAGAGGGGCGGTTTTGTAACCGCTGCCTTAAGGGAGGCGGTCATGTAACGGCCCTAGTCGTGGTCCGAAAACCCATGCAGGTTTTTAAATGCTAAACAAGCCTAAAAATGTAAAAAATGACCGTTTTTTCCTAAATACGAAGCCTACCCAGTAGGCGCCCCCCCTAGGTGGACCTTTTGACACTAGCATTTTCAAAAATGATCCCCCCATGACAAAGATTTTAACATTTCAAAATTAAGGGGGGAAAAAGGAAAAACTGAAGAAAACTAACCTGTGATCTCGCGGGGCAGTGTTCCGCACGTGGAGGCATGATCGCTATCTCACTGTGGACGTTTCGACTCTACTCACGCAAGAAACCGTCACCGTGGGTCTCAGAGCTCAAAATCAATCAAATCGACTCACGCAAATGAATAGGAAAATGGGCCCACTTTCATATATATAGCACTCTGTTTCATTTTAAAATGACTTTTTCACAGGTTTGGAGCGCTGATGGAGGTAAGTTCCTATCCTCGCACAAATGGTACGTTCTCATTCCCTGTTATCTTAGCATTTATTTTCAAACTATTGTTTCTATCTGCACTTGAGTTCTCTTTTCGTTTTGCAGGTAGCGGGAATTTTAGATGGCATCATTTCAACACACGGACGTGTCAGGTATAACTTCTAACTTCCCATTTCGGGACTTCCATACTCGGACCCACCATTTTATGCCTCTCCATGGCTAAAATGCTTCTCTGAGGGGGCAATATGTACGTACCCAAAATTGTAAGGTACTGTACTGCCGGAACAACGTAACAAGTGCCCCAATGATGATACAGGTCTCCTCGCAAGGTGTTCGGGATCCGGAAAAGATCTCCAAGTGTGCGTTAACATCCCGCATGCCCCGCTTAGCCCCCGTGTGCTTTGTTTTTCCCTTTTCCCCTCTTTTCTTGGCCTTTTGCTCTTCAGTGACGAAACCGCCGCCCTGCATGGGCAGCGGTCTCGTGACCACTGCCCTGATCAGGGCAGCGGTCC
The DNA here is from genome assembly GCA_019776745.2 of Taxus chinensis. Classification (NCBI taxonomy): domain Eukaryota; kingdom Viridiplantae; phylum Streptophyta; class Pinopsida; order Cupressales; family Taxaceae; genus Taxus; species Taxus chinensis. The sequence continues at coordinate 322,043,136 of CM034156.1, read as the reverse complement.
TGTAACCGCTGCCCTGCTCAGAGCGGCGGTCCTTTATGCGTTTTCCAAAAAGTGTTTTAACGCGACTCACGTAAAAATCAACGATTCACCAGCTTTTTTTGTCGACTTGGGCTTGCATTTATGTTTTTGGTCCCCTGGAATAGTGTTTGGCCATTGTTTATAGTTTTAGAGTTCAGTTTGGTTTTGATCTTTGGGTGAATGAAAAGCTATAAATAAATGGCTTGTGCTCAAACAAATGGTCTGCCCCTCATTCACTTTTCATGCTCTCATTTTCAATAGTTCAGTCTATTATTTTTACTTAGAAGCCATAGTTTCAATTCTTTGCATGTTTAGTTAGCATTGTTCAGCTGTTGGTAAGCCACATATCCATCTTGTGCAGGTAGTGCTGTTATTTCACCCAATCCATTGGAGTAAAATAGCTTAGGAAGCCATTAAAGTTGCAGGTTTTGCTCCTCAAAACAGGATAGTTTCAGGTTCTGGACGCTTTATGTTGCATGACTTGCAATAAATCCCGCTAGGAATTACATAAGCCAAGCTCTGTACTCTTGCGCTATCCCTCTCCTACTCACATTATATTCAGTCTGCATTCTGAGCTGCCTTTGTCCCAATATCTACTTCTGTTGATGCTAGCATTACACGCTTTTCTGGATTCACGTGAACACAAAGGAACAAGGAGATCACACTGAGGGGACAAGATCACACACACCATTGGATTCGTCACTGTTCTGCAGAATCCAGGTTCTAGCTTTCAAAGTTCTAAAGTTAGAAATATATCAAATAGAGTAGATAATCACTTCTTTTCAGTTAAGTTTACTTTCGATATTGCCAGGGAAGCTGTGGGGATTGATAGTTTCTGAGAAACTATGATTCATTCCTCACTTCTGAGGTAGGATCGAGAGTCTGGCAAATAGATTAAGCAAGTTATTTCATTATTTAGAATAGATCTACAAATTGCACAGACAAATAACTACACTCGGTTATTTTGTTTGTTTTAATTTTTATCTTAGTTGTCAAATTCTAGATACATTTAAATAGCTGCTTTCTTAAATTCTTAAGGTTTCTCAGAAAATACAAAAATAGAAATTATATATATGTTCTAGATTTATTCCACGTAGTTAAAATTCGCTTTGTTGTAGTTAGATTTACATTATTGTTTTGTATGACAATCACGGGACCCAGGGAGCCTCAGGGAATACGTATTTGAGCCAATTGTGCCTCAACCCAATCTCGTCACGGCAATAGTTGACATAGACCAGAACCTTAGAATACAAATCTTCCAAACAACAACAGATTTACAACAGATCAGCTCTCAGTTGAGGGGATTAAATATAGAAGACGACCAAGCACACACGTTTTGGTCAAATCAACCGAACTACAGATTACCCTAGGCAAACATACACATGACTGTAGAAGGGTTCGAAAGAGAACAAACCTTTGGTTGTGATCCTTTGGTCCCACAGCCAGATGCAGGAGACACTCTTCTAGATATAGATACCAGCCTAAGAATCCAGGTTGCAAGAACGCCTGTGAGGTACTCTGAGAAGATCACGCAGTTATTGATCCTAAATATAGAAGCTGAGAAAGCATATGATTATTGGATACTAGGGATTAGGACTTGATTTCATACATGACCATAGCAGGACCGCAACAACCAAGAGTCTACGGTTGTGATCCACAAATCCCGCAACCTAACGAATCCATAAGTCAATCAGAAATAGACACTGGCCTACGCATATTAGTATTCAGATCTACCCCACTTCCACCCACCATCATCGAACAATTATCCTTACTAGATATAGCGGCTAACAAAGCTAGAGAATTCTGGACTAGGCCAGAGAATCATCCGTAGAGTTGATTGTATTCATCACCCACCATATGACCTTATCTGGAGACATACACGAAACTATCCCAGGTCATTTTCCACGTATTCCACAACCCATAGATCGAATCACGCCAGAGCTCGATATTGATTGGAGCCTTCGAGCAGTCATCCTTGCTAATCAATCTATCACACCAGTTCAGGTTAGAAGGGCCTTCTTTGCCTTAGATTCACAAATTCCACTAGTGCGTATTGAAGACATTAGATTGCCTAACTAGCTTTATCTGCATCCCCACGCATATTCCATCCCCACCGGCTATCTCAGCACGACCTCGGAAGGTTGGGTACGCGGAAGAGTTACCTGTAGATTCTCATGCTCGCTTGTCACTTTTCCGGCATACATGTACCTTGAGCTTAAGGGAGTTTACCACTCTTTAGGGGAGATACAGATCAAACTAAAGGAGGGATTGTGCCCAATTCGGAAGATACCTTAATTGATGAATCTAAATATGCGCGTTACAATCAAGGAAGTGATTGACAAAATGATAGCTTCAGGTATCATTGAGGTTGTTGAAGAATTGGAATGGATAATTCCAATGTTCATTAACATTAAGAAGGATGGGAGGATAAGGATTTATGTTGATTATAGGGATCTGAATATGGTATGTGTTATTGGCATGGGTCAATAACATTGATTTAGTGTCAAAATTTGTCTTTTCTTGGTATGTGTTATGTGTTAGAATTGCAAAGGATGACCAAGAAAAGACAACTTTCGACATTGAAAGGGGAATTTTTTCCCTCATGGTCATGCCTTTTGGACTAAAGAATGTGCCTGTTATGTTTTCGTGTATTGTGGTGTAAGCATTTCAAGACTTCATCCATAAGTTTCTTCAAGTCTACCTTGATGATTAGACAATATATGGATTAGTGACAGACCATTGTGAAAATATATGGCTGATGGTTGAGAAATTTTGGTAGTTGAGGATATCCCTCAACATTAAGAAATGTCTTTTTAGTACTCCATTTGGAACCCTATTGGGACATATCATATGTAAGGAAGGATTGCTAGTGGATCCTGCCAAAGTTACCGTTATTGTGGGATAAGGGGAGCCTACCAGCTAGAGCGTCATATGTGGATTCCTTGGGCATACGAGGTATTACCAAAAATTTACTAAGGGGTATGCCAAGATCACCGCGTCATTGGAAATGTTGATAAAACACAAAAGTACATTTCATTGGGGAGAGACGCAATAGATGACATTTGATACATTAATGAATAGACATATTACTGCACCCATATTAAACTTTCCTTCTTGGGACAAACCATTTCATGTGCATGTTGATGCTTAAGGGATGGCAATCAGAGCAGTGTTGGCACAGCCGTGTGAGGGAAATTTTCACCACCCTCTTTTTTATGCAAGCAGGAAGCTAACCCCAGCAGAATAGAACTATACTAGTACTGATCGCGAGGTATTGTCAATGATCTACGTGCTACAAAAATTCAAGTAGTATCTGTTGGCAACACCTTTTATATTCTACACGGACCACATGGCATTGAAGTACTTGGTAAAGAAGCCTACTTTACAAGGGCACATATGTTGGTGGGTCCTATTGTTTCAAGAGTTTCATTTTATGGTTGTTGTGAAACTAGGTAAGAGTAATTTATGACCTGAACATTTATCAAGGATTGACAGAGGGAAGGACAGGAAAATCATTGAGGATATAATGCAGATACACAACTATTTAGATTATGACGTGTTCCCTCTGACTTGGAATATATTGTTGTGTTTCTCAAAATGGGTGTGGCGCCAGAGGGAATGAATACTTTGAAAATAAACGAATTAGTTATATGCGGTGTTCCCTACATGCTAATTAGTGTAGACTTATACAAACTAGGCCGCAATGAGGTTTTGCACTAGTGTGTGTTGCAATCATGGAGGAAGCACATGGTGGAATTTCAGGAGGACACTATGCAGGGAATGCAACCGCGCGCAAGATCCTTCTAGCATTATTTTGGTGGAAAATGGTTTACCAAGATTGTATCGATTATTGCAAGGCTTGTGATAACTACCAGTGCCTTGGTAAACCAAGGAAAAGAGATGAAATTCCATTAAGGTCGATAGCTAGCATTGAGTCATTTGAGAAGTGGGAGATTTACTTTGTAGGCCCTATTTCACCTGCCACACAGACGACTAGCTCATGGCATATAATTTCATGTACTAATTACTTAACATGGTGGGTGGAGGCAATGCCTATAATGGATTAAATTATGGCCACAGCAGCAAGATTCCTGTGGAAAAATATAATCATTAGGTATAGGTGCCCTTTGAGTTTGACTAGTGACAGGGGTACACATTTCTTGAATGAGACAATTAGGATCTTGTTGGCAGAATTCATGGTGGCTCATCACAAGACTACCCCTTATTACCCTCAGGCTAATGGAACATCTGAGGCATTCAACAAGATAAAAAGTCACACATTGACCAAGATTTGTGATGTTGGGAGATAGGATTGGGATGAAAAATTCTTAGTCGTGTTATGGGAGTATAGAATAACCTACAAGAGATTGAACAAATCCACACTGTTTTAATTAGTTTTTGGCATGGAAGCCATTTTACTGGTAGAATTTATGCTACCCTCTCTGCGTATTGTGCACGCAAGAGGATTGGCTAATGAACAAGTATTACAAGAGCACATGGATAATTTAATGTAGTTGGATGAAAGGTGATCACTTTCCAGATGGAGTCGAAGGACTGAGAAAGTGAGACAAAAGCATGTCATGATCATCACATTAAGAATAGACAATTTGAGGTTTGGAAAATGGTTATGTTGTATGATTCTAAGTTTTTGTGTCATCCAGGGAAGCTCAAAGTCCAGTGGTTAGGGCCATATATTATGCTCATAGGAGGATTAGATGACGAATAAGCATTACAAGATTGCATGGAGGTTAAAAAATCTCCCTTTCCAAAGCCATGGGAGACGCCAATCCCACTTATGAAAGTAGATTAGGAAGAAGAGGAATCAAAAGAGGAACAAGAGAAGGGAAAGTTAGATACTTCCAGGAAAACGAAGTAATACATGCATCAGGATGGGAGTAAGGGTGCCAACACTTTGCAATGTAGAACCAAGACCTCATTGCCAAGGCACGAGGAAGGGAACCAAGAGGAGGATCCTAAAGAAAAGAAGCCAAAAACACAAGATGCATCAAGCTCCACTACATGCTCAGAAGAAGGAGAAGAGGAGGATAATGCCACCTTCAAGGCAGAGTTAGAGGCAGAAATTGAAGAGTAGGAAGTCAAAGCTAGAGGCAGAATTTGCAGAACCAAAGAAAAGTCTAGCATGCAAGGCCTCCCCAGCACAGACTATCATCCCCAGAAGATAAAGGATTTAACCGAGGAATAGAGAAGCAAAGGACCAAGAGCAAGGAAACAAGGAAGAAGTGGACCCCCATGTCCCCACATATGGACTTCATGGATGACCAAACGAAGGTGTTGCATGCGAGGTTCCAGGCCACCCTCCCACCAAAAAATTTACATTGTTGGGATTTGATAGACCAAGATGGGGGTGTTCCCAGGACCAGGAAGATGCTCAGATGGAACATGCACTACCACTTTAAGGAATCTAATCTCGAGTTCAATGATCATGTGATCGGGACCATTCATTTGAAGAAGAAAGTAGGAGATATATATAAGGTTCTGGACCTTAACCACCTAACAAATGAGCAAGCATGCAGTGCATTGCAGAAGATATCCATGGAGGTGATTCAGTGTAGCTTGGATCACGGAAAAGAAAGAGAAGTAAAATAAAGTAGAAAAAAATGCACCAAGGACTAAAGGGCAAACAAAAATGAACCAAGGAGGTGTATGACCGAGCTGGCACCCTAACAAAGAGCATTCTAGGACAATGTCCAGCATTGGTAAGCAAGGCCAAGACCGATTATGAGGATGAAATGGATTACCTCGAAGGTCTAATGGGGATGTTACTCATTAACATCAAGGATGGCACGGGCCCCATAGCTTCAAATCTCACAAAGAAAAAATAAGAGAACAAGGTCTTCATTGAAATCCAAATCATTGAGTTGGAAGACTTTCTCTCCCAACTCAATGAAGCAAATATACTATCAAATAGGGGCTTTGAAAGTTGTTAAAAATGTGAGCCAATTATCGATGTGTGGGTGACAAAGGAGGAAGTAACCCTCAAGGTTTTGTAGGATACCATCCCTAACAAAAAGGTGGAGCACACAAAGTGTGAGAAGCTAGACTTCAGAATCAACAGACTCTAAGACTCCATCACTGAACAGATGGATGAGTTTGACGAAGGTGTCTACGTGGAGTTGGGGGTGGCTATCAATGCACTGAATGGGAAGGTGGAATAGATCCTCCCAAACCAAGTGTCCATCGTCATAGGAGAAGCGCCAAGAAAGGCCCTATCATAATTAAGGGCTTGGGAAAAGTTGAAGGATGAGATAGATGTGGAGTTCCCCAAACTCCTCCAATTGGTTGCATGACATATTCCTCCATCCTTCAATTCTTTATTCATATTCTTTCCCAACCACTATTCTTTATTCTTTGGAGCAGAATTCTTTCCTTAGTGGATTTTGGTCAACAAGTTTCTGTTCAGGAAGCACGAAGGATTGCCAAGGTGGCAACCAGTTTAGAGTGGGGTGATGTTGGACCCCTAAAATAACTAATTACCTAAGGTGCGAAGCCTTGTGGCCCACAAAAATAGGGCGCGAAGGCACACGAAGAAGTAGTTCTTGGAGAGGTGTGAAGGCTCGCACCTAGGCAGGATGGATTCGGGACTTTGTGAGTTTTGGATAATAGGAGAAGACACGAATAAGGAATAAATGGAAAAGTGACCAGCTACATATGTGGATAAGCTATGGAGACTTGCGGCTCAAGGAAAGGATATTCTACAACATCAATATATTTCTCGCACCATGGTTACTCCTCACATATTGATACAAATTTTCAGGTTATGCGCAATAGGCACCCAGTTCCTAAGTCCTCTTCAAGTGGAAAATAACGTAGATCAAACTCCTCTCAGAGCCACTGTAGATACAAAATCATGCACTTTGGGTAATTATCTAGTCTCAATTGCATACTAATATTCTTATGGTTTCTAAGTAAGAAAATTACTGATTAACCCATGTATTTGGCCATCTTTTGTTACTTTTTTTTGTTACTGTTATTGCAAATAAGTAGCACCCCTGGATGTTGATTATATTTCTAGTTTGATGTTTCAGGCATCCAGTGTGATTGCACAACATTGAAACGTCTTTCCAAGTGTGGGACTTGTAAAATGAGAGAGGAATCTCCAGATTAGAGGCTGGTTCCTCAAGCTCCTCTGATCATATCTATTATTTACACAATTGCAGAGGTTTGAATCCTAATCCTACTCTAAATTCCAAGGAGACAGAGATAGAAAGTGTAAAAATTGAAACTAAACTAATAGGTGATATACCAAAGGAGTGGTGAACACTTCTTGTTCATGCAAATTGACACAATCTCATGAAATGCAACATGAAACATCATACACATGCTGATAAGATGTAATTAGAGGTCTGTAATGAAGCAAGACAATACAAACAAAGGACTGAAAATTGATCACAGAGTTTGCACTGTCATTTTCACTGTCAAAATCCTTGCATTTGCAACATCAAAGAGGTATAAACCTGTTACAATCATGAAGAAGGTCTGATACTTGCAAAAATCACTTGTTGAAGGTGAAAGAAGAAGCTTGCTATCCAAAAAACTGTTCAACCACAAAAAAATGAGCCAAATCTGGCTTTTACAATGCATGGGTCAAGCCCAGGAGAGAGAAAACGTGAAAAAATGGTGGGAACCATTCCCCATTGAATCAAAATGCATTAAAACAGCGTGGACATCCTTACAGACCCATGCCCTAACATTTTTGGCCATGCTGAAGAAGAATGCGACCCATTTTGCATTAAAACTGGTTGTTGAAACGTCATTTCTGGCCATTACCACATGCCAGAGACATTTCTTGATTTTCTCTCTCCAAAATGAACCAAAATGCAAAATTGACCCCAGAATCATGTAGAGAATTTCACCAGCTTTCCATTGATATAAAGAACATGAAAATCTGAGCTCTGGATCGAAAGATATGGCGATTTGAAAATTTAGGGCAAAAACAGGCCAAAATCGGATCGCAGGCAAAAAATTTGAATTTTTTACCTTTTTGGTCATTTGGAAAATTTTCAAAAAATTCCCCACGCCCCGCCAGTTTAGGTGCCATGTGGCACATTTTAATTGGTCGCGGGCCCTTCCTGCTCCATTTTACTTCATTTTTTCCTTTGGAAAAGTTTTCAAAATTTCCCTGCCGGGCCGATGAGGTGAAGACACGTGTCGAGATGTGATTGGCTCGGGCCTGTCTCTCCTGAATTTTCCGCGGGTCGCTTCGAATTTTTGGCCTGGACACGTGTCAAAACCCCATTGGGTGCGGGTTTGACCCTCCAAAATTTCCTCGTGGGCTTGCTCTAAATTTTTTTCCCTACCTGGACACGTGGTGAGATTCCATTGGCTCGCAATAAGTGGGCGGGGGCTTTCCCTTCTAAATTTTCCTCTATTTCCTCCTTGGGAAAATTTCCCAAATATTTCCCTGTGCTCCGCTCGGCCCCCTTGGGACACGTGGCAGAGATTCCATTTGTTGGCGGGGGCAGTGGGCCAAAACTCACCCTTTGGACTTTCGGTAAAAACATTTTGCCAAAAATTCTAATTCTTCCCCCCGCTCCGCTGGTGGACCTCCTTGGACACATGTCGCATTGTGATTAGGCGGTAGGAAAATGGGCGAAAATTTCCTTCTTTGAAATTTTGGCCAACACTTAGCCAAATTTCCAATTTTACCCCCACGCTCCACTTTCCGATTCCTTATGACACGTGTCACGTTTTGATTGGCTGCGGGCCATCTCTTCAAAATTTCCTTGTGCCAACACTTAGCCGATTTTCCCAAATTTTTCCCTGGGACACATGGCAGCTCCTGATTCGTCGGCGGGCCCCGCGGGAAGAATTTTTCTTTTGAAACCTTTGCCAAAACACTTGGCAAAAAACCAAGTTCTCCTCTGACCCCCGCCACTTCCTGGACACGTGGCAGCATATCATTGGCTGCGGGCCTTCTAGGGGAAAATTTCCCACAAAAACTCTGCCGAGCCATAACTTGAAAAATACGTGGAGTTAGGAGGAAAACTTTACCTTTCTGGAAAGCTGAGAAAGAGCTCTATCCAATGGTGCCATTTCCAGAATATTTTGAGTGCCTAAAAAGAAAATTTTTATGTCTGAGGCACAAGAGAAGGAAAGATGAAAGGAGTTAGCCAGAAAATGAGCAGGGGGCACATTTTGGGTAACAATTTTGGCGACTCAGAGGGGTCATCTGCCTGCTAGATGAAGATACCAGTTGCCTGAAGCAACCCATTGGGCATGGAGTCATCAAATTTTCTGTTTGGAACCCCAACTGACTTATAATGTTGCAAGGAGGAAGATGGAATATCACCTGATGGAAGCAAGGACTGCAAAACATCTCCAGGGACAGCAAGCCTGTGCCAAAGCACTTAGGGAAAGCAAAACAACCTACAGCAAAACAATGTGCACAAGCACTTGGAGGAATGAAAACCTAAGCTAATATTTACAAGGTGGAGAATTTCCCTTTAGTAGCAATGCTTTAGATAGATTCCATTGACTGGAATCTGCAGTTCTTTGCCATCCAATGAAGACAATTGGAAGGCATTGTTGTCCTTACACTTTGTGACCATGTATGGGCCACTCCAAATGGCATCAAATTTTGAATGCCTTCCCGGTTTTGCTCTATCTGCATCCCATTTTAACACTAGATCTCCAACTTGGAAAGATCTACTCTTGGCCTTCCTATCAAAGGTCTTCTTGATCAAAGCTTGATCCTTCTCCATTGCTTGGGATGCCTGATCTCTGATCTCTTGGAGCTCCATCAACTCTGCATATCTCACCTCCATGGGCCCAAACTCTAGCAACTCTAACTGCTTCATGAGTTCCAATGTTGGCAACTCAAGTGACATGGGCAAGATTGCCTCTCTTCCATAAACAAGCCTGAATGGAGAGTTACCTGTGGATCTCTTGGGAGTTATCCTATCAGCCCATAAGGCTGATTTCAGTTTGGTATGCCAAGACCTCTGATTCTCATCAAGAGTCCTCCTAATGATCCTCAACAAGTTCTTGTTTGTAGATTCAGCCTGGCCATTACCCTGAGGGTAGTAGTTTGATGAAGTACTTAGGTAGATCCCGTTCTTGACAGCCCACTCAGTCACCTTGGATCCAATGAATGCTAATGCATTATCTGAGATTATTGTAGCAGGTATGCCAAATCTGGTTATTATCCCCTCATAGAAGTCTAAGATGCTAGACTCATTTGCTTCCTTGAGTGCTACTGCTTCAGTCCACTTGGTGAAGTAGTCTGTGGCTGTCAAAATCCACTTGTGCCCTTGGCTTGAATTGGGATTAATGACTCCAATGAAGTCCAAACCCCATTGCATGAATGGCTGGTCAACTGAAATTGGATGCAATGGAAGGGAAGCAAGCCTCTCTTTACCTATGAAGAATGCACAATTCTTGCACCTTTTGATCCACGCAAAGCAATCACTGAAAATCTTGGGCCAATAATAACCAGCCTTCATGATTTTTAGAGCTATCACTCTTGGTGCAAAATGACCACCAGCTGGTCCACCATGGAACTCTTCCAACACCCTATGAATCTGATTTGTGCTAATGCATCTCAGCAGCACTCCATTCACATCTTTCTTGAACAAAACACCATCTACTATGGCATATGGGACAGCCTGCAATCTGAAGTGTCTTCTTTGGGTCTTGTTCATCTCTGGAGGGCATAGGCCTATGCTTAGGAAGTGCATTATACCTTGGGTCCAGCAAGGAGTGGGGACAACATTATCCTCTTCTTGAGTGCTACCTTGCACATGGCTGTCTTGAACTGTCAAAACAGCCTCTTCTTTATTGCATACTCCTTTTTGCTTGCCCAGAATCAGCTACTCACACAATCCTTTTCCTCTTACCAGCTTGGTGACCTTGATCTCAATGTCATACTCCATGACACGAGTGATCCAACCTGCCCTTTTCTCATTCAAATCCTTGTTGAGGAGGAAGTCCTTTACTCCCGCATGAGAGACCAACAACTGAACCTTGTTGTTTGAGACTAGATGCTTGAATTTCTTCAAGCTTCTGATTACTGCAAGTACATGCTTCTCAATAAAAGAATATCTCACCTCATAGTCATCTAGGCTTTAGCTGAAGAAAGCAATTGGCTGCTCATCATTGTCCTTGTTCTGCTGTACCAAAATGGCAGAAATAGTATCATTACCTCCAAATGCATAGAGGATGAAATCCTTGGAGAAATCCGGGTTGATGAGAGTTGGTGCTTGGGAGATGGCTTCTTTGATTGCTTCAAAACTCTCCTTGCCTTCTGCTGTCCACTTGAAAGCCATGCTTTTCTTTAACATTTTGGTGATAGGTTTGACAAGGGCTGCAAAATCTGGGACAAACCTCCAAACAAAGTTTATTCTCCCCAAGAAACTCTGAAGGGCCTTCTTGTGGCTTGGCAATGGTAGTGCTCTTATGGCTTCAACCCTCTCTAGATCAATTGCTAATCCTTCTTTGGAGACAATATGGCCAAGGAGCTTTCCTTCATGTGCTAGGAAGATACACTTCTTAGGATTCAAAGACACTCCAAATCTCCTGCACCTTTGGAAGACTTGTCTCAAATGAGAGAGGTGGTCTGCTGCATTCTTTGAAAAAATAGTGATATCATCAAGGTATATCAGCACCACGTTGTTAATCAAACCTTTGAACGCCATGTCCATTGCTCTTTGGAAGGTAGCTCCAGCGTTGGACAGCCCAAATGGCATTTTCCTGTATGCATAAGTTCCCCATTTGGTTGTGAAGGCTGTCTTGAACTGATCTTCTTCCTTCACCATAATCTGATTGTAGCCCGAGTAGCCATCAAGTAGTGAAAACCTCTCGGAGCCAGCCACAACTTGCAAAATTTTCTCCATAGAAGGGAGTGGGTAATGGTCCTTGAGAGATGCTCTATTCAAGTCTCTGAAGTCAACACACAATCTGATCTCTCCACTCTTCTTTCTGACTGGAACTAAGTTGGCAACCCAACTAGAATGCTTGATTGGGAATATGATTCTTGACTCAATCAACTTGTTCAATTCCTTCCTCATGAGAGGTTCCATGTGTGGATTGACTGGCCTTTGTTTCTGCCTGATGGGCTTAGTATTTGGATCCAACTCAATGGTGTGCTGAGCTAACTTGGGATTGAAACCTTTCAAATCTTCATAGCTCCAAGCAAACACATCAGGGAACTCTTGACACAGCTATATGAACTCATACCTTTCTTGTTCAGTTGTCATCTTTCCAATTTGCAATGGTTTGTTCTCTTCCACCAAGATGGATACTGAATCTTCTCTCTTGACCTGAATGTTTGCTTTCTCTTTCCTAAACTGATCATTGGGATTGAAAATGGACTCCAAAGTGATAAGTCCCTTGGGCAGCTTGTTAGTTCTCAGCTGTACCACTTGGTCACCATACTGCTGTTCCAATTTTTCCTGATTTTTAGCTGAGAACTCAGCTTCTTCTTGCAAGAAATGGATGATTTGCTGGTCATTCTCAAACACTTGCCAACTTACATTGTTATCCGGCACTGAAGGCCTCACAATCACATGGATGTTTGGCTATACCTTGTCCTTTTGAATGCTTTCCACAATATCAAAGGCTGCCCCAACTGCTGCAAGCCTGTCAGCAGCTTGGTTTTCTTTCCTAGGAATGGATTTGATGCCAAAACCCTCAAAATCTTCAATGAGGTCCCATACCCTGTTCTTGTAGCACTTGAGTAGATCATTCTTGACAGCATGCTGCCCCTTAACTTGGTTTACAATCAATTCACTGTCACCAAAGACTTGCAAGTTCTTTATTCCTCTCTTTATTGCCCAATGCATCCCTTGCACCAAGGCTTCATATTCAGCAGTGTTATTGGAGCATGCAAACTGAAATCTAAAAGCTGAATAGTACTTTACTCCTTGAGGTGAAATAAGCATAGCTCCACCTCCTGCACCTTGTCTACTCCTTGATCCATCAAAAAATAGCTGCCATACCTCATTGTCATCCTTGTGGTTTGGCTTGGTGATGCTAGGAATGGGCTGATCTTCTTGATGTATGCAATAGACCCCTAGCTCAGATTCTTCTACTTCTTGATAAGGATCAAAAGCATGCACCTTGTTTGCCCATTCATCAAGAGTTAGATCTGGGATGCTTCCTACCTTGGTGTCAGCTTCATCAGTGCTTGGGTGATCTTCTTGATCAAATGCCGAACAAGTTGGCATTGATCTGACTTGGAGTGTAGGGCTCAATGTGGAAGTTTGCAATAGGTTCAGACCTGATTGTAGCTTTGGTTCCATACCTCGTTCTGAACAGCATGTGTGACCAATCAGCAGACAAATATCCTCCAATCTTGGCTATGAAATCTCTTGACAAACATAGGGCAAAGAGTGGTGGAAGGTCTATAACTGATACATCTTGTAAAACAACAACATTTGGACATGCATGCAAGGTAAGACTCAAGTTTCTAATCACCCCAACTGTTGTTACTGCTGTCCCATCCAACTGCACTACCCCTTTGGATATGGTTTCATATTGAAGTCCTAGCTGATCAGCTATTTGCTTGGGCATCACTGAGCTACTTTCCCCGGAATCAATCATGCAATTGTGCACCAATTGGTTTCCAATGATTAATGAGACATAAAAAGGAGGGGGCTTCAACATTTTACCTTGCTGTCCTCCATGATTCCCTTCAGGCTGGGCAGCATTTGTGAGCACCTTCTCTTGCATTTGGACTTGCTGATTTGAAGTTGGCCAGTCCTTCATGGCAGCTTGTAGCAAATCTCTCTGGCCTGGGATAGATAGGGATTCCCACATTGATATATTTACATTTGTCTTCTTCATCTGATCAATGATACTAAATGGTGATGAAGGATCTCTTTGTTGTCCCTTGGTTTGCATATTCATCCCTTGCATGTGGGCAGCAACAACTAGTATTTGAGTTGGTCTAGGAGCTGTTCTTGGCTGCCCTTGTGCATTTACAACTGGATTTTGTTTGCCAACCATTTGTGGAGCCATAAAATGTTGTGGATTGGTTGGAGCTAATGGCTTGTTCTTCACCCAAATTCCTTCTTTTTGACCTTGTGTTGGCTGCAACACCTTGAGAGACTGTTTGATTTATGCCACAAAAATCCTCTGCCTGCCAGTTCACAAGTGTGGTGTCATTTGGAGCTGATTGCTGCTGGAATGTTTCTTGTTGTTGGTTGTTTCCTTGACTGCCCTCACCCTCCACACCAGTAGTTGTCACCATTAATGCTTGATTCAAGGCACCGTTGAAGCACATAGATTGGTTGTGAGGTTCATTGCATGGAAAACACCAATCATACTCTTGAGCAATGTTGTTTTGTGTTGGCACCAATGCCTTAGAGGCAGATATAGCATTTGGATTATAGGGCTGAAATGGTCTGTTGGCAGGAGGCCTTGCTTGATTTAGATTTGCAGCTGGATTGGGTGGTCTATGAGGTTGATATGGCTACCTGTTAGGCTGAGCTTGAGGCTGGAAGGAAGGTCTAAAACTTTGGGCTTGTTGCCTCTTGAGAGTAACCAGCTCATTACCTAAATTTTGCAATTGCTTCATGACTTCTTGAAGCTCATTTGGGGCACTTGGAGATGAAGTAGAAGCTTCATTTGAACTCTGATTTCTAGGAGTGGGAGAAGGAGCCAAATTAGGTGCTTGATTAGTGTTTGGGCTCTCTAAACTTGGAAACAATGGCATGGGAGGTCTAGGGGCTAGTTTTCCAGCTTGGATCAAACAATTTTCAGCCCTAATGGCAATGCTATAAGCCATAGGGATAGTTATGCCTCCCATGGACTGAATCAACATAGAAATATCAGAATTTAGAGCTTTGAGATAGTAAAGAAAAGCACCTTCTGCTATTGGCCTGACTGCCACTGGAATTCTCTCCCAAGTCCTTTGAAATCTGAAGTTGAAATCAGTCAGCTGCTCATTGGGAGCTCTCTTGATGGTTGTCAGCTGCTCCAAAAGAGACAAGTTGTCTCCCTTCTCTCCAAATTGCTCATGAAGTGCTACACATAGCTGGTTCCAATTTTGAATAGAACCTGAGGCAAGGCTTCTAAACCATTGCAAAGCCTTCCCCTTGAATGAAGATGCCAGCAATTTGACAGCAACTTGCATCTCATTGATTTCATGAATTGCACAAAGGTTGGCAATGTCTTTAACATGATCACCAGGAGTAGTCTGATTCTCTCCAGTGAAGTATGGAATGTTCTTCAAGGCTGCAATTGGAATTGGATTTTGTGCATTGAGAGCAAGTGGGCTGCTGCCAGTGAAATTGACATAGGGGTTGTTTTGTGCCATTCTAATTGGTCTTAGAACCCTTGTTGACTGAATGAAAGGCCTACCAGGTGGAGGAGTTGAGAGAGTTCTGTTTGGTGGAGATGGAGACCTTTGAATCCTTCTTCCTCTTTGCCTTCTTCTTGGAGATAACTACAGATATTCAAACAACACCTCTTCTTCTCCAGCTCTTGACCTTGTAGTGATTCTTCTCATGAGTTTTCAGGTCTGCACTGCTAAAACCAGCTGATTCTTCCCCTTGGAGTCGCCAGATGTGCAATTTATAGCTCTTTTAAGCAAGAAAATTGCAGCAGATGCACATCAACTTTTCTGCAATGAAAATGAGACCTCTAAGGTCCCACCGGGCGTGCCAAAACTGTTGTTGCAAATCAGCAGCACCCCTAGATGCAAATCAGGTTTCTAAGTTGATGTTTCAGGCATCCAGTGTGATTGCACAACATTGAAACCTCTCTCCAAGTGTGGGACTTGTAAAATGAGAGAGGAATCTCCAGATTAGAGGCTGGTTCCTCAAACTCCTCTGATCAGATCTGTTATTTGCACAATTGCAGAGGTTTGAATCCTAATCCTACTCTAAATTCCAAGGAGACAGAGATAGAAAGTGCAAAAATTGAAACTAAACTAATAGGTGATACACCAAAGGAGTGGTGAACACTTCTTGTTCATGAAAATTGACACAATTTCATGAAATGCAACATGAAACATCATACACAGGCTGATAAGATGCAATTAGAGGTCTGAAATGAAGCAAGACAATACAAACAAAGGACTGAAAATTGATCACAGAGTCTGCACTGTCATTTTCACTGTCAAAATCCTTGCATTTGCAACATCAAAGAGGTAGAAACCTGTTACAATCATGAAGAAGGTCTGATACTTGCAAAAATCACTTGTTGAAGGTGAAAGAAGAAGCTTGCTATCCAAAAAAATGTTCAACCCTCAAAAAATGAGCCAAATCTGGCTTTTACAATGCATGGGTCGAGCCCAGGAGAGAGAAAACGTGTAAAAAATGTGGGAGCCATTCCCCATTGAATGAAGATGCATTAAAATAGCATGGGCATCCTTACAGACCCATGCCCTGACATTTTTGGCCATGCTGAAGAAGAATGCGACCCATTTTGCATTAAAACTGGTTGTTGAAACGTCATTTCTGGCCATTACCACGTGCCAGAGACGTTTCTTGATTTTATCTCTCCAAACTGAACCAAAATGTAAAATTGACCCTGGAATCATGTAGATAATTTCACCAGCTTTCCATTGATATAAAGAACGTGAAAATCCAAGCTCTGGATCGAAAGATATGGCGATTTGAAAATTTAGGGCAAAAACAGGCCAAAATCGGATCGGCGGGCAAAAAATTTGAATTTTTTACCTTTTTGGTCATTTGGAAAATTTTCAAAAAATTCCCCATGCCCCACCAGTTTAGGTGCCATGTGGCACATTTTAATTGGTCGCGGGCCCTTCCTGCTCCATTTTACTTCATTTTTGCCTTTGGAAAAATTTTCAAAATTTCCCCGTCGGGCCGATGAGGTGAAGACACGTGGCGAGATGTGATTGGCTCAGGCCTGTCTCTCCTAAATTTTCCGCGGGTCGCTTCAAATTTTTTGGCCTGGACATGTGTCAAAACCCCATTGGGTGCGGGTTTGACCCTTCAAAATTTCCTAATGGGCTCGCTCTGAATTTTTTTCCCTACCTGGACACGTGGCGAGATTCCATTGGCTCGCAATAAGGGGGCGGGCTTTCCCTTCTAAATTTTCCTCTATTTCCTCCTTGGGAAAATTTCCCAAATATTCCCTGCGCTCCGCCCGGCCAGGACACGTGGCGAGATTCCATTCGTTGGCAGGGGCAGCGGGCCAAAACTCACCCTTTGGACTTTCGGCAAAACATTTTGCCAAAAATTCTAATTCTTCCCCCCCGCTCCGCTAGTGTGGACCTCCTTGGACACGTGTCGCATTGTGATTAGGCGGTGGGAAAATGGGCAAAAATTTCCTTCTTTGAAATTTCGGCCAACACTTAGCCAAATTTCCAATTTTACCCCCACGCTCCACTTTCCGATTCCTTATGACACGTGTCACGTTTTGATTGGCCACGGGGCCATCTCTTCAAAATTTCCTTGCGCCAACACTTAGCCGATTTTCCCAAAAAATTTCCCTGGGACACGTGGCAGCTCCTGATTCGTCGGCGGGCCCCGCGGGAAGAATTTTTCTTTTGAAACCTTTGCCAAAACACTTGGCAAAAAACCAAGTTCTCCTCCGACCCCCGCCACTTCCTGGACACGTGGCAGCATATCATTGGCTGCGGGCCTTCTAGGGGAAAATTTCCCACAAAAACTCCACCGAGCCATAACTTGAAAAATACGTGGAGTTAGGAGGAAAACTTTACCTTTCTGGAAAGATGAGAAAGAGCTCCATCCAATGGTGCCATTTCCAGAAGATTTTGAGTGCCTGAAAAGCAAAATTTTATGTCTGAGGCACAAGAGAAGGAAAGATGAAAGGAGTTAGCTAGAAAATGAGCAGGGGGCACATTTTGGGTAACAGAAAGAGACTACATTAGATGTATAAGTATTTAGGTTCATTATATATATATAAAATACTTAGACCGGGTGTAGTCTATCCTATTATGTGGGCATTGTTGGTCAATCCTATTTGACCTTGTGCTTTTGGTTCCTTTTTTTTGTCCTTTGAGCCTCTGCTATGTTTTGTGTAAAGGGTTTTTTGGGTCCTTTCAAAACCAACTATAATTACCTTATATAAAAAACAACAGTGAGAAAATTTTTGTTACAACAAATGAAAACCACGCCTCTTCCTCCACCTATATCCACAATTTAAATAGTGTCCTCCAAAAGACAATAAGTGAAAAGAAACAAGTGTTGAGACACATAAAGTAGAAATAGAGGTTACAATGCCCAATGTGTAACATCTCCAATGAAAACACCACAAGCTACACAATCTACATAAAAACAAGATCATCTAAAGGAGGAAAAACTAAAAAAGGAGGATGTACACAAAGAGGAAGAATAAAAAAATCCAAAAAATAATAAGCCTCCAAGGAAGCTCTCAAGAAGGTAAAATAGAATGAATGCATTGCGAAGGAGACGGAAGTTGAAAATAAGTGCAAAGGGGAACAATAATAAGATGATAAGAAATTTAATGAGTACAGAAATGAAAACAAAGATGAAGAGAATAAAAAACACAAGGAATAAGAGGTGTAACTTCAAAATAACACAATTACACAATCTACAACTTAGAAACTCCAAGAATAAAACCAACACAAAAAACAACAAAAGAAGAAAGAACAAGAAAATAGCAAGAAATATGAAGAAGAAAAGAAGAAAGAGGTAAAAGAGAAGAGAAAGGAACAAGAAAAAAAGGAAAAGAAGGAGACATAAGAAAGAGATAAACAAAAAAAAAAAGTTGAAGAATCCAAATGCACTACTAAAGCCATAACATAAGTAGAAGAACATGTTTTAATCGTGAAGGAAAAATCAGTCACACTACTAAAGATTAAGATGGATCAAAAGAGAAAGGAAGTGCACGTTAAGATAGTCCGCGACCTATAGACACCCCTTAAGTGAAACTGACTACTGTGTGGAGTAAGAAAAAACCAAAAGACAGCACCATGAAGATAGGAAGCTCAAGCTCGGAGCTGAGTGCCACAAAAGAAGATTTCACAGGAGATACACAAACATTTCGGTGGGTAATGCAATCAATGGAACAAACAAATAAATGTAATCTCATTTTTCCCTCCTCACATATGTGTATAGTAGTTACTCATATTTCTCACATGAATGTGAAAATGATGACCTCACAAGACATGGTTAGCACAGTGGAGGTACATATTGAGAAGTTGTCCCTACAAATATAAATTTAGGGAGTTCACATGCCTACAGTAGGCATTAGTGCATTTTCAATCTAATTGGCCCAAGAAAAAATAACACTTGAGTCGACATTATGCAACCTTAAATAAAAAATTGAAGATAATTGTCCTAAACTTGTTATGGAAGCTATCAGTGATCAAGTTATGAGTGAAAAAATACAAATGACCAATTTGGTTGGTAATTTTGTTGACAATCAGAAAGAGCAAGAAATGTGACAAACGTGAAGGCTCAAGTCAGTCAATTTGATAAGAAAGTACAATACATAATTTTATATCATTTGAATATATCAACCTGTTCCACCAAGCTAAAGCACATGTCAAATATATCACATTTGAGGTCTTGTATTGGAACACACAACTACAGACTACAATGAGTGAAAACTAGGATGACACAGACCTTGGAAAAATAATGCAAACACATATGATAATGGAGATGGATGACTATGAGGTTGATAAGAAACTATAAGCATCCTTGTAGGCTCGGTATGATGTCAATGATAGACTCCACGAATGGGAATGCATCTTGTTGCACAATTATGTTTTAGGGTGCAAGCACAACATATGAGAGATCATCTAGAGAGCTTGATTGAAGATATAAAAAACTTTATATATCTTCATGATCTAATTATATAAAATAAAAAATCACATGCTATTTTTGAATCCTCACAAGCATTGGTATAGTTACAATAATACTTCGGTAGAGTAAATACAGATCTCGTCGATTAGAATATGCAAAGCAGTCCTTGAAATATTCCTACCAACTGAAAAAACAATTAAAAACACCCTAAAATATACCATCCCTCTCATTATGCTCCAAAATATTAAGGCATCATAAGCACTACCACCTCCATCCTTCACTCCAACAACATAGGTCTAACGAACCTCAATTAAGCAGGCTAAGAAACAAAAATAGGCTTGGGTAGAATACGATTCTGCGGTTAGTAGAATTTTGAAGTATTAATTGTAAAAAATTTGAATAAATATATATAAGAAGGCACACATAGATTGAAAACATGGAAGGGAAATTTATGAGGGATTCTCCACATATTGAAAACCTGAAAGGGCATTCTATTGGAAAAACTACTTAATTGAAAAATCGTGGGGGCAATTAAGTAGGCGTAGAGGATGAAAAGCGGTAAACGAAATCCTTTTTGTTGAATACGAGCATACTATCTTAGTATGTAATGCAATCAACATCATGAAAAGGATAGAACAATAAATAAGAACACCTTCCAAAATCTCAAATCATCTTTTGACTCAGGACAAGACAATTATTGAAGTCCGAGAATTTTTTTTGAAGTGCGTAGGTATTAAAATATTGACTTGAATAGATATTGGATATTGTTGTATATTGCACAATACCTAATGTATGTGCATGGTTTAGACATGAAAAATTAAAGGATATTTAATGCTCTTTAAGAATAAGTAGACAGTGTGAAAATCCTCTTTTTTTTTTAAATCGAAGAAGAAGGAATTGGTAAGCCAACAGTCACCTTAAATTGTATAAAACCATGTAAATGCACTGCATAAAATTTTGATCATAATTCCACTCTAAATATAGATCTGAGTTCTTGATTCAATAATATATTTTCTAGTCTATTATTTCACCTCTCAGTCTCTTCTTTGTATCTTTCCTTAAGTGTGTACGTTATGAAGATAATGCACTAGTGTATGTTAAACTTTTTTATTATCAATTACACATTGTTTAAAGACTAGTAAATGAAACAGTCCAAGTTTCTCCTAGACTATAGCTTTTGGCATGATGACTGATTAAAGGGACCTATGCTAACAATTTATGAGAAAAAAAAATTTAATGGTTGATGATAATGTGTTCGAAGTAAAACTTGAATGTCACACATATATATGGTTCATCATTCAAAATTTCAATTTTATTTAGCCATTAACTTTGAGTATGTTCGATGAATTCATCTCTCGTAAACCAAATCCAAACAACATTGACCATTGAGGTAAATGTTCCATCATAGAGTCCTAAAATAGTCTCATAGCATGGAGGAAAACTCTGGATCTAGTAAAATGATATATGACGATGATATGAGTGTGTTTTAATTATAAATAGAGGCAACTGTAAGAGGGTACTAAGGTGATGTTATAGGGATGTTGTAAATGATAATTGTAAGGATATAAAAGGTATATAAGGTATCATAACATGGTATTCACATCAAATCCCTGTCATTAGTACCATTGCAAACCATCCCAATCTAACCATTTCTAGTCACCCTCACTTTGACAATGTCCCTGAGAACATCCCTTTGGGTAAGCCAATGGGCCAATAATGCTTGTGAAGATAAAAGTAAGATTGCAAAATTAGGTGTATACATTTTCTCTAATTGAAGATCATAAATTTTTATAAAATTTTTACATGAGATAGTCTTCGGGAAATAAAATGTAACATCAAGATCAATCATACTAAAGTGAATGAGCAGAAAAAGTGATAAAAACATGAACTCAAAAAAAGCATATTTACCTTGCAGTAAGTGTGTCCACCTAGTGAATCATAGAAATGTAGAAAGAGCAACTATGCTAATCCAAGTAAGAAAAAACTAAAAATAAACACAAGTAGATAGATAAGAGAAATAAGAAATAATCACTAAGATAAGGGAGAGCACATTGAGTGATGAAAATTTAATGTTAGATAAGTAGGTAGATGGGTGAGTTGTAAGTAGGTAGTAAGATGAATGTAGATAATCAAAAATGATATAAAGGGGATAAAGTAAGTGTTTCCAGGAGATATAAAGTCTTACAGGCCTAACGTAAATAGGGGAAATTATGATAGAAAACGTAAATGTGAACCAGGTAGGTAAGGGATATGAGCCTAAAAAAAGGTCATTGTTGATTTTTTTGAAAAATATGTGCAATAAACCATTGGATGTTTTTTGAGAATATGGGCATAATGCTTCTTTCATAATGTAAATCAGAGTTATAGTTCCAAAGATATCACAGTTTTAAAAAAACTAGATGTTGTGAGCGAATGTTTAAAAAATTAGGTTAAAAACCTATAAATAGTAAGTCATCCTAGTCATTTGTTACTTTGCACTAATAGATCTTAAGATATGAGATATTTGGATTGTCCTATTTAAATAAAATCAAAGATGATGACCATAATGCAAGGAGGCAATGTAGATTGACAAGGTAGAGGTCCACAGGGAGATCACCTTGGTAAGGTGTACATAACTTGTGCGATCATACAGGGGATAAATTTTGTTTACATGTTTTTCATTGGTATATCAATATAAATAAGGGTAGTAGTGTAAAAATGGGCACAAATAAAGAGAGTATAAAATGATAAATACTAACAATAAGGGGTTATATTTAGAAATCCACGATCGTTCATGTTTTGCACCCTTTTTTACTAAGTGACTCCTTATGTGTAGGTCGAGGAGGGTGCACTAGGGAGAAATCACATGTAGGTTTTTTCTTTAGATTGGTTAAGGGTAGATAAGTGAAAAATGCAAAATACGTCCTAAGGTAAATTTGAGCAATGAAATTCACCCCAAGAGATGTCAAGGGTAGGTGTCGACAAACTCTAGGTGGGTTTAATAGCATTTTGCATTAGGTCATTAAGTTAGGATTTTAAATTTTTGAATGAAAAAAATTCACATTATCTTCCACAAAATTCCATAGGCAATGTTAGGTCAAAAAAATTAAAAGAGGGTTGATGAAGTTTTGTAATATGGATGATGTCATGTGGGAAAAGTATGAAAATATGATCGATTCCATTTTGTATAGCATGGATAATGCAATTGATCTTGTCAAAAAAATCCACAAGGATGGTGTAGTTATGTTGCATGCATGATGTCATATGAGTGGGGGGTTTTCAATTAAATTTACATTGTTTTCTTAATTTATCAAACTTTCTCTGATTGAGACTAATGGGTGAATGTTGTTTATTTGTTTTGCAAGTTAGAAATTTGTGTCAAAATATGGTGGACAATTGATGCCATATGGTTCACTTTTTTAGAAATCCATATCTAACTAGGACATGTCACATTTAGAGGCCTTAGGTTTTAGATTTATTAAGCATAGGTGATGCATTCCATTTGATGTAGACATGTTATAGATGTTCATTAGTCACCATGACATCTAATCTAACACATTTATATGGAGGGTTGATGGGGACATGATAGGAACTATTTTCTCATCAGAGGATGTATGTATTATACTGACATTATCTATCAATTGGTAACATATGTTTTGCAATATTCCCAAGACATATGCAAAGAAGATGGATCTAGCATACAGGGTTATAATGGTGAATTGGTACAATCCACAATCATTGATAGTCAATTTACAAACATAGTACAACTTAGTTTTTTTTAATATCTAAAAGCAATTAAATGTATGGTGGTGTCAAATAATTCGTGCCATAAGTTAGATGGAGGTATCTTACTTTTTGTTATAGTGACATGTTGAGCAGATATAGAGGAGGGCGTAGTGTATATCTTGGGAAGAGAGGTACAAATGTAGCTAGAACATGATTTGTATAGGATGAGATTTAGGAGTAGCTAGCAATTGGGTAATTGATTCTATTGTCTACATGGAATTACAGACAAATTTATAATGTATCGACCCACACATAATACATTATCAATAACAACAGATGCACCTAACATTTGTATGATGCAAAGATGTCCGACAGTCAAAGACCAGTTATGATATGTGAGACTACATATAGTGTACATATATGTGAACGTAAAATACCATATGTGGGCATTGTGTTTAGGTACTTGTCTTGGCCAACTATAGTAGTTGCACTAGCATCAAAGAGGTGATAGGAAATTACTTATAATCAGTGGAGCGATACTCATTTGCTAAATTTACATAGGAGATTGGATTGCCTTAACTCGTGGTAGTGTGATAGATTCCCCCATATCATCCACAAAATGCTATAGAGCCAAGAGGGAGAGGAATAGGTATTAATGATCATGGTCCCATCTTTGAGACCATAGAGGTGGGTTTAGTAGCCTCATGGTCAGGGCTGTATGACACAAAGGAGATTAGATATAAGGGAGGTGAGAGGGGTACAAATACATGAGATAGAGAGTGGTCACGAGAAAGATGCCCCAGCTCAAGAAAAACTTGGGATAGCTAAACACTAGCATCAATGCCATAAATTGTGGAAACTTGGTGGTGGATATCCCTTACCTATGGAGTTCATCGTCCAAGACATTATGGATGGATATATAGACATAACACCTCAGGCAAAAAGGTAGGCACCATTTTATTCATCAAAGAGGATAGATGCCAACACTTAGCAGATGTAAGGATACGATACAACTATGATGGTGATGTCATACTAGGAAAGTGAGATCATGGCGTAGCCATAGAGGACCATCCAAGAAATCAAGGTATGATTAGGTGTTAAGATTTTGTTAAGTTTTTTTTTCCTAGAGTGGAGATGTATGCTAAGAAATAGGATTAATATATAGTATGTTGTATATTTTCTCATGTTGTTAATGCTTGATTTTTGTAGAAGTTCCAAAGTTCGATTGGAAATAATTGATAGAAGGATCATATCACAAGACCTAGGTATATTTCTTTGCAGGAGACACATAACATTAATGTCATATCCATTGGTTACATTAGTAGGAGAGCATGTACAAGCCTTAAGTCTTGTTGGAGAGGCATTGTGGGAGTTAGAGGGTCAAGAGACAACCCTTATAGTTACAGATCAAGGTGATATAAGGACCTTATTATGCATGTTAGTGGATACCTAGAGAGAATTAAGTGTAGAGCAAGATGACACAGGAGCTGACACTCATTAAGCTACTTAGAGATAATAATGAGATGTAGATACCCTAACCAGATTTCACATTCAATTTTCCTGAGTAGAGGGTGAGGCATGTCGAGCTAGGTCTAAAACATTATCCTTAGCCCACTCTATTTAAGAACATAATAAAACTTTGTGAACTCATAGTGTGGAATCTCCTCCTCAAAGGTGAAAAGGAGGTGTATGAGAAATTAATAAATGTATATGACGTATAATATACCTTATTTTTTAGAAAAAATGGATATATGTATGTGGGGAGGAGTCTTGAGATCCCCACCTTCATGTTATATATATATATATATATATATATATATATATATATATATATATATATATATATATATATATATGGGAGATAGGGGTCATCATCTATCTATTTATAGATGGATATGCATCTCCCAGGAATATGAACAATTTTTTGGCGTGAGTCCCTCCCTCTGCTCGATGGGACCTGATAGACTTATTCTGAAGAGTCGTATATATTTATAGGGGCAGATCAGTCCCATATCTATATTATATAGAGGAGCTCTGATCTGGGAGCCAGGGTGGGTGTCTCTTCTCTGCTTCACTCTCTCTGCAAAGGAAACCTTCTTGAGATAGATACTAAAAGAGTCAAACATCCAACAACACCTAATATACTTAGTTGTTGTGCTACCCACCTAACTAATAAATTATTAATCCCCCCCCCCCTTTTTGAAGGAAGAAAGGGGGTAACCCCTCCTTCCCCCTCCCCTCCCCTCTCCCCTTCCCCTCCCCTTTCCCCCTCCCCCTCTACATGGATCTTATATCTCATCATATCTTACCTTATCTATATGGGGGCATCAAAGAAGGGGACCTGATGGGCCCATATATCCAGGGGTAGTTTTTCCACAGGGTATCTTATCAATATATGGGGCCATAGATAGCCAAAAGATGGGGGGCCTATAGAACCCTCTAAATTTCCCTTATCTATCTTTAGGGGGCGACCCCTATTGATTTGATTTGATATGAATGGGATGGGGAGGATTGGATACCGATTCGATCAGATATCATGCTAGCTTATTTCGATCATCCATTCGTAGGTAGGTTCTCCAATAGATTAAGCGAAGTGATTGATCAAGAAACGAGACCATATATAGATAGGGTCATTCTATATATATGGGCGGCCTAGTCTATATAGTTGTGATGGGGATATGGTTTGAGCACCAATCTAAATCGATGTAATATATGTAACATGCCTTAGTCTTCCATCTATATATAGATAGGGGCCCTCCTTGTCATATCCCATATATCGATAGGTCTTCCGAGAAGAACCCCCCTAATCCCTAGACCCTATCCCTATATATAGAAGGGGAGCCTCCCGAGAGACTGGAAACACCCAGACGGGCATAAATGAATGTCATATATGGATAGGATTTATGCAAGCAGAACATATTGTGACCCATCGCAATAACCTTCTAGAGTGGCATAAAGTGAGAATCGCATTCTCTGTTAGGTTTTTCCATAGTAATGCACCTACTATCATACAATATTATCATGGGAAGGAACCTACCTCGTTTCACGTCCAAGCATGTGAGAAGGCCTGGATGAAAGGTGCGGAAGCCTTGCAACCTTATTTATGGGTGCATAAGTTGTACTCCACCTTACAAGGTTGCGCAGGCACATGGTACATTAACTCAAAGATGCATGTCAAACAAGAAACTGGCAGGATTTGAGGGCTGATCTCCTTCAAGCTTTCAAATATCGGAGTAGTAAGTCATTACAGGATGATGCATTACAAGTTGTTAAGTGCCTAACTATGGGAGATAGGGCCATGACAAAGGATAAAATACTAGAATTATTGGGTGAACCTGGATTAGAAGCATGCTTTGATGAGGAAGAATTAGAGGAAATACAGCTTAGGCGGGCCTGCATATAATAAGAGATAGGAAATTTGGTCTATGTGATCGATGGTGAAGAGGTGGAAAACTTGGATGTTAACCATACTATGGGTACGCGCAAGGTTATGGATAGTGTTGATGATAAATCATGTGTGTACCATGAACCCCTAAGAACTACGAAGGTCAACATTAGATCGGATACGAAACCTAAGGAGGCTACTATCGGGGACTATTGGTCAAAGAAGGAGGTTTAAAAGATCATTTATTAGTTGTGCAAGTTTCAACATTTATTACACATGGGTAACATGATCTTAAGGGAGTTCAACTCTCTTTAGGGGAGATGCGGATCAAACTAAAGGAGGGAGTGTGCCAAATTTGGAAGAGACCTTACTGGATGAATCTGAATCTACCCGTCAGGGTCAAGGAAGTGATTGACAATATGATAGCTTCAGGTAACATTGAGGTTGTTGAAGAATCAGAATGGATAAGTCCAATGGTCATTAGCATTAAGAAGGATGATAGGATAAGAATTTGTGTTGATTATAGGGATCTAAATGCGATATGTGTTATTGACCCATTACCAATCCCCTTCACTGAAGAGATCCTAGAAGGAGTAGCCCAATGCGAGATCTATTCTTTAATAGATAGATTCTCATGATATCGTTAGGTTAGAATTGTAAAGAGCACATGGAAAATACAACTTTTTCCACTGATTGGGGAATTTTTGCCTACACAATCATGCCTTTTTGACTGAATAACGCGCCTACTGTGTTTTCACGCATTGTCGTGCAGGTATTTCAAGACTTCATCCATAAGTTTCTTCAAGTCTACCTTGATGATTGGAAGGTATATGGATTAGTGAGGGACCATTGTAACAATATGAGGTTGATGTTTGACATATAGTCGATAGATGTAAAAGGATAGCCCTAAAAAACCAAATTCAGAATGGAGGTCAATCCTGCATAGCTCCATCAAGGAAGCATATTGGGACTATATCATATGTAAGGAAGGCTTCCCCCAATGGATGCAATGAAGAAGAGGGCTCAGGCTCAATATGTGGGATTAGAGAAACCTACCAGCTATGAGCGTCGTGGAAAGATAAATTGTGGCACCATGGGGTATTACAATAAATTTACGAAGGGGTATGCACAAGTTCGTCGTGCCATTACAAAATTTGTTAAAACTACGAGATTACATGTTAGACTGCGGAGACTGACACAGCAGAGTTCAGGCAGTTTGAAAAATTGACCAAGAAGTGCTCAAAGGATCCATCTACTGAAAACATCGTCAACTTTCCTGCTTGAGACCAAGACCATTTCATGTGCATGCTTGCATGGTTGCAAGGATGGCAATAAGAGCAGCAAGTAGAG
Organism: Taxus chinensis; assembly: GCA_019776745.2. Lineage (NCBI taxonomy): Eukaryota > Viridiplantae > Streptophyta > Pinopsida > Cupressales > Taxaceae > Taxus > Taxus chinensis. Next base: position 322,014,954 of record CM034156.1, on the reverse strand, counting down.
GGATCGAGTTTGGATGGATGGGAACTGTATAGGGCCATGCAAATATTGTGCGGATCTCAATAAAGCAGAATGTTGACCTCAGGAGAACAAGAGGCTATACTAATACTGAGAATGAGGCACTTGTGAATGATCTAAACCTTGTAGAGGTTTAGGAACAATCTGTTGGATCAACCAAGCTATAAGGTTACTCACATGAAATTTAAGTACTTGGTAAACAAGGACCATTTTAGGCCTGGGGCATGAGATTAAGAAGCGTCAAGTTGATTGTAGGAGATTGATAATATAGAAATATTCCGTGAAACCGGGATCAAGTTCGCAAGAAGCCACAAATCTGTCCATTGACCATGGATAAGACATCAGTGGAAAATGTCAACTTACCAATGGAGGATACAATGAAGACTCGCACAACTGTCGAGCAGTGCGACGCAAATAATTCATAGACTTGGCATGTGTTTCAGGTTGTGTTTCACAAAATTTGGAGCTTTGGCGCCAGAGTTTGAAATGGTGAGTTATTGTTAGAATCCATGGGAGACCAATGTCTTTCTAGGTTTTGTGCCCTACAGTGTGAATTCAGAGAAAAGAAATAGTGAGAAAGGAGGTCCCGAAGTGGTGATAAGCTAAAGTGTGTCTTAAATGGCCATGAGTGTCCAAAGTCTGAAATTCATGGACTTTGAAGCACATGGTGGGATTTCAGGAGGACACTATGAAGTGGTTCGGAGTGAATAAACATGCCACGAGCCCAAAAACAGAGTCCATTAGGACCTTGGAATGAGAAATGGTTTACCAAAAGTGCATGGAAAATTGCTAGGCCTCTGACCAGGGCCAAGGGTTTTTGAAAATCTGGGAACAAGATTTGAAATCCCATTCCAAGGCTTTTAGCAAGCGCTGAGCTCGTTTGAGTAGTCACCCGAGATTTACTGTTGAATGGCCCTATTTCACCTGCCAAGCAGTAAGGACTTGTTGTAATGTATTGAGCCCTGGGTAAATATAGGCACAACAAAGGGAAAGCGGGTTTTAGAGGTGGAGAAACACGGATCGTAGAAGCATGTCGGAGGGGTTGCAAAACCCGACGCCAAAGAGCATGTCGCAAGGGTTCGGAAAACCCACAGCAAAGGGAAAGTGGGTTTCAGAGCACAGAAAAAACATGGCGCAGAAGCATGTCGGAAGGGTTGGAAAACCTGACATCAAAGGAAATCAGGTCTTGGAGTCGGGGAAACACGGCGGGAGAAGCACAGGGCGAAAAGCATGTCGAGCAACCCTCCAAACCTGATGCGCGTGAAAGTTCATCTTCTGCCCACGAAACAAAGGAAATCTCTGGAAATACTGGCAGAAGCAGGTTTCGGGAAAACATAAGCATCAAACAGTCATGTTGAGGCATCCTCCAAACCCGATGCAGATGTGAAGGAGAAACCCAAACCCGACCGGAAACAGACTCTGACACGGGAAATATTCAGATTGCCATAACTTTTCATTCAGGGGAGCTCGGATAACGACCTAATTGGGTGGGAACAAGTTCTTAAAAATGAAAAAAATATAGTTCACCATATTCTGAGTTGTTGGGGATCTCACCTACCACCATGATGAGGAGTTAGGTGCAGTCTTGGAGGTGGTTGGGATAGAATTCGAATCATTCTCTTCTCCCTCATTTTTTCCTCATATAAATATGTAGGAGGGGATTTTTCTAATGGTTGGACATTCTTGTTTTGGCCCCTCCCTTCTTCTCTTTGGCAGGTGGAGTTGTGGAGCTCAAACCTCCCGTTGTAAACTGTAATGCAACCTTTGCCTCTTGGCATTTTTGCAGTGCATTGTATCAAACCTTCGGAGCAAATAAATGCATGAGTGTGGACGTTTCTCAACCCCCTATGTGTTTCATTTTGCATCCTCCTGATCTTTCACTACGAATATGTTTATCCATGCATGATATTGCATTGCATTCCTATGGTTTGTGTTTATTGGCAAAACATATGTTCTTCATTCCTCGGTGCATCACCTCCATAGTTTAGGTTTTATTTTTATGAATTCTCTACCCTGTCTCCTTGGCAAGTTAGATTAGGTTTTTTTGGTAAGCCCTCTGCATTTCATTCGTGCATCTGAACAGAGGAATAGGAGCCGGCCTTCATCCGGAGAGATTTTCCGATTTCGCAAGGTCCCACACTTGGGAAAAGCTCCATGTTGTGCAAATCGCATTGAGATTCTCAACCCATCGTGTTGCAGAGTCCCAGGGGTGCTGCATTTCATCACCAATAGTTTTGGCATGCCCGGTGGGAGCAAGAGGTCGTTCCATCAAAATTTGAAGGAGTTTTCATCAAATTTTCACTAAAAATTGTAGTTTTTTACAAATTTCAGATTTTAACACCTCCTAGCCTGAACTCCGAAATCATTTTTCAAGGGTTTATTTTGCTCAAAACAGGTCAAAATTTCAACAGTTGGTAGATGTGAGGGTAATATTCAAAAGGGTATCTTTAGTTTTTTGATATTTTGATTTTCAAAATTTTAGGTTTTTAGTGATTTCGGGTTTTCGGGGTCCGAGAACATCAAAGCAGCAATTCGGGTTTTGGGCGATACATTCCATGGTCGTATTCCCGACAGCAGTGGAAATTCTTTTCAGGTTTTGAGGGATGTCAGACATGTTCCAAGTTCCGACACATAGCAATTCGGGTTTTGTGAGTTGCATCACATGACCTGAGTTCCTGCCTGTACTTTTTGGGGATCCGCAGCTACACAACAAGGCCTGAATTTCTGGATTGAAGATTGTCTCCTCTGGGTCCTTCAAATTTTAAATTATATTTTCAATATTGCTAAGCTTGGTGTGTAACTTGGCAAAATCCAGCCTTTTAGAGGCTTGTTCTCTAACACATCTAGCGACTCCGAAGGGATAGAGTTCAGCGGTGTAGCAGCACAAGATTGCCCAGGCACATGAGAAGAATTCGAACCAGGTCTAATACTCAAGAAGAAGGGCTAGTTTGCCACTTGCAACTTTCACCAGGAAGAGGAAGGAGAGGAAGAAGACCACAAAGATCACCATCTCCACCTAACAGGACTTTGTCTACACCTCCACCTGGTAGGCCTTTTCTCGCATCAACCAGGGTTCTTAGGCCAATCATAATGGCACATCTACCACCGAATCCCTTTGTCAATTTCACGGGTAGTAGTCCACTTGCCCTAAATGCTCAGAATCAAATTCCAGTTGCAGCGCTAAAGAATATACCCTATTTCACAGGAGAAAATCATACTACTCCTATTGATCACATCCAGGATATTGCTAATGCATGTGCAATCCACGAAATAAATGAAATGGATGCTGCAGTCAAGTTATTGGCTTCATCCTTCAAAGGAAAGGCCTTACAATGGTTTAGGAGCCTAACAGCAGGGTCTATTATGAATTAGAACCAACTTTGTTTAGCTCTTTGCAACCAGTTTGGGGAGAGGGCAGACAATTTATCTTTATTGGAACAGCTGACAACAATCAAAAGGGCTCCTAACGAACAAATGACAGATTTCAACTTCAGGTTCCAACAGACATGGGACAGGATTCCAATAGCTGTTAGACCAACCGCCGAAGGAGCATTCCTTTATTTCTTAAAGGCTATAAATTTAGACATAGCCATGATGATCCAGTCAATGGGAGGGACAACGCTGCCAGGGGCATATGACACAGCTATCAGAGCACATAACTATTTGATCCAAGCTGGAAAGATTGCACCAAGGCCGCCAATGCCTCTCTATCCAGAGATGGGAAATCCTACAACCAGTCAAGCACCAAAGTTGAATCCCATTCCAACTCCTAGAAATCAAAGCAATAATGAGGCGTCCAACTTCTTCGAATACTTCAAAGGAATTACAGGAGGTTATGAAACAACTATAGAACCTTGGAAATGAGCTAGTGACTATCAAAAGACAGCAAGCTCAAAGTGCTAGACCGTATCAGCCTCAAGCACAGTACCAAGCTAGGCCCCTCATACCAACAAAATAGACCACCACCTCAGGCTGCAAATCAAAACCAAAACCAAGGACAACCTCAAGCTGCCAGGCCATTTCGGCTGTATGATCCAAATGCAATGACATCCTCAAGAGCCTTGGTTCCAACACAAAATAACATGGCACAAGAGTACAACTGGTGTTACCCTTGCAATCTACCTCACAATCAGTCAGCATGTTTCAATGGCGCAATAAATTAGGCCTTGATGGTGCAAACCATTGGTGTGCCTCAAGAACTAAGCCAAGAAGGGAACCAGCAGCAAGAAACGCAACAAGAAGGACCTCTGACAGAAACCACATTGGCCAATTGGCAAATGGAAGACTTCTGTGGAGTTAACCAACAGCCTTTTCAAGGCGTGGCTGCCAACACACGGTCAAAGAAGAGAAACATAGAAGAAGGAAAACCATCTAATCCAGTTGTTTCTCAACCCACTCTTACACAACAAGGGGTCAGTAGACCAAACGCAGCTCCAAATGTGCAAAATCAGCTTAAGGTACCTGTTGTAGCAACACACGCACCTGTTCAAGCTCCAGAAAAGGTTGCACCAAGTAAGGGACAACAAAAGGATAATTCATCCCCTTTCAACATCATCGATCAAATGAAGAAGACACATGTGAACATTTCCATGTGGGAATCACTGGCGATCCCAGGGCAACGAGATTTATTGCAAGCTGCAATGGCTAATTGGTCTGTCACAAATGTATCAAACCAGGGACATGAGAAAGTTCTCACCAATGCAGTGCAACATGATGGGGGCCAGACAAGGAAAAAATTTGAAGCCTCCACCATTCTATGTTTCATTGATTGTTGGAAAACCACTTGGTACACAACTGCATGATAGATTCAGGGGCAAGTAGTTCAGTGATGCCAAAGCAAATAGCGGATCAACTGGGTTTGAAGTATGAACCAGTGTTGAAAGGAGTAGTACAGCTAGATGGAACGGCAGTAGGAACAGTTGGGATCATCAAGGGGTTAAGCCTAACACTACATTCATGTCCTAATGTTACAGTTTTGCAAGATGTGTCTGTGATTGACCTTCCGCCACTCTTTGCGTTGTGTTTATCAAGAGACTTCACTGCAAAAATTGGTGGATATTTATCTGCAGATTGGTCGCACATGAATTTCAGGACAAGGTATGGGGCCAAAGCAACAATCAGGTCAGAATCAATTGCCAATTTCCATATTGAGCCTTATGTACCAGGTCCTATCAATGTAAATTGCTCAGCTTTTGATCAAGAGGAGTGTTCAAGTGATCTAGAAGCAGGTACTAAGGTCGAGGGAATTCCTGATTTAACTTTGGATGAATGGGCAAACAAGAGTCATGAATTTGACCCATACAAGGAAATTGAAGAATCTGAATTGTGCGTGTATTGTATACACGAAGAAAATTCACCCATTCCCGACATCATTCAGCCTGAACAAAGAGATGAAAGCAAATTTTGGAAATTATTCTTCGATGGTTCGAGAAGCAGACAAGGTGCTGGAGGTGGTGCAGTGTTGATTGCACCACAAGACATAAAGTATTATTCAGCTTTTCGATTCCAGTTTTCTTGTTCAAACAACATAGCTGAATACGAGGCATTAATTCATGGACTTCATTGGGCCAGGAAAAGGGGCATAAAGAACTTGCAGGTGTTTGGAGATAGCGAGCTAATCGTCAACCAAGTTAGGGGACAACATGCTACAAAGAACGACTTGCTAAAGAGCTACAAGAACAGGGTATGGGACCTCATTGAGGACTTCGAAGCTTTCAACATTATGTCCATACCCAAGAAGAAAAATGAAGCCGCAGATAGGCTCGCAGCAGTTGAAGCAACGTTTGATGTGGTTGACAACATCAGAAGGGAAAAAACGCAACCACATATCCATGTGATTGTTAGGCCAGCAGTTCCAGATAACAACACAAACTGGCAGGTGTTTGAGAACAATCAACAGAACGTCAATTTCTTACAAGAAGAGGCTGAATTCTCAGCTAGGAATAAGGACAGATTAGAGCAGCAGCATGAGGATCAAGTAGTGCAGCTGCGGACAAACAAGCTTCCTAAGGGTTTAGTAACGCTGGAGTCTATCTTCAACCCTAATGACCAGTTTCCTAAGGAAAAGGCTAACATACAGGTCAAGAGAGAAGATTCATGGCCAATTTTGGTTGGGGAAGGCAAAATACTTCAAATTGGTAAAGTGGCCACTGAGTAGGAGAAATCAGATTTCACACAGCTTTGCCAAGAATTTCCAGATGTCTTCGCTTGGAGCTATGAAGACTTAAGAGGATTCGATCCAAATTTGGCACAACATACCATAGAATTAGATCCAGATGCTAAGCCCATCAGGCAGAAGCAGAGACCAGTCAACCCTCACATTGAGCCTCTGATGAAGAAAGAGCTTAACAAGCTAATAGAGGCAAGCATTATATTTCCAATTAAGCACTCAAGCTGGGTTGCAAACTTGGTTCCAGTCAGGAAGAAGAGCGGAGAAATCAGGCTGTGTGTAGATTTCCGAGACCTCAACAGAGCATCTATCAAAGATCATTACCCACTTCCTTCAATGGAACAAATATTGCAAGTAGTATCCGGTTCAGAGAGATTCTCTCTCCTAGATGGCTACTCAGGGTATAATTAGGTGATGGTGAAAGAAGATGACCAATTCAAGACGGCTTTCACCACCAAATGGGGGACCTATGCCTACAAGAAGATGCCATTTGGGCTATCAAATGCTGGAGCCACCTTCCAATGGATATGGCATTCAAGGGGTTGATCAATAAAATAGTTTTGATATACCTTGATGACATCACTGTATTCTCAAAAAATGCAGTAGATCACCTTTTTCATTTGAGGCAAGTATTTCAGAGATGTAGAAGATTTGGGGTATCATTGAATCCCAAAAAATGCATATTCTTGGCTCACGAGGGAAAAATTCTAGGCCATATTGTTTCAAAGGAAGGGTTGACGATTGACCCAGAAAGAGTTGAAGCAATTCAAACATTGCCATTGCCAAGTCACAAAAAGGCTCTTCAAAGCTTCTTAGGAAGGATCAATTTTGTCCACAGATTTGTTCCAATTTTTTCCGCTCTCGTAAAGCCAATAACGCTGATGTTAAAGAAGAGCATGGCATTTAAGTGGACATCTGAAGGCAAGGCAAGTTTTGAGGCAATAAAAGAGGCTATATCCCAAGCCCCAACTCTCGTCAATCCAGACTTCTCCAGGGACTTCGTGTTATATGCCTTCAGTGGTGGAGACACAATTTCTGCAATCCTGGCACAACAAAACAAAGGAGGATTAGAACAACCAGTTGCTTTCTTCAGTCAAGGCTTGGAGGAATATGAAACTAGGTACTATTTCATTGAAAAGCATGTCCTGGCAGTAATCAGGAGCTTAAAGAAATTCAAGAACCTGGTCTCAAATAATAAGATCCAATTATTGGTCTCTCATGCGGGAGTCAAGGACTTCCTTCTAAACTAGGACCTAAATGAGAAAGGTGCAGGATGGATCACTCATGTCATGGAATATGACATCGAGATCAAGGTCACAAAACTAGTACGTGGGAAGGGACTATGTGAACAACTAGCCTTGAGTCAACAAGTTGAAGCAGGTGATGAAAAAGAGACTACCTTGGTACTACAGGATGGTCAAGAACAGGAAAATGATGATGTGCCTACTCCTTGTTGGACTCAGAATATGTTACACTTCCTACAGACAGGACTGTGCCCTCCAGAAATGAGCAAAGAAAAGAGGAGATACTTCAGATTACAAGCCATTCCATATGTGCTTGTTGATGGTGTTTTGTTTAAGAAGGACATCAATGGAGTTCTATTGAGGTGCATTGGGACAGGTCAAATTGAGAGGGTGTTACGAGATTTTCACGATGGAGATTCTGGAGGACATTTCGCCCCACGAGTAACAGCTCTCAAGATAATGAAGGCAGGATATTATTGGCCCACAGTGTTCAGTGATTGTTATACATGGATAAGAAAGTGCAAGAAATGTGCACTCTTCGCAAGCAAAGAAAAACTAGCAGCACTTCCATTGCACCCAATCTTAGTTGACCAACCATTTCTGCAATGGGGATTGGACTTCATCGGGGTCATCAACCCAAACTCAAGCCAAGGCCACAAGTGGATTCTCACAGCAACAAACTATTTCACCAAGTGGACCGAAGCAGTAGTGCTCAAAGAAGCAAATGAGTCTAACATACTAGACTTTTATGAAGGAATAGTGACCAGGTTCGGTGTGCCGGCCACTATCATATCAGACAATGCATTAGCATTCATAGGTTCCAAGATTACAAAATGGGATGTCAAGAATGGAATCTACTTGAGCACCTCTTCCAATTATTACCCACAGGGTAATGGATAGGCAGAGTCCATGAACAAAAATTTGCTAAGAATCATCAGGAGGACTCTAGATGAAAATCAAAGAACATGGCATACCAAGCTAAAATCAGCATTATGGGCTGACAGAATAACACCAAAGAGGTCTACAGGTAATTCCCCTTACAAGTTGGTCTATGGAAAAGAGACAGTATTGCCTATATCATTAGAACTACCTGCATTGGAGTTCATGAAGCAGTTGGAGTTGGCTGAGTTCGAACCAATGGAGGCTAGGTATGCAGAGTTGATGGAATTGGCAGAAATTAGAGAACATACAGTTCAAACAATTGAGAAAGATCAGGCCTTAGTAAAAAGATGGTTTGATAAGAAAGCAAGAGCAAGGACCTTCCAGGAAGGGGACCTAGTTCTGAAATGGGATGCAGATCGGGCAAAACCAGGAAGGCATTCCAAGTTTGATGCCATTTGGAGTGGCCCCTACATGATCACCGGATGTAAAAATAGCAATGCCTTCCAATTGTCTACATTGGACGGAGAAGAACTTTCGATTCCGGTCAACGAAATCTATCTTAAACATTGCTACTGAAAAGAGAAAAGTTCTACCCTTATAAATATTAGCCTAGATTTCAATTCCTCTAAGTGTGGATGCACATTGTCTTGTTGTAGTTAGGTTTCAATTTCCCTAAGTGCTTTGGCACAGGTTTTGTTGCTCTTGGGTTGGTTTTCTACAATTCAGCGTGCTCTCAGAGAAGGAGTTGCGGTATCAGGTCGGTTTCAAGTTATTGCCTTATGACTCCATGCCCAATGGATTGCTAAAAGGCCATTGATCTTCTACTTAGCAGGAAGGTACACCCGTGAGTCGCCAAATTGATGTATATATTTACCCCCAGGTAAATATAGGCACAGCAAAGGGAAATCGAGTTTCGGAGGCGGAGAAACATGGCGTAGAAACATGTCGCAAGGGTTGGAAAACCCGACGCAAAGGGAAATCGGGTCTCGGAGGCGGAAAGACAAGGCAGAGAAACACGCAAAAGAAAACATGTCGGGGGGTCTCCAAAACCCGACGCAAAAGAAATCGGGTCTCGGCGTCGGGGAAGCACGTCGGGAAAACATGAAAAGGAAGCATGTCGAGCACCCCTCCAAACCCGATGCGCATGCAAGTTCATCTTCCGCCCCGACACAAAGCAAAGCTCGGAAATCACGGCAGAAGCGGGTTTCAGGAAAATGCAAACATCAAGCAGCATGTCGAGCCATCCTCCAAGCCCGATGCAAATGCAGAGAAGAACCCCGAACCTGACAGGTAGAAGCTCCTGACGCGGGAAATATTCAGATCGCCATAACTTTTCACAGGGAGCTCGGATTCACACAAGGTTGGACTTTTCAGAAAGCTCTCGGCGTCCTCTACCCAACTACGACTGGATATCTTTAATTGGGTGGGAAAAAGTTCTTTAAAATGCAAAAATACAGTTCGCGATATTTTGAGTTGTTGGGGATCTCACCTACCGCCATGATGAGGAGTTAGGTGCAGTCTTGGAGGTGGTTGGGATAGAATTCGAATCATTCTCTTCTCCCTCATTTTTTCCTCATATAAATATGTAGGAGGGGCTTTTTCTAATGGTTGGACATTCTTGTTTTGGCCCCTCCCTTCTTCTATTTGGCAGGTGGAGTTGTGGAGCTCAAACCTCCCATTTGAAACTGTAATGCAACCTTTGCCTATTGGCATTTGTACAGTGTATTGTATCAAACCTTCGGAGAAAATAAATGCATGACTGTGGATGTTTCTCAACCCTCTATGTGTTTCATTTTGCATCCTCCTGATCTTTCACTGCGAATATGTTTATACGTGCATGATATTGCATTGCATTTCTATGGTTTGTGTTTATTGGCAAAACATATGTTCTTCATTCCTCGATGCATCACCTCCATAGTTTAGGTTTTATTTTTATGCATTCTATACCCTGTCTCCTTGGCAAGTTAGATTAGGCTTTTTGGTAAATCCTCTGCGTTTATTCGTGCATCTGAACAGAGGAATAGGAGCCGGCCTTCACCTGGAGAGCTTTTCCGATTTCGCAAGGTCCCACACTTGGGAAAAGCTCCATGTTGTGCAAACGCACTGAGATTCTCAACCCATCGTGTTGCAGAGTCCTAGGGGTGTTGCGTTTCGTCGCCAACAGGACTCGTTCATGGTATATAATTACATGTAATAATTACTTAACATGGTGGGTGGAGGCAACACCTACAAGGGATTACACTGCGGCCACAACAACAAGATTCCTGTGGAAAAACATAATCGGTAGGTATGGGTGCCCTTTGATTTTGACTAGTGACAGGGGTACACATTTCTTAAATGAGACAAGTAGGATCTTTTTGGCAGAATTCATGGTGGCTCATCACAAGACTACATCTTATTACCCTCAGGCTAATGGAACATCCGAGGCATTCAACAAGATACAAAGTCACATGTTGACCAAGATTTGTGATGTTGGGAGACAGGATTGGGATGACAAATTCTCAGTTGTGTTATGGGCGTATAGAATAACCTGAAAGAGATTGAACAAATCCACACCATTTCAATTAGTGTTTGGCGTGGAAGCCATTTTACCGGTAGAATTTATGCTACCCTCTCTACGTATTGCGTGCAAAGGAGGATTGGTTGACGAAAAAGTATTACAAGAGCACATGGATAAGTTAATGTAGTTGGATGAAAGGTGATCACTTTCCAGATGAATTTGGAGGACTAAGAAAGCAAGACAAAAGCATGTCATGATCATCACATTAAGAATAGACAATTTGAGGTTTGGAAAATGGTTCTGTTGTATGATTCTAAGTTTTTGTGCCATCCAGGGAAGCTCAAAGTCTAGTGGTTAGGGTCGTACATTGTGTCTTATATCCTTGATTTAGGGGAGTGTCAGTTGCAAGTGTTGGATGGGTCAAGGTTTCCAGGATATTTCAATGGAAGTAGGTTGAAGCCCTACTATAAATAAGGCTTTTGTGTCTAAAATAAGGCAATATTTCCAATTAGATTAGGTTTCCCTTAAGGCTTTCCCCTTTCACTTGTTTCCTTTTTCATCATTTTTCATTTTTGTGTTGCGTGTTGGTGCGCCAGTAGCTAATTGCATTGGAAGTGGTTCTATGTGCAGAGGACCGCACATACATTTTTTTGTGGGGTGGATTGAAAGATATTCTTAGATATGTTTAAAAAAATCCTTCGATAAGGAGTTGTTTAGAAACTCATTCTAAAGACAGAAGAATGGGTGGTACGGTGGATTAAGGTGTTTGGATTTGGGTGGTTATAAAGATGTCTTGAGAGAAGTTTGAAGACCACAAAGAGGAGAAAGATTGTGTAGTATAAGGTAGGCATCACCGTGGGAAATTACTTATTAGCCAACACAAAGGTTATGTACTTCGGCACGGTGATGCACGTGAAGGTGGTCTGTGGTAATGAAGTAATGTTGGAGCACTAGAAGGTTATAACTATGACGCGCGAAGGGAAGTCACGACAGTTAAATTGAGTAAAATAAAGTACTCTATTAAAAAGATATGTTGAGACACGTGGTCAAAAGAACTTTAAGGTGTTGGAAAAGTATAAATAGAAGTGTAAAGGTAGTCAATTCGACTACTTTTCCTTATAGAATTTATTTGTTTGCTAACGAGCTTGAAGTGCGATGAGGGTTTTGTGAAGGATAGCAAAGAACATTTCATGAACTAGTGTGGTTGTGCAAAGCTGTGGAGTAATCTTGTGGTGCAAACAAGAGGAAAAAGGAGACAACATGGAAGGAAGGAGTTGCATGAGAGAGAAGCGAGAAAGTCATTGAGTTCAGGAAGTCACAGGAGACATTAAGAGCACCTAGGGCACAAAGGAAAGGAGGAGGAAGATGGCACCGAAGAAGACTCGTATAAAGATACCACTGGTGGAAAAGGAAGATCCCGTGGAAAGTTACTTAGAAATGCAGTACCCTCATGGAGTTATCAAGGCAGAAAAGTGGAACTCGAAGCTATACCAATGCAAAACCAACAAGTATAACCACAAGACAAGTGACAATGAGAAGCTGATGGGGGAAGACTTGGTTTCGGACACTCCGACAGTAGATGAGCTTGGAAACCCTAGGGTTGATGACTCAGTACAATAGGGATTGTAGAAGACCAAATTCTTACAGTTGTGGGAGCTTCCTTCCTTTTCAAAACTCACCCCATTATTCAGGTGGTTAATATCACAGGTGCACGAGGAATTATTTTATTTTGTGGGGCAAAGGATGAGAATAACAAGCCACTTGATTAGGAAAGTTACAAGCCTTAAAAACACCGGCGAGGACATGGCACTTGATTTATGTGCCACTACCAAGATTTAGGAGCTGACGAAGAAATTGAACTATGAGAAGGGAGGTAGGGCACAGGTAATTGTAGATCTCCTTGACGTAGCATTGAGAGTCACCTCCTTGCTCATTAGCTGAAAATTAGGCGCATCATAGACATGGAAAAACATTAACATGAGGTTCTTATGCGTGGCCTACAGAGTGTCCAAGTGGGCACATTATAACTTTGCAGAGTTCATAGCGAAGGGCATTGTTGAGGAAGCACGAGTGAAAAACGGGGTAGGAGTAAAGATCACATGGGGCTCCATCCTATTGTTGATTTTGCTATGGGAGATTGGTGGCCTAAACGAACCAATTGGGAACATTTGGGTTCACCCACCCGCACACGCATCCCTTGTAGTCCAATTCACAAGGTTCACCTGCGATGGGACCATCTCAAGCACTTACAAGGCTTAGATGAACAAGTGGTTTGAGTGATTGCGTGAAGCTTTTGAGAGCGAGTGGCACATCCCCCACGAGTTACCAAATTTTTTTGTGGACGAGGTAAAGTTTTTCGTTACACAAAATTTTTGTCTAGCAAAGTTTATAATGGCTAAGGGAGAGATGGGGCCATGGTGGAAACTCCCCTTCACATTTACTGCCAGATATTTGAAGTGTGCCATTATCTGGATAAAGGATGTGCTGAGGTTGGTTTTCGATGCGGAAAAACTAGATGTTGATGTCCACACATTGCACACAACATAGAAATTTGGCACTTGACCTACTTACGTCGAAGTTTTGGAGCCATATTTTCTAGACTTACATGCTCAAGTCATCATTACCATCAAGGGGTATGTCTATCGGGTGTTCGTGCAGCTGTGCCCCAAAACACAAGGGGGGATTGAGATGGAGGTTATAGAATCTCCCTTTCCAAAGCCATGGGAGACACCAATCCTGCCTATGAACGTAGTGCAGGAAGAAGAGGAATCATAAGAAAAACAGGATGAGGAAAAGTTAGATACTTCCAGGAAAAGGAAGTACTACACGTGCCAAAAAGGGAGCAAGGGCACCAGCACTTTGCAAGGTAGCGTTGAGACCTCATTGTTAGGGAACGAGGAAGGGAAGGAAGAGGAGGATCCTGAAGAAAAGAAGTGGAAAACACAAGATGCATTGAGCTCTGCTACAGGCTCGGAGGAAGGATAAGAGGACAACTTCACCTTCAAGGCGGAGTTAGAGGCAGAACTTGAGGAGCAGAAAGTCGAAGCTGGAGCTAGGGTTGAGGGTGAGGCACGTGAGAAAGGGAAGGAGAACTCTGCAGAACCAAAGAAAATTCCAGCGTGTGAGGTCTCCCCAGCACACATAGCCAACCCAAAAGGAGGAGATAAAGGGGACTCCTTCACTATAAAGGAGGATAAAGGACTTACCCCAGGATCAAAGAAACAAAGGACCAAGCACAAGGAAACGAGGAAGAAGTGGACCCTAGAGTCCCCACATATGGACTTTGTGGATGACTCCACAAAGGTGTTGTGTGCAAGGTTCCAAGCCACCCTCCCACCAGAAAAGTTGCATGGATGGGATTTGATGGACCAAGATGAGGGTGTTCGTAGGACTAGGAAGATGCTCAGCTGGAACATGCACTGCCACTCTAAGGAACCTGAGTTTGAGGTCAAAAATCATGTGATTCAGACCATTCATTTGAAGAAGAAAGGAGGAGATACATATAAGGTGGTCGATCCTAACCACCTAATAGATGAGCAAGCATGCAATGCATTATAGAATATATCCGTGGAGGTGATTCGGTGTAGCTTGGACATAGGAGCCAGTGTTTAGACCTTGGTCACGACAATGAAAGATAAGGAAAAGGAAGTAGACAGATTGCGCCAAGGACTGAAGGGCGAACAAGTGCGAACCAATAAAGCATATGACCAAGTTGGCGCCCTAGTAAAGAGCATTCTGGGACAATGTCCAGAATTGGTAAGCAAGGACAAGACTGATTACGAGGATTAAATGAAGTACCTCGAAGACCTCTTGGGGATGTTACTCATTAACATCAAGGATGGCACGGTCCCCACAGATGCAGATCTCACAAAGGAAAAAGAGAGAACAATTTCTTCATTGAATCCCAGATCACTAAGTTGGAAGACTTACTCTCCCAACTCAAGGAAGCAAATATACTAGTAGATAGGGGCTTCAACAACTGTATAAAATTCAATCCAATTATCAACACGCGGTTGATGGAGGAGGACACAGTCCTTAAGGTTTTATAGGAAACCATCCCTACCAACAAGGAAGAGCGTGCACAGTTGGCCGTTAACACCATGGCTCAGAAGGAGAAAATCAAGACAAAGCCCAAGAAGGACTTCAGAATCATCAAACTTTGAGACATGAATGAATGGATGAGTTCGAAGGTATCTACGAGGAGTTGGGAGTGGCTATCAATGCACTAAAGGGGAAGATGGGAGAGATCCTCCCAGAAAAGGCACCCAGCATCATAGGAGAAGTGTCAGGAAAGGCCCTATCATAATTGAGGGCCTTGGAAAAGTTGAAGGATAAGATAGATGCGGAGTTCCCCGAACTCCTCAAATTGGTTGCATGAAATATTCTTCCATCCTTCAATTATTTATTCAAATTCTTTCCCAACCACTTTTCTTTATTCTTTGCAGCAGTATTCCTGCCTTATAGGATTTTGGTCGACAAGTTTTTTTTCAATAAGTGCGAAGGATTGTCAGGGCGGCAACTAGTTTAGTGTGGGGTGATGTTGGACCCCTAAAATAATTAAGTACCTAATGCACAAAGCATTGTGGTGAACGGAAGAAGAGTACGAAGGCACGTGAAGAAGTACTTCTTGGAGAGGCATGAAGTATCGCGCCCAAGCAAGATGGATTCAAGTCTTAGTGAGTTTTTGACAATAGGAAAAGACGCGCATAAGGAGCGAATGGAAAAGAGATCAGATATAGATGTGGATAAGTTATGGAGACCTGTGGCTCAAGGAAAGGATATTCCAAGGCATCAATAAGGTTATCATGAAAGGATAAGGAGTCGAGGTTATTAAGGATTAGATGGAAAATGAATGCTAAAGGCACACAATTGAGGGAAATGCATGACGACATCTGGTATTTTCCTGGGTAGTGGTAGAGAAATCATGAGAGGATTCCTTCAGGATTTCACAAGTAATAATGAGCGGTTAAGAGGAAATTCTTTATTATTCTTCAGATGGATGGTTATCCATGGGGAAGAGGGAGATAAAGGAGGATGTGTGTAGATGTATGCAGGGGGGAGAGCAAGAAAAATAGAGGTATTGTGTAATGTGTAATGGTAGGCTCTGTAATGTATAAAATCCCTACTATTATGAATGTTCCCAAAGATGGAACCCTTCTTGATGTAATCTTGGCTACTGTATTTGATTAATGAATATAATGAAGAGTTTCAGAAGCACTCATGTGATGGATCTTGATCTGTACATTTCCCTTATGTTCACGTGCATGTTACGGGTTTTCTTGAAATTATTCATGGTTTGATTCTACTTTAATTTAATTGATCATGCTATACCATGCTATGATGCATTAGACTAGGACTGGTTCTTTATCCCAATTCCCAGAATGGCTATGTTCATTCCATGTTTATGTAAGATCTCCCTTACCAATGGCGATCATTCTCACAAATCTCACATAAAGGAGGAACTAGGCGCCTGTGTGCGCCTCAGGTGAGATTCCAGACCAATCTAGATGATATGTCGACATGTTTGGGGTTGGTTGTTAAAGCACGTGATGAAAAGAGACTACATTAGAGGTCTAAGTATTTAGGTTCATTAAAAATATTGTTTTTTTTAATATTTAGACTCGATGTGGTTTGTCCTATTATGTGGGCATTGTTGGTCAAGCTTGTTTGACCTTGTGCTTTTGGTTCCTTTTTGTTGGCCTTTGTGCCCTCTGCTATGTTTTGTGTATAGGTTTTTTTGGGTCCTTTCAAAACCAACTATTATTACCTTATCTAAAAAACAACAGTGAGAAAATTTGTGTTACAATAAACAAAAACCAAGCATCTTCCTCCCCCCATATCCACAATTGAAATAGTGTCCTCCAAAAGACAATAAGTGAAAAGAAACAAATTTGGAGCCACATAAAGTAGAAAAATATTTTGCAATGCCCAATGTGTAACATCTCCAATGCAAGTACCACAAGCCACACAATCTACATAAGAAAAAGATCAACTAAAGGAGGAAAAACTAAAAAGGAGAATGTGCACAAAGAGGTAGAATAAAAAATTCTAAAAAATAATAAGCCTCCAAGGAAGATCTCAAGAAGGTAGAAGAGGATGAATGCATTACGAAGGAGAAGGAAGCTGAACAGAAGTGCAAAGCGGAACAATAAGAAGTTGATAAGAAAGTTAACGGGGAGATAAATGAAAACAAAGATGAAGAGGAGAAAAAACAAAAGGAATAAGAGGTGTAACTTCAAAATAAAACAATTGCACAATTTGCAACTTAGAAACTCCAAGAAGAAAACCAACACAAAAAACAACAAAAGAAGGAAGAACAGGAAAATAGCAAGAAATGTGAAGACAAGAAGAAAGAGGTAAAAGAGATGAGAAAGACACAAGAAAAAAATCAAATAAGGGGACATAAGAAAGATATAAGCATAACAAAAAGATTGAAGAATCAAAATTCACTACTAAAGCGATAACATAAGCAGAAGAACAAGCTTTAATTGTGAAGGAACAAGTAGTCACACTAATAAAGATTAAGTTAGATCAAAAGAGAAAGGAATTGCACATTAAGATATTCTGTGACCTATAGACACCCCTTAATTTCAAGTGACTACTGTACGGAGTGAGAAAAAACCAAAAGATAACACCGTGAAGATAGGAAGCTCAATCTCGAAGCTGAGTACCACAAAAAAATATTTCGCAAGAGATACACAAACGTTTTGGTGGGTAATGCAATCAATGGAACAAATAAATAAATGTAAGCTCATTTTTCCCTCCTCTCATGTGTGTATATTAGTTCCTCATATTTCTCAAATGAATGTGCAAATGATGACCTCACAAGACATGGTTAACATGGTAGAGGTAGATATTGATAATTTTTTCCTACAAATGCATATTGAGGGAGTTCACATGCTTGCAGCAAGCATTAGTGTGTTTGTAATCTAATTGGCCAAACAAAAAATAACACTTGAGTTGACATTATGCAACCTTAAATCACAAGTTGAAGATAATTGTCCAATACTTTTTATGAAAGCTATCAGTGATCAAGTTATGAGTGAAAAAATACAAAGGACCACTTTGGTTGTTAAGCTTGTTGGCAATCGGCAAGAGCAGGAAAGGTGATAAAGGTGAAGGCTCAAATCACTCAATTTGATAAGGAAGTAGAATACATAATTTTATATTGTTTGAATATATCAACCTGCTCCACCAAGCTAAAGCACATGCCAAATATATCACATTTGAGGTCTTGGATTGGAACACACAGTTGCAGACTACAATGAGTGAAAACTAGGATGGCACAAACCTTGGAAAAATAATGCAAGCACATATGATAATGGAGATGGATGACTACGAGGTCGATAAGAAACTACAAGAATCCTTGTAGGCTCAGTATGATGTCAATGATAGACTTCGAGAATGGAATCGCAACATGTTGCACAATTATTTTGTTATGGTGCAAGCACAACACATGAGAGATAATCTAGAGAGCTTGATTTAAGATATACAAAATTTTATATCTCTTCAAGATCTAATTTTATAAAATAAAAAATCACATGCTCTTTTTGAAGCTTTACAAGCATTGGTATAGTTACAACAATACATCGGTAGAGTAAATGCAAATCTTGCCGATTAGAATATTCAAAGAAGTCCTTGAAATATTCCTACCAACTGAAAAAACAATGAAAAACATCCCAAGATATACCATCCCTCACATTATGATCCAAAATATTAACGCATCATAAGAACTTCCACCTCCATCCTCCACTCCAATAGCACAGGTCCAACCAACCTCAATTAAGCAGCTTGAGCAACAAAAATAGGCTCGGGTAGAATATGATTTTGTGGTCGATAGAATTTTGAAGTATTAATTTTGAAAATTTTGAATAAATATTTCTAAGAAGGCCCACATAGATTGAAAACATGGAAGGGAAATTTATGAGGGAGTCTCCGGTTATTGAACATTCTATTGGAAAAACTACTTAATTGGAAACTCATGGGAGCGATTAAGTGGGCATAGAGGATGAAAACCAGTAAACAACATCCTTTTTTGTATAATATGAGCAGACTATCTTAGTGTGCAACGCAATCAACATCATGCAAAGGATAGAACAATAAAGTAGAACACCTTCCAAATTCTCAAATCATCTTTTGACTCAGGACAAGACAATTCTTGAAGTCTAAGTTTTTTTTTTGAAGTGTGTAGGTATTAAAATTTTGACTTGAATAGATATTGGATATTGTTGTATATTGCACAATACCTAATGTATGTGCATGTTTTAGACATGAAAAAATAAAGGATATTTAATGCTCTCTAAGCATAAGTAGAGAATGCGAAGAGCCTCTTTTGAAAATAAATAAAAGAAGAAGGGATTGGTAAGCCAACAGCGGCCTTAAATTATATAAAACCATGTAAGTGCACAGCATAAATTTTTTATCATAATTCCACTCTAAATATAGGTCTAAGTTCTTGATTCAATAATATATATTCTAGTCTATTATTTCACCTCTCGGTATCTTTTTTGTATCTTTCCTTAAGTGTTTATGTTATGAAGATAATGCACCAATGTATGTTAAAGTTTTGTATTATCAATTTCACATTGTTTAAAGAGCAGTAAATGGAACAGTCTAAGTTTCTCCTAGACTACAGCTTGTAGCATGATGAGTGATTAAAGGGACCTCTACTAAAAATTTGTGAGAAAAAAAAAATTAATGGTTTATGATAATGTGTTCGAAGTAAAACTTGAATGTCACACATATATATAGATCATGATTAAAAATTACAATTTTATTTAGCCATTAACATTAATTATGGTTAATGAAACATCTCTCGTAAACCAAATCCAAACAACATTGACCATTGAGGTAATGTTTCGTCATAGAGTCCTAAAATGAAGTCTCATAGGATGGAGGAGAACTCTGGAGCTAGTAAAATGATATATGACAAAGACATGAGTGTGTTTTAAGTATAAATAGAGGCAACCGTAAGAGGGTAGTAAGGTGATGTTATAGTGATACTGTAATGATAATTGTAAGGATATAAAAGGTATTTAAGGTGTCATAACATGGTATTCACATCAAATCCCTCTCATTAGTACAATTTTAAACCATCCCAATCTAACCATTTCTAGTCACCCTCACTTTGACAATGTCCCTGAGGACATCCCTCTGGGTAAGCCAATGGGCCAATAATGCTTGTGAAGATAAAAGTAAGATTGCAAAATTAGGTGTATACATCTGCTCTAATTGAAGATCATCAAGTTTTATAAAAATTTTACATGAGATAGTCTTCGGGAAATAAAATGTAACATCAAGATCAATCAGACTAAAGTGAATGAGCAGAAAAAGTGATAAAAGCATGAACTCAAAAAAGCATATTTACCTTGTAGTAAGTGTGTCCACCTAGTGAATCATAGAAATGTAGAAAGAGCAACTATGATAATCCAAGTAAGACAAAACTAAAAAGAAACACAAGTAGATAGATAAGGTAAATAAGAAATAATCCCTAAGATAAGGGAGAGCACATGGAATGATGAAAATTTAATGTTAGATAAGTAGGTAGATGGGTGAGTATTAAGTAGGTAGTAAGATGAATGTAGATAATGAAAAATGATATAAAGGGGATAAAATATGTGTTTCCAGGAGATATCCATCCTTGCAGGCCTAAAGATAGGGAAAATAGGGGGAAATTATGATAGAAAACGTAAACATGAACCAGGTAGGTAAGGGCTATGAGCCTAAAAAATAGGTCATTGTTGATTTTTTTAAATGTGCAATATACCATTGGATGTGTTTTGAGAATATGGACATAATGCTTCTTTTAGAATGTAAATAAGAGTTATAGTTGCAAAGATATCACAGTTTTAAAAAATCTAGATGTTGTGAGCGAATGTTTAAAAAATTAGGTTAAAAACCTATAAATAATAAGTCATCCTACTCATTTGTCACTTTGCACTTATAGATATTAAGATTTGAGATATTTGGATTGTCCTAGTTAAATGAAATCAAAGATGATGACCATAATGCAAGGAGGCAATGTAGATTGACGAGGTAGAGGTCCACAGGGAGATCACCTTGGTAAGGTGTACATAACATGTGCGATCATACAGGGGATAAATTTTGTTTACATGTTTTTCATTGGTATATCAATATAAATAAGGGTAGTAGTGTAAAAAGAGGCACCAATAAAGAGAGTATAAAACGATCAATACTAACAATAAGGGGTTATATTTAGAAATCCATGATCGTTAATGTTTTGCACCTTTTTTTACTAAGTGGCTCGCTATGTGTAGGCCGAGGAGGGTGCACTGGGGAGAACCCACGTGTAGGTTTTTTCTTTGGATTGGTTAAGCGTAGATAAATGAAAAATGCAAAATACATCCTAAGGTAAATTTGAGCAATGAAATTCACCCCAAGAGATGTCAAGGGTAGGTGTCGACAAACTCTAGGTGGGTTCAATATCATTTTGCATTAGGTCATTAAGTCAGGATTTTAAATTTTTGAATGAAAAAAATTCACATGATCTTCCACAAAATGCCATAGGCAATGTTAGGTCAAAAAAATTAAAAGAGGGTTGATGAAGTTTTGTAATATGGATGATGTCATGCATGTAAAGGATGAAAATATGATCGATTCCATTTTGTATAGCATGGATAATGCAATTGATTTTGTCAAAAAAAAAAAAACACAAAGGATGGTGTAGTTATGTTGCATGCATGATGCCATATGAGTGGGGGGTTTTCAATTAAATTTACATTGCTTAATTTATCAAAAATTTCTATGATTGAGACTGATGGGTGAATGTTGTTTGTTTGTTTTGCAAGCTAGAAATTTGTGTCAAAATATGGTGGACAATTTAGATCCATATGGTTACCAATTTTTTTGAAATCTATATCTAACCAGGACATGTCACATTTAGAGGCCTTAGGTTTTAGAGTTATTAAGCATAGGTGATGCATTCCATTTGATGTAGACTTGTTATAGATGTTCATTAGTCACCATGACATCGAATCTAACACCTTTAGATGGAGGGTTGATGGGGACATGATAGGAACTATTTTTTCATCAGAGGATGTATGTATTATACTGACATTATCTATCAATTAGTAACGTAAATTTTGCAATATTCGCAAGACAGATGCAAAGAAGATGGATCTAGCATATGGGGTTATAACGGTGAATTCGTACAATCCACAATCATTGATAGTCCATTTACAAACATAGTACAACTCAGTTGTTTCGAATATCTAAAAGCAATTAAATGTATGGTGACGTCAAATAATTTGTGCCATAAGTTAGATGGAGGTATCCTACTTTTTGTTATAGTGACATGTCGAGCAGATATAGAGGAGGGCATTGTGTATAGCTTGGGCACAGATGTACAAATGTAGCTAGAACATGATTTGTATAGGATGAGATTGAGGAGTAGCTAGCAATTGGGTAGTTGATTATATTGTCTACATGGAATTATGAAAATATTTCTAATGTATCAACCCACACAGACTACATTATCAATAACAATAGATGCACTTAAACTTCTATGATGTGAAGATGTCTGACAATCAAAGACCAGTTATGATATGTGAGACTACATGTAGTGTACATAGATGTGAACATAAGAGACCATACATGGGCATTGTGGATAGGTGCTTGTCTTGGCCAACTATAGTAGTTGCATTAGCATCAAAGAGGTGATAGAAAATTACTTGTAATTAGTGGAGCAACACTCATTTGCTAAATTTCCATAGGAGTTTGGATTGCGTCAACTCATGGTAGTGTGATAGATTCCACCATATCATCCACAAAATGCTACAGAGCCAAGAGAGAGAGACATACAGATTGAAGCTCGTGGTCCCATCTTTAAGACCTAGAGGTGGGTTCAGTAGCCTCAAGGTCAGGGTCGTATGACACAAAGGAGATTAGATATAAGGTAGGTGAGAGGGGCACAAATACAAGAGATAGAGAGTGGTCATGAGCAAGATGGCCTAGTTCAAGAAAAACTTGGGATAACTAGACACTAGCATCAAGGCCAGAAATTGTGGAAACTGGGTGGTGGATATCCCTTACCTATGGAGTTCATCATCCGAGACATTATGGACGGATATACAAAAATAACACCTCATGCACAAAGGTAGGCACCATTTTTATTCATCAAAAAGGATAGATGCCAACACTTAGCAGTTATAAGGCTACAATACAACTATGATGGTGATGTCATGTTAGGAAAGTGAGATGATGGGTCGTCCATATAGGACCATCCAAGACATCAAGGTATGATTAGGTATTAAGATTGTGTTAAGTTTTTTTCCCTAGAGTAGAGATGTATGCTAAGAAATAGGATTAATAAATAGTATATTGTATATGTTCTCATGTTGTTAATGCTTGATTTTTGTAAAAGATCCAAAGGTCGATTGGAAAGAATTGATAGAAGGATCACATCACAAGACCTAGGTATATTTCTTTTCGGGAGACACATAACATTGATGTCATATCCATTGGTGCCATTAGTAGGAGAGCATGTACAAGCCTTAAGTCTTGTTAGAGAGGCATTGTGGGAGTTAAAGGGTCAAGAGACAACCCTTATAGTTGCAAATCAAGGTGATATGGGGACCTTATTATGCATGTTAGTGGATACCTAGAGAGAATTAAGCGTAGAGCAAGATGACAGAATAGATGATACTCATAAAACTACTTAAAGATAATAATGAGATGTAGATATCCTAACCAGATTTCACATTCAAGTTTCTCGAGTAGAGGGTGAGGCATGTGGAGCTAGGTCTAGAACATTATCCGTAGCCTACTCTATTTAAGCACATAATCAAACTCCGCCAGCTCATAGTGTGGAATCTCCTCCTCCGAGGCGAAAAGGAGGTGAATGAGAAATTAAGAATTGTATATGACATATAATATACCTTATTTTTTAGAAAACAATGGATATATGTATTTGGGGGGGAGTCTTGAGATCCCCACCTTCATGTTATATATATATATATATATATATATATATATATATATATATATATATATATGGGAGATGGGGATCGTCATCTATCTATTTATAGATGGATATACATCTCCCATGCATATGAACAATTTTGTTGGCGTGAGTCCCTCCCTCTCCTCGATGGGACCCGATAGACTTATTCTAAAGAGCCATATATATTTATAGGGGCAGATCAGTCCCATGTCTATATTATATAGAGGAGCTCCAATCTGGGAGTCGGGGTGGGCGTCTCTTCTCTACTCTGCTCTCTCTACAGAGGAAACCTTCTTGAGATAGATACTGAAAGATTCGAACTTCCAACAACACATAATAGATTTTGTTGTTGTGCTACCCACGTAACTACTAAATTCTTGAGCCCCCCCCCCCCCCCCCTAAAGGGGTAAAGGGGGGTGTAAGCCCTCCTTCCCCCTCCCCCTCTATATGGATCTTATATCTCATCCTATCTTGCCTTATCTATATGGGGACAGCAAAGAAGGGGACCTAATGGGCCCATATATCCAAGGGAAATTTCTCCTCAGTGGTATCTTATCTATATATGGGGCCATAGATAGCCAGGAGATGGGTGGCCCATAGAACCCTCTAAATTGCCCTTATCTATATCTGGGGGGCGACCCCTATTGATTTTATTTGATATGAATGGGATGGGGAGGATTGGATATTGATTCGATCGGATATCGTGCTAGCTTATTTTGATCGGCCATTTGTAGGTAGGTTCTTCAATCGATGAAGTGAAGTGATTGATCGAGAAATGGGACCATATATAGATAGGGGGTATTCTATATATATGGGCGGCCTACTCTATATAGTTGCGATGGGGATATGGGTTGAGTACTAGTCTAAATCAACATAATATATGTAACATGCCTTAGTCATCCATCTATATATAGATAGGGGCCCTCCTCGTCCTGCCGCATATATCGATAGGTCTCCCGAGCAGAACCCCCTAGGCCCTAGACCATATCCCTATATAAAGAAGGGGAGCCTCCTGAGAGACCAGAAACGCCTAGACGAGCATAAATGAATGCCATATATGGATAGGATTTCTGTAAGCAGAACATATTGCAAATAATAGGTGGCACGTGGCAATGAAGACATGTGTTCTATTGGCCATAAAACGAGATAGAGATATAATACTGATACTGCCGACCGAGCCAAGCAACGAGAAATGTCCTCCCCATATATCTCCTTCGCCCCTCTATATATATATATATATATATGGATATAGATGGCCACCCCCAGATGATATATATGGCTTAATGAATGTACATTATATGGGTAGAGGATCCTATCCTCATATATATATATATATATATATGACACCATTTGGATTCATTATGTATATTCTTATATGATTGAATGTTGTTGGATGTATAGATGTAGATTCATTTATGTTTTACGTATGCTTTTATTTCAATATTTGCACAAATGTGATGATATATTTTGCTAATAAAATGAAAAGGAAAAAATTAAATAAATTATAAAAATGGACATATAATGATAAAGATAAACAAATATGTAAATCAAAACATGCGTTAATAGGTAGGTAGAGATTATATCTAATAAAATCTAAGAAAGAAATTTAAAAAATCAAAAGCTCCAATGAAATGATATGTAAGCACCAAATAAAATAGTTCTAAGAGATCCTATAAATCAAATAATTACGAAGCATGACAAAGATTGTAAGACACTTGATAAAATCTATGACAATAATCAAATAAAATTAAAGATGTGCAAGTAAGGTTGTTATAAATACCAAATGAAATCTAAAACATGGGACAAGAAAACATAAGATGTGATTAAAAGTGATGATGGTAAATACCTAATGTAATCTGAGCAATAGACAAATAAATACATAAGACATGATAAAAGGGAAGCATTCAAATGAATAAGATCACGATCAATTCTTGTGTTGGATTTTTCGAGAGATTATACACTACCATATAATGTCATGATTAGGATGAAAAATGGAGAGGATGTAAAAGGATAAATATTTGTGAAAAAGGCCCAAATACCTTACAATCATACTCACAAATCTATGAGTCAAGGTCTAATCAATAGTCGTGCATAGACAGTAAAGGTTTTTCTCATAATAGAATATCGAAGGAGTATAACTCAAGTCAACTGCTGACCCTTATATCCATCAAGGGGAATAAAGGAAGTCAACATGAAAGAGGGAAATGCAAGTCACCAAAAAAATGATACATTATCCTTAGTGGAGATGAGACTCTTTAGTCAAAAGAGCATGATTAAACGTTTTTGTCATCTAGGTGAGAAAGAACTTGAGTATGTAGGTTTTTCATAGGCATAGTGAAGTATAGCAAATATATATATTAAGTCGGCCATGAGAGAATATGGTAGTAAATTAATTTATCATACCTTCCCATGACATTTTCCCTAGTCCTTAGGACCTCACTTAAGGATCTATAAGCTTAATACAAGGATAAGGTACTTGCTGAAAAGGAAAGGATGTTGAATGATAGATATGTGACTTCCTACCTTAGTTAGAAAAACCTACCACACTCTAAAGGGCATCAATATCTGTAATGAGGTCAACTGTGGAGCTCGCACTTTCAACTATGATAGAAAATGTGTCAAATGTGATTGTATCATGTATTTGTTTTAGTGATCGACTTTTTTGTGCATGTAATAATTGCATTTTGCTTGTTTTTTTCTTTGATAATATGGCTTTGAGTTGTTTTTTTGGCTTTTTAATTATTCCTCCTCCATACGGATTTGGAAGGTGGATCTAGTAGGTATGAAATATTAGTAACACAAGAGGGATTACAACTAATCACTGCAAAGAAGAAATTAGACACCATGAGGCTTAGATACCTCTAGACCTACCCTAAGAAAAGAGTATGATATCATCTATGACTTAACCATGCCTCAAGTTAGAGTAAGATAAGTGAAAAATGCAAGGATACAAGGTTGATATAATGACGCGTAAATTTTCTAGCTAATCATAAAGAGATATAAAAGGTGTTTCATATAGGATGAAGGCTGAAAGACACAAGCAGGTAGTGTAGGAATTGTAGATCGCTAAAGATGGAAAGATTTGTAAGTGTAAATCTATGATGCGTCCAACACAAGCATAAAGGAGATTACATCTAACTTAAACAGAAGATCATAAGATGGATAAATAACATACCAAAAGATCAAGGAAGAAATCACATAAATAAACCCAAAGGATATCACAATGAGCATGTAAAGCATGAATATCTAAGATCATACATGGATAAACAATATTAAAAGATCAAGAAACGTGCAAATATTAAAAGTAAATTTAAAGATGTCACAACAAATCTGTAAATCATAGATAAATAACATACTAAAAGATCAAGTAAGATACAAATGGTAAAATTAAATCCAAAGGATGTGGTAAGGAGTCTGTAAATCATGGATAAACAACATACCAAAAAATCAAGTAAGATGAAAATGGTAAAGGTAAACCCAAATGATGTTGTAAAGAGTCTATAAATCATAGAACAAGGATGTAAAAGGGGTAGCTAACATATGTGAACTGATCGAATTGTGCTATAAGTAAGAACATCATATTGATCTACCTGTACTAAACTATGGATTTTAAGGGGGAGCCAAAACATTGAAGTAATCAACTTTTTCTAAACTACGGATGTAAGGGGTAGCTAAAACATTAATTTAACTAACATGTTCTAAACTGGGGATTATAAATGAGGAAAGCAAGTAGTAAATGTAGGAAAATTAAATGCAAGAAAGTAAAAGGTAGTATGTGCACAAGAAAAAGGGGTCAGAGAGGGCATGCAAGGTAGTTGCAAACATCATTGATAACCTTGTGAACCTATCACTAGATATCATAACGTGTGTGAATCAAGTGTCCTCAATCTCTTCGAGGACACACGAGACATTTTGATGGATCTCATGACACATAACCACCATAGATCATCCACTCTCATGGAAATATGAGATAATATTTTTTTATGCATTCCCATAACATAAATGGTAAGAAGGTAGTAATGAAAGGAGGGATCTCCACCTAAGGAGAATAAAAGTGAGGTTGTGGTATCTCAACTGGTTTAAAGGATGTGTGTGTAAATGAGCAGTCCATAAAAGTAAGGACCAGAGAGAGTAATATAAGGGTAACCAAACTTATGTCTCAACGTGGAGGAGAGGGTAACCATTGTTGTTGTTGAAGTACACAACATTTAATGGATGAATGAGAACTAACAACATGAAAAAACAATTCAAGGATAGGAAGTAGGACGAGATGGTAGCTACTTTTTTCCCTCATGAACTTCAACTTCCAATTTCTTCATGGGTTGTTGATAAGTTAAACAATCCTTTACATCATGCCCCAATGCTTCATGCCATGTACAGTAAGACACTTACTCATTTAATAAATATGTAGTTGTAATGATAGGAGATGCATATGTAGGTGTAGAGGAAGGAAAAGGAGAATGTCTAGGGATAGTAGGAGCTAACTGGAGGAGTCTAAAGTGTGTTGTGGCCCAAGCACCAAGTTGCTTGGAGGATTGGCAATAAGCGAGCTAATCAAGGTATAGTTGTACTTGGGTCTTGCAATAGTCCTTTTTAATCCTCTTTAGGGTCTAAGTCAGAGTACATGTTGACCTAACGTCTTCGTCAAAATAGTGTGAGAGGAAAGGAGAATTGATTACAACCATGTTGATACTATAGTTAAAGGATGATTGTAGGAATTCTAGGAGAAGATGTAAGGATTTGCAAGTGTCGAAGAGAAGAGCGTAATGAATTTCTAGTATTAAAGAACCTCCACATTCTTAGCTTGGGCGTAGCCAAACAAGAATGGGTCATCAAACAAATAGTCATCATGATACTCAGGTGTAGTAATATAAATGTTAAGGGTTTCAATGGCAACGTTACACTTAGAGATGGTGAAGTAAGGTACAACTCCTTGGTAGGAGGTGAAGAAGAAGATATAGTTGCAAGAATGGAATTGATTTCTTTTTTGTGAGAATGAGGTTGCAAAGAAGGGGGAAACTAAGAAATGATAGAATCGGCAAGGTTAAAAGTATTGATCTGAAGGTTGATCTCATTAGGTTCATCACAACCAAAGTCAAGGAGGTTAGATGGGATATTCTTAACACATTTGGGGTGTCCACTTTATCCTCGAAGGGAGTCAACAGGGTAGCTAATGTTCCCATACTTTCAAAATGGGACACAAGGTAGTGCCTTAAGAAAGGGGATCCCATAGATATCGCGTTGTTGAAAGTATTTGAAGTTCCATGAGTTTGTGTCACCTTGAATCTCAAACATAACCTAGATAGGGAAACTTGATGCATTAACAAGAAAATAAGGTCATTGCATGCATTCTATGTGTCCATGGTCCAAAAAGAATGTGATATAAAAGAGGAGTTGAAGATCACAACTTTCACTTTAGTGGTGTGAGAAGACATGATAATAGGTAGACAAATGCAATCCATGTGAAGCATTTTCCTTTGGTTGTACTATTGATACATGCTACGAGTAGATTTAAGGTTATCAATTATAGAGCCCAAGGATTTGATGAATTCCAAAGAAATAACATGTGCACGAACCTTCGTCTACAAGTGCTTGTTTGACTTGCATGTCACCAATCTTAACAAAGATGAGGAGAGGAGGATCATCTACTCAAAAGAGTAGCTCGTTTGAGATCATAGAGCTAATAAGCAAGTGAATAAATAGAGATTGATCCTAGTGAGATCATTCTGGATTGCTCCTAGTGAGATCATTCTGGATTGCAAGGTTTTCACATTGCTGAATTATACTCTCATTTGAACCATACAAGAGGCAATTTTTCCCCAAAGGTAGTGGTTAGGGAATATTTATATCAAAGAGGGTAGTGGTATATTGATTGTGATTTTTTAGGAGTAGTTTAGATTAATTCAAAGAAAGGGATTTGGATTTAGAAGGTTTGATAGTTTCTTGATTGGATCTCGTTCCTTCAAGATAGTCTCTGAAATATTGGGTTGAACTTGAAAAATATCAATCTATATATGATCTTAAGATATTGAGAGCTTAGGCTGAGGATTTTAATTTTTTTCTCTAATTGTACGACACCAGACGTGCAGGGTGCATAGTGACCGATGTTGTCAGGGACGATAAATTTATCAATGAATGGCATTGACCTTATTTGTTCAAGATGGTTGATGGTGTTGATTTCAATACATTTTTCATATTTTTATTTTTTTAAGATGATTTTTGAAAAGTCTAACCTATAGGATAGGTCTATACAATCATGTAGGTTTGGTGAAAAGAGTAGGAATTGTGGTATTAATATTAGTAGTCATATGTCTCATGTCATTCATGTTGAATACATTCTCGGTGGGATCCACATCATGGTTAAAATTGGTTTCTATAGTCTTAGCAAAAGAAGAGGTTTGTTTCTCATTTCTATGTTGAAAAGTTATCTTGACATTGAAGTGATTATGCAAGTGATCAGTATAGTATTTTAAGATGTTCATTGGCTTGATTGACAACATTTTGACAATCACATTGTTGAGCATCGTCACGAGCGACAATGGCTTCATCAAATCTCTTGAAAACCATACCTTCATGATCAAATTGGCACCAAGCAAGAAAATGTAGGCCAAAGCTCAAAGAGCTTTGCAATTCATGTGTGAATGACTCAAATTGGCATGCCACTAGCAAAAAAGATTCTCGTTGTACCATAGGGGAGTGGGGCAAGGGGTATCCACATGTGTTTGATAAGGTTTAGGGATATGTTACTCAACTCTTCCATAGAGAGAGGTTGCATATGGGAGGAAGAAGAGGGATAAGGAAAATTACATTCGTTGGATATAGGAGAGGCTAAATCAACATTATGGATAGTCCTTTGGAATGCATTGCTAAGATTAAGAGCAACTATAACATTGTCATCCATTGCATTACAATTCTAAGGTCTTGTTAGAACCTAAGATTGAGGTCATTATTGTATTGTTTGAAGTTTGCCAAACATGTAGATAAGATAGTCTTTTCTCTTAGCTTGTTTGATAGCATCCTCCAAAGTGTTAGGAGAAAAAGACCTGACCTTGTATTGAAGGTGAGGTTCTAGAATGTTAAGGAAGATTTGGCAAAGAGTATCGTCGATAAAGGTGTGATTGGTTTTGTTACAAAGTGTTTTTTATTGCTTAGTGAGGGATTAGGCAGTTTCATTCTCACATCGTTTACAACCAACAAATATGTTCAAATTGTTCTCGAGAAGATATTGACAATGGAATTCTTTGAGTAGTGGATTAACTAATCCCTCAAACCCAACAATGGAGTTCGCTGGAAAAGTTTCATGTCAATCTAGAGAATCACCCGCCAGGGTCTTAGCATTATCTTTGATCCAATCCTTATACACATTGTTAAAGGTCTTAATGTGAAGATTAGGTTGGTTTATCCATTGTAAGTGGGAGATGGGGTGATACCTGCAATATCCATAGTGACTATATATGAGGCCAAGGGTTCCTTCTGAATAGATTGGAGCACCTTGATTATGCGAGATTGTGAAATTAGAATTCCATTGGAAGTTATAAGAGGAGGTGGGGGTGGACATTGGTTAGGCACATCCCACTAAATAACTTGAGGTATATTATTCATGTGGGAAAAGTTTGCTTGCATTTGAGAAATTGGTTATTAGTAGTAGCTTGTTGTTGACTCCTTTGGTTAAAAATTTGCAGAATGAGTTTAGTTGGATCATTAATAGGAGAATTTTGGGAAGGTGCACTAATAGTAGCACTTTTCCTATGAGAAGAAGTGGTATTAGATGTATAGGCAGGGCAAGACATGCTTTGGATTGCCCAAATGGTTGAAGAGTTGTCCCAAATGGAGTTATATTCATCCATGCATGCTTAGATAGCCTTCGAAGGATGTCTTTCCAAATTAGGGTAACTTAGGATGAATTCTTGCATTTCGAGAGTGTAATCAACATATATGTGATTTATGGCATAATCCTCTTGCTCAAATTCTTTATGTTGTGGATTGATAAGAGTAGATCTAGTATTCTTTATATTATTTTCCATATGGCCTATCTTTCTAGCATTGGTGTCTGCCATGTTGCAATCAAAGTAGAAAGGGGTTGGCTTAGGAAAATAATCCCAACTGTCGGTCTTGGAATCGACGTCGATTATTTTGGTAGTTAAAGAGATGGTTCATCTTGGAAGAGTTTATGAAAGATTTAGGAAGAACAAAATAAGAGATAATAACATATAAAAGTGAAGAAGAAACAACTAGAAGAGAGTAAGATTCATGTCGGGTTTACTAGAGTGTATGTAAGTAAAGAATGGCCTAAGTGAATATCACTTTTATCTTCTAGGTGATATAGACTAGGATAATAAAGGGGCTATTCTAAATATGTGCATAAGAGGGTTGTAGGTTGTTAACAATGTGGATTTAAAAAGGCAATAGTTCACACTATGAAATATATATTGTTCAAAAGCCTAGATCTAGGATAGGGGAGTTATATCTAACTAGGTCCCAGTTATAGATTGATTATATCAACATAGAGATACTTATTTTATGGTTGTAAATATGAACTTTAAGGATCGATAGATTAAAAAGTCCAAAGGATATATTATAAGGTAAGAACTAATAGATAATAATGTAATAGATTAAGAATATGTTACTCTACACTAACAAATGCATGACCAATCAAACAATCAATCAAATCTGAAATAACATAAATGAAATGAGAGGCTAAAAATACTTTTATGAAGACACCATTAACGCATAAAATACCCCTGGGTTAGAAATGCCTTATGAGAAATTTGATGTGCGAGATAAAAAACGAAAAGAAGAAGACCAAGAAAAGTCACTTATTGAAAACTCCAAAGACTAAGCAAATCATGGAAAATGCAACTCCTATGCTTGGGAATCCTAAGTATCTAATGCTCCAAGTGTAGACTCCAAAACATAAACAAAACCAACTTAAAGACCTTTAAGACCTTAAGAGCATATTTGCATGTGGAAACATACCAAATGGTCAATGATGATGTGATGTAAAGAGCACTTAAATGCCATGTATATATAGGGGTCATGATTAAACATTACAATTTTCTTTAGCGAAGGGAATCAACTATGGTTGACGTAGTCAACTATCAAAAATCAAAGCCAAATAATATCGACCATAGTTGATGATATGAGCTCGAGTTAATTTTCCATTATGGGGTCCTATAAGGAAATCTTAGAGGATGGAGGAAGACTCCAGAGCCACTAAGAGGTGATATGACAAAGCTATAAGTGTGTTGTAAGTATATGGAGGTGACCGTAAGAGGGTAGTAAGATGATGTTGTCGGGAGACAGTAAAGCATGTTTCTAAGGGTATAAAAGGTGTCATAACATTAATTGCACACAGAGGCCCTCTCACAAGTATCCTTATCAAGTAGCCCAATGTTATTGTTTCTAGCTACCCCCCATCCCGATAATATCCTTAAGGACATCGCTTTAGGGAAGCCAATGCATCGATAGTGCTTACAAAGAGCAAAAGTCAGTACGAGTGAAAAATTAGGTGTACACAAATATGAATCAATTAATGGTGGAATAAGATTCACAATGGGTTTACTAGAATGTAATGATGGTGAAGATGATGCGATGAATAATAAAGAGAAAATTTGAAGATGACCCAATCAACGTTGCAGTAATTATGTTCCCATTACGTTCACCAAAGTGTATGTAAGCCAAGGCAGTCAATAAAATGATCCTCTCTCTAATTTTAGGATATAAGTAGATGACCCAGCTAGAGCCAACACACAAACAAGATATAGCCAAAGGGGTATGAGTACATTAGTTGTCTATGGATCTAAAAGGGGGTGTCAACACTCAAAGTGCCTACTAGAGTATTAAGGGTAATAAGCAAGAGTTAATTATAATCTAATAAGTGTAATGTAATTTGGCGGTAAGCATGCTCTATGAAACAAATCATAATATAGGAGATAAGGATATGTTACATTATTCTAGTCTAATAAATGATATATCAAAATAACCAATTAAACTAACATTTTAAAAAACAGTTTAGGGTTAGTGATACCTATATATGAGTGGACACTTTCAATGCATTAGTTCCACCCTGTTTGTAGCACCTTGTGAAAGATTCTTGTAAGTGAATCTCAAGAAAGATAGGAAGAATCCTTAGTAGACCAAAGTTGGGGACTCTAAAGACTTTGGTAGACCTTGCTAGATGAATTGTTATTATGAATACTCCTAGTAACCTAACGCTCTAATAACGATCTCCAAGTGTACACTCCACTAAACCCCACAACCTGCTAAAAGTAATATTTGTGAGCGAAGGAAGAGAATGTTATTCAATGATGCATATTGAAATATGACAATAATGACACTTATAATGGGGGTATAGCATAAAGTCTAGGTTCTCAATTAGTTGATGCGGTCGATCGAGCTAATGAAATCATCCTAACAAGGAGTTTGTAAGATGTCATCTTCTAGATCAATGACGTTGGCTGCAAACAAGCCACTGAAAATTAAAGAAAGAGTAAAGGAATGAAGACTAATGGAAGACACTTGGACTAGGCATAAAATGGTGGTACGGTGGAATTAGAATAGTAAGTGCCACAATGATCTCCCACAAGGTGCTACAAAATTGACCACAACCCTTTTTCGATGCACCACTTAAATCATCCACTCAGGGTGGATTAATATGCCAATAACCTGCAAAGAGAAATCATTAGAAATTGAAAAAATACGTGTATACATAGAGTTTTTTTGGTTCCATTCAAAAGAATCTATCGACATGGAGTTTATGACTGTACTACCTGTGATGAAACACCACAATGACATGTGCATTGTATTGTATGGGTTTATGTATAAGTATATTATGGTTACTTGGAAAAAGAGCATCGATGCAAAAAAACAATATGCCTTCATTTTCCAATCATGTTTGGGTCCACTTTAAGCTATCTTCATCCACTGTGTCTTATCATCGCCCATTGTTTAAGAATCATTTTTGGCATGCCTTATAGGAAATGTTGGATACAAAAGAGGACCAATCTATAGTATTTCATCTCCATACAAATGGACAAACAAAAAATCAATAGTGCACTTGTCCAGTTGTCATGCATGTACTTCAATACACTTTTGTGCACCTGGGATGATAACTTGCTTTACATTTGGCATGTCTACAACATAACTCTTCATAGTTTTATGGGCTTATTCCATGTAAGACATCTTGTTATTTCAATCAATAACACCTATGCGTGTTTCCTATTACATGTCATTCGACATGGAGTCGCGTACACATGAAAAGGAGATAAATCACGAAAGTTTCAATAACACATCCAACAAGTCCACTAACATATTCTACAAATTCTCTCACACCAACAATAGATATAATAAGAGCACCGTGATGCACATTGTACACCACATAAATTCAAGGTGGGTGATAAGGTATTTTTGCACTATGGTCCTTACACAGTAGTTGTGTAGAACTAGAGAGATCGCATTTGTCCTTGATCTACCATAATACTTGGTTCTAAATACAATATTCTATTGAGAACTCCTTACGCCATACTTCTCACTTTTGTTTGAGCCGACTACTCACCATCATTAGAATTTGATGTTGAACATTTGCAGACACTGCTAAAGGATATGATTATTGAAGCCACATCAACGTTCACCCGCCTAGGCACACATCAATTCCTCATAGTAGTTAACGTAAGATTGTGCATTGATCAAGGTAATTGTTACAATCTTCCACAGCTTCATATTCAATTTTTGCATCTAATTGAAGATGTGATGAGGGTCATCACTACTCAAGAAAGGGCAAATGATCCAAGGTAGGTGCATCAAGTTGTCCTCTTCTCATAAGAGCCTCATACCCTGTATACCTTGCACACATTTGCATTGCCCCATGACATCCAACAAGACCATACACACCCTTGCACTCACACTTAGTCCCTATGCATTACATTCTGAACTCGATGACCACGTGGATACTCCACACCATGTTAGTGACACTTCCAAAACTCATGTTATATCAAAACGTCCATCAACATACCACACGCTTAGGATTCCAACCATCACACCTACATGAAGGTGAAATTTTGCAACAAAGTACTTCAATAGTCATGTATGTTAAGCTTTGCTAGTTGGCTGAGGAAGGTGGCATTTTGAGTTGCCTCAAAATGGGAGATTACACCATCCAAGAAGCTAACCCAACTTGAAATGCATGTTGGTTTGTGCACCTTCATATAGCTATACTAAGCATATTGTTCACCCTCCGTGTATAGATATGTCAATTGTACTCATTTGGTATATGGAATTTGATGGATTAAGAACAATTTCTCCACATGATAAACCAAGCTAAGTGGATCCTTGCCATCAAATTTGCATGTCCATTTTGGGTGCATTAAAAAAACTCTTTCCTAGTGATTGTTCATTGTTATGATATTCTTTTACCTCAACTTTATGTCTAAATGCTTCCTCAATTATGCCAATCCCAAAATCAATAGAAGATGATCCACTCTAATTTTTTTCTGAAGAGTTTTCCAACCACCTTTGATAAATTTGTTAGTTGATCCCCTTGTGTGTTCATGTTGGTTCTCATTTCTTCTAGTTGCTTAATTTGCAACTCTATTCCATTTTAAGTTCTAACCAATTGCTATGACTATCCATTTTCAATTTACGAGTTGTATCCCTTTGTGAATTTACCTCCTCAATGACAACATGTCTCAATCAATTTAATAACTCCTACGATATGTAATTCAACCCACTACTTTAAGATGGCTTTTCCCTAGGGTGTGTTGTCTACGTCCTACTTCACATTGTTTCTTCCATAACTAATTGCCAAGGAGATAACAATGTCATTGTCACAATAAGATAATTCTAATGGTGGATATACTTGTTAACCCTATTAGGACCCCAAGGTTATGAAAATGAGTTATGGAGACTTATAACAACATGGTCATCTTGAAGAGAGGAGGTTACTTTACAATTCATTTCTCCTACTCGTGGGCAACATTATTGTAGGGGTTAACAAATTATTCCTGAATTGGAAGTAGATTTTATTGTTGTTATACCTACAACTTCTAACAAACATAAAAAAGTGATAATGCAACAAAAAACCAAGTAAACAAATTGGCAGAAATTTACCCGAATCTCATCAACTTCGCTTCTTGATCCACCAAATTTTCGTCCTCAATTGTGTTCTTGCATTGTAGATTTGTTTCCTAAATGATCAGTCTGATACCACTTGGAATTACCTTACCATGTTCAATAATGGCACACACATTGATATTACAACAATAGTAGCAAATGCTTCCAATATCACTAACAAAACAATGTAGATTCATTAAATATTCAAAACAAAATATAGGAGAGATAACAAAACATATATTTATATATCAACGAGATAGAATAAAAGAAAAATCCTTGTTCTTAAACAAATGATATAAAGCACTAAAGTGTAGAATGAAAGCATAGTCACTTTGAGGGGGCGACCTCTCAAACGCCTCAAGTAAAAGTACAAAACTTGATGCCTACCAAATGACTATCTAACCCTTATCTATAGCTACCATTAGGTTGGGGTAACCCCGAAGTGTTAATGACACTAACTACATAGAAATAATAAATCTCAACTTTAACATATGACTTAGTCAACAATGATATAGACTACATACCATGACGTATGAAATATTCCATAATATGGTAACATACAAAGGATCAAAGTTGTAACACACATACCTCACCACCTTTTGATTTAAACATGTTCCTCCCCCACTGAAATGCAATCAAAGTAGTAAATACTCCGACAAGCAAACTAAAAAGGAGATGATATAAACCATTCAGCCATGAAAAAGGGAGGGAAGATATCAACTCAATGTATTATACTTGAGAACCTTGGCATTTATTGGTAAATCATTAAACATGCTATAAACCATTCAGCCATGAAAAAGGGAGGGAAGATATCAACTCAATGTATTATACTTGATAACCTTGGTATTTATTGGTAAATCATTAAACATGCCTTATCTAGTAATTTCAGTTTACCACATATTACTTAATCAAGTAAGGACAAAATGAATGGTGACAATTTTTAAAACTCAATTACTCTTAAGCTTGACATTATATGAGAAGCCTTAGTTCGTAATTTTATGGTTACAATAAATAATAGCATCATTATAGAGCTTAAAAAAGCATTGTGATCATGTTTGATCACATAGAAAATCACATGATTTAGGATTTTAAAAAGAATATATTTGGATGACATGCCTGCTAAGAGAGTCTTCACTAGAACAAAGCTTATTTAGGGCTCATGTACATGGCAATAATATTGCTAAACGAAGTAGCTTGAGTTGCCGGTTCTTTGTTTTGAATTTTGAGGAAGATTGCTGCCAAAAAAATTTAAAAAGATTCGTGGTATGGCAGTTGAGCGACAGTCAAATTCTAGGGGACAGAATATAGAAATAAAGAGAGCAAAGCATAAGAAAAGAAACAAGCCAGTAAAACCAATAAGGAGAATATCTCAAAGTCTAGCAGTATGAGAATTGTGGAGTGAAAGAGGGGTGTAAGGCAGGTTGAACACATGGCGAATACCCTATAGAAGAATGATCCGCATTCCAAATTCTGATGTCAAATGATCCTCATCACATATTTCAGTGAAGTGTTTAGAATATGACAATGGCCAAAAAAAAAATATTTCCTTTGTAATGCGATCAACAATAACATTTAAGTCAACAATATTGGAAGATGTGCTCTGGTCCTTCTATGTGTATGTTAAGTAAGAACTTGGTAGAAGTGCCATTCACCTACTACTCCACAATATTGGAAGATGTATTCCTGGTCCTTCTATGCGTATATTAAGAACTTGGTAGAAGTGCCCTTCACCTACTACTCCATTACTCTTTTTTCCTTGGAATTATAGAGCAAATCAATAACTAAACAAAATCAACATTGGGTTATTCCAGGTTTGATCATAATCCTCCATCGAAGCAGAAACCTCCTCTCAAAAGAAAAAAATCTATTCAGTATTCTTCCTGCCATGATTTGCTAGGCAATCTGGCTAGCAACCAAAGACTGTTCTAGAAATTCTCCAAACAT
This sequence comes from Taxus chinensis, assembly GCA_019776745.2. Taxonomy (NCBI): domain Eukaryota; kingdom Viridiplantae; phylum Streptophyta; class Pinopsida; order Cupressales; family Taxaceae; genus Taxus; species Taxus chinensis. Next base: position 321,976,132 of record CM034156.1, on the reverse strand, counting down.
TTTGAAAGGGCGTGGATCCAAATCCAAGCATCAATCTTAGAAACCATGGAAGTCAAAGATTAAATGATGACAGTTTATTTGCAGTTGATAAAGGGTGTAGCAACAAGCAAAATCACTAGTCAACACCTTTTGCGGCAGGCTCGTTAAAATTAAATGTTGAAGCAACCTCTAAAGGAAAGTTTAGGGAAGCTGGAAGAGGGGGAATACTTAGCAGATATTATCAATATCAGCCAATTCAAAAACAAATCCTGTTTATCAACAAATTTTCCAATTTTGTGGTGGAGAGAGAGGCATTACTGTAGGTCCTAAAATCAGCATGTGACCTACAAATTAATGAACTAGTAGTGGAAAGGGACTCAGGTGTTACTGTTGATCCAGCAAATAAATCCAATGCCCCATAACTACAGAAATTACTAAGTGTAAGGGCATGTTCGAAAAATATTCATCTACCCATTATGGGGTAATGTTAACAGAAATTTAAAATTAGTAATTGGAAGGGCAGGGGACAAAAAGTCTATTGGTGGACTCGATGATTTAATAAGAAAGAAAAAACATATATCTGGTAATACTCTCAAAATCATTTTTGAAGTTGGTATTTGAAAGAACAAATGCTCCCGAGCCTCATTCCACTCCTCTTAGTTGCAATAAATATTCCAGCTAAATATCAAACATGGATAAAACACTTGTTTGAAGATTTAACTAAGCTCTTCAGCAATGAAAGAAAACTAGGCGAAACCCAAAACCGCTTTCAATTTAAGGCAGAAGCGGTCATCTATAACTAGCAAACTATTGTTTTTGACATAAGTGAATCACAAGTGAGGCTTGCTATCGTCCTCACCTCTAAAGGAGGTTTGGAATTTTACTGATTGCCCCGTGTTAGTTTTTTGTCTTGCAAAATAGTTTCTCTTGTCACTATTAGAAATTCTGCTCTCTTTGGTATTTTGTGTTGGATATCCGTTAGGTAACTCAGTTTATATCATCTGGATAAAAATTCATCCTACAGTTATTTTGATTATTTAAACTTTAGATTCATAAATTTAAAGAGATTTGCAGGCTAGGGCTTGCCTCAGTTTAATGTTTCAAAGGGTTTTGATAAATTTTGTGGTCATTCATAATTGTCAGAATGGGTTCCTTGCATGTGACTTGTTCTTATCTTATACGCTTTTGTCCCTGTTAATAAAATACTACCATTTACCAAAACAAAAGTTTCTTGTAAGACGTGCATTTTTAGCATGTTTCTATTTTCTGAGGAAGGCTTATTATGAGAACTTTATAGCTCATATGCCTAATGGGTGGATGAAGCAAATAAACATTTAACACATGTTTGAATCTCAAATGCCAAGCAGCCAGATAAGGGAATCTAATATCCTACTGACAACGATAATGGAACTACAAGAATGTTTTTGATGACATACATCCAAAAAGATTGACCTCCCTTGACACCATTACCACCATGAATTATATTTCAACAGAAAATATACTGCTTAATATTTGGTGGATCATAAGAAATTCTATTTAAAGTGAAATGCAGGAAGCTTGAAGTTTACCCAATGTCGTTCCTTTTATTCCAGAGTTCCTCGTTCATTGTTTGTTGTAATGCTTTATGCATGCACTGAAGTTGCAAAATATAGCTCTCGAGCATGCCTTGGTACTCCATGGAAGCTGTATTATCCATCACTGACTTGTTTCCTTGTGATTTAATATTCTCGCTATTTGTCTCTGCTAATGAATAATACAAGTATTAATTCTTCAATTTGATTCCAGTCATGAATTCCCCTCATTGCTAAACTTTCTTGCCGCATGCTACCTTGTATCTCAGATACAAAATTCAGAGGCATCAATATATCACATATAGTGTGTCAAATAAAAGTTCAGAGTGTTGTAAATAGCCCATATTGTTTCAAAGAGAGAATAAACCTTGCAAAAGTGAGATAGTCATTCGAGATCGTTTATACAGATAATTTTCTTCAGAATGCCTGACAAAGGGGAACAAACATAACAGTCAAAGATTTGGATTACAAAATTGTGGATAGATAGACATTAAAATATCAATCTAGTTGAATCTTGACAGGTCAATCCTGTAATAGGTGTACATGAACTTACCCATGAGTTTTGTGATCTTCCATCCTCTTAGGCTTGATATTAAGTTCTTTAGGACACATTGTTAGGTGTTCATTTTCATGGAAGAAGTGGTCCTCTTGTGTTTCCCTTTCTTTGGTTTGAGCTCCTTCCAGTTCCAGATGAACTTCATCTATATGATGTTGAGTTTCTCTCAGCTGGATGTCCTCTTGATTATTAACATGTGACGATTCTACCTGTAAGTTACATGTTTTTTGTTTAGAGTCTACAGATCTTCCTTCAGAAAGTAGAGTCGTTGATCTCTGTGACTCCTCGTGACCATGGATTACTATCTTGTCTCGATCCACTGAACTGGAAATCTTTACATTTTTGCTGCTATGGATTATGTTCAGGTTGATCCTATTGTCCTGAATTTCAAAAAAATTGTTTTGGTCTGTATTCTGAGGTATTTCTAAATATTTCATATTTTCCTCTGTTTCCAGGTAGTACAGAGGAGAACAAATGTTTTTATTTCCATCTATTACAGGCTCTGTTTTTCCCAAGGGACTTGACTTGGATTTTTTGCTTAAAGGCTTTGAGGCGGTTAGACAGTTTGAATGAAATGTTGCATCATAGCTGCTTCTGGAGTTAAATGGAGATGGGGCCATAGGAGCCCTTTTATCATTCATTAACGTTGTGCCCATTGCGTCCAAAGTTACTTCCATTTTTGTTTGTAGATGACTTTCCATCATACTCGCATTCAATTTTTCTGGCATCACAGAAACTTCTTCCGGATAAGGGCTGGTTTGAGAGTCTCCAGACATAGCCCTAGAACTGGCAACATCAAACTGTTCCGGAATAGTATCTTCTTGGATTTCACAGAAATTTGGCAAGTCTGGTGACATTGTTCTGCAGCTTTTAATCTCCAATCCATCCTCGTTGATAAATTTTATGCCACAATCATTTTCAGCTCTCAGAGACACAAATTCAACCAAATGCCATGGCATGTAGTGAAATGATGAACAGTTTCTTTCCACTGTAAAGAGAAACAATTTAACATGAACTGGTTGAGAAGAGTTACAAAGAGAAGAGAATCTCTAAAATTTAAAACAAAAACTGAATAATTTTATTCACAAACCAGGATGATCATGCAGCCAATCAATGTTTCCAATTGTGGTCATAAGAGATCCATCACTGCTGAAATCCACAACATTCAATATGTCAACCTAGATTAACATTGAAGAAAGAGTAGCTCAAAGTGAATGTTTAGAATTGTTTCTGGAAAATACTACACAAACACAAAAATGTATAATCTATAAACTGCATACAACCTGTTAACATCACTTATATCATTGTCATTTTCTGTTCCAAAATTCGTTGTAAAATGTGGGCTGAAGATACTTGATGATGAACAATCCAGATCAGTGGCTATATAATTTACATCACTCCTTGGGTTTGTCATTTTGTACACTCCATTATAGTGTGGCTTATTAATTAGTGTAAGGTTTTCCAAAAAAGAACCCGACGTCAGTTGAATATCCTCTCTAGTAAATCCGCAACTTCTCTCTTTCGATTCAAGCTCTTTGCACAATGTAACAGGACTCCAATCTACTATAAGCCAACAAATATTATAAGGAAAAGGCAAAAACATTGATCTAATTTTACTGAATTCCACAAGAAAAATTGGGAAACAAACTGACAAGAAGGGCTACAACCTAATGTTATTAAATATAAGTCGAGGCAGATTATATGCAACCCAAATTAATTTTTGATTTATATAATATATGAACAAGGCACACGATCACACATGAACATGATAGTAAATGTAAATCATATGCATATACATCTAGTGGAAATATATAAAAAAGCTTGCTCTACTCCAGATGACCCCTTCAATTATTTGGTGAATGTTTTACTGTAGGCATTTGCGAAGACCTTAACTTCTTTTTTGCCACTTCTTTAATATTGTATGGCTACAAATAAGTTTGGGACTAGACAGGGCATAGGTCTAAGCAGAAGAAAAAGATAAAGATCTATTTCTCTGAGAATAGAAGAGCAGATTTCAGAATATGCTTCTGCTTGGCAGCCAAAAAGCGTGATTGATAAGGCTTTTATAGAATTATTCCAAAATGTTTGTGTCAACACTCTTGTAAGAGAACACAATAAAGGCTATATGTTGAGGATTCTATCCACATACTGCTTTTGGCCGTGTCGTGAATAATTTTGTGAGCAACATTGGAAATGATGTTTGCAAGATCTCAATTGAAAAATGGAGGCAGACGATTCTCATTCCAAAGTCATGGTTCACGTACAAGGATGCAATCTGTGCAGAATTACTGAATACTTGGTCTTTGGCAACTCCAAGTGCATGCATAGATAGGATTTAAAGGGGATCATTTGTCTAAGTTTAGTGGTTGTCATACATATAAGAAGTTTAATCTCCTATCAAATCTTTGTACGGAAGAAAGCTGACTTTGTTCATTAAGAGAGCTTGGGTTACAAAAATTGGAAGTTGCTGATAATTTTCAGCTGGCTAGACTGTTCCAAACAGCAGTCAAAAGGAGGTCAATGAATGAAATTCTCAGCCTTAATAAGAAGCCTAAGGAGACCCAAGACAAGCACCAACAAATTTGGGAAGAATGTAACAAGGAAAGGATTCCATTTCGTGAAGAAATCATGCAAATGAAGAGTGTTGATCCAAACAGCGATTCTGAAGCATAAAGACATCATGAGCAGCCCATGGTATGTGAATATTCCATTTCTCTTGCTGGCCAATTTTTCATTTCAAGTATGTGGTCGTCACGCATGACTGGTTAAGAAGGGTGATCATGTCTCATGTTTGTTGTATATTCCTATGGTACCACTAGTGAGACATCACCATGATAAAGGTATGGGTGTTGTTACAAAGCTTGAGAAAGGGAGAATCATCCACTTCAAAATCAGTACTTGGGAAAATTCATCTTGGCATGTGCCGGTGTAAGGAAAATGTCAAAAATCACCCTTGGGAAAAATAAGCCTGGTAGTTCTATTCCCAATAGATACTCCTTGCAGCCCTCTTTTGCTAAGTCTTTGTTACATTGGGATCATCTAGAGAAGGATCACAATTTTGATTTTTTTATTGATGAGGGGCTGACCCATAGTTCCATGTTTGAGAAAAAGGTTAGGAGAATAAGGGGAAAGGGGCAACATACTTGTTTGGGTGCATGACATACATACTTATCAACCAATCTGGGAGAAGGGTCTTCTTCATAACCAAGGGGTCACTATGTTTGTTGGGAGTGGCACCCTCATACCTGGTGCAAGAAAAATAGTACAGCTGTCACTTCTCTTGGGAGATCATGAGGTATGTGGTGAATTTTTGGTTATTGAATTAGCTAATGTTGATATTGTTCTTGGGGTTCAATGGTTGCAAACATTGGGGAAGTCCACCCTCGACTTTCATATTGAAGAATTAAAATTTTGTGACAAAGATGAAGTAATCAGAATTCATGGCAAGAAGAAACAACATAGGACAGTTGTTTTGGGGCAGCAAGTAAGGCACTTACAATTCGAAAATTTCCCACAACGAAGGTTGCTCACACTTGGTAAGAATATTTACTATCATAAAGTGAATTTTGAAGAGCCTAATGGGGTGAAAGACACCACTTTCAGTCATAGATATAGAGTTCGTTTGAGTCAAGTCCAAGATGGCTATGACATGGAGAATCCGGATGGTCTTTAGAAATGCTAAGGCGGATCACTTCTTGGAACCAAGCTTCACACTCGAAAACAGAGGTATTAAGGTAGTCACCATTGCCAGGGCAGCAAGATGTTGGATGTGGAAAGTGGGTAAGCAATATGATCTTTTTATATTTGTTGTCATACAAGTAGTTGCAATCATTGGAATTCATAAATGGCTGTTTTTGGGCATTGTTGGGGCATATTCCATCAAAGTTGGGGTGTTTCCAACCCCCATGTCATTGATAGTATGGAAATTTTTGGAGAGAGGTCGTGATTACAGCTGTTATACCTTCTTTTCATCTATTGATAACAACTTTGCCAGCTACTTTCCTACTTATGAGACACCTAAAAAAGAGCCTCCAATGATAAGCTGGGTTTGAGACAACGTTACTAAAGTATGGGGAATCCATCATTTGGATGGTAATTGTAAGGCCTTGGCAAGCAAAGGAGAAGAGCTGGTCATCATACTCGCAAAGCATGAGTGGATGAAGAAGGAAACACGTTTTTTCTTTAATGAGTTTGCTTCATGTGTGGGTACACCAAAGAAGGATCCATAAAGATTTATTTGGGATCCAAGAACTTGCATTTTTCTTTAAGGGCAAGCAAATTTGGGGACGGAGTAATGTAATGTCCACTTTTCTAAACTAAAAATAATTAATGATATTATAAGTTGGCCCCCGCTAATTCTTATGTTGGGACAACTTCATATTTTTTTATTAAAATAAAAGTATTTTTAAATACTAAAATAAAAGGGAGAAGGAGGTCGTCCCACTTTATGAGGGAAACACAAATAATAAAAAGAAATAAGAGGCCTACAAGGAGTGCTCCACAAAGAAAGAAAAGAAAAGGTTATAAAAGCTAATGTTGGGGCTCATTTTGGATTACTTTTGGCATATATACTTTATCAATTTGGACTCTAGGGCTGATTGCTCTATTTCCAAATAAATACATGGGAAGGCTCAAGCTAAGTAATGATCCAACTCCTCGAGCTCCTCAAGCTCACCTTGGGAAGGCTCATGGTAAGTAATGATTTCTATGTTTGGAGATATAGATTTGGTACTTGAAATACAATGGTTGCATTCATTCGGTAAATTTAACCAAAACTACCAATCTATGAAGTTAAGATTCAAGCTTGATGGTCAAGAGGTTGTGCTTCAAAGCATGAGAAATAAAACTCCTCAAGCTACTACAGCAAAAAGGATGGAAAGAATTTCCGCAAAAAGGCGAGACATATGAGCAACACATGGTAGAAAAAAGTCCCCACTTACAGTTTTGAAACAGCAGTCACTTCATAGGAATTTTCAGCTACTAATCAATGCACATGCTCCTAGAAGAAGCCTTCCGATAAAAGTAGATGTTGAGTTCATGAAATCAGCATTTAGAAGTGAGCAAGATGGATTTTATCTTGCTGTCCAAAGCATTATAACTCCGCATGACAATGATGGTATGATTGTTTGTAGTAGGAGCATTGATTTATGGGTTTTGAAGCATGCAGTCATGTGTTGGATTCCAATCACTGTCATCTCGATTTTGAGGAAGGAAATGCATGTTTTTAACTGTGTTTCGGGCAGCATGATTGAGTTTTTGGAAATCCATCCCTTGAATGAAGACTAAGAGATGGTTGTAAGCAATGAAAGAGAACTTGCCATCATGTCTATGAGGCATGAAGGAAGGATGTTGAAAACTCTTGTTTTCTTTAATGTGTTTGTTCTATGTGCAAGCCCAGGAATGGAGAAGAAAGAAGGAAACAAGGAAGAACAACTGAGTTTGTTATCAGCCCAAGCAAGTAATAATGATTATGAGATTGCAGCAGAAGATGAAGATTTGCCTCCACAAGCCCAAGAAGCAAACTGCAAAGAAGATATGGAAACCAAGGTAAAAGAGTTGCATGATACATTTGGGGCAGAAATGGGAGTGATTTTTGGTATTGTTGTCATCACCTTCACCAACCACTTGATTACTCCTTTTTCTCTCATACAAAGAAGTTTACAAGTTCCGTCAAACACAAGGAATTCTTTTCGATTGGTAATGGTTAGTATGGGATTTTCAGTCCTTGCATGGGTGCTCCCAGCCCCTACATTGCCTAAGTTATTGATTTTTGCAAGAAAATTCCACTTTGGTATCTGTTCTACTTTTTCATGTTGTTGGACATGAAAAAACAGGTATAGGATCGCTGTTCCCAGCTAAGGACAGCTTTAAGTTTGCACAAATTAAGGAAAACTCCTTGATGAAAAAGGGTGGAAAGAAGGTTCAGTTGAAGACAATTATTATGACAACCATCAAGGTACTTAGTTGGGTGGAAACCCAAGTGTGTTGCTGCCGTTGTAACTCACTTCCAGCCCATCTACAATCTATTTTTTATCATATATTAAAAGGAACAGCCCGCAAATTCATTGACAACCACCACATAATTTCAGTTGCATTCATTAGAATGAAGAGCGACGATGCCATATTAGAGTATGACTTATCTTGTCTAGTTGTTGATTATTCAATAATTCTTTGCTCCATGTCTAAGGTTACAACAATTTGGAAAGTTTTGAGTACAACTAAGTATGCAGATAATAAATTTGTTAGTGTTGTTTTTGAAGAAGAAAATGAAGACAACAGGTGTGTGAGTTTGTTTTTGCAAGAGCTCTTTCATTTGACAAGCACGGGAACTAGGCTTTTGGAGCACTACAGCATATTTCATCTCTTGGGCATGTGAGCTTGCAATTGCTCAAGGGAAAACAATTTTGGAAGGGGAGGACTATAATGTCCCCTTCTCAACACTAGTTCTCTTTAAAGTCCTTGAGCCCATTCCACTTCCTATGGGACAAAAGGGAATGAGCAAGAGAAGTTAATGTGTGATGACCCTGTTTTCAAACTAGCACCAATTGAAGGCTTCTTGCCATTTCTCTTCCCATGGCCAAGAAGGATTTGCACAAGGGAAGTCCTTGGGTTTCGTTTTTATTTTCTTTTATTGTTTTTTTTTTAATTAATGGCAAAAGGTTGTTTGACTGGGATGGTACCCAATATTTTCTTTTATTGTTATTAATGTTTTTCTTTGGTGTTTTACTCCCTAAGACAGTTCGGCTGAGATTATAAAGCTCCCAACATGAAAGTAAAAGATAAAGTGAAGCTCATTAAGAGGTCGGCAAGGTTTAGGAAGTTTGCAACATGGAATTAGAAAATAAAGCAAGCTATAAAAGGAGGTCATTTGGGGCTGCAATTAGATATCACTCTTTGGCATATATACACGTTATCTATTTTGAACTCTAGGGGCTGATTGCTTTATTTCCAACTTTCCACTAAGGGCGAAAAATCCATAGTGTGACATCCAAGGAGGACTATAACATTCCTTGTGGCATTTGGAGAACGAAAACTCTCCAAATTGGGTGGTGTGAAGGAGAATTATTGAAGATCCTTATTTTGATTTATCTAGGGCATCAAGAAGAAGACCTACAAAGGGATTTTGCATGATTTTGGAGTCCCTCTCCTAGGAGCGACTAGGGTTGAGTGTCATTTTAAGTGTCATTCTAGGGTACATACACTCATTTATTCTTTTATATTCAGACTTTTCATAATTTATAGGTGCTGAGAATCATATCATCTTTAGTAATTGTAGAGATTGTCGAGACCTCCATTTTGATCATTTCTCGTAGTTGTACTTCTCTTGTTGATAAATAATTTTTCAGCTGAGTATTTGATTGGTTTTCATGGTGAAAATTGTTCTAAAGTATTCTTAAAAGGTTTATAAATATTGTGGATGAGTTTAAGGGTGATATTTGGATGAAAATCTTGTTGTTTACGAACTGTTGTTCCTAAAATCAGACAGTTGTACTGTACTGATTTAATTTTCAATTTGCTGGTCCAAAATCCATATTTAAATCAGATTGGGGTCTGTGCTAATTCCTTGATTTTTCAGTTTCGGTCCTAGAAAGAGACATTATAGTGGTATTAGATCTTCAGTCTTCCTAGCCTGTGGGTTTCTTGTGAGGAAGAAAAGATGGACAGAATGATGAAGATGCAAGAAAGACTAGCAGACACCTTGGACTCTCTTGCCTTCACCATGCAAAACCTATAGAGGGGAAGGACATTCAAGGAAGAGCCTAGGGTTTCAAAGGTTAACAATGTTGCAGCTAGCTTTGAGGAGTATCAAGCCCTTCCGGAAGTTATTTGTGATGCCCTATCATTTTTTGAGTTTGTAGGATGGAGAAAAGATAGAGTGGGCATTGGAACTTGGTCCAAGCCCCAAGCCATGCACAAGGGTCATGGGAAGGATATCCCAACCCTAGAGGAGAAGAGCCCCATCTTGTTGGAAAAGCAAGAAGAGGCTATGGAACTTGAGGAAGAGGGAGCCAAACTCCCAAGTTCGTTATGCAAGGATGGACATGCCTATCCCTCTAAGGTTAAGGAGGAAGATATATTGCAGCAGCTGGCTAGTTACTAAGAGGGAACAGCCCTTGGGAGTCTTAAAAACCCCCAACACTCATGCCAAAGTGGAGCTCTTGGTTGATTTTCCAAACGGCACTATAGAAACACAAGAGTTTGGTGAAATAGTGGAGCACGAGCCAAGAAAGGAGAAAGAGATCAATGAGCACACAACTCAAGGTAAAAATATTTTAGTGTTTGATGATAAGTTGTTGGTGTCTAATGGTTGCATAGGGTTGAATATTCATAGAAAAAATCAGATTTGGAAGAGGAACAAGGGAATGGCATTGTTGGAGATCATAACCATGAAGAAAGGGCAATTCTGAGTGCCCATAATCGCACTCATCCTGCAGGAATTATCCTAACAGTAGTTAATGTGGAGCAAATTGATGATGGTAAGAGTCATGAAGACATGCCAAACACATATGAAGACAACCAAAGGTATGAAGCTAATTCAGATTTGTTGTTTTCTACCGTGCCATCTCAGATTTGTAGTCATGAGAAAACAATTGAAAAGGATGACCATGGGGCAAGTTTGATGCTTCATAATAAATCACAGCAAATGGGTCATCATCATGGTGTCAAGAATGAAGAAAAATCAGATTTGCAAGGGATTAATGGGGCTAGAATTCCAGGTGACCTTGTTGGGAGGCATGCCTATGGAATAAGGGCCTCTTTTGATGCTCATGTTAATCCTCGGCTCGCTGGAAATTTCAGGACAGCAATGTATGGTAAGCAATTTCATCATCTTCTAATAGCAATGATTGGCTACATCACCTTCATACTATGTCTTTGCAATTGTTTTGGTTATCCTAAGAAATATGCTAACAACTTTGTAAAGATGAAGAGTACCAAATGGGAAGAGGATTCCACTTCAGCCCTAGGGAGTGGACTCTTTGTTGACAATCCTAAACATGGCCCACATATTTGGGACTTATGGGTTCCTCATATGTTGCTGCCATATTTTCATCATGGAGGGCATCATGGTCGATTTGATAAGAGGATCTGATCATGTTGATGGGACAAGGGGGACATAGATTCTTCCTTGCAAACTTTGGATTGTTTGCACCTAGAAGTTTGGGATCCGGGGAACCTTTTTGGAGGATGTTGATATGAACCTGAGGACTGTTGTCTACATCCTTATGGCAGCCACAAGAAAATTGGTAACCATAAGAAAGGTGCATTTCTCACCTACGGTGAAAGATATAGTGTTTGCATCAAATGCTAGATGGTCTTCCACCACCATCATGAAAATTTTTCAAGAGACAACACAATGCTACAACCATGGTAAGATGCTCTACCTAAATTCACATTTTAGATGGATAAGTACTCTCCTTGGACAACTGTAGGTTGACATTTATGATGAAGATTTTTGGGTTTAATATGATGTGTGGAAGGGATTTCAAGTATTACAGTTGTTGCACCCTTCCTATGTCAATAACATCCAAGAATTTTGAGTTAGAAATTCTATACTACAGCCATGATGGGCTGTCCTCTTCAAAATTATGCATGGGGTTGTGCATACCTTCCATGGACAGCAAGAAAGAGGCAGGTTTGGAGACACTCTTTCCACTTAATATGATGGGTAAGAGGGTTTACACATAGAGTTTGAGAAAATCCAACATCCCAACTTCTTTGGCATTGTTTAGGAAGAAATTTAGAGTTTTACATGGACACAACACCCACTCAGCCATACTTTTATGTTTTGAATCCTAGCCCAACAGGTGAATAAAATTCAAGTGGGGCAACTTCAAATAAACAATTAGCAAACCCAAATCCAGCAAGGGTAACAACCATCCAAACGAGTTTAGCATTATTTTTAGTATGCGTTGTTTGCATCTTATAATAAAATGTCAACGATAAAGGGAAGAAAGCAATGCTGCCAAGTGTGGCTAGCATGAAGAAGGAAGAGGAATAACTTTAGGGCATTTAATGTATAGATGCTAGCAAGGGTCTACTCTTGGGTAAGGTGCTTCATGGTGATATTTTTTGGTTAGTTTCAGGTATGTACAATACTACCTCCATGTAGGGAACACTTGAAGAATCAAGAGAAAATTGGTTAGCTTTCTTAGTCTAAAATCCATATTTTACACTAAGTTATGACAAGGATGGGTTGCAAGAATATTGAGTTAAGGGCCAATATGTCTGCTAATTTCAACCATAGAGTTATTAATCTTCATTTTGCATCTTATGTAAGACAATTTTTAGTCCCTACACCAGTACTCATGAATTTTCCTTTTTTCATAAGATTTCAATTTGATTGTTGTTATACCATTTTCTAAAGGTTGAACATGCAAGAATCAAATTTGGGACTATCATTTAGCAGTCATGAATAACTATGAACGTATATTTTCAAAGGAATTTCCATCATGGGTTGATATGGGAAAAAGGCTATGAGCTGAAAGGAAGAAACAAATCATATTTGATAGCATTGAATTACATAATATTTCATGATATTTATGGTTTTTGTGAATTGTTTCCATCCTATTCACAATCTAAATTTGACTCTTTTGATAAGAGGAATAGTTGGTCCAATTGACTATTCATTCGTTCACTTACTCTAAGAATGGAAACTACAACAATTTGGAAGGATTTTAACACATCTAAGCATGCCAACGTAGGAGATGTCACTCGTTGTTTTTGAAAAGGGAAGATAAAGAGTATTTTAAGGAAGAGGAGGGAAACTGAGGTATGAGTTTGTTTGGGTTTAATCTCCATCATTTGACATGCCACGAGACCCAAATTATGGGAACACTACAACATGTTATTTTACCTTAAAATGATAATACTTAGACATATGAGCTTGCAATTGATTGAGGATGAAGTAATTTTGGGAATGGAGGATTGTAGTGTCCCTTTTTTTGAGTTAACTAGCACAAATGGAAGACTTCTTGTCATTATCTCTTCTACATGGCCAAGAAGGATAAGTGACATAGGGGAAGTAATTGAGCTGCATTTTTATTTTCTTTTATTGTTATTAATGTTTTTCTTAGGTGTTTTACTCCCTAAGGCAGGTTGGTTGGGTAATAATGTTTCCAACATGACATAAAAAGATAATGTAACCTCCTTAAGAGGTCCGCAAGGTTGGAGAGTTTCCAACATGGAAATAAAAGATAATGCAAGCTTAAGAGATCAGTTTTCACATATTTGGACTCTTGACGTTCCAACCAAAGGGATATTAAGAGGAGGTCATTTGGGGCTCATTTGGATCATCACTTTGGTGCATATACACTTTATCTGATTTGGTTTTTGGAGTTGATTGCTCTGAATACCAACTCCATGTAAAGGATGAAAACTCTATTAGTGTGGCATCCAAGGAGGATGGCAACCCTTCCTTGTGGCATAATGGAGAATGAAAATTGTCCATATTGAGCAAATGTAAAGGCATTTATTGAAAAGTCTCTTGTTGATTCATGGATCTAGGGGCATCAAAAATAAGACCTACAAAGAGCTATTTGGCATGATTTTGGAGCCCCTCTCCTAGGGGGGAGACCAGTGTTTGAGTCATTTTAAGTATCTTCTAGGGCACGACACTCATTTATTATTTGATATTCAGACTTGGAATAATTTATAAAGCTGAAATCATTCATATTTGGTCATTATTGGGGTTTGGAAACCTCCATTTTGACTATTTCTCTTAGTTGTACTTCTATTGTTAATAAATAATTTTTTAGGTGAGTATTTGATTCATTTTCTTGGTGAAAATTGTTCTACAGTATTCATAAAAGTTTTATAAATATTTTGGATGAGTTTAAGGGTGATATTTGGGTGAAATATTGTTGTTTACAAGATGTTCCTAAAATCAGGTTGTTGTACCGTACTGATTTAATTTCCAATTTGTCAGTCCAAAAAATCAGACTTAAATCAGATTGGGGTTTGTGTTACTTGTTTTTCAGTTTCAGCCCTAGAAAGGGACATTACATAATGTCATGATTTTCACTTGTTTTTGTGAGCTTTGCATTTTTTTTAATAATTTTCTAAGTATAGTCAGGTTGGCTGGGTAAAAGAGAAAAGCCAAATGAAAAATAGAAGAAAAAGGAACTATCATGTCCCCAAGGAGGTCAGTCTTCATTAGAAGGTTCTAATTAGTTTTTGGTGCCACCTCTAGCTATTTAAAGGGGTCGCTTGGCTTGGAAGAGGTTATGCATATTTTGGGAATTATTTTCTCTTGTAGTTGGGAGCTTGTTTGTTTTCTCTCTCATACATTGAGGATGAAAACCCTCTTAGAAAACCTATTGAGAATGAAACCTCTCAATAGTGAGCTGGTTTGAGGACAAAACCCCTCAAACTTGCAACAAGGTGATCACATAAGGAGTTATTTTCAGTTTTGAAGCCATTTACAGCCATCTCCTAGGGTGGCAACTTTCCTTAGGTGGCATTTGGAGGTTTCTAGGGCACGGAAACATCAAACTCGGCCATCATTGTGTTTCTCATATTTTTAGGAGCCGGAATCTACACTTGGACTTTAATTTGGGGCTTGGAATCCTTCATTTCTAACAATCTTTGTAAGGGTTTACACTATTGTTATTATGTTTAATTAAATAAATTCCAGATGGGGTTTGAAGTCTTATTTCTTGGTTTATACTTGTTCTACAATATTTCTAAGTTTCCCCACGTGCTTTGGATGATGTGAATGATGTGTTTTTGAAGAGATATTGCATTTTCCTTGTTATAAAAATTAGACTGTTGTACCTTGCTCTCATTAATTTTCAATTGGTTGTCATAATTTTCAATTTATATCTGTTGGGGTTTGTGCAATCTCCCTTTTGTTGCAGTTAGAGCGTAGAAAGAGACATTACAATCAAACTAATGAGCTAGAACATTGGAAGACAAAAAAGGCAAAATACATGATGAACAAAACTAAATTAAAGGCCATAATTCTAACATTTTTATGTTGTGAAGAATACAATGTTTTTCTTGTGGTTAAGATTAGATTTAGAATAGTCTAAATCTTTTTTTTAACCTTTCTTAATCTTTTAAGTTGTGTGAGTTCACATGCCATAAATATTAGTGAAGCTTTCATGCATTTCAAAAAAATGAGTTGTTGGCTAATAGTCTAAATCTTTTTTGTAAACATGTCTTAATCTTTTAGGTTGTGTGAATTCACGTGCCATAAATATTAATGAAGTTTTCATGCATTTCAAAAATATGAGTTGTTGGTTTTCCTAATATCTTTGATATCTAATAGTTTTTGGGGATTTTGTTAATGGTAAATAAGCATTGGCATACTCTTAGTAATATAAATAAATTTGACATCTTGTTTAGATTGTTTTTAGAAAGATACATAAAATAGCTTTTATATACATGCAAGTGAATAATACATAAAAATGAAATCATTTGGACAATAAGGAAAGCTAATTTGTAGAAATTGCACTAATAAATCTATCTTTTGTGGTGACCTTCCAAAAATAAGGATATCAAAATACTAGTCTTATCCACAAGTACTAATTTGGCAACACCAAGATTTCTCATTTTGTTATTTTCCCAATTCATAGATCTTGAAAAGAGCTCACATTCCTAGTATTTAATTCATTCGATGACTCAAAGTATACACTATTAAATCCAATCCAAATTTAATATGTGCCACTGGGTTCAATTAAACACTTGAAAAATAAATGTGAATGAACATTTTCTATAGCATGAAAGTTTTGTTTTCAAAACCATCTAATTCCATGAGAACAACTCATAACCTGAAACATACATGAATTGCCTTGTCTGCTAAACTTGTTGGAAATCTCATCAATAACATACCTACAAAGGAAGAGAAGAAAAGGAAATTTCGTTATTGGTATTTGTTTGCATTGGGAGCAATTAAAGAAAATGAAGATCATGAGATGAGCATCATACCATGCATGAGACTAGTGTCATACCTTGCATTGGGAAAATTTGAATCTCTTGAGCGAGTATCATACATCATGCTCGTATTAGCAAGTATGGGTGAAGATTCCATGAAGGAACCATCTGTTTGAGAGGTTCCATCCCAAGAAAACGTATGGGAGTTTTCTTGAATTCCTGTATCATTTATGGAATATATATTTTCCTGACGAGATCCACCTGGTGGTGTAAAGAAGTCGGACGTATTACATTTTTGTGATAAAATGCCTTCTTCATGATTTCCATCCTTCCACCCTACAAAATATTTATAAAATTAGTTAGAATTGAGACAATATATAAACTAAATACCATATTTTGATTAAAATAAATATTCTAATTAATATTATATTTCAAAGAAAAAACAATAAGAAAGAACAATAGGATTTAATGTAAGAACAGCCGATGCATTAATCAATCTCATCAATGACAATGAACAAATAGACATGCAACTTGCTCAAGATCATTTCTTATGGACAAATCATAGAAAACGGGAGAGCTGGATAGAAAAAACTGGACAGAGCCCTTGTATCCGGCAAACAGATTGTGAAATTAACAAGTGTAAACCCCAGAATATGGGACACCACCTTGTTGGATCACTGGCTTATCTTCCTTGAAATCCATCATAATCAAATCCACAAGACTATACAATTCAGATTCAAAAATATGTCTCTAACACATCCGAAGTCTTATGGAAAGGTACAACAATAGTGGGAAGAAGCGAGGACCAAATAAAAGGCAACTACATGGGTTTGCCTAAAAACTCTCCAATTCAATAAACTATTAGGGATTAGAGTAAAAAGGATACAGAAACATTTTCTTTCATGCGACAATTCTTTCCCAAAAGCTAGCTCAGGTTCAAGAACATATCAAATAATTGGGGCTCACACATGAAATTGCAAAGAAAAAGAAACTTTAATCGAGGAGCTAACAGAGCTACAAGGGAAAAACATCATTGGAAATAGAGGTCCAAGGAAAATTGGATAAACATAGGTGATTTAAACTCCCTTTTTTTCATGAATCTGTTATAAATAGGCAGCATTATTCAGCAATGTTTATTACAACAGAATAAAATCAAACCCTGCAAGATCCTCAAGAAATTTCATAATATGCAGCTAATGTCTACTCTCAGAAGCTTCAGCTAATGTTTGCTAAACAATGCCTCGCATTGTCAAGTACTTACCTTGATCATATTCAAGCCCGTCCTTCCAATATCAGAATACTTTGTTGGCTGCTGATGGTGGCATCACAATTTTGTTCAAATGCCCTTTGTATTTCATTACCTCAGAAGAGTTTCAGCAATTTATCTGCATCCTATCCAGACAACATTTTATGCATTGGCTTTAGATCATACTTCTGTGCTCCATTACTACTGAGGCTTCCTGGGATATGATACAATAACATAGATCCTTATAATTTAAATGTTTCTAGAATATTATTTCATCAAACAGGAATGCTATAGCCAGAACAGGGGTGCAACAAAACTATTTCTCGATCTTTTTGTTCTGTAGCAATACGCCAGTTCCATGGAGTAGTTTCATTAGACCAGCTAGCACAATGCTGATACATGGTTGTATTCTTCGGCATGTTATAAGTTCATAGGTAGTTGACATTCAGCCTTAGTTTTTACTGGAAATAATTCAACAACAAATCGAACTAGGATAAAACAAAAGCTTGCCTGGAATTTCAACCACTGAAGGAATTGTCATAGCTTGGGTCATTCGACAATAAGATGCAATTTTTTGAAAAGCTGAAGAATCATTCACAATTTTTTCAATAAATCACGTGTTATTCCGGCTTAAAAGCCATAAAAGGCAGTTCACGCTGTTGGTCCTTGGCTAAAACCTACATTGCAATTAATAAATCCTCATTGCAAGTGAATATTTGTTACCTAGGCCTCTGTTCTCCCAAGAAGACAGCTTTGAAAAACTTCATTCTTACAAGTGTTAACAAATGAAGAAGGCACATCATCTGTCAACCCCCAGTGTACCTTTGTAAAAAGCATTTGAAGACCCCGAAATCTTTGACAACTAACTCGCAGGTACTCATAAGTGGATCACCAGTCGCCTAGACATTGGATGTTGAGAAATTGTCAGAGCCTAGGTAAATTGTGCAATAACTCATGATTTGCAGCCCACACTCTACATTGAACGAAGCTCATGATGTTCAACTCTTACTTGTTGTACAGGATAACTTGGTGATCTTGAGATGATTCTGCCTTTGGACAATGAATGATATCCTTATTGTGGGAAATCTTTGTCATTCCTTTGAGGGTCATTCGCTGGGTACTGATAGGGGGTAATCATTGCTCTGTACCTTGAGACTTAATAGACTTTCCTGCATCCTGAGAACAGCTCGTACTGATTGTCCACTCTTCACTAAAATGATTCCTTCAATGCAGTACCCTCTATACTTTCTTCCTGGTCATGACAAGGTCTGCACATTAACTGAAATAATTAGCACATCGTGATTGCAGTCTCTATTCAAAACACACAAATTTATCATTCTATTTTAATTTCTCTTAGGCCCAAAACTAGCTTTTTAGCATAGAAAACCTCTTACATATTGCTGAGAGATCTATTGTTCATCCAGCTCTAGATATAATAGCATGCGGACAGATCGGTCTTAGATTCCTTCGTTGGTCAGCTTCCAAGGTCTGTTCACACCAACTTATGAGTCAAAACAGATTTTTACCAAATAGCTGCTTGGGAGGAAAGGACTGTATGAGTCGTGCTCTCTTTGGGATACACCAATTGAGTAGACATGTCTGCATTTCTTGGTCCACTTCAATTAACTATCCTTTCAGAGATTAAAGTACTGCCACGTTTGTGTTCTTCTGTTGCCCGATGGCCAAAGAACTACAAGATTACTCGTATGATGTTGGTCTTCAAATATTTCTTCTTCTTCTCCACAACAAATCTCCTTATCCCATTGTATAAAATATTGGCATACTTCATGGTCACAGTCAACACAAAGATCTTGTAAAATCACACGCCATATTCCACCAGATTTGTCTCCTCATTTGGCGTGTGATTTTACTACCTCAACTACTTCAATAATCAGTACCTTAGTGAAAAGGGACACCACATCAAAGCTCAATAATATTTCCTCAACATTTTTGTCCTTAATAAATTCAACAAAGTGGAGCGAATTCCAAATGGACAATGATGTACCCAAAGGTTTAATCCTTTTGACGAATTCATAAGTCAGAGATTTTGTAGAGTAAACAATCAGCCTCGACGGACACCTTGTGAATTTTTGGTGCGCCATAAATCAATGGGATGGTCTCCTTGTTGGGGATTAAATCCTTTTTCACACTATCATTAAATGGAGAGATCTTAATAACTTTGGTAACTCTCTATATAATCAAATATACTGAGTTGAAATCCAATCTTGTAGCTATCAGTATTCTATAAATGGTCAATCATATTGACATCATAATTAACCCTATTTGGGATCACCGTCACAGATCTCGTCCACCTTAGTGATATCCTTGTGGGTCAAGGAACAAGATAAGGATATTCGACAAGCGAGAACAGGCAATTCGGCTTTAGCAAAGCACTCTTCTGTAACAAATCATCACATTTCCATTAAAAAATCAAAGCTTTCAATAGTGTTGGAGCACAAATTTAAGTGCCATTTGACATAGGGTGTTAAAATTTGCAACACACAATTTGAATCAGGAAGATGAGTTGGGTGTTAGCCACTCTTGGAGAACTAGTATAAACATGCTCAAGAACTTTCCACCACCTTAGGAGTTTTCATATTAATCTCTTTAGAATTAGTGGTTACAACTAATTAATATTTGTATCCCTAAGGTGGCCCAATTGGCATCTTGCAATTAACTGAAGTTATCTATTTAAGGACCTATACTCCATAATCCATACATATCTTCTCATCCTAATGATGGATTACATGGTGTAATCCGAAATGTAAATTCAAAAAATTCTTTCACTGTTTCTACCCAAAATTATTTTCTCTAATGAGAGGATAGTCAAGGAGGAGAAAAAATAATACAAGCCATTCAATGGGGAAAGGCTTGATGGTGAAGGTGTGGGAAAAAGTCTATCCTTGAGCACCTTTGTACATACATCGTGTGTTTGGACTTAGATTTGATCCTTACATTTGAGAACCCAGCTAAGAACATATCTTTTCCCATCATATAGGTGCCACCACAATTGTGTGTGAATAATATTACATTGATTTCAAGAGCCGAACTCATCCAACGAATACTATACCACATGAACTCTAAACATGCAAAGAAAGTGTGGGTAGAGATATATAAAATGTTGCATAAAGATATGATCTTTAAGATGAACATGAGTGAACGAGTGTTCCCCATATTTTTCAAATTGGAGAAAGAAAAGGGTTGAATAAGGATTCGTGTAGACTCTTAGAGCTCAAACAAGGACACAACAAAGGAATGACTCCCTATTCTATTCTCCAAATTATATTGTTGAAAGACGTGCACAAGGAAGAAATAAAGGGAAAGCAGATTGTGCACTATGGAGATAGTGTGTCCGTTATTATATTATGAATGAAGTAGTTACAAAACGATTGATATAGTTACAACAGGTTATAACCGTCTTTTAGTAAAATAACTAATGACATCCTTATAAATAAGCCTTAAATTCTAATACCCCCTCTTAAGGCTTATCCTACATAAAGCAAATATGAACATTTTAACAAAGCTAGAACCAAACAAAACTACGTAATCTTCAAAAGCTTTCACTTTGAAAGCAGTGCTTTGACTAGGTAGGGCTCCATCAAGATGCTTCATGACCTTCGTAAAGGTGTAGCTCCCAAGCTGAATTCCCCAAACTCCCGAATCACAGATGTCCTAAATTATTGGACAAGTATCCATATTGAGTCATCTACAAGCTCCATTAAGTTGTCTCATGTCCCTTGTGAGGATATAATTCCCAAGATCCATAGTCTCCCAAACTATCTGAGCAACCATCCCTATCGAGTTTCATCTATCTTGTATAATTTCCTACCTTCAAAGTTTAGAGCATCTTTATATTAAGTATTTGTCACTGTCCTCACTACTGAAATATCCATTTTCCAAATTTATTTTATATTCAAGATTTCCAACCAAATTTTCACAAATAACAATCTGATTTTTATGACAGCAGTATATAGAGAAAAATATGACAGCGAAGTACAGTTATGGCAGCAAGATATAAAATCAGAAAATAATCAATATCTTCACTTTTATTGCACTTAAACTAACATGCAACAACATACAAGTAATATGCATCAACATGCAATGGCATGCAAGTAACATGCATCAACATGCAATGACATGCAAGTAACATGCATCAACATACAATGACATGCAATAACAAGAAGTTTCCACTGATAAAATAGATGATCTCTCTTACTGAATATGGTTGTCTTCTCTTTCTGGACTTGAAACTAGATCAGCAAGCCTCCGAAACTCTGAATCTGACAACCCGATCTGAATAGACTCCACAATAGCAAACTAGGGCTGGATCTTTCACCACCGAATAGTGCTCTACTAGCTAGGGGTAGATCTTTCACTACCGAAGCTAGGGTTCCTGCGGAATTTCACCTCCACAAGCAAGGAAAAGCACAAACAACAGTTGCTTCAATATCAAAATAGGTGAGTATCAATGAATCCCTATTCTCCCCCAAGCGCTTCCTTTTATAACTTCTCATTGCAACAAAAGGCCCAAAAGAACCCTAATCATCCCCTTGGGTCTTTTCTTTAATTAATTAAAATAACTTTTATCACTTTATTCCCCACATGCCAAAAAGCACACTTAAGTCACCCCAACAAAGAATTAGAACATAAAGTACCATATATTCACCCATTACTTAAGTCATCAACTAAATAAAACATAAAGTACCTTAGGGGAGCATCTCACAACCTTATTTCACTTAAGTCACCTCAAAGTACGTGTCCAACATCGAAACATAACCTATAAGTGAAATGAAGGTGCAAACCATACCCAATAACCATCAACGTCACTAGCCCCTTGGGCATGACCAAGGCTAAGATGGATGAAAGGCCTAGGCCACCTGCTTGGAAATGGGGACATTACAAGTTCCCGAATACCACCTCCCTAAACTACCGAATCACAGATGTCCCCAATTATTGTACAAGTATCCATATTGAGCCATCTACAAGCTCCATTAAGTTGTCTCATGTCCCTTGTGAGGATATAATTCCCAAGATCCACAGTCTCCCAAACTATCTGAGCAACCATCCATACCGAGCTTCATCTACCTAGTATCCTTTCCTACCTTCAAAGTTTAGAGCATCTTTATATTAAGTATTTGTCATTGTCCTCACTACTTTCTGCATCTAGTGGGTCTTCAACCATGGCTATATTGGTTGTATTTGATATGCATTTACCCTTGAGCACATCGTTGGCTTAAACACAACAATCCCATGTCGTTAGACCTCTTTTCTTACAATAATGACATTCAATCTCCCGGTTATCTTTATTTGATCTTCTACAAAAGTTTTTGGTTCTAGGATAAAATGCACTTTCTTGTTGAGAATGGCTTTCTGCATCTTCTGCAGTTGTTCGCTTTTCTTCATCTAGAAGACCTACAATCATATCATCTAGAAATTGAGATTGAATTTGACTAAGGGTAAAAACGATGTTGTTGTATTTTGAGGACAAACAGTTTAATAGGATAGCTTCGGCATCCTCATCCTCTATTGCAACTTTGACTTCTGCTAGTTGTCTGATCAGGAACCTTAGATTATTGATGCGGCTCGACATAGAGACTTCATCCATTTTGAACCTATATAACTGAAGTTTTAAGGAAAATTTGGCATTAACTGCTTTCACTCCAAAAAAATTATTTAGAGCATCCCAAATTTCCTTGGATGATTTGTCTAGGTCTACATGATGAAGTTCAGAGTGGGAGAGAGCAAGGCCAATAATAGCTTTCACTCTATCATCTCTGCTCTGTCAATCTAACAATTTAGATGCATTGGTGGGTGCTTTCTCCTTCCCATTTACTATGCCCCACAAATTTTTATTCATAAGTTGCATTTGTATTTTCACTTTCCATGTATGAAAATTAAGACCAAAATATTTTTCTACGGGAATTTCCATTTAAAAAATAAATAATATTGCGTAGTTACCGAGATGAGTAAATTAAATACCAGTTCCTCTACCATACGAATGGTTTAATGTGCTTTTATACAGCTGCAATTCGTGGGAATTTTGTGCATAAAAAACAGCAACTGTGTTCTACCTAAAATCTTGCCCTCCCGCAACTTTGGTTTTGCTATGGAAAAGGGAGTAAACGACTGTGTTTTTACGTGCATGTATATGCCCTCGAAAAATCCCTAATAATATTTCAAAATTTGTTTCTTGTATATCCACGAATGTTGAAAAACGCGACTGTATTTTCGTGACTACAAACTCATATTTTTTCTCTGAGACTTGCGACTAGTTGTGACGACCTCCGAAAATGAAGTTTTCGACTTTTGCGACCTTTGTTCCAGGTTTATGTGCCCCCGGAAGTTTAAACGAAAAATTCTTACGAAAATCCACATGAAAGTTTGCAACTGCAATGACTAAAAACGTCTTTTGATTTCCTTTTCTCAAAAACCTCCTTGCATCTCGCTCTGGTACCAATGTTGGAAGACGTGCACAAGGAAGAAATAAAGAGAAGGCAGATTGCACACTATGGAGATAGTGTGTCTGTCATTATATTATGAATGAAGTAGTTACAAAACGGTTGATATAGTTACAACCATCTTTTACTTAAATAACTAATGACATCCTTATAAATAAGCCTTACATTCTAATATATCCTTGAGGAAGTGACCGTTCATAAAATTTATTATTTCTGTGGGTGTGACCGTTCATAAACAATGGCACTGATGCCTACAAGAGGGTGTTATTTGGGTTGCAGATTGCCCTAGTTGTTGGCATGTTACTGATCCTAAGTCATCCATACTACCACCTAGGACATTCTGCTTTTGTACTCGTGCCATACATTTTGCCAAGGTACTTATATTTGATTGTTATAGGTGGTTAGTTGATGTTGTACTATTTATATGTACATATATATTAATACAAGTGGCTGCCCTATGAAATCACCCATGCTTTCATGTTTTTTTTTCCAAAAAAATGAAAACCCATTTATATTAGAGAGAAATCAAAGACTACAACTTCTACTATGCCAAGCTTGTAGACTATTAGTCCAAGCCTGGGCATCATACACAAAAGGAAACTTGCCCATGATTTCATGTTTTTGTTACATTTCATTGTTATGATCTAGACTGTTTCGATATGGGTACGAGTACGGTGCACTGAAACGGAAAAATTTAAAAAACCTCGGGTCCAGTATGCTGTGGGTACATTCATACAATATATTTTTAAAAAGTAAAATATATAAATATATTTAAAAATTTAAAGAAAACATCAAGCTTATAGTCTCAGCAACCTATAAAATATTAGAAGCCAAAAACAAGCTTATCATGAATTAGAAGCCATCTAAAGAAACATTTCTTTGACTGAATACAAGAAGACCACAAAACATTGAATCTACGCGTCCATCTACTAATGGGCTCACAAACATTCCACTTATTGTTAAGGCCCGGGGAAAGGTTTGGGGAGAAGGCAAGATTTTCATAGAGTTGTTTGGAGGTAGCCTCTTGGAGAGGGGGCCCTTTGAGCCACCTCATAGTATCCCAAAAGTCATTCTCAACCTCCATAATTAGTCTAGTAGAGTGAGCTGTGAAAGCATTTTTGAGCATTGTATACATTTTGAACTAAGAATGAGGAAGCTTATAGAAAGCTTTAAGGTCTGTCCATTTCATCTACTTCCAAAATCTGTACAAGTCGTGAAATATTTTAATTCCTTTCTCAAACCAAAGGAGGGCAGAGCAGCCTCTTGTCAAGGCAAGGATCTTGTCATATATTTCAGATTCGACGAAATCGATTTGTAGGCTTGGCACCTAGTGTCAAAGGTAGAGAAGATAGGCTGCCCAACCACCAAGTGCTTCACTTGTTCCCATGCCTTCCAAATTGATTGAAGAATAAAGGACCCATGAGGAGCAACAAGAAAGCCCCCAAATAGTGAGTCAACCAAATGAAGTCCTTTTCATCTCTCTTGACCCTTCAGAGCCTATTGGCAATATTGAATCTCACACGAGCCAAGCCTACAAATCGATTTCTGATTCGACGAAATCGATTTGTAGGCTTGGCACCTAATGTACAATGTAGAGAAGATAGGTTGCCCAACACCAGTGCTTCACTTGTTCCCATGCCTTCCGAATTGACTGAAGTAAAAAGGGCCCATGAGGAGCAACAAGAAAGCCCCCAAATAGTTAGTCAACCAAATGAAGTCCTTTTCATCTCTCTCGACCCTTCAAAGCCTATTGGCAATATTGAATCTCACACGAACTTTCCAAAGTTCAATTCCAATCAAAGCCCCTCATGTTTTATTTATTTAGTTGCACTTTAAAAAAAGAAAAAACTGTGGGTACTCTTTTTATTTATTTTTTTGCAAATAAAAAAAATAAAAAATTGTGGGTACGTACCCACAGGCCTTGGGTACGTCTCGGGTATGGATTTCCATACCTAGGACGTACATAGGGCCTATGGGTACGTACCCGTAGCTTACCCATGGCATACCCGTACCCAAAACGTACCTAGCCTGGTACGAGGGGTGTCTAGGGTGTTTTCGTGCAGTCTAGATTGAAATTTATCTATTACTTATAGAATAGAAGGGCATGAAAGTAGAGGATAAATGCCTTTAACCTAACCTAACCGTAACCTAAAGGGCTGGGTTGGACTGGATTGTTGAGTGCCTTCCTATTTCGCTAATGGCTCCCTATGCCTTCAACCTAACCTAACCGTAACCTAAAGGGCTGAGTTGGATTGGATTGTCGAGTGCCTCCCTTTTTCTATAGTGGTTAATGAAATAACATAAATGACCCCCCTATATTATAGGTGGAAACTCTAAAAAAATAGAGAGGTTTGGACTATGGCTATTCTATCTGGGCAAGATATCTAAATCTATATAGGGGCACATGGATGAAATATATCTTATCTATTGAAATATATCTATTACATTTGGAATGGAAGGCAAGTAGAGTGTAATTGCCTTCGACCTCACCTAACCCTAACCTGAAGGGCTGAACTAGATTGGATTCGATTGTTGAGCGCCCCACAAGTTATTGGTCTATCTCACCCCTAGTCCTTAGAAGGACCCTAATGCCCTTGTATTATATACATAGTAGTTTCCCATTTAAGTTGGTTGGTGTAAGTATATATGGTCCCTTAGCTCCAATCCTAGAGTAGAGTAGAGTAGAGTAGAGTGGATATATAGGGTAGTGGTAGTTGAATCCCTTGACCTAGCTATATAGAGTAGTTCGTTGTCCCCCCCTCCCCACAAACACACACAAATATATACAAAGGGAACTTGAAATCCATATATAGAGGCCTATTGGTTCATAGAGGCTGCCAACTAAACCTTAATCTGAAGGGCTGGACTAGATTGGATTGGGTTGTTGAGCGCCCCACAAGTTATTGATAAGAAGGGCTCTAAAGCCCTTTCATTATATACATAATAGCTGTCCTTTTAAGTTTGTTGGTGAAGTATATATGGTCCCTCAACCCCATTCTTAAAGTAGAGTAGAGTAGAGTGCATATATAGGGTAGGGGCAATTGAGTACCTCGACCTATATATAGAAAGGGACCTTGAAACTCATATATAGAGGGGCCTATCGGTTCAAAGAGGCTGCCAACTAAAGTCTATGTAGCCTATCGCTTACTCCCCCATATATAGATAGGCCTATTGAACATAACTAGAATTGTCAGCCTATATTGTATAAGGGGCAGATGAAAGACCTCCCATATATAGATAGGTGTCTTAAGCATAGCTACAATCGTTGGCCTATCTATATAAGGGCAATTGATTTCTAAATGACCTTGAATAAGATTAAATTAGAAATGACCTTAGAAGTTAGTTTATAAATGATAGGACCTCTTTATTTTACCATTTTATAAGGGAGCGAGGCCTTTATATATACATATGGGTGCGTAAAGGAATTGCCTTGAATACCCCCAATCATCTATGCCTATATGGAATATCAAGCGCATAAATGATAACACCCCTACTCCAGACAAAAACCCTATCCTCATGTATGGATTCTCAGGCGCATAAATGATAATACCCACCCCACTAGATATTATAGGGGAGATGGCCTCACACGTTCTATAGGGCGAACCTTATTCCTGAATAAAAATGCCTATATATAGGGGAACATATATTGGTATACTTGATACAACTAGTCATTGGTGGTTGATTTATGTCAATATCCATTTCTCTTTTTTATAACATATAAAATAGAAGTTAGATGGTGTGGTGTTGGAGGAGTTGGGTGCTTGAAAGGCACATCTTAGGCAGAGTGAAATTGATACTCCCTCTTCTCCCCCAACAATAAAGATAGTAGGTCGTCGGGTTTCTCTGCATAGATTCTCTTTTTCTTTAGGGCCAACTATCTATATCCGCTTACCACCTCCTATATTATATGCCCCTTGTATAGATTTATGAGTCCCTCCCACCTTCCCATATATAGATATTGAGCCATTCCCTTCTCTATAGCCCCCCCATATTATAGGCCCTAACCCTATAGTAAAGTGGTTGCTTATATATATTTAGGGGTCCCGTCCTCTCGGTCAGGGGCTTATAAATGACCAAAATGAATTAGTAGCATGAGGGTCCCTATATAGAGTGGAGGGCGTCGTTTCCTTATATAAAATTATAACACAATGATATTCTCTAAATTGTAGGGCATCGCCATATCTATCAAAGGGTGCCACCCAGATTAGATGAGAGATTGGTCCCAACTTTCCCCAACCTCCCCAACCCCCGCTCCACTCTATATAAAGATGGACCCTCTATCTTGATGATAGGGTGGGTGATCTCCTATCTATATAAGGGCTCCCATAGCTCTATAAGGTCGTCGGATTATATATGCATCGGGGAGATAGGGCCATTGACCTATAAACAAGAGATAAAATATAGGGTGAGGCTATATATTTATATATAAACAAATAGTTGGGCGGCTAGGCTATACTATATAGATAGTAGTTCCTTCTTGTCCTCGTACTCCAACTATAAATAGTAGGTTATTGTGAATTAGATTGCCTTATATCATGTTGTATGACAAATATAATGAATAGATAGATGATATAACAAAACAACTTTTGGATAAAATTGTTTAAATTTTTACAATTATCATTTTGGATCATACTTCCGTGATCCATCATTTGGATGCGTGCTAGCTCATGAATTCAAACGCTTCATTTTAGCTAAGATGTGTACATTGTTGTTCACTATCGAGACCTCGAGCCGAGAAAAGGGTTCAAACTACCGCATTAGGGTTTAGTCAATTCTCTGAAGTGCGTGTGAAATGAAAATACAAATAATGTTACTAAAACTAAAAAACTCTAAGATAATGATAATAATATTAGAAAAATACAAAATAAAAAGATAAAATTAAATTAAAATCATTGTTGTAGAATTAATTATAATGAAATTACAATAAAATAAAATAAAATTGAAAATGAAATGTAATTTAAATTAAATTTAAAATTGAAATTAAAATAGTATAAATTATTTAAAAAAATTGGAATTGTTATTCTTTTAATTATAATGACAAATTCTAAATCTCACTATAAAGCAAAATTTGTTAACTCTAGCATTTAAATAGTGAAACATAAAGGTTAAATCATTTAATTTTTAACAAGACTTGATGATTTGTTCCAATGGGTTCTTTGAACCCTTTGATCAGTTGTTAGGTCTCAATAGTGACAACAATGTACACATCTTAGCTATATAAGAGGTTTGAATTTGTGATCTTGGCACAGGCATTTAATCTTTTGCTCCTTAACGATTGATCACGAAATGTGATTAGAAATGTTGATTCTAAAAAATTACATAGTTTTATCTAGAAGTTGGTTTGTTATAGTCATGGATGTTGGAAAACTCATGTTTTTAATAGATAGATGATGCTGCCATCTATCCGTTATATGGATGACATGAGTGGCCACTTGCATCTTGAGAGAGGTGTAGGGCATTTATGTGCTTTATATATATGACCATCTAATTATATGATACAATGTCTAGATCTATATTTGGGGCCTCCACCCATACCCTATATACATTCTATATGGTAAGAACTATAGCTAGATAGAGGCATGGGTCTTGATCGATAGATAGTGGGAGACCAAGCCTTTTATATAGTTGGTAGTCGACACCCTATATCTATAGGGTGCCTTTATCTATGTAGGCAAGCCTTTCTCTGTAATGTCTCCTTTTCCAGGGCATATACTAATATATCTGTTCATCTCTTTTATTTGCATTGTAACCCTTTGACATGCCTAATGCGCTACGAGTGGGAGTCTCTAGTTAGTTTTAAAATGTGCACATAGGTTAGTTACTTTTTATTATTTAATTAGAAAATAATAATGTGCACATAAAGTTAGTCTGTTAATATTTTAATTAAGTTTCCCTCCAAAAGGGAAAAGGTCGTCCATTTGAATGTTGCACCCCTTATCTTATAAAAGGAGGTTGCATGGCCATCTTTTGGGTATGTTGGATTAAATCATTTATGTCTCTCCATGCTTGGAGAAATGGAATGTATGCCCTAGTTGTTGCTCTCTCTCTTTGACAATCAAGTTGGAGTTATTGAAGAACTTATTGAAGACTTATATTTGCATTATTATGGTGGATTATCATTATTGTTTATGCCCTAAGTGTGGTGAATTTCCTTGGTGGAATATTTTAGTGCAAATATTGTTTTTTCTAACCCTAACAACTAGGGTTTGGGGTTGTTTTTCCACATTTCATGCCCAGAAAAATCTCCAAAAATAATCATTAGATTCCTCATAATTTTGTGAACATTTTGATGTCATTTGCGTGATTTGGTTGGGTATTTTATGAGATATTCAATTTACAAATTTTGACTATCTTTAGGGCAGCGACCTATTCTGGGTTTTGTGACAGCTCTTTGGGGGTCTTCCCCACCCTTGAGGTTGTTTTTCCACATTTCGTGCCCAGAAAAATCTACAAAAATAATCATTAATTTCCTCATAATTTTGTGAACATTTTGATATGTCATTTGCGTGATTTGGTTGGGTATTTTGTGAGATATTGAATTTACAAATTTTGACTTTCTTAAGGGCAGCGACCTGTTTTGGGTTTTGTGATAGCTTTTTGGGGGTCTTCCCGCCCTTGGAATTTGGCGATTTTGGGCTTGTTGGAAAGATAAAAATTCAAGGATTCTTTTGGTCTCTGTTTCATGCGAAGCTACTAAAATTTGAGGAAGTTATGCCCTTTTCAAGCTCTGTTGTGTTTTCCTTTCGAATAAAAATCAGATCTAAGGTTTTTGGAGGATTTCTGAGGTTATTTGGGCTTCATAAATTAGTGGCATCTTTGAGAATTAATTGCATCATTGTTGGGCAAGTTTGGATGCCCTAATCAGCCCTAAATGTGTGGGACAAAATAGTAGGAGGGCCAGATCTGCATGTTTGGTAGTTGTTATAAATTGGTTTACATCTTCTTGTTCCTTGTATTTTTCTGAGTTCGGGCATATGTCATTTGCCTAGGTCGTAGTTGTGTAGAGAAAGTTGTGCTATTTTGAAGATTGCAGCATTGAGGCTTTCAGATTTAAATTATTTTCCAGCTGTTGTAAAATCTGATTTGAATGTGTTTAAATTTCAATTGTTTTCTTCCAATCTATCCCACCACCTTGGCTAGTTCCAACCCCATTTGGGTTCAAAATAGCTGACATTGGGATATTTTAGGTTGATGCAAAAGGGTTTTTCCATTCTTTGCTTGATTTTGACAAGTATTTCTTCATTTCCTAACTTGTCTAAAAAGGGGACATTATAGTCTTCCTCCTAGGATTGTATTTGTGCGTGCAACAAGGTGAATAGGTTCTCTTAAGTTAGTACCTCAAGTGAATCCGTTTTAATATCTAAAGTAAACCCTCTTGAGCCGACACATGAGTAAAATGAAGGGTTCTAGGTGACAATGTTTGAAAATGCTCTTGAAAGACATTTTGAGGATGTGTTATGAATGGATTCCATTCTTTATTACAATTATCAGTATGGTTTTCTATAACACAATATGAAGAGCTAGTTGTCGAAAATAGCAAAATTGTAATTTATGCTTAGTCTTTGAAAATGTAATCGTGAGATGTTCTCGGAGAAAATTGAAATTTAGTTCTTTCTTGTAACATGCTCAAACCACCTTATGTTGTAAGAAAAGGAATCCATGGCATGTAAACTTTAATGTAAACAAAATATATTATTAGAGGGTAAATAAAAAGAGGATCATGAACTTTAACCCTTTAGACGATAGACTTTTCCTTCTTGTTCTCACATTAGTTCCTATTGTGTAATGAAAGTATGACGCTAAACCATGTATACATGTTTCTTAGAAACGGGTCCTTAGGACAAGACCTAGTAGCCTCGTGAGCATATAAATGTCCCTATTAACAAACGAGTGATACAATTAATTCCAACAAGGTATATGAACCAGATTAAATGAAACCATTTGCCAATGGGGTTTGGGTGGATTGTTTAAGATGAACGGTTGTGTCTGGATCCACCCAGGTTCGAATCCCGTTGGGCGCAATTCCTTCAGGATGGTTTATTGGTGGTGGTGGGTGTTACATCACCAAAGGTTACGGCTAGTAGTTATTCTCGGCGGTGGCGGACTTTGCATCGCCAGCATTTGCGTTCGCGGCGGCTAGTGGCCCTAAAAACGGCGGTGGCGGAAAATTGCACCATCAGTGCAGGCTTTGTGGTCACGGTTTGTGTTGGATTAATTGTAATATCTGGTCTTGGGACATTGGTTGTAATGGGTGGGGTCCCGTCAACCCTCCAATTCATAGCTCCGGTCAAAAGCGTTTAACAATCAAAAAATAAATAAATGAAACTATTTTAAGTTGAATGTAAACAATATAAAGGAAATTTAGTCTAGAAACAGAAAGGAGAATGTATGTTCACATATTAAGTGCCCCTCAAACTCTTAAGCTTAATTATTGAAACATGATTGTAATAAATATGTATCCATGAAAGTGTTATGTTGGGGGTAGTGTCATTCGTAAGTTTGTATTGTAGTTGGATCATTGTTTGTCCTTTGTCATTGGGAAATGTAGTTATGATGTGTATCATATGTTTGTGTGGATATGTTTTCTTGTTGGGGTGAGGTTTCATCATTGTTTATTGGAGGAATAAGGTGTAGCTAGTGAAGGGAGAAATAAGTGAAATGTGTGTTCTGTTTTGGAGGAAACAAAGGAATTCGTGGCTAATCTTAGTGGAGGGATAAGTGCGTGTTATAATGGAGGGATAAGGGGCCCATCAAATTTGATGTGGTATGTATGCCTTGGAGGAACCAAAGGCTAGCCAGGATTCCTTCTTGGAGTGATAAGGGTTAGTTGCAATGATGACCTCTCCCTTATGTAAGCCTCTTAGGTAGGCTTGGTAATGTGTGATGTTTTTCCTTGTGATGCATCACTTCCCATCTTGTGGTACATGTGGTCCATGTTGGTATAGATGTCTTGCGTGATGTTGAGTTATCTTAAGTGATCCCATGTGGTGTTGTGTATCCAGTAATAAAAGTCAAAAAAAAATATTCCGGAATTTTACTGTTGTATTTTTGTGCCTGATTTTTGTGGGCGTTACAATTTTGGTGGTGATTTCTATTTTTCTAAGCTTGTAGAAGTTAGTTGTAGTTCTGGACTATTTAATTAATTTATGTAGTTGAGGGTTTTATCATAAAAATCAGATCTCTCACTTCAAGCTTATAAAAATCAGTTTTCTTGCATGATATGATTGTTGGCAACATATAATGATTTTAGAGACTTAGAGGTAGCTGATTTCAATAATTTTGAGGGCACAAAAGTGGGTTTGAAACCCCAAAAAGGATCACTGCCCTAGAAGGGTGTTTGGTGACAGGAGTTGAGGGTTTTTACCTATTTATTTCAGTCACTAACAACCTACTAAAAATGTGAAAAATGTTGTTTATCTTCAACTTTGCATTGTTTCCTGTGAGTCCCCAAAAAGGGACATTACAGTTGGTAAGTCTGAGTTTCCATTCCATGATTCCATGAAAATGGAAGAGCTAGAGAGAATATGGTGGAAGGGCAGCACCCTTACTCTAAAGTGTGGCACACATTCTTATCATCCATTCCGGGTGAAGGGACTTCTTCATAACCAAGGGGTCACTATGCTTGTAGAGAATGGCACCATCATACCTTGCGCAAAGAAAATAGTATAGTTGTCAATTCTCTTGGGAGATCATAAGGTATGTGATGATTTTTTTGTGATTGATCTAGCTAATGAGGAAATTGTTCTTGGGGTTCAATGGTTGCAAATATTGGGGGAGTTCATCCTCAAATATCATGATAAAGAACTGAAATTCTGTGACAAAGTTGGAGAAATCAAAATTCATGGCATGAGAAAAGAAGTGAATGCTGAAGCAAATCTTTGGGAATCACATTGTGGGCTGCTCTCATGCATAACAGCTGACTGGAAAATTAGTATCACTCCTGGATATGTCAAAAATCAGTTTTTTAATGACATCATGTAAGGATTTTGCAAGGAACAACATAGGACAGCTGTTTTGGGGCAGCAAGTAACGCACTTGCAATCGGAAAATTCATCACAACAAAGGTTTCTCGCACTTGGTTAGAATGTTTATTTTTATAAAGTAAATTCAGAAGAGCATATTAGGGTGAAAAACACCACTTTCAACCATAGTTATAAAGCTGGTTTGAGTTAATTCCAAGCGGACTATGGCATAGAGATTCCGGATGACCTTATGAAAAACAAGGTAAAAGCTTCTCCTTCTGCTGATTTTTACGATTCTTGCATATTATGTATAATGAAACTTATGCAGAGGCATATGAAGTTTATTGTACCTTCTTGCACAATAGTGAAGGATGAGTTGCTACAAAAATGTCACATCTCTAAAGTATAGCAGTTAGAAGAGTTGTCTTGGGCTGACAGAGAGAAAATCTTTGTATCCCATGGATGCAATTATATGGACAGCTGCCCAAGGTATTGAAAAGAATTACCATGTCATTAAGGAACTTTCTGTTATTGATTCAAAAGAAAGTTTTTTCGGCTACGTTGGTTATGTAGTTGATCACAGCTGTCTCAATCTTTTACTGGTTGTCATGACATGCTCAATGGTGCTCCTAAGCAACCGGTTCAAAGATGAGGTATGTACAATCATTACAAGATTATTTCCAGTCATTACCAATCAGTTTCTAAGAAAGAAAACACCTTTTTACAGCCACAACATGGACGAAGACATTTGCATTAGAGTGGGGTATGAAGAGCTTCATCATGGAAGGTCACTAGGTACAAAGGAATTGTTGTTTGGGAAGGAATTCGAAGCATTTCATGACTGTTATAGTCACTATACAGCCCCCATACAATCAGTTTGGTGCATTTCCAGCTTGTTCTTTTCACTTTTGGGGGTCATAAAAGGACACCTAGGCAATTGGAAGTTGTGTTTCCTACATCTAGACCATCTTGTGATATTTTGTGCAAGTAAAAGTGGAATTCCAGACACCTTCGTTCTGATTTTTGAAAGAGAAAAGCAAGATTACATTGGTATTTGGGACAGCATGAGGGAAATTGTGGACAACCAATGCTTGCATGGTAATTGTAAGGCCTTGGCAAGCAAAGGAGAAGCGTTGGCCATTGTATCCACAGAGCATGAGTGGGGGAAGAAGGGAACACATTTTTTCTTTAATCAGTTTGCTTCATGTGCGGGTACATTAAAGAAGGAGCCACGTAGATTTATTTGGGATCTAGGGGCTCGCATTTTGCTTGAGGACAAGTAAATTTGGGGAGGGAGGGTTGTAGTGTCCCCTTTTCTAAATTAAAAATAATTAATAATATTTTGAGTTGGGCCCAGCCAATTCTTATTTTGGGACAACTTCATATTATTATTATTAAAATAAAAAGTATTTTTAAATACTAAAATAAAATAGAAAGGAGAGATCGTCCCTCTTTAGGAGGGAAAAGAAAATATTAAAAAATAAATAAAGAGGGCTACATGGAGTGCTCCACAAAGAAAGAAAAGTAAAGGCTACAAAAGAAAATGATGGGGGTTCATTTGTGGATATCATCTTATGAATTATTTACTTCTCTTTTGGAAATTGAAGCATTGAGCTCTCATTTTCACCCCTTTGAGGACAAAAAACCTCATTGGATCCTATTGGGGACGAAAACCCTCAAAAGTCACAACATTTGGGGACGGAAACCCTCATTTGTTACATTGGTGACTTCATCCGGGAGTCACATTGGAGCTTCAAAATTCAGAATTTCATAATGGAAAGGATTTCTATCAGTGTTAGGGCACACATTCTAGCTAGGGCACACATTCTAGCTAGGGCACGCTTTTGGGGGCTACCACATTCATTTCCAGCTTGATCTACTCATTTGGAGATTTCGGGATCACTTTTAAGTGGGTTTTCATGGTTGGAAAATTGTGATTTCACTTTCATTGGATAGTTTGTCTCTTCAAGATCATTTTGAGCATTGGTTTCTGTTCAAACTTCAAGTATTGAAGGAGTTATGAATTTTAGAAGTTTCAGTTGTATTTGCACTTGAAATAAATTTATAAAATACAAATTGCTCCATATTTCATCTGCTGGATTTATTGAGTATTTAGGATATTTTTATGTTAATTTCCAGCCCATGTTGCATGAGAATGGATATTATTAAGTGCTGGTATAGTTCGCTGCAGAAGGAAGACTTGTTTATTTACTTTCAACTGCTTTTAATGATGTATGATGCCCTAAAATTGTAATTTCATGTTCGCTGCTAAAGTTTCTAATATTGTTGAATCTGTTGTTATAACAATCGGATTATTTTGAGTTAGGGTTTGTGTAAAGTCCTTGTTGGTGTGGTTCAGCCCTAAAAAGGGACATTACAAACAGTTAGAATCCTCAAACATAACTAAGAGTAATCCAAGAAAGAAGAAGCAGCGATTGAAAGAGCATACTGAAAGCCCAAAGATGCAACTAATACTCAACTAGGCATGGTTTAAAAGAAATCCTTAAACCCTTATCACTGTCACAATGCTAACATGTCTGAAGAAAATGGAGAATATGATATAAAGAAAAGGGAAAAGCTTTAGAAACTAACTTGTATGATAAGAGAGATATTGAAAAAGGAAGGAGAAATGGGTGCCACCAAGGTGAAAACAAATTCTTTACCAAAGTCAAGACATGCTAATCAAATTGGAAAGGCTAAGAGTTTTCGACATCAAGGAGTGAAGGCATCCAAGTTTGCAAAGTTTGGCTTCGACTAATTAGTGAAGTATGAAACTATCCTGTGTTAGCAAAGAGATGCAAGTAAAGTAAGAAAGTCCCTACCTTCCCACGACGTGTTCCTTGTTCCTTAGGACCCAAAAGAGCCATCAGCTAACTATGAGGATTAGGTACTTGCATGAAAAAGGTCATGAATAATGGATAGATAGCCTCCTACCCAGTTCAAAAAACCTAACGCACCCCAAAGGACCTCTAGATCTATTTCAAGGTGAAATGTAGAGTTTGATCATTCAACAAGGATAGGGAGTGCGCCAATGATATGATCACATCTTTTTTGGTTTTGATTGACTTTTGAATTTTAGCTGCCTTTTGATTTTTTTGTTTTTCCATTGCTATGGTGTTTACTTTTTTTGTTTTTTTGGTTCCTCTTCCATATGGATTGGGAAGGGAGCTAATCAATGGGTATAAAATATAACTAACACTAGAGATCTTACAGCTAGCCGCTATAAAGAAGAACCTACAAACCATGACGCTTTGATACTCCTAGAGCTGCACCGTAGAAGGGTTGCTATTTTCAAAACCAGCCTTGGTATTCTCTATAGGAAGTGTGAAATAAAGGGCAATAAATAGTGTTCCATGGGGGCGTATCCCCTCCCTAAAATTGGGATTTCCGAGGATAGGGACATCCACGGGACTTGGAGACTTCAAGGAGACGTCCCTCCACCACCACCAATTGACAAGGGACATCCCTTGAAAAAGGAAATGTCTACATCCTAGCGGGGACATTTGGGAGACTTGGGGACATCCCCAAGATCTCATGGAGATCTTGCAAGTCCCTTGATCGTCTACGAGACCTACAAGTATCTATAATGTCCCTTTCCGGGATCTAACTGAAAAACAAAGGAAATAGCACAAACCCCAATTGATAGTAAACTGAATTTTATGACAGCTAACTGAAAAATTATAATAGCAGTAAACAGCAGTCTGATTTTTATAGCAGCAGCCTGATTGTTATAACAGCCGCAAGGAAAAAGCAATAACTCTTCAGAATTGCACCATTCACACCATCCAAAACATGTAGGGCCACTTAGAAATATTTTAGATCCAATATTAACCAAGAAATCAGCCTTCAAACCCCAGCTGGAATTTAAATAAATGATAGAAAAAGACACCCTTACAAAGTGGTTGGAAATGAATGATTCCAAGCCCAAAATTGAAGTCCAAATATAGAGTCCGGCTGCTAAAAATAAGAAAAATGCTATGATGGCTAAGTTGGAAGTTGTCATGCCCTAAAAACCACCTAACTTTTCCCCAAAGTGGGTCACTCCCCTAGGAGAGGGGCAAGAAATCACTATAGACAAACCCTAGCTGAAAATCCGCAACATCAATCTTCTTCAAGCACTTTGGAAACCCTAGGATGGAGAATCCCCAATAAATTGAAAAGTTTCCGTTCTTCAATCAAGCAAGGAAGGTTTTCATCCCCCTTGTTGGCCACACCAAATGATTTTTGCCCTTAAGTGGAAGTAATTGGGCAATCAGCCCAAAAACCATGCAAAGTTAATTTTTAGACAAGATGATGATGCACAAATAAGCCAAGCAACCCCTTTTATACCATGTTGTGGCACCAAAACTAATTAGAAAGCTTCCAATTAAGACCGACCTCATAATGGATACTTTCCTTTTATTTTTCCTTTGTCTTTTCACTTTCTTAACCTCACCGACCTGACTTTATGTAGAAAACTATTAAAGAAGAATGTGATGGTCACGAAAATAACTTGAAAACATGACAATTACTCTCCTTGTTCATTCCTCCCTTTCCCACGGGAAGTGGAATGGGCTCACAATATTCTAAAAGAACTAGCGCTGAGAAGGGGACATTACAGTCCTCCCATCCCAAAATTGTTTGTCCACAAACAACTGCAAGCTTTCATGCTCAAGTACCATCATGTCAAGGTGAAGAAATATGTTGTAATGCCCCAATAATCTAGATCCTATATATGTCAAATGAAAGATCTCTTGCAAAAGCAAGCTCATACACCTGTTATCTTCATTTTCTTCTTCAAAAACAACTCTAGCAAATTTGTTATCTGCATACTTATCTGTGCTCAAAACTTTCCAAACTCTTATCTGCATATGTTTTGGTCTTCCTTTGTCTTGCATTGGTTCCAGCAATTTTATAAAATATTTTTGAAGGTTTTCTACATCAATTTCCAGCTGTTTGAATGTGTTTGTTGCCATAAAAAAAAATCAGTTGTTGCTACGGCTTGTAGAATTTTCAGATTGCTGTCATAAAATAAAAAGAAGAAAAAAACGGGGGAGGTTTCCAGGAAATCCCAATTTTCCAATTTTCGCTCTAAAGGGCACATTACATGGGCTTTTTTTGGCTATCAGTTTTTAGCCTTTATATAAATACTATTTATATCAGTTTTGAAATGACACATTACACTCCATTATGAGTATGGTCTTTTTGTATCAATGTTTTACAACATCATATATAAAGAAACGAGACACCCCACAACACTACAAATGTCACACCAATGAAATGGAATAAGACAACATGAGAATGGAAAGGACATGCTTTA
This sequence comes from Taxus chinensis, assembly GCA_019776745.2. Lineage (NCBI taxonomy): Eukaryota > Viridiplantae > Streptophyta > Pinopsida > Cupressales > Taxaceae > Taxus > Taxus chinensis. The sequence goes on along the minus strand of CM034156.1, from coordinate 321,937,186 downwards.
TCATCTCATTGGAACAGACCATGAGGTACAATTTCTCAAAGACCTTAACTAATGATGGAAAGTAACTGCTGCTCCATTAACAAGGAATTGGCATCTAGTACTAACCACTAAAAGCTAAGTTGCCATCATAATATGCAAATCAAATCCCAAACCTCCATTCTCCTTAAGGTTGCCTCAAAGACAATGATTAAATATTACTCAGACCCTGACTTTGTATGGCATTTCTGCTAATGAAAAATTTTAATCTTTAGCTTAGATAATTTCCCAGACGTGTCCCGCAGAAATCTTGCAATATGAAGTTGCAAGGGGAAATTTTCATTTTTAGCTTAACTATTAAATAATATCAATGTGCTTTCCTCTGATTCAAAAATCGCGATAAATCGCCGATAAATCGCGATAAATCGTGTTCTTCTAGCAAAACGATTAAACTTCTTAAAAATCGCGGTTTTTGTAATTTGATGAATCGCCCATAAATCGCATTCACTGCGCGGTCAAAAAACCCTGCAAAAATCGTTGAAAAATCGCGGCTAAAAATCGGCTTAAATCGGGGGGAAAACCGCGGCCTAGGGTATAACACGAAAATAGACCTAAATCGTTTTTTTTTTTATCCTCTTTTCTCTTTTCACGACTTCGTTTTTTGCAAACAGCGACTTGCGTTTATACTGCGAGGGCATTTGACTTTCATTTTTTGCTACTGCAAAGGCCATTTTCCGACAGATCCGTGGCTCATTACCATCAGCTCGTGGCTCCAGCTCGTGGCTCCAGCTCGTGGCATTTACCAGTTCGTGGCTCCAGTTCAGTCATTTCGTGCCCATTTCCAGCGGCAGCAGGTAAAAATTAAACTACTTTAAATTTATTATTAAGTATTAATATTAATACTGTATATTATTATTAATAGTTAATAACTTGATAGCAATAGTAAATACTGTATAATATACAGTCTAGACTATAGTATAGTAATATTTATTATTAATACTGTATAATATATATTAATATATATTATAAATAGTAAAACTAAATACTGTAAGTGTAATTGTAAATTACTAAATACTGTATAGTGTACAGTGTATACAATGTATAGTTGCATTGTATACTGTAATATTAATATTAAATTTTAATAAATACTATAAGTATCAATATTAAGTATTATACTATTAACTATTAAGTATAAATTCTGTATATTCTATATATTAATAATAGTATATTCAAGAATCAATATTGTATAACAATTTTAAAAATATGGCATTCTATAGAGTCACTTCTCGCATCATTTAACATTATTTTAATATTTAATTTAAGTATATTTTATGAATTTAAATGTTTTTAAAAGTTGCCGATTTTTTGCCGATTCCCGATTTTCGATTCAAAATTTGGCTTGCCGATTAATCCCGATTTACGATTTTTTGAACTATGGTGCTTTCTAATGAATGAAAAATTCTTGATATATAACGGTTCTACTTCTAAGATATAAAATGAATGACTCTTGTTTCTTGATGTTTTCCATCTAGGTGCAAAAAAAAATATGTTTCTCAGAACTTCAGCTTTCTTACAATTAATGTCTCCGTTTTACTCTTCCTAGAATCAACTCGGAACCCCATATTTGGAAAACTAGTAATATTTATTACCAAAACCAAACAGTAATGATGGAATGTTACCATACCTTTCGTAGCAAAAGATGCATATACCTCCATCGGAGACCTTTTCTGACAATCCCCTTCACTGTTATCACTGATGATGTCAAGAAGAGAAAATTCTGCAGGATAAAGAGAAAAGTCAACATGGAAATTCACATTATTTATACAAGAGTCATGCAAATTACCATGAAGCTTTTCATGGGATGCGAACAAGTTACAAATGATATTTGCTAAACTCAAATATTATAATTTATGACCTATCTCTTGGCAGATTACAAACTTGAGATAATGACACAAGCCAATATAAAACATGATCTAAAAAAAATCCTACTCTTTCGAGGATGATTTGCCTTAGAACGTTGATCCTTCAATTCCTTGGATTTCCCTAGTTGACAACGTATATGGCATTTGGGGAGAAAAGGACCTTTGGTACCGCCTGAGGCCTCTTCAGCCTTAGTAGCAGAGGAAGGTGTCCACTGAGTTTCAGCACTGTACGATTGTGATTTCTTTATGAAAATGGAAGCAAGGAAAGGACATTCTATAAAAGGAACTCGCACGAAGGCCAATAAAGAGCTCATCAAGCTTCAAAGCTAAGTAAACTACTTACTCTGCCTTGATGGAAGCATTTTGAACAAGATGAGGCTCAAAGTCTAATCCTGTTTCAAAAGCAACAGCAAAACTGCTCTGAAATATACTCCTTAAAAACCGTCAAAGTGAAGTTGAGAACAAAAATAGAGTGAAACAACAATAATAATGTTTCTCAAATTGGGGAACCATATTTAACATATAAGATAAATTAAATCTTGATTCTACTAGTGGAACGTCAATAATTTCCTATCATGGGAGTAAATGCCAGATACTCATGTTAAATTAAAACGGAAAACCAGGTTACCAACCTCCTAAAACTTGTAGACATTGCAATATCTAACTCTAGATGCTATGAATTTATTACATATTTTATCCTCTTCACAAAACACAGTTCTGCACTAAATGTAACATTGAAATGTCCATGTCCGGTGATGTGACTAATAGACAAAAGAGAGCTAACAGCGACATTGGTAGAGTTAAGTGGTTGGGTAAGAACATGATGTACGCACAATGGGCCATCACGATTTCCCAAAGTTGGAGGAAGTACTGACATGACAAAGACTTGAGATAAATGAATTTAAAACCTGGAGTATTAGAGTAAAGTTTAATGATTAAAAAGAGATTAAACCCAAAAAATTAAAATGATTTGGTTAGGTCCATACTGAATTAATGAATTAAGGGACAATGGAGCAGTTGTTTTAGATGGCCTTAATGGTCAGATGGTTGAGAATGCAGTTAACAGTTCTAAACTGGACTTTTATAAAGTAAGGGATGGTGACAAAAGGGTCATTATGAAGATAATAGCAACAAAAGAGTCAAGCAAGAGTAAGACGAGTAAAAGCACAGGTAAAGACATGTAATTGTTATTTATGAAGGCATTCAGTACGGGAACTCTGAGGGAGATTCAGTGCGCAAAAGCACAAAGGGCACATGTAGGCCAATTTCCAAATGATCGTGCAGAAAGAATAAAACTTACAAAAAATAGAAAGACTGACCATCACCTTTCTAAAAAACAAAACTTGGGATAAAGGTGAAGCAGAAGAATGACATGATCAAGGGGTAGTGTCAAGAAAAAATTTGAAGTTCTTCAATAAAAATAATTATGAGTAGCAAGGGAAGTTTGGAACTAGAAGGCTGAGAAAAATAGAAATTATTTAAAATCCACAAAGTTCAATAGAAAACGTACAAATTAATAGTATGAGATCGAATCCAAGCACCTGTCTAAGTTCCAATGTTTCAAGGTCAGTGCATTTTCGCCTTGGTTAAATAAAATTAACTATCCCATGATCCCCTTCTCTGATAACTACATCTCAAGGTTTATCAATCAATCATAATTCGACATATTATTCAACACCACATAGTTACATATATAATAGAGATATCTCCTACAAACAAGGAGTTCTCTCATATCTCCAACTCTACAATATCTCCCTAAATCTCTCCTATAACTCATATTATTCCACCAATAATATACAAAATATACTAACCCATATATTACTAACCTGTAACAATGTTAACGCTCACCTACTAATGTGAGCACTAACAAACTTATTTCCTAACATTCCCCCCCTTAGTGCTAACATGGGGCAAGAAACTACACCCAGAAGCTGCAGCGTGTCATTGTCTCCGTCTTGTAGGTTAGTATAGATATTTTGAGGTTCCCTATTTTGTATCACCCCCTCAATGTAAAAATCACTTGGATGTCAGTTTCCAACAATAAGGCATCCAATTAGTGGCGCCCTAAATATACTTCTCCTTTACAATAATTTTTTCGAAATATATCAAAAATATATTCCTACCCCCCTTTTCAAAATATATAGTATCTAGAACTCTAATGCTTCTTCTTGTTTTTGGAAGTCCTTAAATGCAAATACTGGCCCAACCTGGCTGCTAATGAATGGTGCTTTTGTACCCAGCACTCTAATGCTTCTTCTTGCTTCTGGAAGTCCTTAAATTGGGCTAAACATGTGTTATCTGAAGGATGCAAATGGCTTGTTGGAAATGGTCGCACCATTAACTTCTAGGAGGACAACTGGCTGGAGAATGTTCCTCTCAAGACTATCTTCCCTACTATCTACAGAGACTCTGTGTCCAAATATGGGACTAAGGTGAGAGATTATTTCAATTTGGATGATCATTTGGGTCAGTGGAAAACCATATCTTTGGATCATTCTAACAGCTTAGAGATCTCTTCTATTAACAGCAAATTAAGAGGAGTTATTATTAATAGAGAGATTCCTGTTGAAGATAGCTTATACTGGTCTAAGGAAGAAAATGGCATTTTCTCGGTCAAAAGTGCCTACCGCTCCTTCTTTCATGAGGAGATAGGTGATAATTTTAATTGGGGAAGCATATCGATCAAATAATTAATCCCCAAGATTATTATGTTTTGGTGGTTGGTAATCCATGATAAGATTCTTACTGTTGGCAATCTGAACAAGAGAAATTTCCACATGGTTAATACATGTGCTTTGTGTGAATCGGATTGTGAAGATGCCTCGCACCTGTTCCTTAACTGTCCTTTCCTTGTTTCGGTTAGGGAAACCATCCTTAACATCTTTGATGTCAACTGGGTCTTTCCAGACTCCATAAAATTGTTGTGGATCCAATGGTCTAGTGCTTTTAAGAGCCAAGGTCTGAAGTTCTTATGGATTTTCTCTCTATTTCATTTGGCTTGGGAAATATGGAAGGAAAGAAATAGAAGAATCTTTAAAGGGAAAAAAGAGTCCCATGTTAAAATTGGAACCCTCTGTGTGAGATCCATTCTGACTAACTTTTCTATTTTGAACTCCCAAAAGAAGTCTTTCTCTCAACAGGAATCTTGTCTCTCCATGAATTGGGGTCTGAGACCTTCTACCCTTAGGCCCCCGGGCCTAAGCCCTAGACTAAATGGATGGGTCAAACCTAGCAAGCACTGTTTAAAATTAAACTTTGATGGTGCCTCCAAAGGTAATCCTGGGCGTGTTGGCTATGGTGGGGTCTTTCGTGATTCTGAAGGAAGTTTTATTCTTGGATACTTCTACAATTTGGGCACTCAAACAAATAATGTTGCTGAAGTTGTTGGGGTCTTTTGGGGTCTATCTATAGCTCTTCAACACAACTTTGTTAATCTGGAGGTGGAAGGTGACTCCCTGAACATAATTAACATCATAAATAAGGAAGGTCCCATCTCTGTTGCCAATTTTAACTCTATTAAGAGTATTAAGCAAATGGCCCATTCTTTTAATTTATCTCCTTCAAACATGTGTATAGGGAAGCTAATGCCGTGGCAGATTTCTTTGCTAGCATGGGGGTTAATGGGCATGATTTGACACTTTTGAGGGAGATGGAAATTCTCGATCCCAAGGTGCGGGCACACTTACTAAAAGACACTAATGCCCACATATAGAGTCTCTTCATGGGGGGGCTATCCTGTCATGATTTTTTGTTGTATGATGAATTTGCATTTATTTCTTAATTATGAGAAGATCAGGGTTGTGATTTGTATGTATTTTTGGAGAACTTTATCTAGCAACCACTACTGTAGAATCATTTTGTGGTGTGCAGGTAAGCTCTTGGCTCTCTGGTTTCTGAGTCGTTTTGTGAAGAGGCCTTTGTTGTTTAGTGGTATGGGTGGGGATCTCGTCAGGACTAAACCTGCTGACCTCATTGGGGTCACTCCCGATGTTGTCCCTGTTTGATAGCAAGGGTTTTACCCCTTTTCTAAAAATCTTGAAGGGCACTACGAGAATCTCAGCAAAGACTTTGCTAGCGCATGGAAGGTGAACAAAAAAGGTGTTGTTATAGAGATGAAAGGGATCAGTCTGGAGATCACTATGGATTCAATGGCTAAAGTTATGGGCATTCCAGCGGTGGGTAGGGAGGTCTACAAACCGAAGAAGGAAGCCTCTGAAGAACTGAATTTGTTTCTTAAAGGTAATGAGAATCTCACCTCCCATTTTGTTGGCTACCTTAGAATGTCTTTACCTAAACCATTTGACGAGGTGGCTCTCACCTTAATTCAATTCTTAACCCTAGAAGGCCGCCATAAATGTATCTATGCTTACCACCTCCCAATGCTAAACCATTTTAGACGGGGGCAGGCTTTTAGTTTCCCCTATTTCTTGTATGGTTCTCTGTGTGCCTCTGTTCCGCAGTTTAAATCACGTAGGATCTTTGTCCCTCTCCACCAAGGCTTTATCCTTGCCCTTGTCAAAAGGGAGGCCCTGGACATTGACAAAACTGGTGCTCTCAAGTTGGCTTTGGAAGCTTATGCGGACGGTTCGGAATCTGATTCGGAGGAGGGTTCAAGTGATGATGAGGTTTCTCTGGATGGCAACACAGAAGAGGATGAGGTGGAGGTGGTTGCGGCCCAAAACCTTCAGGACCTGAAATCTAAGCAGACCCCGAACACTAAGCCGAACACTAAGGGTGAGTCTAGCAAACAGGGTGCCCCGACTCCTATAAACGTTCAATTGGAACATCACTATGAAGCTATGGGTCAAGTCGGCTCGATCAAAGGGGACAATCACTTGGCCAGGATAGTTGCTAATATTGATGAGCTCAAGGGGGACATATGGCTCACTAAGAGCTCGGTCCAGCTTCTTTTTAATGATTGGCATAAGATGAGGGAGCAGGTGCAGGAAGCTATTAGCAATGGGCAGGGTGGCGAGATCGAGATCCTAAAGGCCAACTTGGGGGCCATAACCAAGGATATGGATCAGGTTAAAGCTATCCTCCATAGCTATATGGAATGGAGCATCGTGACTGTTAAGTCGACCCTGCTACACCCTCAAACTCTGGGGCAGCTTGCCAATTCTTATTGTGCTGTGGATAGTCAAGGAAGAAGACGAAAGGCGACCTCGGATGGTTTAGACCTGGGCTCTTTAGCTGTTAATATTGAGGCTCTTGCAAAAGAATGGGCTAAGGTGCTGGAGGGGCTTGAAAAAGCCTACAAATGACTTTGGTGCGGGGTGTTCTGTTTTTTCACTATCTCTGTCTTTGGCTGTTAGTTCCTTCGATGTTGTTAGTTTCACTATGGTTTTTTGCTGCTGTTAGTTTCACTATATGGGCTCCTAAGTGCCCTTATTTCTATGAACTTTTATACTATGGTGTTTTGATGTTATTATAATTTAGCTTAATCTGCTCTCATGGAGCTTTCTTGATGTACGGGGTAGGGTCCCCTTAACCCTTTTTTTACCAATAATCAAATATATATATAGTATCCCTTTACACAAAAAAATCATAAAACTCCCTTCCCCTTTTGTTTACAAACATTTCCCATTATCGGAAAATTATTCTCCTTGTAAAGATATTTACTTTTGAAAAATAAAATAACCCCCTTTTTAAAGGAAAAAAACTTTTAAAAGAAAATTGAGATAATAAAAGCCTTGGGGGTCAACCCCTTGACCATTTCAAGCCCAAAGTCTTCACAAAAGCATAGTATCCAATTGGGCTATATAGCCTTTCAAGCAAATATATGACAACTTATTTTTTAATTTTAAAAGTATAGCCTTTTAAATTTAAACAATAAAGTTTTATCCATTTTACGGTTCGCAAAAGTCTTCCACCGCCACATTGGATTGGAAGATTTACTCGCCATGCTGCAAATCAGGGGAGCTAGATCATGTGCGACGCCAAGCCAAATGTTTGAACAGAACCATCAAAGCATAACGGATCAAGAGCTTGTGGAGAGTAAAATCACCACAGTGGAGATCCAGGGAGAGAATTCTACAAGAAATCTCGTAAAGGAGATCCAAGGAGAGAATTCTACAGGAAAGTTGTAATGTCTTTTTTCCCCTTTAAGAGTTACTAATTGGTCTTCTTGTTATTCCTTCTCCATGGCAAGGAAGCGAAGAAGATGGAGGAGAATCTTGAGCTTCTATTTGCATTATTCTTCTAATATTTTATAAAAAAATTTAGAGTTTTTCCCTCTTAATGAGGTTGGCTGGGTTTAATGCCTTTAATAAGGCTTAATGAAAGATTATAATAGTTCATTAAGAGATCGGTCTTTCTAATTGAGCATTGGCGCCAAAAGGAGGAAATAAAAGGGAATTAGAGGCACCATTTGGAGACTAGTCTTGGCGCATTTTCTTATACTCCGGCAAAGAGAGCAAGTTGCTCCTTGGTCATCCACTTGAGGACGAAAACCCTTCATGTGGCTTTGGTGAAGGACGAAAACCCTTCATCTTCATTAGGGATTGAAGAGGAAATCTTATTGGAGAATTTATTTGATATTTCCAGTTATTATATTTATTTTGGGTAGTGCAACCTACCTAGGGTAGGGTTTGAAGACATTGGCAAGGGATTTGACAAATCTGGTTTTCTAATCTTATTTGCCATATCTTTAAAGGCCGGAATCTTGAGTTGCATAATTTTTGAAGACTTCTGTATCTATATTTCATAATTAATTTGTGGCTGCAATTTCCAGTGTGTATTTTATTTTCAGCAATGTGTTTTTCAGTGTTTGTTGTTTATATTGACTTCGAAAAATTCCAAATATCATATATAAAAATATTGGCAAGTTGTGTAATGTTGTTTGTGGTGATTTTGGCATCTTTTTGGGCAAGAATAAGTCGCTGGTTTTGTGTTCAATCGGCTGCAATTTTCATTTTCACATCTGCATTTAGAATATTTAATTAAAACCCTCAAAAGGGTCATTACAATGGTATCAGAGCTCGGATTCTCAAAAGGCCTAGAGTTTCAATGGATAAATTAATTGTCGGCCAAGAAAGACTTGTGGACACCATGGATTTTCTTGCCCTATCTCTCCAAAGGATGATTGGACCTAGTGTTCAAAGTGGTGAAGGTAGTTCGAATGGAGTTATTAATGACAAGTGACCTATGGGATCAACCCGAGGATCGAGTTTGAAACCCGCATTCCTTCCTAGAGAGGAGATTGTTCCAGAAGAAGAAGCAAGATCTATGGGTGGAAGAAATATTGCAGTGAGTTATGAAGAATACATGGCCTTACCAAAAGAGATCTGTGAAGCTATTTCTCTTGCAGAGTTTGTAGGGTTAAATAGAGGAAGATCTAGGCCCAAGCCTAGACATGCCATGCCACAAAAGAGGAAGAGGAGAAGAGCTTCCAAATCGCAATGGTGGAGCAAGAAGAACAAGAACAAGGGAAGACCGATATCCAGCATGAAGGTAAGGATTCTTTGAAAATAAATGATGTTTTTGTGAGTTCTAAAGATTGCATGTGGCAACAAGTTGATGAAATAAAATCAGATTTACATGAGGTTCTTGAGGCCATAAATCAGGATGTTCCGATTGACAGGCATGCTCTTCAAAAGGAGGTCTCACTGAATACTTATGAGGGTTTTCAGCATGCTAGAAATTTCACAACAGCAGTCAATATAGGGCCATTTAATGATGTACATGACTCTAGTAAAAACATTGAAGATGTCCCATGCAAGTATCAATAAAATAGTGTTGAAGACAGAGCGGAAAGAGCTTCATTTGTTGGATTGGAGGTGGGAAAGAAGGTTGATTCCAACTCAGAAATTCTGAGTCACAAGTTTGGGAGTATAGAGGATGTTTCAATGACTCCTCATCCGGCATGGGTAGGTGGATATGTGGTGGACAACCAAAGGTATGATAGAAATCACATTTTATCTTCCTTTATATCACTGCCATACTTATTTCATCATGGGAAAGTTGTTAAGGATCACATTCTAAGTGTTGGTGATGTGAAGAACTTGTGGGTTGACACATGGCATCTAGATATTTCCTTGCAAGGGTACATGGTTTCGGTTGACTTCTTGCATGGTAGAAAGTAAGTCTTTGATATTATTATCCTATGCACATGATTAAAGGAAATTTTGATGAAGGATAATTTTGAAATCATTATGTATGCAAACAAGGATTCTACACTCCAAGAGCAAGGCGTCATGCGTTTGGTGAATGGTGGAGTCACTCATGATTCCATTAGTTATTGCTTGGAATTGATTGGATACACGGTGGATATAATGGATCACTCTAGGCCATGCTCAAAGGAGTATTTCCAACTCCATGATACATTGGAAAATTATGAGGTATGTGTTGATTTCAATTTCATTATCATAGCTGATTTGAATAGCATATTTGGGGTTCAATGGTCGTGCTTGTTGGGAGAGCTCACTCTCAACTATCAAAGCATGAAGATAAGTCTCATAGACAAAGGTAAGAAGATCTCTTTGCAAGGTATGCTTCCGGAAACACTCCTAATTAATTTTTTGGTGGGAGAAGACATTTCATGTGAATCATAATTATGTTCTTTATCCACAATTACAACAGATTGGAAATCATTACTTTCAGTTGAGTATGCAAAAAATAAGTTTTCTCATGATACCTTTGAAGAAAAAATGAGCGGTGAGAAGTACAACGTGATAAGCAAGAGGGATATGATTTGTAACATAAGTATGGAGAACATTATTTTCATATCTCATTTCATCATACTTGCTGATTGGCACAAGAAGGCAGCCATAATGAAGGTTCATTTTCAGAATTTCAAGGTATTATAGGTCACCATCGAAGTACTTTCAGTTATGGTCACTTCAATGGGGAGTGATACGCATATTTTCAGGCCTAGATTGAGCAATTCAAGGAGGTAGTGTGCAGCAGTTGATGGGCAGCTTGGAAATCAGCTTTGGGTGTTCCAAACACCCCACTTGAAGCAACTAAAAGATCTTCTACAACAAGGTAATCTTTCTGGTTCTTTAATTTTGAAACACACTTGTTTGTTTCTTCCTCATTTGTGTGATTATTGAGAAAGAATGGAAAATAGTATGGTGTGCATTTCAGAGAATCATAAGACAGCCCATTTGCATGATATAGGAGTGCCTCACATGCATATTGTTTGGTTGCTTGGGGTCATGATTTGGGTTCCAAAGACCCAACCAATCGTTGGAGAAGTTTGGGAAAATATTTCACTTTGCATTGAGGGTGGAATAAGTATGTTTAGGGCAGCCATTAGAGATGGTAATTTTCAGATTTTCAAAACTCTTCTAATCACCCTTGATGGATGTCCATTTGTTGTCACTTCGTTGGATGATAGGATGCACAGTTTCAGTCATGTGTTGTACAAATTGTGGGAATTATAGACAGCGGTAAGCATGCAGCCCGGAATACTTATTTTGGTATTTCAAGTATTCATTTTTGGGGCAAGGAAGGAGTGCAAGAATGTTGTGTTCGTTGATTTCAATCATGACCGTGTTGATCTTCATTTTCCAGCCCATGTAACACAATTTTTAGTATTCACAAATTTGGTTTTTCCTATGAAATTTCAGTTTGGTAATTGTTATGTTATGGCTATTGGGCTGAGTTTGCAAAAATGAGCTGCCATTTCCAGCCATGAACAGCAGTATGTTTTCATTTTTTGAGAGTATTATATCATGGGAAAATGAGGAAGGAGGATTTCCATTGGAAGAAGGAAAGAAATCAGGCTGTGGTGAGTTATTTTCATATTTGAGTATTCTGAATTTTGAGTGGAAAATGTGTGACTTTAGCAAAGTTTGGGGCAGCATGTTGGTATTTTGGGACAGCCCATGCATGGTTGAGAGTTGTGCAAGCAAAGAAAGAGGATTCGCCATCATTTCCACAAGGCACAAGTGGATGAAGAGGGAGACATCTTTTTTCTACTATGTTTGCTTCATGTGCAAGAATGTCAAAGAAGAAACAGTTAAGAATCATTTGGGATCCAAGTTCTTGCAATTGCTTGAGGACAAGCAACTTTGGGAAGGGAGGACTGTAATGTCCCTTTTTCCCCTTTGAGAGTTACTAATTGGTCTTCTTTCCATTCCTTCTCTGTGGCAAGGAAGTGAAGAAGATGGAGGAGAATCTTGAGCTTCTATTTGCATTGTTCTTCTAATATTTTATAATTTCTTTTAGAGTTTTCCCCTCTTAATGAGGTCGGTTGGGTTTAATGCCTTTAATAAGGCTTAATGAAAGATTATAATGGTTAATTAAGAAGTCAGCCCTTCTAATTGAGCATTGGCGCCAAAAGTAGGATATAAAAGGGAATTAGAGGCACCATTTGGAGACTTGTCTTGGCACATTTTCTTATACTCTGGCAAAGAGAGCAAGTTGTTCCTTGGTCATCCACTTGAGGACGAAAACCCTCTTGTGAGGCCTCATTGAAGGACGAAAACCCTTCATGTGGCTTTGGTGAAGGATGGAAACCCTTCATCTTCATTAGGCATTGAAAAGGAAAGCTGATTTGAAGATCTTTTTGGCATTTCCAGCAGTTATTACTATTTTTTTGGGTGGTAGCGACCTACCTAGGGTAGGGTTTGAGGACATTGGCAAGGGATTTGAAAAATCTAGTTTTGTAATCTTATTTGTCATATTTTTAAAGGCCGGAATCTTGAGTTGCATGATTTTTGGAGACTTTTCTATCTATATTTCATAATTAATTTGTGGCTGCAATTTCCAGTGTGTATTTCATTTTCAGCAATGTGTTTTCAGTGTTTGTTGGTTATATTGGCTTCTAAAAATTCCAAAGATCATATATAAAAATATTGGCGAATTGTGTGGTGTTTTTGGCATCTTTTTGGGCAAGAATAAGTCGCAGGTTTTGTGTTCAGTCTGCTACAATTTTCATTTTCAGATCTGCATTTAGAATATTTAATTAAAACCCTTAAAAGGGTCATTACATAGGGATCTTGATGGAACAACCGTCTGAAGTCACCAAATTAAACACTGCAGTGTTGCAAATCCACATGAGCAAATGACTCCCGTAAAGGGTTCTTGATTTGCCTTCGAACCGAGGAGCAGGTTGCAATTGTCGAAACTGAGATCAATGTTGCCAAATGACTCTATTAGGGCAATTTTTACAAAGAAGTTAAACCTTTTTTCTTTGATATGTTGCTGTAATGTTAGAGTGAGCTATGATGAATCCCAAAAGAAGGTAAGATCCAAACAATGCAATGCTTGGGAGCCTGTAATGCCCCTTTTCAAAAAAAAAATTACCTTTCACAAATTTCCTGATGCAAGTTTCCTATCTAGGCAACACTCGATGAAATTATCTCGAAGCAGCAATGAATTTTATTCTCAATTTTACTTCTCTCTTAGTTTTTTCATAAGATTGAGCTCTTTGACAAAATTGTCATTACCTGAAGCTTTCTCAAAAACTTTAAATATCAATTTTAAACCTTTCCTGGCTCAAATGGTCTAGGCAACAATTAACAAACCCCTCTTGCACATAATTTCCGAGATGTACTTGTGGACCAACTCTTTAGTTCATTTTGGGGGCTATTCAAACTACCAAATCTATACAACAAACTTCAACTCACGAAATATGCAATTATTGAGGATGCTGTTGGCATCCAGATATTGTAGCACTGGTCCGCAATATTGTAGCAGCACAATGCCTTTGTTGAAAAAACTCCGTAAAATCATCTTAACCAACTAGAACTGGAAATAAATGGCAACCTTTTGGCTTGTTCCCTGGATGGAAGTGACACCCACTCAGGTGGGCGGGGCTCTTTGCAGAAATGACTATCATGAGCTCTTAGACTGGCTTTCACATCCTATTGAGAAGATCTATTGAACAATAGAAAGATGCATTAAGTGCTGAGAGGAGTTTGATAACAATAGCAAATTTGCATGCCTTCATGAACCCATACTCTCCCTTTTAAACAAAAGATTTGAATTTCGAGGATTTCAGGCTTTTTGCCTAAATTTGCAGACATTGGATGGCTTCATGAGACTTTTAGTCTCACTACTAAGGGATTAGGCCTGTAATAATAATACATAAGTCTCCCTTTTAGAATTTATGGAAAACTCGTAGTTACTATGACCTTCAAAGTGTTATTATGGCAAAAATTATGCAAGACTAATTATATGACTTAGCAAGAGGTCATAGTGGAATAGGCTGTGGGTCTCTTGATGCATTTTAATCCTGACAAAGTAGGCATGACAAACTCGCCCTTCACTAAAACTTGTTTTGTGGCATTAGTTGATGTGGGATGCTTTTGTAAGGATGCTTGCATCACTTCCCAAGTAGGATCTTCCACTACGAGATTATTAATGCACCATTGATTTTACATTATGCTCTATGTATTTAGACCACAATTTCTCAATCTCTGATGTTTGATTTATTCTATGACATTTGACATTGAATTTTACCAATTCATCATGTAGATTTTTTGCGGATTTGTTAAAGGATATCATGTGGTTGCCCAAGTTCCCTTATTGAGGCAGGAAACAATTTTTACATTTTATTTAATTTTGTTTGGCCATACCCAACTTACCAGGGGAAAAAGCATTGGTGTACCCAATCCCGGTACTGGTACCTAATCTTGCAACTGATAACTTAGCAAATAACGAGGCTTAACATGCTTCTCAGCTCCAGGAGATCCAAAAAACAATTATGTCGATAAGTCTAATATACCTCTAGAACCAACTATTAGGACTCCAACCTCAAAAGTCCTCTCAATAAAATATGGATAAACAGACAATTATGTCAATGATTTCTTTGCTCGTTGGTAGTTTTACCATCATGACTCAATTCCATGACTTGAACTTTTTTTTACAGGTCTCTTGCCCCTAGCACTCTAATGTATGTGATGATCAAATCCACAAAAGTAAAAGCGTCATAACCATATAAGGCCCTAAATGCAATCATACCAATGGACATGTGATGTGATGTATTGTAGCAATGCTCCCCCAGAAAGAGCCATTTGATCCATGTTGTTTACTGTCCTACAACATAAATCCTCAAATATCCCTCAATCCACTTATTCACAATCTCTGCTTGCCCATCTTGTTTAAAGGTGGTAACTAGTACTGGGAGTCAACTTGGTTCCTGTCATATGAAAGAGCTCCTACCAAAATAAACTAAGGAATTTGCTATCTTTGTCACTCACTATGTTTTTAGGCAACCCATGAAGCCTGAATACTTCTTTGAAAAGTAAATCAGCCACTTGTGGTGCCTTGATCTCAGATGATAGGGTAAAGAAATGAACATATTAGTGAGTATGTCAATTACAACATATATACAATCCTACCTTGAACTTTTGGGAGGCCAGTGATGAAATCCATAGAGATGCTCTCCCATTTTTTATTGGGAATTGGTAAGGGCTGCAATACACCTGTTGAGAATACTTGCTCTATTTTGTTTTGTTGGAAGGTAATAGACTCTTTGATGTATTTAAGGATATCTCCCTTGAGTCCTCTCCAATAAAATATCTCTCCAATTTGCTTATAAGCCTTGAAGTACTCTGGTGACCACCAAATGGTGTATCATGCACTGCCATTGAGACTTTAACATTTAACTTTGATTCTGGGATGAGATAAATCCTAACCTTGTAAAGGATGAAATCATTTGCTACCATATACATGTCATCTTGTGTTTTTCCCTCAAGGACATCAGTAGCAAATGCATTCTTTGCATATTTTGCTATTATAGTAACCTTCCAATCATCAGAGATTCAAGACATAGAGCATAAATTTGGTTTTTTGGATAGGGCATCAGCTACAACATTTTTTTACCCTTAATATACTCTATGTCAAAATTATAAGCCTAAAGTTTACTCACCCATTTCTAGTGTCTATCAATCAAATCTCTCTAGTTGAAGAAAAATTTCAAGTTGTTGTGGTCAGTCTTAACCACAAATCTACCACAAACTAGATACTGCCTGAATTTGGCCAAGGCATGCATTATGGCCAACATCTCCTTGTCACAAATTGAGAATCCTTTTTTCCCGACTTCGAGTTTCCGACTATCAAAAGCTATGAGATGCCCTTTTTGCATCAAAGTTGCCCCAATCCCTTCTCCTGATGCATCACATTCTAACACAAATTGAAGAGAAAATTTTGGAACAGCTAACTCATTACCTCCTTAAACTTATCAAAAGCTTCTCATGTTGATTTTGTCCATGCAAAAGCTCCTTTCTTGTTCATATCTATCAAGGGTGTTGCAAGATGTGAAAATCCCTTAGCGAATCTCCTATAATAGTTGCAAAGGCCAAGGAATCCTCTCAACTGTGTCAATGTGGTAGCAGGAGGCCAATCCAAGACCGCTTGGATCTTATGTTGATCCACTTGAACTCCTTGACTACTAATGATGTGGCCCAAGTACCAAATTTTTGTTATCCCAAATTCAATTTCGGACTCTTTTGCAAAAAGTGTTTATTGCTCTAATATACCCAGAATTGTGGCCAAATGCCTCAGATGATCTTCCCAAGTCTTGTTATAAATTAGAATATCATCCACAAAAACCAAAACAAACTTTCTCAAGTGCTCCCAAAATACCTTATTCGTGCATGAATGGAAAGTAGCCGGTGCATTTTTCAAGCCAAAAGGCATGGCCAAGACCTCATAATGCCCGCAGTGACACCAGAAGGTTGTTTTGTGTATATCCTCATCCCTCACACGAATCTAATGATATCCTAATCTCAAATCAATCTTTGAGAAGTACACAGCTCCATGCAGGTCGTCAATCAATTCATCAATCACATGGATGGGATATTTGTTTTTGATGGTTTTTATAATGTCCTTTTCTAGGGCTGAAATTGAAAATAAGGGTTTTGGCTCAAACCCAAAAGACAACTTCTGATTTTTATTACAACCATCAGTCAATCACTTTAACCTTAGAGGAACAAACTGAAAATGGCATTAGCAACAAAGAGAAAACTGAATATTTATGACAGCAAAGGAACGCAGATAGTACCACTTAGCCCTAGCGATGAACCTGATTTTCTATTTCCTATGGCAGCAAACTGTATGGACTTTTCAAGACAATATTCTCATGCAATATAGACTAAAATTCAATATAGAAATATCCCAAACACTTCAGAAGTCCAGCAAGATGAAATCTGGAGCAAATATATATCTCATAATTTTAATTCAAGTGCAAACACAGCTGAAACTTCGAAAATTCATAACTCCAATACTCGGAGTTTCAACACAAACAAATCCTCAAAATGATCTCGGAGAGACCAGATATCAAGTAAAAGTGAAATCACAATTTTCCAACCACGGAAACCCCTCCAAAAGTGATCCCAAACTTCCCAGGTGGGTAGATCAAGTGTAGGAAGGGTGCCAATACCCTTGAACGTGCTCTAGCTAGAGTAGAAGTGCCCTATGCACAGATAAACACCTTGTTCTTCCAGAAATCTGCAAATGAAGTCCACTTGTGACTCCCGAATGAAACCACCAATGCACACAAGAGGGTTTCATCCTCAATAGGTAACCAAGGAAGGGGTTCCGTCCTTCAATGGCAAGAAGAGAAGCTACACTAGCTCCAAATCCAAGTAAATGTCAAAATGATGAATGATAATAATCCCTCTCCTCCATTTGAACATCCTTATCTACCCTTCTTTGGCGCCAAGGATGAATTAGAAGATCAATCTTCATGATTGACCTCTTAATGAAGGGGGAAGTGCGCTTTTAGTCTTCACTTAAGAAGAACGACCTCATAAAAGGAAAAGAGTATTTCTTTATCTCCATTGTAACTCTCAAGAAGACCGGCCTTAATGAAGGAGAAGACAAGTGCCTTTTTGCTGTGTCATTCACCTATCACTCCAAGCCTTAATTAGTAATCAAATAAATACGATCACTTACAATTATGACAATGTTCACTTCCCTTGCTTTCCTTCCTTGAATCCTATGGAAGGTGGAATGGCCCAAGGCCTTCATAGCGACTAGCGTGGAAAAGGGTACATTACAGTTTTCTTGTTCAGGGCTCTGTAATCAATACACATCTGCATAATACCATCCTTCTTCTTCACAAGGACCACTAATAACGCAAATGAGCTAGAAATAGGCCTGATATGTCCCATCTCCAAGAGTTCCTTGATGGCATTCTCAATCTCCTCTTTGTACATTCTTGCATGATAGTAGGGAGTAGTAATGATGGGCTTAGATCCTAGTTCCAAATGTGCTGAAATCCTCTATTAGGTGGGAGACCTGGAGGCAAATCGCTAAACACCACATTGTGTTTATTCATGATTTCCTGAATATCAGCTTGGTGACTGTGTTGCTTACCCATGGATGAATTTTTAGGAATCATTAAACAACTTGTTGCCCGTGCCACGTCTCTTGCAAAACATTGTCTCCTTTCTTTTAGCTATGACCACCAGTGGTGATCCATTTGAGAGGCCTCTAAGCACCACATCTTTCCCTTCAACTTTAAACTTAAGCTCCGTAGTTTGATAATTCTCTAAAAACTCACCAAGGGAATGCAGCCATTGAACACCCAACACCATATCAGTCTCTTCTAATCCCACAACGTAAAAAACATCACATACCTTATGGTCTCCCAAAGTGATGTTGAGTTGCCAAATTATTTAGGTGCAGGGGATGGTGAAACCATCAGCAACAATTATATTAAAACCTTCCAAATTCTCTAACGTTTAGTCCCCTCTTAACCACCTGACCTTCAGCAATGAAGTTGTGGGTAGCCCCACTATCAATGAGCACCGCAATCCATTGTCTGGCTAACACTCCACGGAACCTGAATGGATGATATCTACGTGCTCCTGAAATAGTTGCAAGAGTGCCCCCATTTGTGCCCTCATCCTTAATCTTTTCACGTTCGTGCTCTTCCCTTACTATTTGTGGCTCAAGTTCTTCATTATCAGTGTCAACATCAGATATCACCTCTATGTAGTGAACTTGGCATTTGCTAAGGCATCTATGAACAGGTGCCCATGGATCCTTGCAAGTGAAACAAAGATTCTTCCTCCTGAGAGATCTTTTTTGGATTCTTCTTCCTTGTTCGATCTTTGTGGCACATCCATCTGATGAAAACCCCCCTTTTGGAAAGGTTACTTTTGCTACACCAAAGGTAGTGTTTTTGTATAGAGTTTATTCTTGGGCATTGAATCCACCAATGTGAGAGCTCTCTTAATGGCATCCTATAAGGAGGGTGGATCAAAAGCTTTTACCCAACCTTTGAGTGGTTCGGTTAAGCAATCCATGAACACAACAATGAGCCTCGGAGATATCAGGAACCATGACCAATAGACTCTGGAACTCTGCCACATAGCTATCCATTGTACCATACTATCTCAACTATGTTATGTCTCTAAAATGGATCTCAGTGCCTTTCCTGTTAAATCTCTCAATGAGCCTCTAGATGAATTATTCATGTGTTGATGAGGTTGTCCCTGGGTCACTAGACCATGGTACCACCACTCGTGTGCTATTCCCTCCAAATGGAGTGTGGCAAACTTAATGGCCTCTTCTATGGGGTTCAATGAGGAATGCATCTAGTTTTTGCACCCAAGCACGAGCTTTACATTTGTTAGACCCATCAAAAGCTGGAATAATTAGCTTACCTAACCTTCATTGTAAATCCTTGTGAGGTTAGTTTGTGTTTGATCTTCTCTCGTTTTTATGCCCATTCTTCATATTCAAACTATAGAAATTTGTGAGAGGCATCTCTGCATGGAAATTGGGTCCAAGTGCTCTATACTCATCAAACAAAGCTACAAAATTATCTTTGTTTGGATTTTGTTCTTCTTCTAGTTGTTCCTTTCCTCCCTGAAGAAATTTAGGTTGGAAGGGCCTAGGTGTTGATCTAATCATTGTTCTCTTATTACCCGAAGTACTACCTTCACCCGCAGGGGTTTGGGTTGGTCTTGGTACGTTAATATTTTGCATTGTTTGTAATAACTGAGCCATGAGGTTTGTCGTTTGTTGTTGTCCTTGACTCTTGTTAACAATTGCATTGTATTGGATATCTGTTTTTTCATCATCAATTAGCACTTGCTTTCCACTTTCACCCATCTCCTCTACCTCTTCTGCTTCTATTTTTGTTCCTTGGTTTTACAACCTCCTTCTTCCCCTCTAGTAAAATTTGATTGCTCTATGGAATGTCTCTTTTGGGGGGGGGAGGGCTCAAGAATTGGCAAAAAGCTCACAAATCAGATTTACAGCCCTGTTGTTATAACCCTGCAAAAACTGAATTTCAAACCCTTCCTAGGGCAGCGACTTCCCTAGGTGAAAACAGCCCTTCAAAGAGGGGTTAAACCTTGCAAAAATCCTTCCAAACTTATGCCAAAATTAATAGAAAACCCTTAGCAATCAATTGCTGCTGTTAGAAATCAGAATTGTTTGGAATTAATTAATTGCAGAACCCTAACCAGAGAACATCCTCAAGCTTGTAAAAAATAGTAGAACGCCACCAAAATTTATCAAACTCGGAATCTTGGCCTTAAGAATTATAAAGAATAGGATAGTAATTTTAGATTTGTCATAATTGCATCATACATATCAATTTCCACACCAAGATAGGTCACTCCACTCTAAACAAAATATAATTTGCACCAAAGAGGCAACACATGCAAGAGAAAGATACTTTATTTCCTTTCAAATCAGCTTGCACACCAAAAACCTCGTGAATGGTTTTCGTCCTTCACAAGTTTCCCAACCAAGGGTTTTCGTCCTTGAATGAGATCCTCAACCCAAGGGGTTTCGTCCTTGAAAGAGAGAGTAAAAGGGCTTCACTCGCCAACTTTCACCAAAATATGAATAATCACCAAACATAATAACATAATGGCCAAGCAACCTCCTTAAATAGCCATAAGGAGTGCTTATTAACATGAGAAATGATGGCTGACCCCTTAAGTAAGTGTTTTTTTAAAAATTCAAAGGGTATTTGGAGCATGCATGCTCATAATAGCTTTATTACTAAACTACTTAAGTTTCTCTATTGGAGCGCAAGGCTTCCAATAGGATAAATGATAATAAATGAAAACAATTATCTAAACAACAATAAAAACATAATTCAAATCTTCCCCTTGTTTTTCTCCTTAGACCCATGGGGAGAGAATGGGTTAAGGTTTTCAAAAATTAGCCTCCAAAAAGGGACATGACACTCTATCACTAGGCTGCATTAAAAGTTACTCTCAAACCCACAGGCTAGTAGGATGTTTGCTCTTATACCACTGTAATGTCCGTTTTTAAAAACTGTATTATCTCTACAAATTTTATGAGTTTCATATCTAGGAAACACTTATGAAATACGAAACAGCAATGAAAAATATCAATATCGGTTATTGAAACCTTTACATATAACATAAACATAAGCCAAAACTGTCATTTCCTGAATGCTGGACAGCAGCATTAAATATTAATATTAAATTGTTTATATCAAATGGGTAGCAACGATTCAACAAACCCTTTTTGCATATAATATACAAAGATGTACAGCGGAAATCTTTGGTTCATTTTATTATTTAAACTACCAAAATGAATAGCAAGCCCAACTCACGAAATATGCAGTTGTGAAGGTACTGTAGCATAGGTACGGAATACTGTAGTGGCGTTGTAGCGAGCTGAATATATCTAAATATCCTCCTTAACCAACTGGAACTGGAAATAAACTTCAATCTTTCAACTCAAATGTGATCCCTAGATGGAATCACCTCAAAGGAGAAGAGGGTTTTCGTCCTCGAAATCTTTGCACTCCTTGGGTTTTTGTCATAGGAGAAGATATTGAACATGTAGAATGCTCAAACTCTGAAACAGGGTTTGATAACAATAGGGAATGAAATGTCTTCTTCCTCGAAGCTCTTCTTTTTATGATTACCCTTTTAATTTGAATTTCCTTCTTCACCCAAAATTTCTTCCACAAGTGTCTAGAAACACTTTTAATAAAACATTACATTAGGCCCCTTTATAATTATAACACATAATTCGCCCTTTTACAATGTTATAAAAATAAAGTTGTGTAATATCCCTTTTGGCGCTAAATCTAAACACCAAAGGAACTAGAAACAAAACCAAATAGTAAACTAAAACAAAACTGAAATTAAATTCTCAAAACCCTAGCAGCGAGTTGCAAATATATTTTTATGATAGCAATCAGCCACAAAATTTGCTGGGAATAATATAGAAACCCTTCAAAGTATTATTTTTCAATGCGGGAATTAATTGCAAGATAAAGTACCGGAGAATATATAAAAAAAATCCGATTTAATATCAGCTGGAAATTAATTATCAACGGCAACAAATACCCTTTAATAATATGGTTGGAAATGAAGAATTCCAAGCCCAAACTCAAGTACAAATGAAGATTCCAATTGCTAAAAATAGGAGGAACACAATGATGATTGAATTTGAAGTTTTCGTGCCCTTAAACATCCCAAACTCCACCTTAGGGCAGGTCGCCACCCTTTGAAAGGGATGGAAATGCCTTCAAAACTGAATTCAACTCAATGCAATCTCTGTATGAGATCACCCTTTGCAAGTTTGAGGGGTTTCGTCCTCAAACTAGCTCACTATTGAGAGGTTTCGTTCTGAATAGGCCTACAAAGAGGGTTTTCGTCCTCAATGGATGAGAGAGAAAGAAAAGCGAGCTCCAACTCTACGAGAATAAATTCTGAAAGCATGCATAAACATCTTCCAAGCCAAGCGACCCCTTTAAATAGCTAGAGGTGGTGCCAAAAACCAAATAGAATCTTCCTAAAGATGACTGGCCTCCTTAGAGATATAATAGTTCATTTTTCTTTAAATTTTCCATTGGATTTTCACCTTTTTCCCAGCCAACCTTACTATACTTAGAAAATTAGTTAAAAATAATGCAAAGCTCATAAAAACAATTGAAAATCGTGACATTAACTTCCCTTGCTCATTCCCTTTAGCCCACAGGAATTGGAATGGGCCCAAGGTCTTCAAAGAAAACTAACGTTGAGAAGGGGACATTAAAAGTTACTAGGACAACTTAAAATATTATTATTAAATGATTTCCCTAACTTTATCCTTTAGCCTACGGGAAATAAGGAATAAATAGGCTACGGGTCTCCCAATTATTTTAATTCTGAAAAGGGGACATGACAATGTCGATTTGGTTTCAATGCAATGCCAAAGATCTAAAACACAAAACCCAATATTGATGTCACCC
Source organism: Taxus chinensis (assembly GCA_019776745.2). Taxonomy (NCBI): domain Eukaryota; kingdom Viridiplantae; phylum Streptophyta; class Pinopsida; order Cupressales; family Taxaceae; genus Taxus; species Taxus chinensis. The sequence continues at coordinate 321,914,152 of CM034156.1, read as the reverse complement.
AATGCAATGAAGAGATCGATGTAGCCAAGACTATAACGAGTTGGGGTTGATTCCAATGCATTGTGCATTTAGTTTGTTACAAATAATCTATTATTGCTCACATTATTGGTCAGTTTAATATTTGTTTAACATAAACTTGTATGAGTGTGTGTAAATATAGTGGTGAGTTATAACAACTCATGTAATAAGGAGTTTGTGAGAGATTTAGTGGGATAGAGGAAAATAAACAGAGTCATTTATGGGGTAAGTAATTAATCAATCTCCTAATTTATTTTGTAATTGTTTGAAGAAATAAACAAAGTTGTATTGTGTGTTTTATTTGATAAAACTCTGACCAAACTTTATATTTGGAATCAGAGCAGTCTGGTCTAGTTCCTGTAATGGAGAAATATTTGTGTGTGTAGGGACAATTATAAATCCATGTTGTCATGTGGATGGATTTTATCAATTTGTAAACTCGTATATTGTATAGATAGTTTTTGTTTGCCATAGGTTATGAAAAGAGGTGTGGATTTGTGTCAGAGGCGTAGCATTTAATAGAGGCTCTACCAACAGCAAGGAATAACATAGTAGGTGCTTAAAGACGCTTTTCCTATATAAAGTGAGTTCAATTCATATTCTATCCTCGCAACATTGAGTTGCACTATCAATATTTACTACTTTATAGCTCTACAATCCTGCAATTTCGTTAGAAAGCATATCTCCTTTAGCAATGTCTTATTCTTCAGCCATTTCCCTCTCAACTTCCACCCTTGACTCGGCCAACATTTCCTTCTCCATATAAGCATGAGGATAATTAGCTTCCTGGACTTGTGCACTAGCAATTACCATAACCTCCTTGCCCTCAACTACATCAATCATATTGATGTTGGCTTGATTTGGACAATTGCCATCACTATGGTTCCCAAGCCCACACCATGTACAAATACCTCCATTGTTATTTTGATTAGACCAATCTCTTGTGAAATGGCCCCACTCATTACAGCCCTAACACTATATAATTGGTCATCCCTGGGAGTGGTATTGAATCTGACTCCTGTCAATGCTACTTTTTTTATGTCAGTAATATATTGGTTGTATGGTGGGTGGTGTCGATTGTTCCCATTTTGAGAACACTTCTTAGCCGCTCTTATTTCACAAATTATATAGGGAAATCCTTGATTGCGTGCCCTATAATTTAATAAACCTCACAGAGCATTTTCTTTGGGAAAATCATCTTGGTGTGAACCTCTACCTTACAATCGATAGACCAAAGATCCTTTCATTCATTCTTACTATCTCCTTGAGTTCCTCAAGGCTCGCAACAATCCAACTTCATTATCATCGTTGGAGTCAAGGTCATATTCTTCGACTCTTCTCAAGCACAAGGATGTCTTATTGTTGCTTTCAATGTACATGGCTTGATCGTATGTTTCTTTGTAAGATGAGGGTGGAACCACAAATGGAGTCAAACATCCAAAGATTTCAGCCATGATCTCTTCATATTGCATCTCCAACTCATTAACAACATAATTGAAGTCCAAGCCAACTACGATGATAATACCATTGGTGAAGACGCATGTTATAAGACGGTCCCAGGCTTGGGTGTATGGTAATGTTGAAGATGCAAGGTTGTACAACTAAGGCATTGTGAATTGGGCATACATAAGTGTAAGATTGTTGAGGCGTGTAGATGGGTATATAGCCTTCCAACGTAAAATGAGGCTTGCAAAGGGGAATGTACAACTTCCTTTTGAGGGGGATGTACGATAATGACCTGAAACCCTTGGGCAATCGTATTGTTGCATGTAGGAGTATACAACTGCAAAGGAGGACATACAAGGTTCAGTGACAGGTTGGGCATATGATCTAAATTGTTGATCATATGGCGTTAAGGGAGATGACCGAGGTTAGACATACATTAGAGAAGTGTACGGAAGAGCTATATGTAGCTACAACAATAAGCATTTATCAACATGGGTGTTCAGTAAAGATGTTTTTGGACACAAAGTTCACATACCTAGACTAGCCAAAACCACCGCCAACGGTAGTATTTGTCAAATTTCGGCCTAGAATATCCATATGCCATAGGTTTGGGCATGAAGCATACAATAATGCACCTAATGTCAAATGGTGTCCCGTCGGGTGATGGGGAGAACAAAAAGCAAAAGAATAAATCCAGAGTCAAGCCCACATTGTCAGGTAACCAAATGATTTATCTTATGCTCTTGATGATGGTACAGCTAGAATTTCGGCCTAGTATTTCTCAATTTTGATTTTGAGCTCAAAATTGCAATGGTAAAGCTACAGCCATGCTTGGGGCAACGTGAATGGACCTTTAAAAGTCTATCATATGAAGGGGAATTTTGAGGAGAATGCAAGCAAAGGCAGAAAGCTAGTCCACATATCTATGAGGCATGATGGAGAGGTTATCGGAACCTTGGTGGAAGCTCTTGTTTTCCTTAATAAGTTTATTTCATGTGCAGGTATAGATATAGAAAGGGAAGAACAACTGAGTTTGTTTCCCACCCAAGCAAATGGTGGTGCATATGGGATTGCATCTAAAGATGGAGAGTTTTCAATCCTTGTATGGTTACCTACCGCTTCTACATCAATCACATTATTGAAGCTTGCATGGGTTTGTCATGTATCATTTCTATATTGTTGGTCATAATATTTTCAGTCATGAACAGTTGTACACTTGTGCAATTTAATAGGGTTTCCTTGCATGGTAATGATAGTGGAGAGGCTCCACTATTGAAGACAATCCTCCCAGTCATCCTAGTGTTGATTTGGATGGAATTCCAAGTGACTCGTGGCTGTTATGACTTATTTTCAGCTTACATGCAAGTTGTGTTGTGCCATAATTTGGAGGGATCAGCCCACGGTAACATTATGGGACCCCTTGAAACTCAAGGCTATAGTCATGGAGCAAGTGTATGGGATCCTTCATCACAAGAGAAGAGCAAATAGGTACCTCAGGAACACGGTAATGAGCACTTGGAGCAGCCTTTGGCCTTAAGGGAGTGTATGAAAGATGTTCTCATGCTTTCAGTAGAAGGCTTCATGGGGGGAGAGCATACAAATGTGGGTGATGGATGGAATAGACACCATGGTCATTATGGGCAGAGGTTGTTCCACTTGACAACTATGAGATTTAGTTGTTTGGGTATGATGGTACTTGGGCATTTGGGCTTGTGTTGGCAAGAGTTCTTTCATCTGACAGGTATAGGATCCAAATTATTGGAGCATCCAAGCTTGCAATTGCTTGAGGGCAAGCAATTTTGGGAGGGGTGGATTGTAATGTCACCTTTTCCAAGCTAGTTCGATTTGAAGACTTTGAGCCCATTCCACTTCCTGTGGGAAAGAAAGAAATGAGCAAGGAGAGTAATTGTCATGTTTTTTAGTTATTTTTGTGAGCATTGCATTCCTCTTTAGTAGTTTTATATATAAAGTCAGGTCAACTGGGTTAAGAAGATGAAAAATAGAAGAGAAGGATCCTTTATGAGATCGATCCTATTTTGGGGGCATTTTAATTGGTTTTGGCACACATCAATGTATAAGAAGGGGTTGTTCGGCTCATTTGTGCATCATCATTTTGCCTACTATTAACATTGCATGGTTTTTAGGCTGATTGCTCAACTACTACCACTTCAAGGAAAAAATCCTTTTGTATGGCCAACAAGGAGGATGAAAACCTTGTTTGATTAAAGAACGAAAACTTTTCAATTCATTGAGGATTCTCCATCCCTAGGTTTCCAAAGAGCTTCAAGAAGATTGATTTTGCAGATTTTCAGCTAGTGTTTGATTCTACAGTGATTTTCAGCCCCTCTCCTAGGAGAGAAACCCACTTTGTGGAGGAGTTCGGGGATTTCTAGGGCATGGCAACATCCAACTCAGCTATCATTGCATTCCTCATATTTTTAGCAGCCGGAATCTATATTTGGACTTCATTTTGGGCTTGGAATCTTTCATTTCCAACCACTTTTGTAAGGGTGTTCACTACTGTCATTACTTTAATTAAATAAATTCCAGTTGGGGTTTGAAGGTATATTTCTTGGTTAATAATTGTTCTAAAATATTGTTAAGTTGCCCTACATGTTTTGATGGTGTGAATGGTGCATTTTTTAAGATATATTGCATTTTTCTTACTGTTAAAAAAATTCCGACTGATGTACCTTGCTGTCCTAATTTTCAGTTGGCTGCCATAATTTTCAGTTTACTTTCTATTGGATTTTTTGCAATTTCCCTTTGTTTTCAGTTAGAGCCCGGAAAGGGACATTACATGTGGTTGGGAGGCACTACAACTAAAACATTTATGTGTCTATTTGCCTTCCATATTGTAATACATCTCCTACAATGCAATATGGGAACCTCCAATTCTTCAGCAATTAACTTAGGCAGCTTTTATTTTTTGGGGGATGAAGTTGATGGAGTAACCATGGCTCTGGTTATGGGTTGCTTAAGATGTGGCTCTTCGGGTACGATTCTCCTCTTTAAGAAGGTCTCTACTAGACATTCCTTTGCTCTATCCACACAAACACATCCCTATGCTCAACCTTTCCTTTGGCAAGGATCCATACACTATATTGCTCTCCATCAAGTCCCGTTTTTGTGCTACTCCCTCCAACTTCTCATTTGGACTGCCCCGGTCTCTTTCTGTTATTCTCTTACAACACCCTCCAACCCAACCTAGTTGACAAGGTCTGCACTTTCTTCCTTTGAAAGGGGCTACGGCTATCTCAACCCACTCATTACTCATGAATGGCGTAGGGTCCACGGGTTCCAGTTGGTTCTGTTCTTGGTTTCAGCTCCAGCTCTGTCTTCGACTTCTACTTACATACTTCGCTTGATGGATTTTTGGAATTGGCTGCATGTTGCAGCCTTTGTTGTCTTTCTTGTTGCTCCACCAATTAATAGACTGTATAACTTCTTGGTCGCCTCCATTGTAGTGTTGTTTTCTTTTCCCGCCTTTGTTCAGGGTCAATGGCATTACTTAGATCTCATGTGGCATCAATCATCTTCTCCTTTACATCTCCTCTCTTTGTACTGTTTTAAGATATTTTGTCATACTTACGGTTATATTTGGGGCAAAAATGTTATATGATGTATTGCCTTGTCCTCAATGGTTATTATCAAGTATCGACCAGCATTCACTTAAACCGACTTTCATTGACCTGACATTCTTTAATGGCACGACGCTAGAATGTTTTTAGAGAAACTACACTACCATAGAATATCAATCACAGGATGGTAAATGTGTATCACATTACAGCATAGAAGAATATGATAGCAATCAAAGATTTATTCAAAGGTAGTGCTCAATACAAGTTCAATACAAGGAGGACCTGGTACTCAACACCTAACACCAACAGACTTTTATTTCTAAGACAAATGACTTAACAGTTGTTGGTTGACACAACCGAACATAACCAATAAGATTCATTACAAGCTACCTAACACCAATAATACAATCATTAACCACATAACAACAATGGCCACTAAAATACGTAATCAATAAGATGTTGATAACCGTGATAATACTAATATGATGATCTACATTGATCCCAAGAAAAGTTATACCAGCCTCTCAAAACATATTAGCAGAAAAAATGGCTCAAGAATACAAATTGCATCAAAAAGAAAAAGCAATAATTGCATCATATTAAGCAAGCAAAATTTGAGGATCAATTTTGTTTAGATGGAATGTTGATTTCGTATTTAAAACCATTTTAGGACATAAAATTAGTCTTGATAACCAATAGTCTTCTTAAATAATAATATCCTAAACAGTATTAATCAACATGATATGCCCCGTGTCATAAGTCATTATGCAGCCCCTAAATAGCAGTCCATGGTGGTTGAGTCAGTTTCTCAGTGCTTTATATAGTCGTGGTGAACCTTGGGCGTGTCATTAGTCCTTTTAAATCTCTTCACATACTTTTCCACTAGAAAAAAAATATTGAACATAAAACCTATTTCAACGTGTTTTCCCTTAGTTTGTAATAGTTTTAGAGTGATAATCAATGCATTTATGAATCTCACATGATTGCAAGAAGCATAACTGTATAAGCCCTTGGGAGTTCTATTTTTCAATGACCAATCTAGGAACTTCCTCAGTTTCAACACAGTTGTCAATTCTAAGAGCTGAAATCAATATATAAAAACATTATATGAATATCAAGTTAAATATTAATGGACATATTGCTCCAGAACAACTGTCCCTTTATATGTTCATATGTTTATACATACCCACATACACGATGAGGGGATACTCTTGAAAATGTACATTCTGTCTTCTAGATTTGTGCTAGTTAATTGATAGCATTTTTAGAATATATTTTCCTCTAGAAAGAAATTGTTGGAAAGAGCATCTTTATTTCAGGGAACCAAAAGGAAAAAAGCGAAACATCCTAGGAACCGTCTAGCAATAGTTCCGCATTCTCAAATACATTAACTTGAGACAATGCACTCCTTTTCTGAACTAGTAGTATATGAAGTTCTAACCAGTGGTTGACGTAAACTTAGGTTGACTTGTAGCAGGCGCAGCTAAGCATATATTCATCAAACTGGCAACATCTAGTGACTTAGAGTGTTGAATATTCTGTGATATATTCACTGAATCATCAACATTTTGCTCCAGCACTTGTGTTCTTTGTTGACGCTTACGTTGCTGAAAGTACTGGTGCTGCCTGCAAAGATTCCAATTTGTCAATTGAACTACTTAACTGGTGCACTGTTTTTTCTTCAAACTGCTACCATTTAAAAGACAAAATATATTCTTAATCCTATTCAGGTTGAGATTTTCCTCCCTGCGTGTATAAACAATACAAATGGCTATGGATAAATGTTAATAATAGGTGTTGTTTCTATGCATTCCTTTAATTTTTGTCTTATCTAGATAAACTAAGAGAATATGTCAAGAGTAAATTGCTCGAGCCATTTTCCTAAATCATTTCTTGAAATAATATTGGAAGACAGTGCTTGTGATTAATGCATAAAAGATGTTTTTTTATAAAAGTCAATTTTTATAAATCCTTTTCATGAATCAATTTTTGAAAAGCTTTCACAAAAATTCTAGAAAGAAAGCTGGAACATTTGCGGGTTCCAAACGCATAATCCTAAGAACAAAAAGAACCCCATTCAATTGGAAATGTCATTTTGTGCTGGTTGTCTTCAATAAATTTTGCTTGGTTGTATCAAGAGAATTGTTTTATAAAAGAATAAGCTTATGTATTGTATGAACCTCAATGATTTCATTCAAACTAGGGTAGGGAAAGAATAAGGAACAGTTTCTTTCTTCACCATAGGATAATCTGCATAGATTCTTATCATTTTTACGATGAAAAATTAGCTTTTGGAAAGAGATTGTACGAAAAGAAGACATTTTGGGTCTCCCTTGAGATACAGCATCAAGATGAGAATGCTGAAAGATTACAGATCTTCACCTCCTTATATAGAAAACTTCAATACAATAACATGAAGGTAGGATGTATCATAGAAGTAATTAAGAGTGCTCACATTAATGAAAATTTGGGAAAAAATAAATAATCTTTAATGTAAGTCTCATTATTACTAACTATTGATTACTACATTGGAAAAAATTCAATAATCTTGAATGTGAGTCTCATTATTACCAACTATTGATTACTAAATTGGAAAAAAATCAATAATCTTGAATGTGAGTCTCATTAGTACCAACTATTGATTACTAATTTGGAGAAATTTCAATAATCTTGAATGTGAGTCTCATTAGTACTAACTAATTAATACATTAGAAGCTGTTTCTTGGATTCTAAGTCCATAAATAACACACCTCCAAGCATTTTCCTAAACCAAGACTGTCATCCCCATTCAAATTTTTTGGTCTCAGCAATTTCAACGTCTCTCAAACATCGCTTAGTCAGGTGATTCTCTGTGGCAACATCTTTTACTTTTGTGATGCAAATCTCATGAGTTTCTGAGGAGTGCTCTGCCAAAGCTGACGTTACTATCTTGTTTGGCAGAATAAATGCTGCAAGTTCACATAGCCTAGTTTGGACTGCTCTCCTTGCCTCTACTATGTATGTAGTCCACATGAGCATCAAATTAGATATGCCCCACTATTATGACTCAGATCAACTGGATCCTTAGTCAATTTTAGCACCTTCTTAAGAGTTTTGAGGGAGAAAATGTCATCTTGACCTTACCTTTCTTTAGGATCCTGGCTAATTTATCAGAAATCCAAGCGGTTACATTTTTCAACATGTGATAATCTACATAGATCCTTATAATTTTTTAGTTCTTTGGCTTAAGTGCCAAACAACTCCCCCATTTTTTACTTTTTATAAAAAACAGTCACCCATTATATTGATAAAAATATTGGATTACATACTCTATCATGACAAGCATGGAAGCTATTAGCCATATCTCTAGCACTATAAACAAAAAGAACAATATGAATAATCGTTGAGAAGAGTCAAGGTTTATGATTTTCCTGATTTCTTCTTGTATCTTAGTTGACCACCAAAGGGGAGGTAGCCCATAACAGATGATGTCCTTGTTGTCAAGTGCCCAATTAGCCAGTCCATCAGCAACCTTATTATTTTGTCTAGGGATGTGGGTGAACTGAATCTCCTGATGTTGAAGCTTTCGAATTTCACACACTTCCTTGGCAATTCTCCACTGTGGCGGATTACCATTACAAGAATCTCTCAATAAGTTCATCATGATTTTGGAATCCGATTGGACTTTGATCTTTTTCCATCCTACTTTAATACCTTCCTGTATTCCTCTACGGATAGCTCTAATTTCAGCCATGTTATTTGTAGAAATGCCCAAATTTTCAACAAGCAAAAACTGGACCTCTCCATCTCTATAGTGCCCAATAACTCCCATAGCTGCTCTGCCTGGATTGCCCCTAGAAGCTCCATCAGTATAAATTACCCCATCAAAAGTTGTTCTATCCTAACCTTGGTTAGACTGAATGACCATCTTTTCCTTTTTCTTGCGAAAACGTGGCATAGTGGCTAGTTGGAAGATACGCTGCCATTCTTGAGTTGGTTGTTCAGGTATAGAAACCTTGTGTTTAAGGCTCTCACACAAGTTACTTTTAATCTTTTCCTACACACATAAAACTTCTTTGCTAGTTTGGCGAAATATTCTATAATTCCTCTCTTTCTAGGTATTCCAAAGGAGTAAAGAGATACCACTCCACACAGCTGGAAACAAATTTTGCCCTGTGGGAATTGCTTTCTTCCAGGTTTCATTTATCTGTGCCAGAGAACCCAAACTATTCCATTGCATTTTAAACAACGAAGCTAGTTGTGTCCATAGAACAAAAACCCAGGGGCATTGAAAGAGAAGATGGTCCAAAGTTTCCTCAACATGATAACAAAGTACACATCTAAAAGGTCCTCTGAATCCTTATTTTTGGAGTTTGTCACCAGTTAACAATCTTCTATGCATGATAAGCCAAAGAAAGAAACTTACCTTAGACCATATCTGTGGCTGCCATATACACTAGATCAAAGATTTTTGGGGATGAATACAACTTGCAATGAAAGATACATATCTAGAAGCAACATCATATTGCCCAAGTTTCCTCATCATGATAATAAAGTACACATCTAAAAGGTCCTCTGAATCCTTATTTTTGGAGTCTGTCACCAGTTAACAATCTTCTATGCATGATAAGCCAAAGAAATAAACTTACCTTAGACCATATCTGTGGCTGCCATATACACTAGATCAAAGATTTTTGGGGATGAATACAACTTGTAATGAGAGATACATATCCAGAAACAACATCATATTTCCCTAAAGAACTACCTCCCCACCCAATTTCATCAGGTTCAGCTGAAAAAAGAATAGATCTATCAGCCAAAATTTTAGTAAAGAAGTTTAGATTCTCATACTCTATCCTAACTGGCCATTCCCTTAGAGGTTTCCAATGAGTTTCCATACCCCAAGGCTGAGAAGAAGTCTGAATATAATAATTTAGCTTGATCCATCCTTTCTCATGCAGTTGATCCTTAATAGCATGAAGGTCTGGAAAAATAGAAAGAATTGGGGAATGACCATCCCAAGAATCCAACCAGAAATTGGCAGACTGACCATTATGAATGATCTAGAACAACTTACTTTTAATCAATTTTTCACGACTTTTAATGAATTTTAAAGCAGGAGAGCCATTATTGGGAAGAGCAATCCTGATAATTCTCTCCGGTTGACTACTTTCCGCATATTTTTCCTCTGAAATTAACAGCCCACAGATCATCCGGATGGCTTATGAGCCTCCAATATAATTTAGCTGCCAAGGCTATATTTTGTTGTGAGGATGATCAGAATCCCAAACCTTCTTGTTTTGATTTGCAAAGAGAAGACTATTTCACTAATGCCCATTTTTTCTTTTGCTAAACTCCACTCCAAAGAAATTTTTGACATATGGAATCTATCTTTTTCAATATAGTAGCGAGAATCTTTGTTTTAAAAATCGCGATTAATCGTTTTTGGCAGGCAAGAAGATAAATCTTTCCGAAAATTGCAATTCATGGCTTTTCGATAAACTCGCGATTTTTGGCGATAAAATACCCTCCAAAATCATGGAAAATCGCAACTAAACTCTTGGAAAATCACAAGTGGCTTAGGTTTAAATGCAAAAAAAGACCAAATCGATTTGTTTTTCTCCTGTTTTCTCTTACTCAACTCATTTTTGCTCCTGCAACTCGCATTTCCTCCATTCGTGGGCATTCGACGTGGTTTGGAGAGCATTCGACCTGGTTTCGAGGGCACGTAAATACAGAGTTCATTCGCCGTGGTTTCCAGACCTATTTTCCAACAACTCGTGGCCATTTTGTGGCCCTAGCAGGTAAATAATACAGTATTTTTTTTTTCCTTTTTTTAAAAGATCTTCAATATTATAATTTATATTACAATACACGACTTTCCAATATAATATTTAACAATGAACATACTACTGCCTATAACCTGTTAATAAATTTACACTAAATAGTTAATACTTAATAGTATTTATTTAATATATTAATTTGTTTTGATGTTTTTGTATATATTTAATATAGTACAATCTTTGTTAATAGATAAACTTATACAGTATACTATACAGTGTATACATTTATATAAAATACCAGTCATACTGTATTTTATATGTTATTTAATTTTATACAATCTATAACATGACTGTGAGCAATAGCATACATTATAAATTTAATTTTATACATTTTGTATATATTGTACATTATTATAAATTTATAGTTAACACTTAACTGTACAATATACACCATAAAATTATAATAGTATGTTGTCTAACGATTTTAAAAATATTATCTAGGAAGTTATCATAATATACTAACGTCTTCAATATAGTTTTTTTGTAATTTTTTCTTCATGCAATAACAATATTATTCTTAATTTCGTCATACAATTTAATTTCTCTAAGACTTATAAATCTAAGACAATTGTTTTTTGTTTTGTTTTTTAGAATGGCATCGGGATCCAGTCTAGGTTCAGCTGCTCATAGTAAGCCTAAATCAAATGACCCCTCTTCAAAGCATTATGAACCTGCAAAAGGCAATTGTGTTGTATGCAATTATTGTGGAATGAAGATGAGTGGAGGTGTTTATCGCTTTAAGTTCCACATTTCACAAATACTAGGGAATGAAGTGACAGTGTGCAATCAAGCACCGCCCGAGGCTCAACGAGAGTTGTCTGCTTACCTTGCAGCTTATGGAGAGAAAAAAGAAGAAAAGAAGAGGAAAGTTGATGCATTTGCAGCCCTAGAAAATAGGAGGGCAGCGAGGGAAGATTTTGACATTGGGGCATCTTCTAATGCCCCAACTCTACTAGGTCAAACACTGGGACGAGGTTCATCCACTAATAGTAGTTCAACGATGTTTTTTGTTCCTCAAAGTACTCCTGGTTCACAACCGTCACTCGAAGGTGTTGCTTGGAATAAAGAAATGCACAGTGAAGCAAAAATAGTTACGGCAAACTTTTGGTACTACAACAACATTCCTTTCAATGTGGCAAAAAGTCTATATTGGGAGAATTTGGTCATTGCATTAACTGTTGCTCGGAAGAGGTTCAAGGTTCCTACTCCCCATGATTTGAGTGGCCCATTGTTGAAGGATTCCGTCACACATACCAAAACTCTTGTAGAAGAGCAAAAAATGGTGTGGATTAAAAAAGGATGCACCATTTTGTTTGATGGGTGGATAGATGGGAAAAACCGCACATTGATTAACTTCCTAGTGGCATCAAGTGGGCAGTTGGTCTTCCTGAAATCAATTAATGCCTCCCACCAAGTGAAAACTGCAATCACTTTGTGTGATATGTTAGATGAGGTGGTGAAAGAGGTGGGCGTGGAGAATGTCGTCCAAATTGTGACAAACAATGCGGCAGCATATGTAGTAGCAGGGAGACTTCTTGAGGAGAGGCACCCTACACTTTTTTGGACCCCTTATGCAGCGTATTGTTTAGATCTCTTATTGGAGGACATAGGAAAACTCTCATGGGTGAAAAATGTAGTTGAGGACGCAAGAAATATTACAAAATTTATCTACAATCACACTTGGGTGCTAAACTTGATGAGAGAGCCCACTAATGGAAAGGAGCTTGTGCGATCAGAGGTCACACGATTTGCCACAAACTTTATTACATTGCAGAACATTGCAACCTCATTAACACCCCTTAAGCAGATGTTTGTGAGCACGCAATGGTTGGAGTCTCCCTATGCTAGGAAGACCGAAGGGAAAAGGGTCGTGAAGACCGTTTTTGATGATATGTTTGCAAAGCAAATGGAAGAAATCATGAAGGTAATCTAAACTTGAATATTTGTTTATTTATCATTTGTTATATACTTTTATATTAATTTTGATTTTAAATATATATGTTATTTTGTTTTAGGTGTCAGAGCGTTTGGTTCGAGTTCTACGGATGGTGGATGTGGAGAAAAACCCAATGAGTTATTTGTATGAGGCTATGGATGTGGCCAAGAAGGCCATAGCTAAATATTATGGGCACAATCAGCGAAAATATGAACCCATTTGGCGCATAATTGATCGAAGATGGAACAAGACACTTCATCGACATATATATGCAACGGTGTATTACCTAAACCTGAAGTTTTTCTATTCCCCATCATTTAAGATTGATGAGGAGGTTATGGATGGCCTTAATACATGTATAGAGAGGATGGTATCTGACGAAAATATTAGAGATGCAATTCTTGACGAGCTGCAAATTTACAAGACTGTAGAGAGGAGGCTCTTTTCTTTAGCTCTATGTGTGAAAAAAAGAAACACTTCTCAGCCAGGTAAAAATAAATTGAGTCATTTGTATTTAGTCTTATTACACGTAGAACTAGAAACTAGAAGTCTAGAATTCTTTTATTTATTCAAGCCTAGTTAACTTACAAAATTATAAATGTTTTATTTGTAGATTTGTGGTGGGAAGATTATGGTGCAAAAACACCAAATCTTCAAAAGCTAGCCATCCGCATTTTGTGTCAGCCATGTAGTGCTTCTGGATGCAAACGTAATTGGAGCATGTTCGAAGTTGTTCACACAAAGAAGTGCAACAAATTGACAACACAACGCCTCAATGACCTTGTCTTCGTGCGATACAATCTTCGTCTTCGTGTGAGACAAGTGGAGGGGGCACAAAGTTATGATGCAATTGACTTGGCTGAATTTGATCCATATGATGACTAGATTGCTGAGCCTGATGATGTAGAGCCTATGTTCACGACAGAGGAGATAACAGCTTTGGAGAGGGAGACTGAAGAAGCAATACCATCAGGGACATTAGAAGTTGGTGATGATCCAGACTATATGTTTGTAGATGACAATGTTGGTGTTGCAGAAGAGGAATATTTACCTTCCACTTCCACGAGGCAGCGGCAAGTGCAACGGACTTATTTTAGGCGTGCTTGATGAAATAGAATATTATTGATATTTGATAGTGATACTTCAAAAGTCACATGTGACATGACTCTATGAGCATTTTTGTTTGCAAACTTTGTACTCTCTTTTTTGGTCAAAACTTAATCGAAAATATGCATATGGGCCTATGGCATTCTATAGAGTCACTTCTCGCATCATTTAACAGTGTTTTTACATTTAATTTAAGTATATTTTATGAATTTAAATGTTTTTAAAAGAAGCGATAAAGTTGTCAATTAATGCCGATAAATTGTCGATTCCCAATTTTCGAGTCAAAATTTGGCCTGCCGATAACGATTTTTTAAACTATAGCAGGAATATTCAAAACAGAGGCCACATAAATGGGCATAGCTTGAAGAACTACTTTTATGAGAGTCATCCTTCCCCCAGAAGATAGTCATTTGTTTGTCCATTTTTGAATTTTCTGCTCAAACCTGTCAATTAACCATTTCCATTCTTTGGGTTTATTTGGTTCTAAAGGAATACCCAAGTATTTCACTGAAAGAACTCCTTTTTGGAATTGAAGAATATGTAAGATTTGTTCTTCTTGTCTTTGAGAGTAATAGAGGAAATAAATATGGGAATTTCCTTTGTTTATGCTTTGCCCTGTAGCAGAAGAAAAAGATTGAAGAGTCTTTTGAATATGTTAATCTTCTACTATAGTGGCACTGCTCATCATTGAAGAATCATCCACAAACTGAAGAAGAGAAAGGTTGAAGATTTCTTGCCAATTTAACTCCCTTAATGTTCTTCTCCTGACACTCCTTACGACATATTCTACCCAGACATTCAGCAAGAATGATAAACAAAAAAGGAGATAAAGGGTCACCTTGTCTTATTCCCCTTGAGACTCCAAAGAAATCCGATGGAGATCCATTAACTAAAACAACAAAGGAAACAGTTGAGAGGCATGCAAAGACCCATTGAATCCAATCCATAGAAAATCCAAACTGCTCCAAGTCTTTTTTATTAGTAAATATGATAGTTTAGGTCATTTTCCAATATCTTATCTAGTTTTTGCTTTAATATGTAAATTTTGTTTGTTTTAACCATGGTTATACGGGGACGCATCCTCCCCCCAAAATTTACAAGTCCGGGACGTCCCGAAAGTCTTGGGAACATGGGGACATGGGGGAAACGTTTCCCCCACATTTCCTACTAGGAAGAGGTCACAGGAAACGTCCTGGGGATGTTTCAGTTGGGGGGACGCTTCGGAGTGTTGGGGACGTCGAGGACATCTGGACGTCCCCGATGTCCCCTACGACGTCTGCATCTTTTTAATTAAAAAAAACATATTTTAAACTATTTTTTTATTGCAAAGCACTTATAACTTAAAAGAAACATTCCTAACCTAACCCTAACCCTAAAAGTGCAATTCTATGTTATAAATTTACATTATGGGTTCATTTCATATTCACACCAAACAAGAGCAAGAGCAAGAGTGAGAGCAAGAGAAAGCAAGCAAGAGGTAAGAGGTATTTATAATTTTATTTGCTTACAATACTTGTTAATGTCTTTTTTTAAAATTTAGATTTTATTTGCATTTTTTAGGGGTTGTTTTTTAGCATTTGCATCTACATTCACAATGTAATCATGTTTACAGTTTGTAGGATTTTTAAAAATGCATATTGCATAGGATTTGGTTGTAACTAGTTACGTTTTTTTTTTTTTAATTACATTTTTAATTCCAATTTAAAATTTATATTATATTTGCATTTTTTAGAGGTTGTTTTTAAGTTTTTGTATCTACATTCACAATGTAATCATGTTTATAGTTTGTAGGCTTTTACAAAATGCATACTGGTTACGTTTTTTTTTTTAATTACATTTTATTTAAAAATTCAAAATATATATATATATATATGATGCATTACCTTTATAGTGGTAACTGCATAGGGTTTGGTTGTAACTTGTGGTTATTTTCATTAGTTTATAAATTAAAATTAAAATTATGATCTACTGCTTATTTTTTTTAAAAATTAATTCATTACATAATCAATCAATCATATAGTTATGGTTGTTTTTAATTCATTGCAGCAATCATCACCATGAGTTCTTCTTCTGAGTATGAGTATGAATCAGAGCAGGAGAGGGTTGAACGGAAAGTTGAGATAGGTGGCCGTGGAAGAGTTGGTGATGCCACAATGGGGGAGAGTGAAGAAGGGACACAAAATGTAGTAGCAACGACAACTGGTAGTTCAGTTGGTAGTGCTACCAATTGCCCCTCTCAAATGTTGTCCAAATTTGCCATTGAACCATTTGATAAGAAGAAGCCATTGCAACAATTTGCCCAAATAATTGATAACCCCAAGTCTGGAGGGGGGAGCAAAGTATGGAAGTGCAACATATGTGCACTGACTTGGCATGGTAATATCACTAGGACCAATGCACACTTGTTGCATCTTACAGGAAGGGGGGTTGGCACTTGTAAGGGCCTTTCACTAGAGCAGAGAGCTGAGATGGTGAGAATATTCAATGGAAATACCATGGACAAAGTGCCAAAAGTTCGTGGTTCTACAGCTAATACTCCACAGCTAATACTCCATTGAGTGCTCATAGGACTGGTACAACATACTAATACTTTGGCTGGTTCTAGTTTTGAAGTGTCAAAAGTGTAAAGCAAAGGGAAGAAAAAGGCCGTGGGGGCAGCCCCAAATTCAGTTATAGACATGTTTGATTCAAAGGCAAGGGAAGAGGCAGATGATGCTATTGGCAAATTTTTCTATGCTGTTGGGAGTCCATTTAATCCCGCTCGCTCTCCTTATTACAAGGAGGATATGACTAAGGTTGCAAAAGCAGGTACAAGTTATGTGCCTCCTAAAGACACAAAACTCAGGACAACAATCTTGGATAGAAACTATTCCAAGGTTAATCTATTGATGGAGGAGATGAAGGTGACATGGGTGTCACATGGATGGGTGGACGGATATTAGACACTGTCCTCTCATCAATATCATTGTCTCTTGCAAAAATGGACCGTACTTCTTGAGAGCAATTGATTGTTCTGGGAAGTGAAGAGATGCTGAGTTTCAGTATCAGATTTTGAAGGATGCCATTTGAGGAGGTTGGACCTTCAAATGTTGTACAGGTTGTCACAGATACAGCTTACGTGTGCAGAGCACCAGGCAAGCTAGTGGAGCGGGAATATAGACATATTTATTGGACTCCATGTTGTGTGCATGCCATGAACAATGCACTGAAAGACATAGGGAAGATTCAGTGGGTTAACCAGATAGTGATTGATGCCAAAGGACGTGCAGAAGTTCATATGCAATCACCACACATCATTGGCACTTTTTTGAAATTTTTCGAAGAAGGATTTTTTGAAACTAGTTGACACTCCGCTTTGCATCCTATTTTATTTTGTTGGAGAGGATGTCTGAGTTGCAGGAGCCCCTGCAAATTATGATTATGACACAGGATTAGACTAGGTGGCGTGAGTCCAAGACAGATCAAGGGAAAAGAGTGAAGGAAGTGGTGGTGCGGGAAACATTTTGGGTTGATATGAAATACATCATATCAATTATAGCTCCATTTTTTAGTGTCATCAAATATGGGGATTCTAACAGCCCCAGTCTTGGTGAGATCTACGAGTGCATTGACAGAATGCTTGGGCAAATGAAGGCAACTATTCGGGTGAGGGACCCCACTTTGGAGTTCTATAATGAACATATACAGCCCATTATTCAACGGAGATGGGAAAAGTTGAACACTCCTATGGTTGCATATGGAATCCTAGAATGATGGCCAGGCAAGAGTTATCCCATTAGATGATGATGAGGTGAAGAAGGGCCTTATGAAGGCTTTTAAAAAAATGTACACTCCACAAGAGGCTTCACAGATCAGAATGGAGTGGCTCGACTTCACTGAACTTGATGGGTACAAAACATCAGCAAAGGCAAACAGGGTAACATTAGCACAGGAGAAGCCAGTGAGTTGGTGGCGACTGTATGGGCTTCCAAGATTGCTGCGACCACTTGCCATTCGCCTCCTTTCCCAGGTTTCTAGCTCCTCTGCATCTGAGAGGAACTGGTCTATGTATGGTTGGATACACTCTGTTAAGAGGAATAGGCTTACCTCTGCGAGAGTGGAGAAGCTTGTAGCTGTACACAGTGCTTTGCGTCTTATAGATCACAAGACACCTGAGTACAAACAAACTCCAGCATTACGGTGGGATGTAGATCCCGAGGAGCCAAGGCAGGTTGAAGAGGACAATACTGTGCAGTGAGGATTGATTGGGCTTACCTTTGAGGACGAGGATGCTAGTACCAGTGAGGAGTTCATGGATATTGCTTCACATCCAGATTCTGATTTTTAGGCTAATACTTGTAGTTGTCCTCTTTTTTTGTAATATTGACAATAGACAATTGTTGGTGTATTTGGCTATGAAATTAATGATATGAATATCAGCTATCACTTGATCAATCGTAATTTAGAATGGTTTTACTTTTATATTTTATAATATTAATATATTTCAAATTTCAAATTTTAGCTTGTCTCATATTCAAAATTCAAATATGTATTATGAATTTTCAATTTATGACATTAACATATTGATATTATAGTATTAAGGAATGTATTTGATGTTTATGAGTTCAAGTTTCACCTTATTTAAATCTCAAATGGTTTTATTTCAACTTATTTATATAATTTAGTCACTATATCTTTTTATTTTAAATATTTATATATTTTTTAATCAGTCGTCCCCCCGCCATCCCCAAAATTTAGAAATTTTTTGCCGTCCCGGAAACCCCGTCCCCCTATCCCCAGGTAACTATGGAAAATTACCAGACAAACCAAATGAAGCCATTGTTGAAAATTCACCAGATGCTAAAATTGATGAACTCATTGATAGAGAATGCATATTTTAAAAGATTCCCAGCACTTTGAAGACATGAAGGAATCCAGTGTAGGTAAAACTCAGCATGGATAGCTGTTCAGATATTTCGAGAGTCTATGAATCTCAAGAATTTACCCTTACAACAATTCAAGAGCATGGACAACTTGATGGAGCTTGTGGATGGCTTAGTATGGATGGTTGTCCAACAATTCGAGAGTTAGGGGAGATGGAATTCGGGAAATCAAGAATTCATCTCGGGAACTACACTTTTATGAGGATCAAGGAAGCAGCGTGATGGAATTCTACCAGGTCAAAGCATTTTTTTCAAAAGGGAAAGCTTCTGAAGAATGTGTGGTATTGTTTGGTTATATTATTTTAATCTTTTGTCAGTATTTCTATAGAGTAAGCCTTAAGAGGGGGTGTTAAAATCTAAGGCTTATTTAATAATGTTATATTAATATTAGTTAAGTGTTAACTAATAAACAGTTGAAACTACTTCAACCACTTTATAACCTTCTTTCACATAATAAAATGACGGACACACAATGATAATGTGCCATGTCCCTTTTTGGAGGCTGACTTCTGAAGACCTTAACCCATTCTTTTCCCGTGGGTCTAAGGAAAAAAGCTAGGGGAAATATTAATTATATTTTTATATTTGCTTAAATAGTTATTTTCATTTATTATCATTTATCCTATTGGAAGCCTTATGCTCCAATGGAAAAACTTTAGTAGTTAGTATTAAAGGTATTGTGAGCATGTAGGCTCCAAAACCCATTTTAATATTTAAAAGCACCTATTTAAGGGGTCAGCCATGATGTTAATGATTGTTTAAGCACTCCTTATGGCTATTTAAAAAGGTCGTTTGGGCATTAATGATACATGTTTTGGATATTATTCTTATTTTGGTGAAAGTTGACTGGTGTAGCCCATCTACTCTATCTCTCGAGGACGAAACCCCCTTTTGGTTGAGGATCTCATCCAAGGACGAAAACCCTTGGTTAGGGAACTTGTGAAGGACGAAAACCATGCATGAGGTTTTGATTGTGCAAGCTGGTTGGAAAAACAATAAAGTATCTATGTCTTGCATGTTTTGGTCTCTTTGGTGCAAAGTATATTTTGTTTAGAGTGGAGCGACCCACTTGGAGATGGATATTTGGTATGTGTGATGTGCATTTGGCAATTCGGAAATTACTAGCTTATTCTCCATAATTTATAAGGCCAATATCTTGAGCTTCATGATTTTTGGTGCTTCCTAAGTTGGAGTTATGAATTTTTAAAATAACACTTCAAACAAGGGTTTGTTGAAATTCATCTCTCTTTATCTAGGGCATTAAAAATCAAATTTCTTGCATTATATGATAGTTGAGGATATGCCATAATTTCAGAAATTCAAGTGAAGCTGATTGGAAGGTTTTTGAAGGCACAAAGCAGGGGTTGAAACCCCAAAACAGGTTGCTGCCCTAGAAAGGTGTTGGCTATTTTTATTCAGTCAAGGTGTTTTTATACATTTATTTCAGTCAGCTTAACAGCCCACTAAAAATCCCATAAAAGTGTTGTTTATCTTCAGCTTGTTGCAGAGCATTTCCTGGAGTCCCCATAAAAAGGGACATTACATATGGTCCCATGCATTTCAGTTTTTGAGCTTCATGCAAATACTCAAAAAACAAATAAAAAATGCTACAACTTTAAAATATCAGGCTACATATTCAAGATAACACATGCTCAATAAGAGCAGACCAACAACTCAAATGGATCTAAAGGCGCCAAAATGATAAAAATGGTTTTTATCTATCAATGATTTGTTACTGAGCACAAAAGGATTATTAAATCCCTAAACTAAGCATTTTGTGCCCAAAATCCTTGCAAAGCCACTAATCATCAAGTGTCAAGGATATGGGGATGGAAGGACATGTTTTGGTGAAGTCTAGAGATACCTTCAAATTTAGAGGGAAAATGCAATAGGGCAAAATGTTCACCAAATATATTTGGGCATCAATACCGTACAAATTCATAAGAATGGAATAGGTGCAATAGTCCCCCTTTTTGTCTCCAAATAGACCTTATCAACCCTAGATGGATTTGAAGCAAATCAAGCACCAACAATGCAAGTTATGAAGGTATATAAAAATTATTACACGCATATCATGATTTTGTAAGAGCGGTACATAAATGAGGACTTGCATATGAGATGACAAATGGACCTGCCATCACTTACAAATAAGAGGAAAACCTACTGAACTTGTGCCAAATTAACTCAAATCAAGTCAGCAAATTTAATAGGGAGAATCATGAGAGAAAAACTAGATTTGAGTTTGAAAACAGGCTAGAATTATTTACCAAAATTTTGCTGCTACCACTGTCTTAGATGCAATGAAACATGATATTTTGGAGGACAAATTTTGTAAACTGAAACATTGGGATTCATTCATTTTAATAAAAATCTGCGATCTAAGAAAGATATGCCCAAATCTGTTTTTTGTTCACTCCTAAATATCCAGTAACCTTGAAATGTACAATAACCATTCACAAAGAAATTTAAAATGGATTGAGCATAGAAGAAATGCAGCAACAACCTTCAATGCTTCATTCCCTGCTAATTGATACAAATCAAGCATTCATTTAAAAATACAACCACATGAAGGACCTTAAGACTAAATAACCATGAAAGATAGCTCATGCTTCTTAAACCAAAACTTGGAATCAGTCCCTACATCATGAGGAATCCTCAAACTCCAGAACTTTGTTTCAATTTTCACTCTTCTAGATTGCATCTTCAAGTCTCTCTAATTAATTTTTGAAATTGAAATGACAAAAAATTTGTATCCTTAGAAATGATTATCCATTATTATTTGCAAAATACAAAGCAGATTTTAAAGATAGAAAAATCTGTCTTCATTCTACATGGTCCACTCCATTCCTTCCATTGACAAATTCCATTAATGCCAATCATCTTACAATTGCAGTTGGATCACCTGAGGCTTCTTCATTGGTTGATCCATTGTATTCATTTTCATTGACATCCAACTTTCATCACAGGGGAGATCCTCTTCATATGTTAACAACATATTATGCAATATGCAACACACAAAATTATATTTTTGGAAGCATTTTGCAAATTACTTTATGAGAAATCTTGGAATGAAAAATGTGCCATATGTTCTTTAGCCTTTCAAATTGCACATTCAACAATTAATTCTTGTTGAGGATAACTTAAAATTGAAATCTATCTTTGACTGTTTGTTGACATCGGGAAAAGGAGTAATTATCCATGGTAATAATGGATAACTGCCATCACCAATAATATATTCTCTCATGGTTGTTGAACCAATGGAAATGGAAGGACCATTTAGCCTCTCCCCACCTTCACACAATCTATAAAAAGAAGAATTCCGCAAGAGTCTAGTATCACAACTGAACCAAAACATGTTGTAGTGTTCTAAATCCATCCCTGAAACAGTGATATAGATCTTGACACCATACTATCTCTCTCACATCATCATATACACAAATTTGCTTGCAAAGGTATACTATAGTTTTATGATCTAGTTTTCATCTTCCAATCAGATGATTTTCAATCATTAGATGGAAGTTCAAATCTGGATGTGAACACTAAATATGACATCTATAACACTCATTCCTGAAAGCCTTTTTTTTTCCAAAAATCCTTCTCTTCCTTCATGCTCAATCATTGAATTGTTGGTACTTGGCCATTAGCATATCTTCTCAAAATAATGGGTTGCATATAATTAATGAAGTCTATATATGTAATAAATGAGAACCATTATATGACTTCCCACAACCAAATAGCTTGTTGTATGGAACATCTTCTTGCATTCCAAAAGTGAATAATAGCAAAACTGCAATGGAGCACTTCGGACTTTCTCAACTGAAAACCGCTGTCCATAACCCCAACAATAGATCTTGTCTTATGAATGATAATGGTGCATCATCTTGAATGAAGGTCTTCACTGAACAATTCACAAAGAGATGTAAATAATGAATAGGCTTGAAGCATAAAAATGCTACAAAACCAGCATCATCACATGTAACTTCTTGTTATAGTGGCAGCAAGCAATGCAATGAACGGGGCTTCGATATAACAATTCATTGTAAATCCTCCCTTCAAATTGAGAATTTGATAAATTTGTTTCAAGGATTGCAATAAGATTTCTTGCTCTGAAGAGTGATTGCGTAGATATCCCCATCCATTTCAACCATTTGAAGACTCTGTACTTGCCAGATGAACATATCTTATCCTTTACTTTGATACATGTTGCATATTGTTTAGTCCTTGAATATCATACCAAATTTGCAATGCCAATTGGACAATAATAGATGCACTTGCCATGAGGATTTTTATTATTTTTGCTGAATTATAATTCATTTGATGAATGTTGGATGTTGTTGAAGATGACAATGCAAAATCCTCCCTACAAACATGAAAAATCCACAATCAAATTGATCAATGTCATTAGAAGGTTGCACTTTGACTACAAAATATAACAACAAACTGTAACATCAACCATACAATATGGTTTTATCAAATTCAACAAACTTTATGACAAGAAATAACATTAAAATTTCATCTTATACAATAAATTGCAATGAACTGGTTTGATACATTTAGAGCAACAGTATCCTACTTAGAAATAACCATGAGTTAGAACTCAAGTAGGTAATTCTACCATGCTTTTATTAAAGGTCATGTCATACATATAACTTGAAAAAATGTTGTTGTATAAGCCTGAGAAAAGGCTACATTAACTAGAATTTGCATTATTTATTCCATTGGACCATGATTCACTAATCTTAAGCTCTGGCCTGCCCTTAGAATTTATAGCCCAAACCAAATTGTCTTGCACATTGATCTTTTGTTCTTTGATTTTGATTAGCCTTTCCTCATTCAAATCTTCCCTTTGCATCTATTGTTCAAGAAAATAAAATTCCTTCTCATGGAATTTCATTCACCCCTCCTCAACCATTTGTAGAGTAGTATCATTGACTTATTGATCTCAACAATAGTATCATTTATCCCCGTAGCTCTGGATATTGCTTTTCATTTTATCTTGGTGGATTGAGTTTCAGCTGTTGCTTTAGGTGTTTGGATCTCATGATACTTTTCATTCTTGTTTGGTGTAGATAAATCTTCATCAGCCCTATGGTTCATGTCATAGCTATCAATGGTTATATTACTGGGATTAATGGCTTTGACTTGACCAGAATTGACCTACATTGCACCAAATAGCTCTTCAGGATACTTTGCAAGGAGTTTCTTATCACTTCTTTCTTGTATTATCATACGCCAATAACTTTCATGCCCTAATGGAATATTTGCTTCATAGTCTCTGATTTTTTTAACTTTGGTTGAATATGTTCCCATTGATCTCGACATTGTTTGGTGTGTGATTCACACCATGAGCAACATAATATTTTTGCTCAATTTTCCAATTTTAAGAGAATGATATAGTCTTTTTCATGACTCCACCATTGGATAGTGTTTCCCTCTTAATGTATTTTGTAGCAATCAAAACAAGAATATCCGTAATGCTCCAACGAGATCTACCCTTTTGGGGAGGAAGGGCAGATGATTGAGATTTCACTACCTCTGAGTGTGTGGGAGAAATATTTCCTTGAAGGAAAGAGACGTCAATGTGTTGGGGACATTGCTCTTCATGGTTCATTTCTTCAACAAAAATATGGTATGTTACAACAATGTCAACCATAGTTAGAAGACTCGTCGAGTTGACGAGTACTTGCCAAAGAATGCTCAAAACAAATAATCGATGGAAAAACTCGCCGAGTTAACTCGGCGAGTCCAAGCTATTAACTCGCCCGACACTGACAGTACGCGAAAACATGCCAAAAACACTCAAAAAACACGGATTTTCCCTTTAAAAGGCCCTACAACACTCTATTTTCATTCACACAACCATTTGAGCTTGCATTGCTTGTGTTGAATGGATTTTGGAGCAAATTCAAAGAGAGAATTTGGAGAATTGCATTTGGAGGTAAGTTTTTTTTTAATTCTTTCAAGTTTTTCCAAATTTGGTGTATATTATTTATGTTTTATAGATTCATATTTAATTCTAAATACGTGTAATGTAAAAGCGAATACTTTTAATTTTTTAATAGTCATTTGCAGCCAGAGGTATGTTTTTTTTTACACAAATCTGTTCTAAACTATTTAAATTTTATATATGCGTATTGTAATCAATTCATTGAATATGTTTTGTAATTTTAAATGCGTTCAATGTAATTGCAAATCATTTTAAATTTTTAATACTCATTTGCAACCGTAGGCATGTCATTTTTATTAAATTACGGTGAAATACGGTTATTCAGGGACATTTTTTTATTTAATTAAGCTTACATTTTTTTTTAAATTTTAGATGTGCATTGTGTTGAGGATTAGAGCTTAACAATGGCATCACGTTCGGCATCTGGGTAAGCATCACTAGCAAAAACCGTTCATGCGAATGCCCGTACCCTTGCTTGGAAGTATGGTGTACGTGGAGCAATTATTTACAATTTCTATGGACAATGTCTAGAGGCATCAATCATTTGAAGTATCACCTTACATCTATTGTTTGTCAGGACGTTGTGGTTTGCCCCAATGTTACAGAAGAGGCAAAGCGAGAGATGAAAGCAGAGCTTGCAAAGCTAGAGGAGAAGAAACTAGAGAGGGAAAGGGTGCATGCAGCCATAGCACAAGTTGTTAGACCTAGGGCTGCAATGACAGAGGATGATGCGGAAACAATTGTGGGCTTGACTCGTGGTCCACGCATACAAACCGGAATAGGCACATCTTCATCGAGTTCGAGAAAAGGCATACATAGCTTTTTGTGCCAAGGAACATACCTGTAGCACAACCTTCATTGCAATGTACAATCTAGAATAAGGATATGCACGAGGAAGCAAATAAAACTTGTGCGAATTTCTGGTACTACAACAACCTTCCATTCAATGTTACAAAGAGCCTGTACTGGGAGTACTTGGTGACAGCATTGACAGTTGCAGGGAAAAGTTACAAGGCACCCTCTCCAAAAGATTTGAGTGGGAAATTGCTCCAGGGTGCAGTTGCAGATGCCAATACAATTCTAGCATATCAAAAGAAACAATCGCACAAATACGGATGCACCATTCTTTCATATGGGTGGACAGATGGAAGGAACTGCACCCTCATTATTTTTTAGTGGTTTCAAATCGTGTTTTTGAAGTCTATTGATGCCTCTAACATAGTAAAAATGCAGAGAATTTGAGTGTTATGTTGGAGACGGTTGTATTAGAGGTGGGTATACAAAATGTTGTGCAAGTTGTCACAGATAGTGCAGCAGCATATGTGGCAACTGGGAGACTACTACAGGAGAGACATCCATCGCTCTTTTGGACTCCTTGTGCAGCTCATTGCCTTGACCTTCTTTTGGAGGACATAGGAAAAATTGATTGGGTGAGGCCGGTTGTAGAAGATGCAAGAAACATAACAAAGTACATATATAATCACCCTTGGGTTTGAGCTTGATGAGAGAACACACAAAGGGGAAAGACCTTGTTCAAGCTGGTGTCACAAGGTTTGCAATAGTTGGCTAGATTTTCTACACAGCTGAAAACCTAGGCAGTCATGAGATAAATCTCCCTCATTTACCGGTGAGGCTCCCATGTAAGATTTTTTCAATTATATTTTCTAATACCTATTTGTTGGTTTTACTTTAACCATGTAGCTCATGCACCATAGCTAGGCAGTTTTGCAAGAAGTAAGCAGTTGTAAGAAATATATATATATATATATATATATGCAGAAGAGGGAAATAATTGAATGAGAGCAGAAAAGAAAGAAGATGTGCAACCTAACCAATAGTTAACAGAGTTGATCACATGCACATAGACGAAACAAACAGATCTAGAAATGCAGAATTCAAAGCAAAGGAAAGTTTCAGATCCAGATCTAAGATAACACAAAGTTTATGCAAAGATCTAAAAACCGAAATAAGAAACAAATGCACCGTTAACACAAAGTTCTCTGGGAACCTGCCTCTTCTCTATTCCTTAGCTTTCAAAAAGATATCAAGGATTTCAGCTAAAAGTCTGGAACACAAGAATTTTGATTAAGAATTCTCATCCTTTAACCCCATAGGTTCTTCCTCTATTTATAGTATGTAGAGGGGAAATTACAAATGGGAAACTACAACTGAACTAGAACATGAAGAAGTAGTAAAGGGAACATCTGACAATCATCTTCCTAGAATTCCTCTCTTGGTGACATGCATCAGGAGTTCAAGCCAAAATTGTGCACATCTGTCACTTATCTTAAAGAATATTTCCAAATAACTTAAAGTAATGATTTTTAAACCAATAACTTTAATCTTACAATTTCATCTGGAAACATATGATATAAGAGAAGAAAGAAGATCTGCCAGCTGTAACACCTACACTTTCTTTTTGTTCTGATACTGAATATACTTTTCAAACATGTAATTCAGCAATTTCCCATCTGTTTTAACCACAACCTCTTTCTCAGTCCTGAATTGCAGCAATCCCTCGGTCAAAATGTCAATGTTTGCTTCCACCTTCAAACTAGGCCTGAACTTTTTAATATCTGATTTAAGCGTTATTAGCTTGCTTTTGAATTCAACGTGAAAGTCTTAACAGCTTCATCAATCCTCTTCCGAATCATCAGAAGCAACCCTTCAAGAGAATCAGGCACCTTGTTGGGAATGATTTTTACATAGGAAGAAACGTTCCCAACCGTTTGCTCCTCAGTGGAAGCAATTACATTGCTCGGCAATGACAATATCATATGCTCGAGCAACCGCATTCTTTTCAGCATAATTTTGAAGATCTCCAAGCGGAAAGAAACTGCAAATTCAAGTTGCTTACCTCTTTCAGCCAATCCATCAGGCACAAGTTGCTCTGCGATTAAAACATCCTCTAGCAGCTTATTTATTTCGAACAAAATGCCCAAGTTATTTTCAGCCACTATATTCTCATCCACTATGCTTGTCATTAGTTGATTCAGCTGAGATAATGCATCTTTCATAACTTTCACATGAGTTGGCACCTCCCTGAGTTGTATTGAAGCTTGGTGAATGATTTGGCTCTTCCATTCGTCAATAGCCTTAATTACCTGCATCTTCCACCTCAACCAAATGATTACTCACCTGCTCATGTGCTAAAATTGGCTGAGAGGAAGGTTTGGCAACCTTAGCAATGATATCACACAGTTGGGAAACCTGCTTCTGAAGTTTGGCTTTCTCTGCCTTCTCTTTGTCAAGCTTGAGGAATAAAGGTTCATTAGGGTCTGTGTATCTTTCTTTAATCCTTCTATGGTAGTTTGACCTATTGGCACTTTGGTCACTGATATATTTGTTGTCATGAGTTCTCCCTTCTGCTTTCCCTCTGCTGGAACCGATAACTCAGCAAACTTTTGCCCTAATTCTTCAATAATCAACCTAGAAGTTATTTTGGCAACTTTAGGTCTTCTATCTTTTCCGCCCAAACTCAGGAGCAATTGCAAGTCATGTTCCTCTAGGTTGATCTCCTCTCTGGCTTCTGGGATTGTCTGCAAAGCCAACCACGATGAAAAATTGCTTCTCCGGGAATGAGAAGTCACTGAATGCACCACCATCTCATGCTCCGACTTTACTCCATCCGAATTTTCCAGAGTGTTGTGACTGCCACCCTCTGAATTTTCCAAAGACAATGTTTTTTCAAACTCTGCCATCTGTTCTTTCAGCTTCTCTACAGGGAGAGGTAAAGATCTGAGTGGCTAAGAAGAAAATACAAATGACACTGGATTCAACGGAGGAACAACAAGATCTCGCTGGGGTTCCAGGGCTGCTGAAGTGCTATGAGTTGACATTGGAGAAGATAAAACTAGCACAATAGCTGTAGAATTGACCTCCTCTTGTATCTGAGACTTCTTGTGCACTTTAAGTTTCTCTGGCCTCCTGCTACTTTCACCCTCGTGTTTTCTTTTGTTGGAGTCTCCTATGGTAAAGTTACCTGTGATCTGATTCATCAAACCTTCGTCCAGGCAATTCCCCTTTGTCAACAACCAGTTTGAGGTGTTAACCAGAACAGCGGAAGATCTTTCCTCAATCGTCTGGCAATCACCAATGTTTTCCAGAAGAGCGGCTCTATCCCCTCCCATATGATGATATGTGTCAAGTATCACATGCCCATCATCCGCGAGATCTGCAGGTATCCATGTTAAACCATAATCAGACACTTGTTACGTCGATAACCTGTTGAAGTCTTTCTTCCTGACTTCATACTTGTTTCTGCACTTCATCCAGAAGTCTTCCAACGAAGGTACATGTGAGTATTCCTGGGAGATTGTCTTCTTCGCTACCCCATATGGATCAAAGTTTAGCCTTGCTGGGAAGAACTCGTGCTCATATTCAGAAAACATTTCGGCTTTGATTGCTCTAGCTTTGTGGATGCTCTGGCAGCTGTAATAACCCACTGTGACCGAAAAGAACCCTGTAGACTTGTGCCGCTTTGATTGTAAGTCATGCATCTCCACAAGCTGCCTACACAACTCCATGATGACCCATTTGTCACTTGGATACCTCGGCAACTTACCTCGGTTCTTCTGAAAATTTGGTTACCCTGAGATACATGAAGTCTGCAAACTGGATGAAAATATAGCCATGCTAGGATACAGCTTCCCAAGCTTCTTTACTCACCTTGTTGGTCTTCATATCACTATTTTATTTGTAGATGAATCCATAAAAGAACTCATCGTTTACCACCTTGTAATCTTTGTGGCATTCAGGAACTGTCAACTGTGGGAAGCACTCTAAAATAGGATCTCTTGATAGTATGCCCCGTCTATCCATCTTGGAAAATATACCTTGCGAGGATTGTTGCAAATACCAGGTATGAAGTCATTTTGAAGTTGTACGTCCACCTCACACTTCGAGAGCTACTCACCGATGTTGTCGCTGATGATCTCCGCCCAATTGATTATCGAATCAGCTCTATTGATCTCAATGGTTCTCACGAAAACATACATCCATGAGCGGAAGTTATGAGTGTTGGCTTCTCCATTTAACCTGCAAAGCAATTTAGTAATATCACCCACTTCCTGCACTAAATTGGATCGTGGAAGAGTCCTTGGGAAATTTGATGGAGACCTGGGTTTCTTCATATATCTGCTATTCATTATGCCCACACAATCTGCTTTGTGTTTCTCCCATATGTTGCCAACATCTAGTATGTTAATTACAATCACCACTGGTCGTGTCAGAATCTTCAGACAATAATTAATAAATTGTGCATCCAACCTGATTATTGTCTTTCCCACAACATCCTGAATTGTTCTAGAAAGAGGATGATATGACCTTGCACACTCTATAACAAATTCAAGCAACTGAGCTGTGACTGGAAACGTTGAAGCTTGAATAATTCCACTACTTTTTATTGCCCACATGAGAGATGTCCTTCCGGCCCTGGATCTGTCAATTAAATTCGTAGATGGATTCAGGGCCTATGTCTATATCATTGATATCAACAAATATTGAAGCTATGCATAATTCTATTGATCCTTCTCTTTCATCAAGCTTCATCATGGCTGGGGTAATATTTTTTTGAGCAATCTTTGTCTGAGTTCTTTTTCTTTTAATCCTATCTGGAATTCCTTGTTATTGGATAAATTTGTGCAGATTTGGCAATTTCTTCAGATTCGGAAGATATATTCAATGTACCTGACATTAATTTGAACTCCCTTTCACTTATATGAGCGCACCTGTGATGAATACCTGTAATTAATTCAGACAAAGATGGAGTCCAGGGCATGAATACTTGATTTTTAATCACCAAAATCTGCATATAAAGCCTACTGCCCTAAAATTTGAGGTTTTGCTTGCATGCAAAGCAAGAAAAAATATTATTTAATTCACCTGGGCACTTATACCAACATGTCATATAATTATTATAGTAAAAATCAAGCTGTTCCAACCCTAGGCGCCAAACCTTGAAGCTTCCTAGCAATGAAAAACACTCTTTAGTGTAAAAAACCTCCTTCCCTTGGTGCCAAAACCTATCTGGGTTGCAATCCTTAGCAAAAAGAATTAATTGCTTCTTCATTATGGCATCCCATGCTAATATAGCTCTCTACATACTATCTTTAATAATTGTCCTTCCTATTTTTAGCAATTTAATTAATAAATAATCATGTCTATTCATCCAATTTGGGTGCCCAAGTATGCATGTTGCTAGTTGTTTTTTAATAAATTTATTTTATTTATTTCTAGCATGCATCCTTCAGTTCTCTTTGGCTTGTCTTTTTACATTGACTTTCCTTCCAGACATGGCGCCAAAATTGGGTGAAAAAGCCATAAATAAATATCATTAAATACATTGTTTAATGCCAAGGTGGGTCGCACTTTTTGGCAAGGGTAATTTCTAAAAATAAGAAGTCAACTTTGATGGGAATTTCTACCCGGCACTGCAGCTCCAAAAATCCCCTCTTTCACTTAAGTTATTTGACTTTCATAATGGGACTTTTTACCCTACAAGGCAGGTAAGAAATTCCCGCTAGTGATTTAAGTGATTTTCTTTTATAATGGGAATTTTTACCCTGCAAGACAAGTAAAAAATTCCCGTCTGCCTACCACCTCTAATATTCCCATTGCAGCGTAAGTGACTTTGACTTCATGGGAAAAAGTACCCTGTTAGGCAGGTAAGAAATTCCCGTCTGCCTGCCACTACCAAAAATCTCATTACAGCTTAGATATATTTATTCTAAAAAGTGCGACATGCCTAGGAGAGGTTTTTTGTGCTTGACTTCATCTTTTTTGGTCAAAAGTTTGCCTTCGGAGACTGATTCCTTCTGGTGTTGAGGTCATAAATGATCTTCAAATGTTCCAGGCAATTAAACAGATTATACAAAACAAAGAATGGACCCAGGGGAATTTAACAGACAAATAACGGGAAAAATCAGAAACAAACGCAAAAGAAATAAATAAAAACGAAAAAACGTTTCCTGAAGTAGAAGACAATGCTCTGAATTCATTCCTGGTGAAAATCCTATTGAGATGAGTGAATATTGGCATGCAAAACTTCAACAGGATTCAACCGGAGCACAATTTACTTCAAACGGTGCTTTAAAAATAAAAATTTCCCGCAGACAAAACTTGGCGGAGGGATAAAATGAGTTTCAGCATCTGGATATTTGTCAAAATTGGCTCATATGATTCACTGGGAATATCTTAACGTAATAGAGACATTTTCTGGCAATAAAAACACGAAAAGACCCGTTATTTTAAAAAGAACGAAAAATATTTAGAATGGTAGTCCCAGATTTCAGGGTGAAATCTGGGGACACCAGCAACTAACTTCTTGACGTTGCAAAGTATTTGTAGTTTGTTGACATCATCGAAACAAAAAAAAATTGAGTCTAACCATGATGTTTGTTCATCAAGCATGGCTAGACTCACAATATTCAAAGAAAGTTGATGGAGAGAGGGTTGCAAAGATAGTTTTTGATGATATCTTTGCAAAGAGAGCTATAGAGATCATCAAGGTAATTTCAAACTTCGATTTATATTTCAAGTTGATGTCTTTAGTTTAATTTCTTAAATTATAAATATATTGTTATTTACTTTTTTACTTTATTTGTAAGCTTGTAACCTTACATTTTAATTTTTGTGTAGGTGTCAAAGTCGTTGGTGAGGGTTTTGTGTTTGGTTGATGGGGAGCGAAACCCTATGGCGTACATTTATGAGGCCATGGATAGGGCCAAAGAGTCGATCTAAAACTATTATAGGGGGGATATCACCAGATATGGTCCCTTTTGGGAGATTATTGATCGGAGGTGGAACAATCAACTCCACCAACCTATTCATGTGGCGGGGTACTACCTCAACCCCAAATTTTTCTTCTCCAACGGCTTCATAGATTTGAACGGAGAGATTATGGAGAGCCTTTCAACATGTATTAAGAGGATGATAGCAAATGTTGAGACAAAAGACCTCATTATTTTAGAGCTGCAAAATTACAAACATGCTAGAGGGAGGCTCTTTTCTTCACCGTTAACTATCCGAGGGAGAACCACGCAGATACCAGGTAATAAAAATTAGACTGTTTACTAAGTTACTTATTAGTTACAGACTTGATTTTATTAATTACTTATAAACTTTTGATTATATTGTTTGTAGGTTCTTGGTGGCAGGATTGGGGAGGAAATACACCGCATCTTCAAAACCTAGCCCTCATAATTCTATCTCAACCTTGTAGCACTTCTGGATGTGAAGGCAACTGGAGTTTGTTTGAGGCCATTCAGATGAAAAAGTGCAACAAGTTGACTCAAAATAGACTCAATGACTTGGTTTTTGTGCAATACAATCTCCGCATTCGCACAAGAAAAGTGGAGGCCACATCAAAGGAGCTTATTGATTTGAATGAGATAGATCCATATAGCGAGTGGACTGGGCAAGAAAAGGAAATCCCTGCATTCACAGAGGACAAGATTGTTTCTTTTGAGAGGGAAGCTATGGAGGGAGAAGCACTAGCAAGAGATATTTATTGTGTTGGATGACATCTTTGGAGGTGATCTCCAACACGCAGCAGAGGAGCCACGACCATCTACTACAGGCAAAGTTTTTAAAATCGGTCAAACTGGAACCCGAACCGGCCGGTTCGACCGGTTTACCATTTTCTTGCACGAACCACTAATAAAACCGGACCGCTTGACCGGTTTGGAGCCAAACCAGCCGGTTCCGTACGGAACCGGCCGTTTTGGCCTCCGGTCAAATTGGTCCGATTCTGACCCACACCGGCCGGTTTTGCTAAAAACCGCCTTATACGGCGATCCAATAAAAACCGACTTTTAAAATAAAATTTCTATTTTTTAATTTCTCTAAACCCTAATTTGGTGTTATAAATACACCGCCCCCTCTATTCACTTCACACCTCTCGCATTGAGCATAAGATTGAAGAGTTTATTATTTGTAGTGAGCTTGGAAGTTGGAGGCTTGGAGCTTGTTTGGCATTGCTTGTGGGCTCTTTGTGGTGATATTGACATCCATTTGTGAGCACCTCTCTTATTTGCAAGGATTTGGAGGATTGGGGGCAACATTGAATAGTGTTCATTTGGATTGAGTTTGGGGGTTGTTTGGCATCAAGTGTGGGCTATTTGTGGTGGCATTCACATCTACATTTGGAGGGTGCAACCCATATACAAGATGGGAGCATTTCTTCAACTCATTTGTGTGCACGTTGAAAGGTATGTTACATTTTAAACTTGCCCCTTATTTGTAAATTTTATTAAATATGAAATATGAAATTTCTTTTGTTTTTATTTGCATTTTCAGATTTGTTTGCATTTGAAATGGTCCCCAAAACAAAAGACCCTACATAGACCCATGCAGATGTAATTGATAATCATTTTTTTTTGTAAATATTGTAAGAAACACATCAAGGGGGGGGGGAATTCATAGGTTGAAACAACACTTGGTTGGTCAAAGAGGCCAAGTTACCCCATGTGATGCACTTGATATTGATGCCATTAGGCTAGAAATGAAAAACATGCTTGCAAAACATAGAGAAGAGAAGGCCAGGGAAAAAGAGATGGAAGCTGAAATAGGGAGGAGGGAACATGCCTTGAGTGTTGAAGGATTTTTCTTTGACCCTTCTGTGACTGTTAGAGACCCCTTTCGGTAAAATGCCTCCCCCATCCACTCATAGTCAAGAAAACCGGTCTCAAAAAAGAAAGACCATTCAAAGCTTTTTTCCATCTTCCACACCTGCTACTGCTAGTGCCTCTATGCCAATAGAAAATCAACCCACCTTGGATAACCATTGGAAGAAGCAATACAAAGAAGCAACTTTTGAGTACATTGCTAGATGGTGGTATGATGCAGATATCCCTTTCAATACTGCCCGCTCACCTTATTACCAGCCTATGTTTGATTCCATTGTTGCTACTGGTAAGGGTTTTAAAGGCTCTAGTATGCATGACTTGAGAGGATCACTTTGAAGAAAGAAGTCGCATCCATAGATAAATATTTGAAAGGTTGCAAATCTTTATGGGCCAAAACAGGATGCACTATTATGTCAGATGGGTGGAGTGATGGCAAGAACCGCACAATAATAAATTTTTATGTGTCTTGTCCACAAGGTACAATGTTTTTGAAATCAGTAGATGCATCTGATAGGGTGAAAGATGCAAATTTGTTGTTTTAGCTTTTGGATGAGATTGTTTTAGAGGTGGGGGTGGAAAATGTTGTACAAATCATAACAGATAATGTCTCTAACTATGTTCTTGTTGGTAAGATGTTAGAGGAAAACACAACAATATTTTGGACTCCATGTGCTGCACATTTCAAAGACCTCATGCTTGAGGCTATAGGGAAAAAAGATTGGATCAAAAACACTATAGAGCAGAGAACTTGTTAGGCCAACCATCACAAGATTTGTAACAAACTTCCTCACGTTGCAATCTCTTCTTTCCCAACAATGGAACTTGAAAAAAATGTTTTCAAGTGATAAATGGAATGCATCAAAGTGGAGTTGGAAACAAGATGGGAAAGACACAAAGAAGAATTTTTTTGATAATTTATTTTGGAAAAATCAACAGAGATTGTGAAAGTTGCCGAGCCTCTTGTTAAGGTGTTGCGGTTGGTGGGTGGGAAAAAATTAGCCATGGGCTATATTTATGAGGCTATGGATCAGGCAAAGGAGCAGATAAGGCCAGCATACAAAAACAGGGTAACTAAGTATGGGCCTATATGGGAGATCATAAATAATAGATGGAACAATCAACTCCATCGGCCTATGCATGCAATTGGGTATTTCTTGAACCCGAAATATCATTACAAAGCTCAGCTTGGAGAAGATCAAATAGGAGAAGTAAAAGATGGTTTGTACGAGTGCCTAGAGCGCATGGTCCCTGATGAGATGCAACAACTTGAGGTTCACCAACAGATCAACTTCTTCAGTGGAGCCACAAGTACCTTTGGGAAAAACCTTGCAAAGATTGCAAGGGATGTGGACCAACAAGGTAAGAAATTCTAAGTTTTTTGAAGTTCATTTGATTAAATTTTTTAATGAATAATCATGAATTTTTAGCATAAGACAATCAAATTTGTTGAATTACGCTTTAGCCTTTAAGTTATAAGTTTTACTTTTAAATTTTAACTATGTTTTTAACTTTTTATTGTCATTGTTTACTAACTAAACATTTACACTTTTTACCGCAGCACATTGGTGGGGTTCATTTGGTAGTCAGTGTCCTCAATTGCAAAAGTTTGCAATTAGAATCCTGAGCCAAACTTGCAGTGCTTTTGGGTGCGAGCGCAACTTGTCCGTCTTTGAGTGGATTCACACGAAGAAGAGAAACCGTTTGGAACAACAAGGGTTGAATGATCTTGTCTTTGTGTAGTACAACCTTCAGCTAAGGTGCAACCAGTTGTTGAACCGTAGACCTGATACTAATCCCATTGTCTTGGATGATATAGATCCAACCTCCGAATGGGTAGAGGAGAGTTAGTCAGCAGAGTTTGATCCCAATGACTTGGGGTGGTTGGGTTTGGACCAAGAATTTGATGAGCCATTAGTAGCACCGCTCCCACCGTCATGAGACATAACAGACACTTGTCGCACTCGTGCTACTCCCCGACCCCGTGCCAATATAGTTGTTGCAAATGTACCTGAGGATTTGGATGAGTCCAAGACAGAGCCAGAGGCCGGTGATGATATTGATGAGGATGACCTTGAGGATCCCATTTCCAGCAATGGTGCAGAGTTTGATGATTGATCATTGATGTCATCTAGTTTATCCTAGAGTTTTGTAACTTGTAGTATTTGTAATTATCAATGATCATAGCATGTTGTTTTTTTGGAGTCTCGGACTATGGAGGTCATTTAGAGCCTCATTGTTTATGTATTTTGTTTTGGAATCTCATATATGATATATGTATTGTGTATTGGACTTGGAGTTCGAGCCATTTTGCTAAAAACACCTTTCTTACATATATATAAGAACAAACTTTGCATATTTTGTGTGTAATTGTTGGAATCATGGTTTTTAACCTTTTAAATATATATTTTTCATTAAAAATATAAAATTTTATGTATTTTTTAGTAAACCAGTTCATTAAGTTTGAACCGGTCCGGACCTCGGCCGGTTCCAAGTCCGGTTTCGATTTTTAAAACATTGCTACCAGGTTCGAGCCAGAGTCTCAGCCTTCTAGGAGGAGCAAGGAAACGCAGCCGAGTGTGGGGACTAGTAGAGGCACTAAACCCTCTCCCCAATTTTTCTCTAGATTGGGGAAGAAAAAAATGTAATTTATTGTATATTGTAACTTACATAGATATGAAATTTATGATGATATTTTTCAATGTCAATCATCATAAATTCATATTACTTATCAGCCGGTTGTCGTATGCGCATGATGATGCAATTTTGTATTGTATTT
Organism: Taxus chinensis; assembly: GCA_019776745.2. NCBI lineage: Eukaryota > Viridiplantae > Streptophyta > Pinopsida > Cupressales > Taxaceae > Taxus > Taxus chinensis. Next base: position 321,876,971 of record CM034156.1, on the reverse strand, counting down.
GTATTCAAATCTAATAGAAAACACTTCTCCAACATTTTATGGGCTCATTTGATACATTTTGTAGCTATGTGTTGCTTAAAATTTATGTTTTTTAAAGAAATTTGAGTTTTTTTAAGTTGCCGAGTATTCCCGAGTATTGGCCGAATATTGACGAGTTTTTGGCGAGATTTTTTTTTGGGGGTCTGGCGTGTTTTTGGTTTTGGCGAGTTTTCCTACTATGTTGGAAACAACTCCGACGTAAGGATGAATTATCCTCATTTGAGCATAATTTCTAATCACTAATTTCTTCATGTTGCTAATTTGATCATTTTGGTACTAATCCTGGAGACTGCATTTTAGTGTCAGGTGTTTTTGATGAATATGCCTGACCAAGGATAAGTGATCAATAAGGATCAGAAAAACAATCTTCATAATCAACCCCAGGTTCAGCCAGAACAGACCTGCAAACACAGTACTTTCTATACCATGGTGAAATCACCACATAGAGTAGCAGCTATGCATGTGGCAGCTGTGGTTGTGCATGTGTCAGTAGTGGTTCTGCAACCAAACAGTGGCTGTGCATGTGTTAGAGGCAGTTGTGGAAGTGATTTGGCAGTTGTGTATGAGTCAACAACTCAACAGCGGTTCTAACTTGTTTTAAGCAGCAGTTACACATGAAGCATCCAAACAGTCATAGTAATGACAAGAAGCAGCATCTCTTCCCATTCGGAGTCTTTTGGGAGTCCTTTAGTGCATGAAAAGCCACTCCCAACATTTTATAACGTAAGGCATGAGTCCAATGTAGCATAAAGAGTTTGGAAGTGTGAGTTAGTGAATTTGGTTGATTGCAGGAAGATGTTAAATGTGGTGCATAGTTTGAATGAGCATGGCAATAGGATGAATGTTGTAGAATGCTCTATCTGAGCTCTTTGTCACTATTTTGGTCAAAAGGAGAGGAAGCTGAGGTATTGCCACTTCCAACTGGTCTTCCCCACACAAGTTTCCAGGTTAAATTCTTGTGTCATGTTTTGATATAGTTGCTTTGTTCTTGATGCTTCACACATGTTTTCATTTTTCTGCAGTTACAGATGATGTTACATTTTCCACAACTAAAAGATGCTAATTCTAACACAAAGTTGCATTCTAATTCTATCATTTAAACTTAATTCAAGTAGAACAACGTTCTAGTTCTGTAATTTCCAGCAAAGCAATACAACTTTAAAGATTACACATCATATGGGTATCAAAGAAGATTAACCTTTGGGTGCTATGGATAGCATTTGACTAGTTAGAATGACCATGACAAAGATCAAAAGGAGAAGAATTGCAGCCATATGAATATGATATTTTCACAACTAAGTGGAATCAAGAAGGGAGGAAAATGGCCAGAGAAAGTGAAGAGAACCTTGCTACAAAAGTTTCCACAGTTGAATCAAGCATAAAGTATGTGATGAAGTTTGAAGGTAACATCACCAAGCAACAAGAGCTCATCAAAAAGAACCAAGCCTCCATGGACATGGAGGTTTGTGCTCTTGCCAAGAAGTTTGTTATAGAAGAGGAGAAACTCCATCAAGCTGAAGAGGAATTCAATGACGAGTTTATGGATGAAGAAGAACAACATGCAAAAGGAAAAGTCAAAGCTAAGGCAATATCATCCAACCATCCCCTCTTTCAAAGTTAAAATAAATGTTGAAAATAAGGCTTTTGAAATAGTGAATAAATGGTTGAAACAAATGGAGGTTTACATTAATGTGCACAATAGTAGTGAGGCAAAATATTACTTTTGTGTGTCTCAAAATTGAAGGTCATGCTCTAATTTGATGTAAAGCTATTTAGTTTCTTCTAAGAAGAAGAAGAAGCCAATTGTAACTAGGTGAGATGAATCCGAAGAATTGTTAAGAAAGATTTTTAATCCTTTTGGGCATAAAATTGATCAAAAGACTAAGTCGAAATATTTTAGACAAGGAAGTCGTAAAGTGTACAAGATTAGACCATAGAGTTTTGTAGGCAGACACGTCCATGGGCTTGGACTTTAAGATGAGAACAGCTTGACCAAGCACATGGGTGGTCTCCATTCAGAATCAAGGAGACGACTCATCTTTAGTAAGCTTAAGAACCTTGATGAGGCATATGTGCAAGCATATACTATATTGAGGAAGAAAAGATGTGAGGAAAGGGTGAATCCTCAAAGCAAAATCAGAGAAATAATCATTCTAAGAAAAAGCAAAATCAGCCATCCAAATCCTACAAGGGAAAGTGGAAAAGTGAAAAATCACCACTTTACAAGTATATAAGGATCCAAAGAGTCATTGTAGTCATTGTGTTCCAAAAGATAGTCTTAGTGCAGACTGTTGGAATTTGCATACGGATTTGCATCTTAAGAATCACACCAAGGAGGAATCTAAGAATCCCATGGCATACTTTAAGGATAAAATAGTGGTTGATATTAAAGGACAATTCCAATGTAGGCAAGGAATTGGGTTGTACAGTTACCTATGTGGCAAGCATATAGCAAAAGAGAAGAAATGGCCAAGCTTTTCAAATCAAGAAGACAGAGGTAAATGCAATCGTTGATCTCGACTCATAGTCTAATTTGATTTCAGATTAGTTTATAGATATCTTAAATATATTTATATAAAGTACGTCGAGAGATATTCATTTAGGGGATACTTGTGTAATTATACAAGTGTAGTATAAATGTAAGTATACCAAAAAGAGTAACAAATAAAAATAAATAAATATAGTAAGTATATTAAATATTAAATGTAGGTATATTGAAATACAACAATAGATATCAATTTCAATGTTTTAAGGTTTGGTTTTTTACATATTCTTTAATCCACAACTTCATTAAATTCTCTATCAATATCTTGTTCATTTATTGCAAATATTATCCTTTAGCTACGCAATTGTGTTGTTGTCAAAAATATCTATTAAAAAAAAGACCCAAACATTACTACATGGCCAAGATATTACTATTTTTTGATTGACTTCTCCAAGAAAAAAGAAACAAAGTTATTTGAAAGTCCAATAGAAGTCAAATTTATGAATGAACTGTCACACGATGGTCGAATGAACGTCAAATTTAATGTTGAGAATAAAAGTGAAAAACAAACTCCATTATAGTCTTGCTTGCACGTTGCAGAATGCCTATATTTCACTCAGAGTAGTAAAATCTAGAAGATATATTTAGTTGTAAGATTCTTCAGTTCGAACACTATTTTTGTTTTTCATGATTATGTCAATCCATATAAGAAAGAAGTGACAATTTCTAGGTGTAAACGACACTACACGTTGGAACACAAAACACTCCTTCACTAGGAAAAGAACCAGGTATATACTCAAAAATTCTCACGTGAATCCCAAATATTTGCGTTGATTAGGAATCCACTATCAAATGACGAACCCCATTAAACATTTCACCATCTATGTGACATGATGCATCACTAAGATACTTCAAGAGTGCTTCTTTGATTTAAACAGAACAGATATCAACCACCTCTCAAAAGAGGTTAATTGATGACCATTGAAGAAGGGCATAATCTTTAGACACAATGAAAACTTGGCTCATTATCTATGATAAGAATTCAAGTTTCTAGGTTGGTGGAGATAGTACATGCAGGGTTATCACATTACCATGTGCATAGTCTATATGGTGTCTTGTTCCAATGACAATGCACTTTATAAGGAAGCGAACGAAAATAGTGTAGAAATTGTAGAACCAAAAATATAATGAAAATCGGATTTACACCAAGACCCTTCCTGATGACCCATGCGAAAAGTTTCTTGCAAGCCTCAATAGCTTACCTGATGATGACCAGATGTTCTCCCTACCCTTGAAAATAAAAAGAAAGCTTTACTGAATGTGATATCAAAGATCTACCAAGGATTTGTTGAGCCACTAGCAAAGGGTAAACAAAGTGCTTTCCAAGTGAAATTTGAAGAAAGTAGAAGGGCCACAATGTGATTTTTTACCAATTTTCTTTAGTGAGAGGAAATTACAATTCTACTACCACTTGGATGAGAGCAATTGAGTAAACAATCAAACTTGGAGTGGGTAAAAGAGGATATGGAAAGGATGAGAAGAGTGTGTGTTACAACATGCAAGTTGTGGTAGATGATGCCACCAATATGATGTTTTGAGAGCCTAAAAATTGGAAATTTTATGATTATATCAGGTTTTGTGACGTGGGATTAAACAATTTTCAACAATCAATTTAAAGACCCATATTTCCTACAAGGTTTATGAATCTACAACTATGAGAGTGTTGCAGGTTCTCATAAATTTGGATTTCACCCCGGTTACCATCAAGGGGATTAGTTTTTACGCAAAAATTATTCTAGCATCATGGAGATTTGAGTATCTCCCAAACCAACAATGTAGCCTACCAAAACACTGTCCAAGGTGTGATACCTTACATCTATGAGACAAACCCCTAGAAAATGTTAGCTACCATTCCTAATACTCTACTTCCAACACTAATCCACTCCTAGCTAACAATTTTCTATGGAAAAGGGGAAGAATACTAAATATTGAACAAAAAGCTTGGTGACATTGTAGAGAAAAAATGGATTACTTTCCATGTGAGAAAAACATCAAGATAAATATAGTGTCATAAGGGTAAATACAACCACAATCAACTCTACATAAATTTAATTCTCACTTTATGCATCAATGACACAACGTTTAATAAAATTATGCAAATATAATCCACACAGTACATATATGTATCCCAGAAAGGCAAAAAAGGTAACAATGTAATAACACTAGCCAAAGTGAAAGATATGAGCCACAATCAAGAAGATATTATTTACTGTTGAAAGATAAAAACTTGGTACTTAAAGTCACAGGAATGCACTTAACACAAATACAAGTGAGTTCAAAGCAATCACTACATTATTTGGGGCATTGGTTAGAGGAGACCTAATTGTGATTCTTTGCATCTCAAAGAGGATTATTTTATGATAGACATTGGCTACATTTATAGAATAACAGAGAAGAGTACGAGGATCAAAAGATGCTGAAGTATATCATCTTTTCTCAATTTGTGGATATTCTCTACAAGGATTAGGCAACTCCAAAATACGCTAAGCTAAAAATGATCTTCATTAAAACCTCCTTGGATCATGGTTTGAAGTAGATATTTGTTTGAAATTTGATCTCTGAGTCATACATCAAAACAAGCCCATGAGATCAATAGAATTAGTGAATATGAAGATGCCACTTGTTGAGAAAATCATGATTCTACCTTATAAACCAATGTGAAATCTCATCTTTTTGCTCACAACTTATTTAAATATTTGAATGTATTTGTGGTGGGGAAATCAACATAATATTTGGCTTGAGAGAACATATTCTATGAGAATTGAACATCCTATAAGAAGTTAAAATCAATTTATGCACCACTACATCTAGTTTTTTAGCAACTAGTAACCTTAAAGTATGTCCAGAAAATATCATGGATCTCTTAATCATTCTCCTTGAAACTAGGGAAAATGTGAATCTATCTCAAAAACCCACCGCTTGATCTTCCTAATTTGCAACAGCAATTCGATATTGAAATGGATGCAAGGTTGTATGTTATGGGGGCAGTTTTATTGCAAGAAGGTAAGCCGTTTTTTTATCAATCAGATGTAATTTTCAAAACTGTAGTATATTACCATGTTTATGACAAAGAAACATATGCACTTGTTCAAGAAATTAAAAAAATGGATGCAATATGTGTTGCCGAAGGAAATCATTGTTCATACTGACCACAAACCTCTTCACTATTTGCAAGCACAAAGTAAATTGCAGCAAGCAAGAAACTACAAATGGATGGGATTTTTTCAACAATTTCATTTGGTAATCAAGTACAAGAAAGGAAGCACAAATGTAGTGGTAGATATTGTATCAAGACCAGCAAGTTTCAGCTTGGACGATAGTTTCACACATAGTCCGCATACTCGTATTTGGCAAATATTCGGCAAACCCAAAAAAAATTGATTCAGCAAAAACACGGCAAGACTCGGCTAATATTCGGGAATATTCGGCAACTTAAAAAATATGCAAATTTCTTTAAAAAGCATAAATTTTATGCAAATGAGTCTATTAAATGTTGGAGAAGTGTTTTCTATTAGATTTGAATACAAATACAATACAAAATTGCATCATCATGAAATACAACAGCAGATTGATAAGTGCTATGAATTTATGATGTTTGTCATTGAAAAATATCATCATAAATTTCATATCTATACAAGTTACAATATACAATAATTTACATTTTCCTTTTCCCCGTTCTATAAGAAACCTTTAGTATTTTAAAGTACACTGAAACCCTAGAGCTTCTTTGAGTACTCTGATGACTCTCGAAAATTGAAAAAAAAAATCAGGAGGAACATGAGCTACAAAAAATGTTAGTGTCCTATAAAACTGGTCGAACCGAAACCGGAACCGGCCAGTTCGACTGGTTTTACCCCTTTTTTGCATGGACTGGCAATAAAACCGGTTACACTTTTTTATTACATTTTCTATTTTTTAATTCTTCTAAACCCTAATTTGGTGTTATATATACACCCCCCCCCTCTATTCACTTCACACCTCTCTCATTGAGCATTTTTAAGCATAAGATTGAAGAGTTTAGTTTTGGAGCAAGCTTGGAAGTTGGAGGCTTGGAGCTTGTTTGGCGTTGCTTGTGGGCTCTTTGTGGTGATATTGGCATCCATATAGAGACTTCCTCGCCTCTATTTGTGAGCACCTCTCTTATTTGGAAGGATTTGGAGGCTTGGGGCAGCATTGAAGAGTGTTCGTTTGGAGTGAGTTTGGGGGTTGTTTGGCATCAAGTGTGGGCTCTTTGTGGTGGTCTTCACATCTACATTTGGAGGGTGTAGCCCATATACAAGCTTGGAGTGTTCTTCACCTCATTTGTGTGCACATTGAAAGGTATGTTACATTTTAAACTTGCCTCTTATTTGTAAATTTTATTAAATAAGAAACCTGAAATTTATTTTGTTTTTATTTGCATTTGCAATGCCCCCCAAAACAAAAGACCCTACATGGAACCATGCAGACGTAGTTGATAATCAAGTTTTTTGTAAATATTGTAAGAAACACATCAGAGGGGGCGGATTCATAGGTTGGAACAACACTTGGCTGGTCAAAGAGGCCAAGTTTCCCCATGTGATGCACCTGATATTGATGCCATTAGTTTGGAAATGAAAAACTTGCTTGAAAAACATAAACAATAGAAGGCTAGGCAAAAAGAGATGGAAGCTGAAACAGGGAGAATGATGGAACATGCCTCAAGTGTTGAAGGATCTTGCTCTAACCCTTTTGTCCATGTTAGAGACCCCTTTCAGTATATGCCTCCCCCATCCACTCATAGTCAAGAAAACCGGCCTCAAAAAAGAAAGAACATTCAAAGCTTTTTTCCATCTTCCACACCTGCTAGTGCCTCAATGCCAACAGAAAATCAGCCCACCTTGGATAACCATTTGAAGAAGCAATACAAAGAAGCAGCTTTTGAATACATTGTTAGATGGTGGGTATGATGCAAATATCCCTTTCAATGTTGCTCGCTCACCTTATTACCAGCTGATGTTTGATTCTATTGTTGCTGCTGGTAAGGGCTTCAAAGGCCCTAGTATGCATGACTTGAGAGGATCACTTTTGAAGAAAGAAGTTGCATCCATAGATGAATATTTGAAAGGTTGCAAAGCTTCATGGGCCAAAACAGGATGCACTATCATGTCAGATGGGTGGAGTGATGGCAAGAACCGCACAATAATAAATTTTCTTGCCTCTTGTCCACAAGGTACCATGTTTTTGAAATCAGTAGATGCATCTGATAGGGTAAAAGATGCAAATTTATTGTTTGAGCTTTTGGATGAGATTGTTTTAGAGGTGGGGGTAGAAAATGTTGTACAAATCATAACAGATAATGCATCTAATTATGTTCTTGCTGGTAAGATGTTGGAGGCCAAACACAAAACAATATTTTGGACTCCATGTGCTGCACATTGCATAGACCTCATGCTTGAGGATATAGGGAAAAAAGATTGGATCAAGAACACTGTAGAGCATGGCAAGAGCATCACCAAATACATCTATAATCACTCATGGGTATTGAACCTAATGAGGAAGAACACTGAGGGCAGAGAACTTGTTAGGCCAGCCATCACGAGATTTGCAACGAACTTTCTCACGTTGCAATCTCTTATTTCCCAACAACAGAACTTGAAAAGGATGTTTTTAAGTGATGAATGGAATGCATCAAAGTGGAGCCGGAAACAGGATGGGAAAGACACAAAGAAGAAACTTTTTGATAATTTATTTTGGAAAAAAACAGCAGAGATTATGAAAGTTGCTGAGCCTCTTGTTAAGGTGTTGCGGTTGGTGGATGGGGCAAATTAGCCATGGGCTATATTTATGAGGCTATGGATCAGGCAAAGGAGCAGATAAGGGCAGCATACAAAGACAGGGTAACTAAGTATGGGCCTATATGGGAGATCATAGACAATAGATGGAACAATCAACTCCATCGACCTATACATGCAGCTGGGTATTTCTTGAACCCAAAATATCATTACAGAGCTCAGCTTGGAGAAGATCAAACAGGAGAAGTAAAAGATGGTTTGTACAAGTGCCTAGAGCGCATGGTCCCTGATGAGATGCAACAACTTGAGGTTCACCGACAGATCAGCTTCTTCAGCAGAGCCACAGGTACCTTTGGAAAAAACCTTGCAAAGATTGCAAGGGATGTGGACCAACCAGGTAAGAAATTCTAAGTTTTTTGAAGTTTATTTGATTAAAAATTTTAATGAATAATCATGAATTTTTAGCATAAGACAATATTTTTCTAATTTGTTGAATTACGCTTTAACCTTTAAGTTATAAGTTTATGTTTTACTTTTAATTTTTAACTGTGTTTTTAACTTTCTGTTGTCATTGTTTACTAATTAAACATTTACATTTTTTATCGCAGCACATTGGTGGGATTCATTTGGTAGTCAGTGTCCTCAATTGCAAAAGTTTGCAATTAGGATCCTGAGCCAAACTTGCAGTGCTTCGGGGTGCGAGCGCAACTGGTCTGTCTTTGAGCGGATTCACACGAAGAAGAGAAACCGTTTGGAACAACAACGGTTGAATGATCTTGTCTTCGTGCAGTACAACCTTCGGTTAAGGCGTAACCAGTTGTTGAACCGAAGACCTGATACTGATCCCATTGTCTTGGATGATATAGATCCAACTTCAGAATGGGTAGAGGAGAGTCAGCCAGCAGAGTTTGATCCCGATGACTTGGGGTGGATGGGTTTGGATCAAGAATCTGATGAGCCATTAGCAGCACCGCCGCCATCGTCACGAGACACAGCAGGACCTAGTCGCACTCGTGCTACTCCCCAACCCCGTGCAGCTCCAGTTGTTGCAGATGTACCTGAGGATTTGGATGAGTCCGAGTCAGAGCCAGAGGCCGGTGATCATATTGATGAGGATGACCTTGAGGATACCATTTCCAGCAGCGGTGCAGAGTTTGATCATGATGATTGATCATTGATGTCATGAGTCATCTAGTTTATTCTAGAGTTTTGTAACTTGTAGTATTTGTAATGTATCAATGATCATATCATGTTGTTTTTTTTGGAGTCTTGAACTATGGAGATTGATCATTGAGCCTCAATGTCTATGTATTTTGTTTCGGAATCTCATCTATGATATATGTATTGTGTATTGGACTTGGAGTTCGTGCCATTTTGCTATAAACACCTTTCTTGCATATATATAAGAGAAAACTTTGCATATTCTGTGTGTACTTGTTGGAATTATCGTTTTTAACATTTCAAATATATTATTTTCATTAAAAATATAAAATTTTATGTATTTTTTAGTAAACCGGTTCATTAAGTTTGAACCGGTCCGGTTCCGGTCCGGTTCCGGTTCCGGTCCGGTCCGGACCTCGGCCGGTTCCGAGTCCGGTTCCGATTTTTAAAACATTGATTAGAACTCTCAGTGATGTGGATAGATGAGTTTGGGGTAGAAATACCCGAAACATGTTCTCTTCTCTAGGATGCACATTCTTTACTGACCTTTGAGGCACTGCTTCTTCAAAAGAGACAGATTTTGGTAACCACCGACTTTGCCTCTGAGATGCATGTGATGATGTTGGTGGAGACTGTTGTGAAGAGGTTTGCACCACCTTTTTCTGTGTGATTCCTCCTCTCGTTGTTAATTTCTGTATTTTAGAAATGTGCTTGAAATGGGAGAGGGTTGGCTATTTGGTTCTCGTACCATATCATAGTTCTTCTCAACACAGGTTGATTCATGGTATCTAGAGAAGTTTCATCTCCTTTACTCCAATCAATACTAGGGAGTGGAGTGAAAACATTTTGATCGTAGACAGGATCCATAAGATTAGTCCCATTATCGGAAAGGGTCAAAGGAGGATCTCTCAATCCATAATTTACTATTTGAGCCAATGTGAGACGAGAAAATTGTCGTCGTCTTACCTCCCTGTCATCTGCACATCTTGTCCAATAGCCCTCTATGCTTGCTCTATGCATGTATTTTGCTCCTAGGACTCTCTCCATGGACCCTTTAATATCAAACTAAGCCCTTCTTGTGAAAGAATGTATGGTGATGTGGGCAAATTCTTTTTCCGTCAGTTCCGCACTACAAGAACTTGGACATTTAAATCCCCCAATCTGAATTGGGAAATGAATGCCTTCTCTATGTTTATTCACAAGTAGGTAATGGACTTAGAAAAGTTGACGTGAAAATTCCATCAATGCCAATTTGTCACTGACATATTTAGGGAGTTTGTAAGGAGCTCCCACAAATCCACTAACCCGTATATAGGAGTAAGAAGGAAACTGGATATACCAAGTTCCCCACTGTTCTATTATGGATTTGGCATCCCCTGAAAACCTTCTTTTGGATTTCTCCCTAGTGATCTGATTACATAGGAAAGGAAGGCATCATTGACCCTCCGAAAATGGTGAGAACCATTCTTGAATTCAAGCTGTGTAATAGTGAAAAACACTAGTTTTACCAGGACCCATTGTGCCTCTAGTTGTCAGCCCTAAAAATATTCTCCTCCTAGCTACAGCATAGATCGAATATGAGGTCGCGTAAAAGTGACCCGTCATTTTCACCTCGATCAACTACTTGTGGAGAGTGTTGCTGATGATACTCACCCAGTCAACGAACATCTTCACAGCGAGGATGATACAAATGAATTTGTACATCCAAGGATGGAAACTCTTGGCAGAAGGGAGACCAAAAACCCTGCTAAGGAGAGTGATCATATCTCCTATTTCTTCATGAAACTCCACACAAAACAATTCTTTAGGTATACTTGAAGTGTGAGTTTTCGGTTTTACTAACCAATTCTTATTTACCATTTTTGACCATCTTAAGGGATCTTCATCCTAGAATTGTTGTGCCGATTCTTGTGTTAAGTCAGCATTTTCTTCGTACAGTGACACTTTCAACATCTCCTCCCTGTGTTCGGGAGAGTTAAGCAAAAGGGGTTCATTTTTGTCGTTAAAGACTCCCCGACGCTCAACGTCATAGTGTTCGGCACAGGCCAAAACAAACTCAGGACATTGTATTGCTACCGAAAATGTTACCGCTTGAGGTAGGCCGCAGCGATAGAGTCTCTTTGAGAAAACAGTTTTTCCTTCTCTCCAAACTCTGTCGCAAAATTGGATCATATCCACATAGCCCATATTAGTATCTGAAATGTGATCGTATGCTGAGCTTATGGAAGATGTTGGGATTAACCCTTGATATACATACTTAAGTGTTGATTTGTTAGAGCGTTCTCCCATTGTGAGTTTTTTAAGAGGAAAGAAAAGAAGCACACGCACTGGGAAGGTGTCAAGTCTAAGTCTCCGGACCACCATAACCGCAAGGAAAAATGTCTCTTATTTATTATTTTTTTATGAGCTAAGCAATTCCGGATTTACAATTTTCACAAAGTGGTAATATGAGCTCAATCTCGGGTACAAGCTCGAGCTATACAATGAAATACAGAGACTAAGCTCAAATTACAAATCGGGCCAAAATAGTATGATTTCAGTCTTGGAAACCAAGCTACCTCCACACTTGGTGCAAATAGAAAATCGTTTGATTCTCGAGTTTGAGCTCGATAGAATAGAATGGGTCGGGCTTAGTTTGCAAACCGAAACTCGAGCTCATTTGTGTAGGCTCAGGATCAACTATCACCGGCCGTTTTGTGTTGACGAGCTCGAGCTCGTGTTGGTCCTTCGTGCTCGGCCTCGTGTTAGGCCTACGTGCTCGAGAGAAGGATTATGTGTTGAGCTTGCGTGCCAACGGTTCATGTTTGGCTTGCGTGATGGATCTGCGTGATGCTCCCACAAATCCAGGCTCATTTTCGTTGTGCAGGGGGACGTGTAGACAGTTACGTGGCATATGCGTGGGTTGTTTTCCTTTTACTTGTGTGGGTTGTTCTTCCCTAACTTCATGGCCTACCAACATGTCAGCTTTTGCGTCAGCACTGCGAAAGGCAAAGCAGCAGGAGCTCCGAGCTACCCTAGGACAGGCTTGGCTCTCATTGATAGCTTGCTTCCCTCAGCTTCCACTGCTCGCCATCTCTAGAGAGATTTCTTCAGGACAGAATTGAAAACCCAACCCAGAGTGCCAAATGACCCCCGATCCACAGTTCTTAAAGGTAGGGAGGAAATTCCACACGAGTCATTCAAAATTTCAATCAATGCAATCCTCATTGTCACTCCCTCCACACGAGCGGAGGATATCAGACCCGAGAGAGGCTCGAAGTACAATGTCACCCCTATTGATGAGTTAGATCGTGGATAAAGGCCTTTTGTAAGGAAAATGGGAAGTTATTAGTCCAGTTCTTTTGAAAAATTCCCTCTCTGCTCAACAAGCTTAGGATATGAGTAGCCAACTTGTGGCTTACCATATCATTTTATTATATCATTTATACTTTCTCATGCTTAGTAGGTCGGCCTTGGTGTTGGCCATAACATATGAATAGTATATATAGGGGATTTTAGGTAGTAGTTCATCATCATTTGGAGCATTTGAGTCTTATTGTATGGTTTGGAGGTTGCCCCCTCGAAGTGGCGAAGCTATTCTAATTGCATATTGAGATCATTATTCTGGAATATTGTGTTATTTGGTGTTATATTTCTGCTCATGATCTGAATTATACAAGTAATTTCATTACAAGTGGTATCAAAGCTGCGATCTGGGCCAAAATTAGGGCAAAAACCCTAATTTTTTGTTTCCACCATATATTGTGAACCAAAGTGAATTGGTGGGAGATATTTTTACCAGAGTTGAAAAACATTTCAAGTAAGGTTCCCTGAAAATTTCAGACTTTTTTTATTTATTTTGCAAAAGTTATTACAAATTTAGGTTTTTTCATAAAATCACTCCCTAGGGTGCAAATTGTGGAATTTTTTCAAATTCGTTACATTTTCGGAAAGCACAAAAAAAATTATTTGGGGTTTGTTCTTTAAGTTTTTTTATATTTGGCCGAATTCGTATTGAAATATGAAACCCTAAAATTTGACTGTGATCCCTACATCCTACTATTTTGGGGCATCATGGCGGGGCCTTCCACAAGAGGAAAAAAGAATCCCATCACTCTGGGTAAAACACCAGAAAAGGATGAGATAGTAGTTGAGGAGTTGGAGACAGAAGATATAACTACAGATTCCTCAGGGTTAGGGTTTACTTCGACAGACCACAAAGTAAGCCAACTTGAGTTTAACCTGAGAGACCTCGAATCTCGGGTGGCCAGCAAAGAAGATGTGGATAGGATTGGAAAAAGATTGGAGGATTTCATGCAAAACTTCAGTACGTATATGATGGGTAATCATACTTATGTCAATCAAGGTGGATCCTCAGGTCAACATAATAGACACATGAGCCAGAGTGGATCTTCGAGTGTGCACAATCCAAATACGAGCACTCTGCAGGCCCGTACTATGTTTCCAAAAGTGGAGATGCGTAAGTTTGATGGAAAGGATCCACTCAATTGGATCAACCAAATGGAGAATTTTTTTGAACTACATCAGATTCCACCAGGACAAAAGGTGACCATGGCAGCTTTGTATCTCGAACCTGACCAATTCGTCTGGTATCGATGGTTATGTGCTCAAAGGTAGAAGAGTGGTCTCAATGTTACATGGACAGTGTTCACTGAAGAGTTGCAATTACACTATAGTTCTAGTGTGTCAGATAATTACTTCAGCCAATTAGCAAAATTGAGACAGATAGGATCTGTTAAGGATTACATTCATCACTTCCAAAACCTTTCTCTACGGGTGGAAAATATTACTGAAGAGAATCTGAATGACCTATTTCTCGGGGGTCTTAAGGATCACATTGAGCATGAGGTGCATATGTTTAATCCTCATAAGGTTTCTGATTCAATGATTATGGCAAGAAGGGCAGAGGAGAAATTTGTTTCAAGTAGGAGACAACATTTCACTTATACCAGAGATCGCAACACCTTGGCCCCAGCACTCCCTCGACCAGTTAGATTGACACCTCAACAAATTGAAGAAAAAAGAGAAAAAGGTTTATGTTTTAACTGTGACAGTAAATTTGGACCAGGACATAAATGTGCTGAAAAGAAGTTGTTCTACATTGATGGGCCTAGTGAAGATGAAGAGAAGGATGAAGATTCAGAGTCAGAGGTCTTGGTTGAGCCAGAGGAGGAGTCAGGAGATCCTCAGCCAACAATCTCATGCCATGCAATTTCAGGTATTAGCACCCCCCAAACCCTAAAGGTGGTTGGATTCCTAAAAAAATAGAGGGTCACAGTGTTGATTGATTCAGGAAGTACTCACAACTTTATCAATCATAAGTTAGCAGTGCGCCTAAACTGCTTCATTTATCCAGCTCCTGAATGTCAAGTAATGATTGCTGATGGAGGTACTGTTACTTGTTCTGGAAAATGCCATAGCATTAAGCTTGCCATGGGAGATTACATACTAAATAGTCCCATGTATGCCATTTCTATGGGAGGAGCAGACATTGTGTTAGGGGTTCAATGGCTTACCACTTTGGGAACCATTGAGATGAACTTCCAAGACTTGTTCATGCGATTTCACTCTGAAGGAAGGACTTTTGAGCTAAGAGGCTTAAGAGCAAAGTCTCCACAAATAGTAAGTTCTCATCAGATGCACAAAATGCTAAAAAAGGGTGCAGAGGGATTTGTGGCACAACTATTTTCATTGGAGGCTCATCATTCTAAGGACATTATACCATCAGATATGCAAGCAGTGTTGGATGCACACTCTGTTGTATTTGAAAATATACCAAAGGGCTTACCTCCAAAGAGAGATCATGATCATGCTATTCAGTTATTACCAGGAAGTCAACCGCCTAACATCAGACCTTATAGGTACCCATATGTGCAAAAGAGTGAAATTGAAAAGATTGTACAAGAGATGTTGGAAGCAGGAATTATCCGTCATAGTCAGAGTGCTTATTCTTCTCCAGTAGTGATGGTACAGAAGAAAGATGACATGTGGCGCATGTGTCCTGATTATAGGGAACTTAATAAGTACACAATCAAAGATAAGTTTCCTATTCCTGTAATTGATGATTTGCTTGATGAGTTGCATGGTGTTGTTTATTTTACAAAGCTTGATCTTCGTTTGGGATACCACCAAATCAGAATCAAGGATGAGGATGTTCATAAAACTGCCTTTCGGACACATGAAGGCCATTATGAATTCCTGGTAATGCCTTTTGGACTCACAAATGCACCTTCTACATTTCAAAGTTTGATGAATTCTATTTTTAAGTCATTCCTGCGGAAGTTTGTCTTAGTGTTTTTTGATGATATATTAATTTATAGCAAAACATGGGAGGAACATTTGCATCATGTAAATAAGGTTTTGGAAACCCTTGAGCAACATCAACTTTATGCAAAGCCCTCTAAGTGTTCTTTTGGACTCAAGGAGGTTGAATATTTGGGTCACATTGTCTCTCATGAAGGGGTTAAAGTGGATCCTAATAAGATCAAAGCCATGATGGAGTGGAAGGTTCCAAAAACCCTAAAGAATCTACGAGGATTTTTGGGGCTTACAGGTTATTACCGAAGATTCGTAAGGCATTATGGAAGCATATCTGCACCTCTCACAACTTTATTAAAGAAGGACTCCTTCCATTGGAGTGAGGATGCAACCAAAGCATTTGAGCAACTAAAGGAGGCCATGTGCACCACTCCAGTCTTGGCTACTCCAGATTTTTCCAAAACATTCATTGTTGAATGTGATGCATCAGGGGTGGGTATGGGGGCAGTTCTCATGCAAGAAGGCCGTCCTATTGCCTTTTTGAGCCGTCAATTCAAAGGTAAGAATCTTTCCAAGCTGACTTATGAGAAGGAAATGCTAGCCATACTTCATGCAGTAAAGCAATGGAGACCATATCTCATAGGAAGACACTTTAAAGTGAAGACAGATCATGATAGTCTGAAATACTTCTTGGAGCAGCATTTATCATCTGAAGAACAACAAAAATGGGTCTCCAAGATGTTGGGATATGATTTTGAGATTATCTATAAGAAAGGGAAGGAGAATGTAGTTGCGGATGCTCTGTCGCGGAAAGATGAATCAACTGCAGCCTTGTTATGTGCCATATCCATATTACACGAAGATTGGATAGATGAGGCAAGGTCCGAATGGAGAAATGACCCAACCACACAAAACCTCATTCATCATCTCCAGAATGATCCAAGCATGTCTGAAAAAATTTGTATTGAAAGGGGATGCTTTATGGTATAAAGATAGATTATACCTATGTAAGAACTCCACTCTTAAAAATAGGATTCTATCTGAGCTTCACTCTTCTCCAGTAGGGGGGCACTCTGCATTCTTGAAGACTTATCATCGAGTCAAACAAGATTTCTTTTGGGAAGGTCTCAAAGGGGATGTCCAAAAATTTGTGGCAGAATGCATGGTTTGTCAGCAAAATAAGGGTGAAACAGTTCGATCCCCAGGTCTTCTACAACCTCTATCTATTCCTAGCCAGCGGTGGGAAGAGGTTTCCATGGACTTTATCACAGGATTGCCTAAATCTGAAGGAAAAAATGTCATCATGGTTGTGGTGGATAGACTCACCAAATATGCTCATTTTTGTGCCTTGGCACACCCATTTGCTGCAAGCACGGTAGCAACAGCCTTCATGGACACAGTTCAGAAGCTTCATGGGACACCGAAGATTATAGTAAGTGATCGAGACCCTATATTTACTAGTAATTTTTGGACTGATTTATTCTCATGTTTGGGTACTCAGTTAGCTCGTAGCTCTTCTTATCATCCCCAGTCTGATGGGCAAACAGAAGTTGTAAATAAGTGTTTGGAGGGATATCTCCGTTGCTTTACGTCAGATAAACAAGCAAGATGGGTCCAATGGTTGCCACTTGCAGAATGGTGGTATAACACTTCCTTCCATACTTCATCTAAAATGTCTCCTTTTTTGGCACTCTATGGGTACCATCCACCATCCATCACATCATCATTGAGAGGACAACCGCGGGTTAGAGCAGTAGAAGAACACATTCAGTATCAACAAGAGGTCCTCTCTAGTCTCAAGGAGAACTTGGTCATGGCACAAAACCGCATGAAGCAACAGGCTGATCAACATCGCACAGAAAGGCATTTTGAAGTCGGTGATTGGGTTTTTGTGCGGTTACAACCATATAAGCAAATGTCTTTGAAACAACAACAAAAGGATAACAAACTTTCACCGAAGTATTATGGCCCCTATCAAGTATTGCAGAAGATTGGTACTGTAGCATACAAATTAGAACTTCCACAATCAACCAAAATACATCCAGTCTTTCATGTTTCTTGCCTGAAGAAAGTAATTGGACAGAGAGTATCAGCCCAAATAGTGTTACCTGAGCTCGATGAGGAGGGGAGAGTCATCTTGGAACCTGAATGCATCCTTCAAACACGCACTAAAAGATTGAGGACACGGGTTATTACTGAGTACCTGATCAAGTGGAAGAATATGGACAATGAAGATGCAACATGGGAAGATATGACATTCCTGCAGCAGCACCCAGAGCTTCTCAACATTGGGGACAATGTTGCTTTGAAGGGGAAGGGCATGCTACGCCCTTAACCTATTGCTTGTATTAGGATATGAGTAGCCGACTTGTGGCTTACCATATCATTTTATTATATCATTTATACTTTCTCATGCTTAGTAGGTCGGCCTTGGTGTTGGCCATAACATATGAATAGTATATATAGGGGATTTTAGGTAGTAGTTCATCATCATTTGGAGCATTTGAGTCTTATTGTATGGTTTGGAGGTTGCCCCCTCGAAGTGGCGAAGCTATTCTAATTGCATATTGAGATCATTATTCTGGAATATTGTGTTATTTGGTGTTATATTTCTGCTCATGATCTGAATTATACAAGTAATTTCATTATAATTTTTTTATTTTTTAAATGGTTTAATAAAGTTGTTTTTAATTAAATTTATGATTTTTTAATGTTTTAAATGTGCATGGGTCAGCATCAAATTCAACATCAGGCTCAAAATCACTAGCGGGAATCATTCCTGTTGATGCCCCGTACCGTTGCTTTTCGAAGTATGTTGTATGTGGCGCAGTTTCAGGGACTATATGTAATGTCCCCTTTTTCAAATAAAAATTAATTAAGGATGATACACTTTAATCCATTCCCCTTGGATTAAAGGAAAATAAATTAGGCGAAAATCGATTTGCACATGTGGATTTAAAAATTAAAATATAACACCCTCGACAACTATTATATTCCTCTTTTGCATTACAAGCATTGATATGTGATTTTTAGGATTTCATGGTTGTTGAAAAATCATGCTTGTCATGGATAAATCACTCTACTCTTTGATTGTAGGGCTGATATGTTGTTTCTTATAATAATATATTTCACTTCTTATGAGTAAGCTGTAATCTGGTTTTAAGAGTTACAAATTTATCTTTTGCAATTGGACTCATCCCTTGGATCAATTCCATTGATCCAAGGAATGTTTTAAATCTTTTTATCTAAACTGAATGAAAAAATGACATTCATTGATCAAGAGACTTAACGGACTGAATTTGTGTTGTTGCAATTCTTTATCATCTTGAAGACAGTGCATTTGGTTTTATGTTGTGCCCATCTCTTCTTGACTAACCTGTGCAGGGTGCTTAATGGCGTTAAGGGAAACCTACTTCAAGATTCTTGAGAAAAAGGAAATTATAATGTGCCCTATATCTATTCGGTCTATCCTAATAAGATTCATGGGTCAAGTAAAGTTTCCTAAATATTTCTAAGCCACTTTACATGGGATGACATTCTAACCTAAGGGCTATTAGCTAAGTGCTAAGTTTTTAACCTATTGTATTTGTTTAAACTAAGACCTAACCTAAGGTGACAGTTTATTGATAGAAGGTTATATCCTAAGGTTATATTTTTAAACTAACCTAAGATCTAACCTAAGCTAATTTCATCTATCCTAAACTATTGGGTATGAAAGGGAACCTAGGGGTCGATTGGCAAGTGGGAGCTAAGTGGTGGTTCCAAAGCTATTAATGAGATGTGACTTTTTATTTAATAAGGTAGAGTACTGCTAGATTTTGTGATTACATGGGAATTTAGTGGAACCTATGTGGAGGCATCGCTAAGTTTGGAAATGCATTTTGAAGTACAATTAGGTCTCTCCAACTATGAATGGCGGTGGAAAGGAAAGATAAGCAGGAAATTTGGAATTAATGTCATTAATATGTCTCAGGTTTGGCGAGAAAGACTGTCTTGGAAGGCATGCTAGCGGATTTTTTGGGGCTTGTTTTGCTTTGCATGCTTCACAATTTTTTATCTACATGGAGCTATCTAGTTTTTCGAACCAGCAATTTGATCTACACTCAGTGGCTATTTTTGAATTCTTTGATCTATCTTCTGTTCGAGGAATGTATAAGAGGCACTTTGGAAAAATATTATTATTGTTTGATATTTTTTGAGAAGAAGAGGTGTTGGAAACTCAGTTGGAAGTCTTCTTCGAATCAGCAGAGACACTATCAGGCATGATAGGATCTACCCATTAAAATTTCTTGCTCTTCTCTAAATGATTCATTAAAACAACTTATGCTCTTTGTGGGTAAATAGTTTTCTATTTTCTCTGGTTATTTTCTTGCTTGATAGAAGTAATCTATCATTTATGGATTCATGTTCCTTACATGAGAAGGTTGTACTTTTGTGTGTGTCTCTCTCTGAATTATTTAAATATGATGAAACATTTTGAGTTTTGAGACCCTTCTGTTTGGTTTTAGTTTAGATTTTTGGACTATATACTTGAAAATGGATTTGGGTATATAAGCTTTGTTGGAAATTTTAACAAGAAGTTTTGGCTATGAATGGGAATTGTATTGTTATGTTTCTTTATGCTTTCTGAGTTGGTTTTGTTGCATTAGTTACTCTATTTTACATTTTGTAAAGGAATGCACTTAATGGATTTTGAATAGGAGTTGTAGAAAAATACTATGATAAATTGTTCCCATCTTTGGGTATCTTACATTACTCCTTTTGTTGTCTCAATTGTTTATTTGATCATCAGAAACGTCATGAGTTGTGTTGTGAAAGGAGCATTTTAATATTCTTTTAATCTATATTTTATCTATATGTACAATTCGGACTAGAACTCGTGTTTTGTTGATAAAAGAGAAGTGTGGTTTTAGTTGTTACTTCAGCTTGTTTAAACAACAAAGGAGGGGGATGAATACCCTTTTCTTATTTGATTTTTCTCTGTCATGAACTTTTATTATTAAGAGCTGTATAGTCGTATTATTTAGTCCTGAGAGACAATACGAGTTATTATGGGATAATAGTCCTGTTTTGTGTTCAAGTTGATATGGATAACTGTAGCTCGGTTTGAGTTTTGTGTTCAAGTTGATATGGATATGAGCTTTGTTTTACTGTAGCTTTGTATTAAGTATTGTTTTCTTACTGAACGGGAACAAAACTTTTTGATACATTGAACTTGATTTAGGGTTCTTTCCCTTTCGATATTTCTTTTTAGATGTTGAAATTTTATATTGTTTTTGGTGGAACTCGGCTGATCGTGTTCTTTGAAGACCAACTTTCTTTTGTCAACTTGGAAACTATCTTGTTAGTCTGATAGAGTTTCTTGGAATCATTTTTCTATCCATTCAGATATATGAGGATAGTATTATTTAATTACTCTCTAATACTAGAAATCAAAGCTTGCTTGGTTTCGTAATTGAGGTTTTCTCTGTCTTCTACATGTCATGAGGGAATTACCTTCTCAAGTCTGTTTGGTTTATTCGAGTTATTCTCAGATACTTTTCGATGATAGACTTACTTCTTTTTAAGTTTTTCTTTCTAGTTCTATTAGGAAACCTAATCAACTTTGTTTGAGCCTACTTGGTTTCGTAATTGAGGTGTTGTTCTTATTGCCTTGTCAACTCCATGTGGTTTCAGTTAAGTCTGACCTTTTAAAGCATTATTGAAAGTGGATGGTAATTTCTCTGCTTTGACTGTTCAACATATTTTTATGAACCTGTATAGGTTTGATTGAATCAAATACTTTATTTATTGTAAGTAATTATCTAGTATTTGATATTGTTTATGTTTATACTTGAAGTATACCTATGGACATTTGGGAATGTCTCAATTGGGTAAATGAAACATTGATGACTTGGTATACATTCTTGAATTGTTTAGAGGTCTAATCTAGAACCTAGGCTATTTTTCTTAACATAGATTTAGGCTGTCCTTTTATGATTTGTGAATCTTTTGGTTATTTAAGATGTAGGATGATTCATCTTTAAAGGATTACATAGTTGTAATTAACTTGAATTTACTGGAACTTGGAAGGAATGATAAGGAAGTCTTTGATTACGAAAGAAAATCTTGACAATAGAAATATCAGTTATGTATTTCAAATTCTATAAGAATTATGGGATAGTTAGATGCCAAGGGCTGCTAATTAATGTAAATAAGTATCAGCTGGGATAATACTTATAGAATATAATGTAGTAGTTTTTGATTATATAATGGTCTCTCATGAAGTGATTGTAGATTTATATTTGTGCTTCTTTTCGGGATGTTATTACTTAGGATTATTTGTATGATTACATTAATTGCTTCTTTAAAGTAGAGTTGTTTTAATGAAACAATTAGTGGAATGCATTTTGTTTTAATGTTTAGTGCTTATCATGCTCAGTTAATTGAACTGACCCATGCTATAAATTGTTGTAGATGGACATCGTAAGTGATAAAAGAAGGAAAACACTTATAGAATGCATTGGCTGATATAAGTCTAATTCTTTGTAAAGAATTCTGATTCATTCTTGAGTTGTATTAAATAAGAAAAGTTGTATTCTTTATGGAATGATGGTTGTTTGTTATACAGTATGCCTGAAATGTATAATCTTGTAAATGAATAAGTTTTTAGTGATTAATTGAAAGTTGGAGATTTACTTGCATTGGTTGTGTAATTTACCTCGTAATCTTATGAGGAAGATATAAGTTCTATCTTGTTGATATTCTTCATATTATTTTATGCTTATCTAGATATCCTTTGATAAGATGGATAAATTGAATTAGTTCTTTCTCCCTTATAATGATGAGGCTTTTTAAGTTACATAAGATGATGTTTATTATCTAAACAATTTAACATAGTAATGGAATGTGTAAGGAACATGCAGTAAAACTATAAAAATTGTGAAAGACAAGAAGGGTATGAAAAACACTAACACTTAATCATGTAGAGGAAGACTCTTCCTCACTCAAAAGAAGGTAATCTAATGAATGTTGATATGATCGTTAATCATTAGACTTCAATTCCTATGAAGTCTTCTATAGTTGAACCTACTTGGTTGTTAAACCTTCTTTGAATGGTTAAGTTACATTATAATGGAACTTGTGTTGTTGCTATCTAGTTTTTGGTTAGCTGTTGTTAAGCCAAGTAAAACGAACATAAAAACCAATCATAAGATAAGGAAGTTATTTATTGATTAATTGAATCAAATATAGAAAATAACTTATGGAGTATTGGATTAGGGTCAAGAAAGGTTGTTGTAATCTGTTAAATAATCCAAATTAATAATGTATTAATAAACTCCTTGGGGTATGTACATCTTGATGAGGCAGTTTCTGTAGGATGTTGCCACATGCTAACTACAGGGTTGTACCCTTGAGAAGACAAGGGTCCTATCGAGAACACAGTGATGTAGTTGACATGTGGCAACACCCTTCTGCATTGATCATCTAGATCTACACATAAATAAGCACTTGAACTTAGTTTCTCTCTAGGTCAAGTTAGTGGCATATTTAGGATAGGTAGTAGCTTCCAATGGCTCAAGGTACCTTAGCACATCTGGTTGACTTAGTTCAACTGAGTATGCCCATTTACCCTAAGTCATTGTGAGCATCTTCCTATGATAAATTATGTTTCTAACTAGTGGTAGAGTTAAACCGGGGACGAGTGGACTGACGGTAGTCAGTAAAGACCATTCATGATAACAGATGACTAAGGTGAAGGAGGTATTCCAGAATGATGAGTATGTCATCTAGGAATAGAGACATGAACACTATGTTGAAAATCTTTGGCCAAAGTATCACAAGCTACTGGTTGCATTGTCCTATGTCACCTAGTTTAAAGCAATCGTGATATCAGATGAATATTGGTAACAAATATTTAGATAGGTTATTTAAACAGATCACTCAGTACTCTGGTTTTAGGGTAAGAGAACCAAGTATATGTAGAATATGATAAGTATTCAGTAATTAAATTTAAACATGAATAGATTGATAGGTAACTAAGTCATGAAATGAATAGATCAATGTACCACCAAGTCATTTATTGCTGCATATGGTTATTTTTTATGAGATTGATTGGCATAGAATGTATGTTCTAAATAATGTTTTATTTAGATCAGAGAACATTGTGTAAAAAAAAAAAAAAATTCTCTTGTTTCTGAAGTCTTAAAATAGGAATGTTACAGTATGTAATGTCCCCTTTTTCAAATAAAAAATAATTAAGGATGATACCCTTTAATCCATTCCCCTTGGATTAAAGGAAAATAAATTAGAGGAAAATCGATTTGCACATGTGGATTTAAAAATTAAAATATATTGTATTTGTGCAAGTCAAATAGAAGGGAGAAATTGTTTTACCTTGGGCCAATTAATGATCATTTGGAGGTAACTTAATAAATAAAGGCAAGTCGCATTTTTTAGAGGATGGTTTATTAATTCTATGAGCACATTTATCTATAATTTTGGCATGGGTCGATTCCTTTTAGAGATCAAAAATAATATTAAATTCTCCATTGTATTTTATTTTCAAACCTTGCCTTGGGGAATTAACTTTTACATTGGAGTTTGACTTTCAGGCTATTTCAAATTAAAGGCTCTCATCTCTAGACTATGGCGCCAAAATGGAGAAGGAACTTTGGAGATTGAGCAAAGAAAAGCTATAAAAGACGATGATGGGCACCCCTTTTCACATGTTGACGGTTATTATAACTTATCTTCATACTTGAAGAGGGATGAATGCCCACTAGTGATCAAAAAACAAAAGGTGTTCACTAACACCACCCATTGTGAAGTGTGTGTTCCTTCTTGAGCTATGAATTGATGAGTTTTGGTTAAAATTACTTGCCTATGTGAGTCTCCATTTTTAGAGAGTATGAACTTATTGTGTGAGGGTATTTGTGAGCTTTGTGTGAAGATTGCAATCTGATTTTAACTGTTGATTATTGTGCATCAAGTCGACTTGTTTGGGAGGTAGATGTGGTGCAAATGGGTGGTATTTGAAGCAAATTTAAATCTGATATTTTCTAGCATATTTTTCTAGTTGATATGGCCATGATTTGACCATTTTTAATCCACATGTTGGTAATTATTTATGGTAAATCGTCTTGTGTAGAGGAATTTTGGCAATCATTGGAAGGGTTTTCTAATAGTTTGAGTTGTCAAATCATTTATTGCAGATCTGAAATTGGTATTTTGAGTGCTGGGAAGTATAGGATAAGGCTGGAAATTATTTAATATTTTTCCCTTAACCCTAGTGACCGGTTTTGCAGTTTTGTGGGCAAATTTGAGTGGGTTTTCATTTTAGAAAATTCAGTTTGATATATCATGTGAAAGCTCATAGTTTCTACTTCGTTGTGCAATTCGTTTCACTCTAAAATTCCAAGTATTGCATAAGATATTAATTTTTGAAGTGTTCGGCTAATTTCAGTGTAGGTTTATTTATTTACTACTGCAATTAAATTGGTTAAAGAAGTGTTTTCTCTGACTAGTTAGCCCATCTAAACCCTTACTTTGACTCACTCCAACTCCATTTGGATTGTATTGAAGCCGACACTGGATTAGTTGAGATGAACATAGAAGGGTTTCTCTTCTAAGTTTGTTTCTTTACAAGTAGTTTAGTAAATTTTAATTAATATCTCAAAAGGGGATATTACACTGTACTTTGTAATTTCTACAGGAAAACATTTTCTGAAGAGAACAATCACCTAAAATATCATCTTGCATCTATTGTTTTCCACGACACTGCAGTATGTCTCAATCTTACGGAAGAGACAAAATGAGAGATGGAGGCAAAGCTGGCAGAGCTGAACAAGAAGAAACTAGAGAGGGTAAGGGTGCAAGCAGCCATAGCAACAACCATTAGACCTAGAATGTCAGAGGAATCAAAGGACGATGCGGAAACGATTGTGGGCTCTACTCGCGGTCCAAGAATATGAAGTAGAAGAGGCACATCTGGCTCATCGAATTTTAGCAAAGGGATACATAGTTCTTTTGTACCTAGAAACATACCTAAGGCACAACTTTCGCTAGCAAGGTATGAAGGTAGAACAAGGAGGTGCACAATAAACCAAATAAGGTGTGTGCAAGCTTTCTTAGAATTACAGATCACCTTCCTTTCAACGTGGTGAAGAATCTATACTGGGAGTATTTGGTGATAGCATTGACAATTACAGAGAAAAGAATACAAGGCACCCTCTCCAAGAGACTTAAGTGGGAGATTGCTCCAAGGGTGTAGTTGCATATGCAAAGTCAATCCTATAAGAATACAAGATAAGTATTGGCAGAAAGTACATGGATGCACCGTTCTTTCATCTGAGTGGATGGATGGAAGGAACCACAACTCTCGATCAATTTTATAGCGAAATTTTAAATGGTGACACGGTGTTTCTTAAAATCAATTGATGCCTTTAACATAGTAAAGAAGGCAGAGAAATATTGACCACTGACGCTAGAGGAGGTTGTCTTAAAGGAAGGTATCGAGAATGTTAAGCAAATTGTCACTGACAATGCAATAGCATATGTGGTAGTTGGGAGATTGCTTCGAAATAGGCATCCATCACTCTTTTACGCCCCTTGTGTGGCCCACTGCTTTGACCTTTTGGAGAACATAAGGAAAATTGATTGGGTGATATCGATTGAAGAAGATACCATAAACATCACAAAATACATTTATAATCAACCTTAGGTTCTTAGCTTGATAAGATAACACACCATGGGGAAAGAGCTTGTGCAAGCGGGTGTCACAAGGTTTGCAACTAACTTTCTAGCATTACAAAGTATTTCTAGTTTGTTGACATCGTTGAAGCAAATGTTTGTGAGTTAAGCATGCTTAGACTCACAATATTCAAACAAAGTTGATGGAGAGATGTGAGTTCCCCTTTTAAGACGATTGGGAATTTGTAACAAATAATTAAAAATCAACTCAAGAAGGATTAGATCCTTTTGAATCAACCTAAAATAGCCCAATGTCAACCAATTACAACCCAAATGGGGTTAGAAGTGGTCAAGGTAGTGAGCTAGATTGGTGGAGACAATCAAATTTTTATTCTTCTTAATTTTGATTATTATAACAGTAGTGAATTAATCTAAAACAGTTGCAAACAACTGAAAACTTCAAAAATGCATAACAAAGTGTACAATAAACTTGAGATTTTTCCCTTTTCAATGAACTAAAGATCAAATTTTTCTAAGCACTAAAACCCGTTCAAAATAGCACTTAAAATCCCAAATTTGGGCGCTAGGGTTAGAATAAATTCAATAAATTAATGACCAGCACTTAACTGTTTTCATCCTCCAAGAGTTTGTTTTGATGCACAAAAATACCAAGGACAGATCTGAACTGAAATCACAATATTTAAGCATCAAAATGTATCACAAACCCCTCTTTCCCAAGTTGATATGGCTGGAAATAACCAACAATCACCAACGAAGAGAAAAGGAGCATAACCAATGAATTTCACCCTATAAACTTGGCACAAAAGACTGAAATAAATCTAGCAACAATCGCAGATCTGAAATTCACTTGTTTAACCCTCAAAACATGCAAACAAATTCAGATTTCCTTCTACAATCAATTCGCAAGGGTTAGGAATTTTTCCCCAAGCAATTTGCCATACAACAAATGCAACACAACACTAATGGATCCTCAAATCTGAATTCAATTCCACTCTGATAGTTTTGGCAAGAGAGAGAAAGCAACATCAACAAACTAGGGTATACATCCCTTGGGCATACATCCCATTTCTTCAAGTATGGAGAGACATAAATGATTTAATCCAACATACCCAAAAGATGGCCATGCAACCTCCTTTTATAAGATAAGGGGTGCAACATTCAAATGACTGACCTTTTTCCCTTTTGGAGGGAAAACTAATAAAACTTAATTAAAATATTAAAAGACTAACTTTATGTGCACTTTATTATTTTCTAATTAAATAATAAAAAGAAACTAACTTATGTGCACATTTTTAAACTAACTAGAGACTTCCCCTTGTAGCGTAAGGCATGCCAAAGGATTACAATGCAAATAACAGACAACAGACATCTCCAAAACAATCCCCTAGCTTCATCCTCAAGCCCACGGGGAGAGAAAATGGGTTGAAGGTATTCCATTCTTCGTCTTCATAAATGTCCCAAAAAAGGGAACATTACAAGAGAGGACTGCAAAGACAATTTTTGATGATGCCTTTTCAAAGAGAGTTGCAGAGATCATCAAGGTAACTTCAATTTAAATTTCAAGCCAATTCTTTTATTTTCATTTTTTGAATAAATTGTTATTTACTTTATTTATAAGTTTGTAACTTTAAAGTTTAATTTGTGTGTAGGTGTTAGCGTCGTTGGTGAGGATTTTGCGCTTAATTGATGGGGAGAAAAACCCAAGGGATACATTTATGAGGCCATCCAAAACTATCATAGGGGGGATATAGCCAAATTTGGTAACGTTTGGGAGATAATTAATCAGAGGTGGAATAATCAACTCAAACCTTTGCAGAGATCATCAAGGTAACTTCAATTGAAATTTCAAGCCAATTCTTTTATTTTCATTTTT
This sequence comes from Taxus chinensis, assembly GCA_019776745.2. Lineage (NCBI taxonomy): Eukaryota > Viridiplantae > Streptophyta > Pinopsida > Cupressales > Taxaceae > Taxus > Taxus chinensis. Next base: position 321,848,650 of record CM034156.1, on the reverse strand, counting down.
TGAATGTATTGTTATTTACTTTATTTATAAGTTTGTAACTTTAAAGTTTAATTTGTGTGTAGGTGTTAGCATCATTGGTGAGGGTTTTGCGCTTAATTGATGGGGAGAAAAACCCAAGGGATACATTTATGAGGCCATCCAAAACTATGATAGGGGGGATATAGCCAAATTTGGTAACGTTTGGGAGATAATTGATCAGAGGTGGAATAATCAACTCAAACTTATTCATGCAGCGGGGTATTATCTCAACCCCAAGTTTTTTTCTCCAAAGGTGTAATGTCCCCTTTTTCAAACTAATTCATTTTGAAGTCTTCTGGCCCACTCCACTTTCCCGTGGGCCAGAAGAAGGTGAACAAGGGAAGTATTTGTTTATGTTTTTAGTCTTTTTTGTGAGCATTTGCCTTTTCTTTCATGGTTTCTCTCATAAGCTAGGTCGGTTGGGTTAGAGGAGTAAAAAGCCAAAGGCAAAAAAGAAAAATGACCTCATTTTGAAGTTTGTCATGGGGGAAACTCCCTCATGGGATTTGACGCCACCAAGAATATATATAAGGGGTCGCTTAGACTCATTTTGGGCATGCATCTTTATTAGAATTCTACACTTGGTTTTAGAGCTGATTGCTTTATTCCATTCCACTAGAGGGAAAAAATCCTTTGGTGTGGCACACAAGGACAAAACCCTTCCTTGTTCAAGTTGAAGAATGAAAACTCTCCAATTGGTGGTTCCTAAGGGTTTCAAAAAAGGTGATCTTGTTGGTTTGCAACTAGAGCTTGAAGGAGAAAGAGTTGTCAAGGTCTTCTACATCAAATTTTGCACCCTCTCCTAGGGTGGCGACTTGGGTAGAGGAGGGGTTAAGTTCCTTCTAAGTCACATCTCGACATTTTAAGTTGATATTCATATTCCTCATAATTTATAAGGCTGATTTCTCACTTCAATGGTATTTTTGGGGTTTTGGAATCATCATTTCCAACCTTTAATGTGAGTTGTACTTCTGCTGGTTATTTAAATAATTATAGTTGTGGTTTATCACTTGTTTCTTATTTATTTTTGAAGTATATTGGCTAGATAAATATCTTCATGGTTGGATAAAATAGTTGGAAGCGTTCTTTTCCATTTTCGGCTTGTTATTGCATGGGAATCGATGTCATTAAGTGTTGTTACAGTTCGCTGCCATAGAGGGGTTTATTCACTAATTTCCAACTGGTTTTGAAGGGATTTTGATGCCCTAAACGTGTGATTTTCAGTTCGTGGTTAGGGTTTGATAGTTGTTCCAAAAATTTGATTTCTATCAATTGAGTTTAAGGCCAAACCCTTATTTTCAGTTTCAGTCCTACAAAGGGACATTACAGATGGTTTCACAAATATTAACAGGGAGGTTATGAAGGACCTCTCAACATGCATTGAGAGGATGATACCAGAGGTTGAGGTGAGGCACTTCATTATTTTAAAGTTGCAAAATTACAAGGATGTTAGGGGGAGGCTCTTTTGTTTGGCGTTAGTTGTCCGAGAGAGAACCACCCAGCCACCAGGTAACAAAAATTAGAATGTTTACTTATAAGTTACAAGTTACAAATTTAACAATATTAATTACTTATAAATTTTTCATTATCTTGTTTATAGGTTCTCGGTGGAAAGATTGGGGAGGAAATACCCACATCTTCAAAAGCAAGCCCTCAGAATTTTATCTCAACCTTGTAGCACTTCTAAATGTGAGCGCAACTAGAGTTTGTTTGAGGCCATTCACACAAAGAAACGCGACGAGTTGACTCAAAAATACCTAATGACTTGGTTTTGTGCTTTAGAATATTCAACTGTGTACAAGAATGATGGAGGCCACATCGTCAGAGCCTATTGATTTGGATGAGATAAATCTATACAATGACTCGACTGCGCAAGAAGAGGAAATCCCCACATTCACAAAGGACGAGATTGTTGCTTGCGAGAGGGAAGCTATAGAGGGAGAAGCACAAGCAACATATATTGGTTGGATGACATCTTTGGGGATGATGTGGAACATGCAACAGAGGAGCCACCACCATCTACTATCAAGATGGAGATGAAGTCACAACCTTTTAAGAGGAGCGAGCAGTCACAACCGAGTGTGGGGAGTACTAGAGGCATTAGACCCTCTCCCCAATATTTCTCTACAACGGGGAAGAGGAAAATGTAAATTATTGTAATTTGTAACTTTCATAGATATGCAATTTATGGTGATAATTTGAGATGACAATCATCATAAATTCATAAGACTTATCAATTGGATGTTGTATACACATGATGATGCGATTTTGTATTGTATTTTATTTATATTCAAATCTAATAAAAAACACTTCCACAATATTTTACAAACTCATTTGATACATTTTGTAGATATATTTTGCATAAAATTTATGTTTTTTAAAGAAATTTGCTTATTTTTTAGGTTATCGAATATTCGCCGAGTCTTGTTGAGTTTTTGCCAAGTCAAAAAAAATTGGGTCTGCCAAATATTTGTTGAATACGAGTATGTGAATTATGGTTAAGAGAATATTTTGTCTTTGGTTCACAAATTTAGGTCTAATAAATAGTGAGTCTTTTTATCAATAACCTAGTTATGTTGTTCATCATAGTCAATTCGTTAATATGTTACATATCAAAAAGTACAAATTTTTCCCTTTAGTTTAAATGACTCTCATTTTTTACAAGGAGAGTATACATTATAAAAGTATTTGTATGTAATATCCCCTTAGGGAAAAAAATAAAAGAGATCTGATTTTTTCAATAAACCCTAATTTTAAAAAAATAGCAATCTGATTTCCTTCAATTTATTACAGCAGGCCTTCAAAATAAAAACACCCAATTGCTGGAAAACACTGATAAACCCTTTGAATATATAGATTTGAGTGCAAAGATCAAATATACATAAAAAACAAAACAAAAAATTATTTTCAGGCCAGAAATTAATAAAGGTACAGCGGACCGTATATAGGAAAGTAATGCCAAAATGCTGGTCCAGCTGATTGAAGTTATATTGGTTCCAAAAGAGTCACAAAATTATGGTAGACAAAAAGTGTTTGGTCTCTTTTCAGATTGGTCCTCATAAAGATGGTGTGTGGTGTGATGTTATTCCAATGGATGCATGCCATGCATTGCTCAGGAGGTCGTGGTAGGATGATTTAAAAGTTGTCCATGATAGTAGACACTAGACAACATACACCATTATTAAAAATAGCAAAAAATCAAGTAATTGCCTTTGAAAAGTGAGGAAGCACAAAGTTTATTATTGTTATCAGTGAAGGCATTTGTGAAGGAGGTGTCCAAGACACAAGAATGTTATGTTTTTAAGGTAAAAGATGCTGCAAAAGAAGAAAAACTTGAAGAAATGCCAAATAGAGTTAAGAAATTGTTGACTGAATATGAGGATATAACTCTAGAGAAGATGCCCAGAGGTTTACCTCCCAAAATAGGTATTGAACACCAAATTGATCTATTTCCCGGGACAAGTTCACCTACTTTGCCAACTCATAGGTTGAGCCCAAAATAAAATGAGGTAGATCGGGTAAAGTTCAAGTCCATATGTTGTGCCAGCACTTATCACTCCAAAAAAGGATGGATCTTGGAGAATGTGTGTGGATTTAAGAGCCTTGAACAAAATCACTATAAAGTATCGATTTCCCTTATCCCAGATGGATGATATGCTTGATAGTTTAAGTGTAGCAAGTTGTTTTTCTAAAATTGATTTGAAAAACAGCTATCACCATATTAGAAGATGAAGAGATGAATGGAAAACCACATTCAAGACTAAAGAAGGACTGTCTGACTGGTTAGTTATGCCATTTGGGCTGAGTAATTCTCAAGCACTTTTATGATGTTGATGACTGTGATCACGAGGCCATATCTTAATAAGTTTGTCATTGTTTATTTTGACTATATCCTAATTTTTAGCCAGTTTAAAGAAAAGCACTTGAGAGGTGGTGATGGAGGTGTTGAGAAAAGAAATGTTGTTTATAAATATGAAAAAGTGTTCTTTCTTGAAGGACAAGCTTGTATATTTGAGATTCCTCATTTCCAAAAACGGAGTAAAGGTGGACGCAGAGAAGGTTAAAGCCATCCTTGATTGGCTTGTGGCTAAGAATATTACTGAGGTAAGAAGTTTCTATGGTTTGGTGAAATTATACACAAAATTTATTAGAAATTTCAGTGGGGTAAGCACAGGCAGAAGGGATTGTTTGAAGGGAAAGGAGTTCAAACAGACACATGCAGCCTAAAGAAGTTTTGAACTGCTGAAGAAAAGGGTTACAGTGGTACGTGTTAGTGTTGCGTGATTCTAATAAAGTGATCCGAGTGGATTGTGATGCTAGCGGGGTTCCTATTGGAGCTGTCTTAAGCCAAGAGGGAAGACCGGTCACATATTCCAGCGAGAAGCTCAATGAGGTAAGGAAGAAATATTCAGTTTTTGATCAAGAATTCTACACAATTATTCAAGCTCGAAAGAATTCTACTTCCCAAGAAATTTGTCTCGTATGTGGATTGCCAAGCTTTGAAGTTCATATACACACAATCAAAGTTGAATCAAAGGCATGTTAAGTGGATGAAGTATCTTCAAGGGTATACATTTGTCGTGAGACACAAATCTGGAAAAACAAATCGAGTAGCTGATGCCTTGAGCAGGAGGAGAGCTTTTCTCATCTGTATGGCCAACAAGGTAATTGGGTATGGAGAAATCAAGGATTTGTATGAAGAAGACAGATTTTGCAGCAACATTTCAGTTTGCAAGAATCCTCTCATTTGTGATGGAACTACATATCTTGATTACTTCTTGCAAGAGGGTTGTTTATTCAAAAGAATATGTAGACACACAATTATGCAATTATTACTATTACATTCAAAGGAATATGTAGACACAAAATAATGCACTTATTACTATTACATCATGCCTCTAGTATGTTGTTATATACATGATTTTTGAGTGCGAAGATTAGACATTGGTGACACCTTTTCCCTAGTCCTATTGCTTTGATTGGTTTTGATCGTGATATTGTCTCATACTTCTTGGATTTACATCTTTTTGGTCAAGTCACAGGGATCCTTGTCTCTATCTTTGTTTCTATTTCTTTTTCTTGGCTTTGGAACACTACCGCCCAGTAAGGACACTACCGCCCGGGCGCTAGTGTCCATTCTAAGTAATAGCCCAAGTTGTCCAACCCCTAATAATAGTGATTAAGTTGTGTATATATATGGCTTCCTTGTTTGAATTTCGACACTTAGTGACACAAAAAGCCGACCCAAAAAATTAGAATACCAAGTTGTCCAACCCCTAATAATTGTGAATAAGTTTTGTATATATATGACTTCCTTGTTTGAATTTCGACACTTAGTGACACAAATGGTCGACCCAAAAAATTAGAAAAGACCCAAAGTTAAGCATCAAACAGTAATTTAGAAAACAAAAGAGAATGGACAAAAGTGCCTAGTAAGGACACTACCGCCCGGGCGGTAGTGTCCTTAATAGGCACTTTTGTCCATTCTCTTTTGCTTTCTAAATTGCCTGGGTGGTAGTGTCTTTAATGGGCACTTTTGTCCATTCTCTTTTGTTTTCTAAATTATCGGAGCGGTAGTGTCCTTACTGGGCACTTTTGTCCATTCTCTTTTGTTTTCCGGGCGGTAGTGTCCTTACTAGGCACTTTTGTCCATTTTCTTTTGTTTTATAAATTGCCTGGGTGGTAGTGTCTTTAATGGGCACTTTTGTCCATTCTCTTTTGTTTTCTAAATTATCGGAACGGTAGTGTCCTTACTGGGCACTTTTGTCCATTCTCTTTTGTTTTCTAAATTACAGTTTGATACTTAACTTTGGGTCTTTTCTAATTTTTTGGGTCGTCCTTTTGTGTCACTAAGTGTCGAAATTCAAACAAGAAAGTCATATATATACACAACTTATTCACTATTACTAGGGGTTGAACAACTTGGGCTATTACTTATTATCTACTTCTTGGGCAAGGGCAACATTCAAGGATTGCATTTGGGCTGCATTATTCACTGCATATGAGGGGCTTTTTCTAAAATCCATCTCACACATTCATCTTGGAGGCAAAGCAATTGTAGCCTGCTATCTTGGTGCAATTGGCACAAGGGCAACCTAGCTTCAAGGGACAATTCAAACACACAGACACTAAAACTACATGGAATCTGAAATGTAGTGCAGCGCTCAGTGACAATCACATTGGGGTGACTATCAAGGTCAGTCTGAATCAAGCATATGCATTATTTGTTTCATCTAATGTTTGTTTGAGCCTTGTGCACGTAGCTAAGGTTTTATTTTGCAGGTTCAAGTGCGACACAGGAACCCTACATCGAAGTGGATGCACCAAAGAGCGAAAGGAAGAAGACAAGTTCAAACCTTGAGAAGATCAGAAGCAGAGCATTTACCAGGACGCCGGCGCTCATTTCAAACACCAGTGCCCAGTCGGTCTTGTCCTCACCTGGGCGGTCTTGTCCAAAGGAGTTTTAGATTCCAGTTTTCCAAACAAAGCATATCCAGTCCAGATCCAGCCTGTTCCACTCAGTCTCCAGCCCAGGATTAGCCCAAATCTCTAATACGAGATAAGTCATTCCTATTTCACTATTGCTTACATTTGCTTGTTTCTTGCATGATAGATCTTGCTTATTATTGTTATATTCATTTGATCTTAGTCCTCTGATTAATATTTAAATTTCATTAAATTATTTGGTGAACCCGCTTATAGATCGAACCTTAGCTTGCCCTAGGATCCCTCATTTTGTGTATTTCTCATGGCTTATCAAAAAGTGTTGCGAAACCGTCATCCCAAACCTCCTTCCCCCGAGTATGATCTTATTCTTATGACTGGTTTTCAGCCTATTTTTGCAAATGCCCAAGAGGAGATTACCATTGCACCTCATCCCAAAATCCCTTGTCTTTACAAAGCTTATCAACCCCGGTCCTGATGTTGTAATCCTACCCCCTATTGAGGCTACTAGCTCTTGTGAATCTAATAGTGATGTTGCTTCTATTGCTGCAAATGATACATGTGTTGAGGATTTAGTTAATTTTTCAAATGAAAAAGGCCTTGCTAATGATGTTTGTGATACCCATACCTCTTTTGATGTTGTAGATAATATTCTAAATCGCCCTCGCCCTACTTCTTCTCCTCCACTTACATATGCACAAATCATTAGAGTTGATCCTATTGCTGTAAATAATGATATTCAGATCCCCTCTTCTTCTTCTCAACCAAGTGCCTGTTCATTGAATATTGTTCCTCAAAAGTCATATACTTCTTCCTCCACCCTTTGTGTGCTTCTTATGATGTTAGTACTCATTTTCCTTCTCCTAATGTGTAAAAATCTGCAAATGCTAGTGATGCATGTGTTTCTACTCTTGATAAGATAGTGTACATAATGATGATCATAAGGATAATATGCATGTTGCTTGTATTCCTTCTTCTACTAAGATTGTTGATAAAGGTGTGCAAACTTCTTTTCCTCTTGAGTCCTCTTCCCATATTTCTATTCCTAGTTTTCCACTTGTTGATCCAAAAGTTGACTTTCAACCCAATAGTGTCCCTATGGCTACTTATAATGGCAAGAATCAACCCCTTAATGAACCCCTTAATATTTATGTAATTTTGTAATGTCCCTATTTAGGGCTGAACTGAAAAGCAACGAAATAACACAAATCCAAACTAAAATATATTCTAATTGTTATATCAGCCAACTGGAAAATAGATTAGCAGTCTGATTTTTAGAACAAGAGCAAGGAAAAAACAATAATTCATCAAAATATCACCATTCACAATATATGAAGTATATAGAGGCACTTTAGGAATATTTTAGAAAATTATCAACTAAGAAATCAGCCTCTAAACACAGCTAGAAATTAAATAAATGACAGTAGAGCATGCCCTTATGAAATGGCTGGAAATGAATGATTCTGTTGGTGCTCAAAATTGTCTCGCACCATTTGTGCCCTTGAAAATTTATTGATTTACGGCCTCTGTCGTTCTATCCTTCCCCATGTTGTGCTTGGTTGGTCTTTGTTGCCTTTTTTAGTCTGCCTCTGGGTCAAAGATCATGTATGGGTTCATATTTGTCTCCTAGTTTCTTTGTTCCTCTCGAAAGGTCTGTATTTTGAGTTCCCCGGGCTCTGTCCTTTCAAAAACTCATGTTTTCCCGTTCCCTCTATTGCCACAATCGGAATTTGTATTCTTGACGTTCTGCCTTGAAATACTTGAACAAGAATGAGTTGATGTGTCCCTAAGGATCGTGTTTGAGCCTTGCAACAGTCTAAACTCTCTGTCATTGAAGAAAACTTCATTTCAAGCTCAAATGCTCATGTTTCTGTATTTTACGGTTTGACGGGCGTTTTTCTCCCAATCAAATTTACATCCTTGCATCTACAGGGGATGTGGCACCTTTTGGTTGGATGCGGCTCAGCTAAATACTTCAAAAATTCTATAAAAAGCCTCAACTCAAAAATATGTCCATGTGGGTGAACGGCGCTCGTTTGAGAATCAACTTTTGGGTCTAGCTTTAAAATAGCGCCAAGAGGACACGTGGAGGCTTGGCGAGATGGGGACACGTGGAGGCCTCCGTTTGCTTTGCATTTTACTTAGAATTTTCAACGGCCAAAAGGAAACTGCCTCAGAGCATGACACGTGGTGCCTTCCACTAGGTTTCAAGCATTCAGACAAATCTCGCCGGAACAGGACCGTGGCGAGCCCGCGCTCGTTCAAGGTATCAAATTTTTGGGACCGCCTCAAGGTGCGCCGTGGTGACACGCGGCAGTTTGAGAAGTCAAAGAGGCGGGGAGGCGGACCATTAGGGGCAACTTGGAAATTTTGCCTCTTGTATTCAAATGACTCAAAGTATCAAACTACCCTGCAAGCCCGAGGGTAAAAAGTCAAAATTCATCTGAAAAGTCAATAGCAGAGGTGCGGGCTGGCGGAGGAAAAGTGAAAAATTTTCCCTTTGAGTGAAAAGGGAGTTAAAGGCATAAAGGGAACCGGGGTTCCGCTGGGACCCACTTTAGAAACTTGAAGCAGAAGGGCAAAGCCGCAGAGGAAAAATGAAAATTTTTCCTTTTTTCCAGAAAGATGCAAAATGTGTAAAATTGAGTCGCGACTACATATCCAGTCATATTGCGCCACATGTCAGGCCCAAATCTCACCGGCGGAGCAGCGGAGGAAATCAAGAAATTGTGCAAATTTTCCGAAAGTAGTAAAAAAGGTAAAAAGACGTCCCGAGGCCCGTTTTTACCCGGATCTGCCACATGGAGGGCTCAAATTTGAAGTTGAGGAATAGATCAATAGTAGCTATGCACTTCACCAGTTTGGTTGCGATTTAAGCTCCAGGAAGTTTGCAGATGCATTTTTTGCATCAATCTTCATCGATTTTTTTGCCAATTCATGTCTTTTTGGCCTGCAGGGTCCAGATTAATCAATTTGGGGGTTCAATTTGTTAATCCAGGGCATTTTTCAACTAAATTTTTACTTTGGTTTGTGAAAAATGTGAATTACAAGATCCAAAGTTACAAAGTAAAACATGGGAAGGGAAAAGTTGAAATGATGAAATGAAAGGGATCTACATGCATGAGAAATGAAAAACGTGCTTCCAATTTGAAGAATGATGAAAGTTTTGTAATGATTCACCTTTTGAGAGAACAACTGGCAGACTTTTTGTGAGTTTCTTAAATGTCATTTTCCAAAAATATTGCAAGGCAAAGGTGCTTCAAATATTCTACTTTTAGAGGGAAGATTTGAGGGGCAGAGTGGAGTGAGTGAGTGAAAGTTATATATTGCAAGAATTTGTCATGCAAATGGTCAGAGAAACTTATAAATTTCACATGGGAAAATCTTGGGAAGAAGCCAATTCTCTAAAAAAACCACATGAGAACCATTTTAATTCCTTTTTTACATCAAATTTGTATCATGTTAGGTTGTTTGCAGATGTATAGCCACTAACAAGCTTTGAGATTATTCTTGTAACATTTCCTCTGCTGATAATTTATGGTCATTTCTAGATTATTTTGTGTTGTCTCTTGGCAAAAATTACATACGCTTATATTTCATAATGCTTTCAATTTGTGTTTCTTTCTCGTATTACAATCTGGTGTTTATATTTTCTTTCATCATGTAGGTCTCATTCTTGTGATAGCTTAGTGGTATTTGCAATCCCAAGATCAAAAGAGATTTCATCTGGTAAAGGGATAAACAAATTTAAATTCACTCTTGCCTTCCTTTATACAAAGATTGTTTGTAAACCTATGGGTGCACCTTAGGTATGATAAAATAGAAATTTATAAATGCTTAACTGATTCATCTAACTCAATATTTTTTGATAGACCATAAGATATTGTGTGGAAGAGTGCAGATTTGGGCTTCCATTTGGTGCACATATCCTGGTTGAAGGAATACCTTAACCTCTTTGATGCATTCTGTTATTTGGGTTTTTTTTTGTCAAGTTTTGCAAAGGTCCTCAAATAAGTTGGCAAATTCTGGTTAGTCTTGTCTAAAAATCTCCCCACCCCCAAAATTCATTTTAAAATCACCTAATCGCTACCTATACTACCTTTGTGTTGAATTGTATGTCAACAAGAGAATATAATTCATTTACAAAAAAAGCACAAAGCACTCAGGATCACACCATGTCTCTATTAGCCTCAGCCTTGTCTTGAAAGCATTTCGATCATTTAGTAGTGACAACTCTGTTAAGTTTGAATAATGGGAAATTGATCATGTTTTCTCAAGACCATCTCCATACAATCTACATAATACAAGGACATCTTCACCCCCTTCATAAAACAGAGGCTACAATACAACTTCTCTTACCTTTGTTGAGAGGCATAACCTAAGATAGTGAGGATAAGATCAAATCCTTTCAAGTTGCTACCCACTTCTTCAAATCCTGAGTGATAATAAGTCAGATAAATTGCTTCCCCGGCTACAAAACGCCATATAAATCATTTATCTGTCTCTGAGTGTCTTGTAAAATCCATGATGCTGCTAAGTTGTGAAGGAGATTGAATCTGGGTACCAACAGATTCCAAGCCCTAAAAATGAAGTACAAAGTAGATTTTGGCTGCCAAAAATATGGAGAATGTCATGATGGCTAAGTTGAGCAGTTTCGTAGTCTCGAAACCACCAATCTCTTCCCCAAGGTGGGTCACTCCCCTAGGAGGGGCTGAATTTCACCTTAGACCCAAACTCTCAATGAAAAATAGGCCTTATCCACCTCTTTGAAGCACTTAGAACAATTCATTAAAGATTTTTCATTCTCCAATTATCAAGGGTTTCGCCTTCCTTGTGAAGCCACACCAAAGGATTTCCGCCCTCTAGTGGAATGGAAATAGAGCAATCAGCCCCAAAACCAAGTAATGTAAAATTATAATAAAGATGCCTGACCAAAATGAGCCCAAATGACTCCTTATATATCCTTTTGGTGGCGCCAAACCGTATGAGGGAGTTTCCCCCATGACCGACCTCATAATGAAGTTGTTTTTTCTTTTTTGTCTTTGCCTTTTATTCTTCCAACTCAGTCGACCAAGCTAAAGAGAGAAATCATGAAAAAAAATGGTAAATGCTCAAAGAAAACTAAAAAACATGAACAATTACTTCCCTTGTTGGCATGTGCATGAAGCCTCTTTGTGGTCCTTGCACGTGCTTGTCTCTTATGAGCTACTGTTTTGAAAATTCCAGCAAGCTGATCATTATCATAACTATGCAAATTGAATTTTTCCTTCCTTGGTTCGATCTTTGGAATTCTCAGAAGATGGTTTGGGGCCTCTTGGAAAAGATCATTTTTACCTTTAGTACCCTTCATCCTCTCATCTTTGTTCAAATAATTCTCATGATGATCAAAACTTTGCAAATACATAGTGTGAGGGTGATGCAATAAATTAAATTGCTTACCATTTGTTGTTGATATGTAAATTTCAGCACACTGAAAACCAACATGAGTATCAGGTGAGGCCTCCTTTTGAAGGGCATGCCTCTCAATAGGGTCATCCCGAGTCTCTGCCTCATGAACCTCTTGAAGATTTGATTTTCTTTCAGCATCTTGCCGCCACATGCAATCATTAGAAATCAATAAAACATCATTTATTGTCAAAGAATCTTTACCTTCACGCTACATATTGGTCTTCCTTTGTTCTTGTTTTATGATTTCTTCTTCTTGCCTTATCACCAAGGGAGAATCTCTTTCCTCTTTGGCTAAAACATCTTTCCCATTTTCCTTTGACATGGTAGATTCCTCCATGGGTTGTTCTCTCTCCATTACTTGCAGCCCTGATTTTTCTTCTTGCTCCGTCATTGCAATTTGGATGTTCTTCTCCTCTTCCTTTCTCGAGGCATGCTAAACATCCTTTTGTGGTGCCTGAGACCTAGGTCCTTGCCCTAATATTCCTTTGTTCACTCCTATGAATTATGCAAGGGATAAGGCATCACAAATCTCAACTGGAAGGGCCCTATACTCCTCATGGTTGGCTGCAATGTTATGACCCACTGAATGTTGTGTTTCAACCACCGGAATGACTTCCTTTCTGAGGAGGAAGGTAGGTCGAAAAGACCTAGATGAAGAATCACTCACAATTCTTGGTGGTTGAATATTATTGCTTGGCTTTGAAGAGCTTCCTTCAGGTTTTGCATGGCATGGATCAATTGTGCCATTTTATTTGTCAATCTTTCTTGCCCTAGGGCAAGCCTCTCAACCCTAACATCATCAAACTGTATGTTTGCCATTTATCTGCTCCTTCTGAATGAAACCCTCCAGGATGGGAGGATCGATGCTCTAATATCAATGTAATGTCCCTTTGTAGGGCTTAATTGAAAAGCAACAAAATAACCCAAATCCAAACTGAAATATATTCTGATTTTTATATCAGCCAACTAGAAAATAGAACAGCAGACTGGTTTTTAGAACAGCAGCAAGGAAAAAACAATAATTCATCAAAATATCACCATTCACAATATATGAAGTATATTGAGGCACTTTAGGAATAGTTTAGAAAATTATCAACCTCTAAACACAGCTAGAAATTAAATAAATGACAGCAGAGTATGCCCTTATAAAATGGCTAGAAATAATGATTCTAAGCCGTATAAATGAAGTACAAAGTAAATTCCGGCTACCAAAAATATGGACAATGCAATGATGGTTGAGTTGAGCCGTGCCATGCCCTAGAAACCATATCTTGCCCAAGGTGAATTGCTCCTAAATTTCACCTTAGAACCAAACCCTCGTTGAAAATAGGCCTTATCCACCTTTTTGAAGCACTTGGAACAATTAATTGAAGGGTTTTCATTCTCCAATAATCAAGGAGGAGTTTCGTCTTCCTTGTGAAGCCACACCAAAGTATTTTCGCCCTCTAATGGAATGGAAATAGAGCAATCAGCCCCAAAACCAAGTAATGTAAAATTATAATAAAGATGCATGCCAAAAATGAGCTCAAATGACTCCTTATATATCCTTTTGGTGGCGCCAAACCCCATGAGGGAGTTTCCCCCGTGACCGACCTCATAATGAAGTGTTTTTTTCTTTTTAGTCTTTGCCTTTTACTCCTCCAACCCAGCCGACCTAGCTAATGAGAGATCTGAGAAACTATGAAAAAAATGGTAAATGCTCAAAGAAAACTGAAAAACATAAACAATTACTTCCCTTGTTCACCTTCTTTCGGCCCATGGGAAGTGGAATGAGCTAGAAGTCTTCTAAATGGATTAATTCGAAAAAGGGGACATTACACATTCCTCCTCAAGAAGTTCTTTCTCTTATGCACTTTGTAGATGAATTACAAAATAAGATCATGTACTGTCCCCTTTTCGAATTAAGAGCCTAAAAGTGGACTTCTTGCCATCCCCTTTCCGTGGCAATGAAGCATGATTAAGGGAAGGAATTGCATTTTTATTTCAGTTTTTTTTATTAGATTTAGTGTTTCCTTTTATAAGGCAGGTCAGTTGTGATTGGAGAGTTATAAAGGCAAATTAAAAGATTAAAAGAAGCCCAAGGAGGCCGGTCCACTTCTATTTGGCCTTTGGCTCCAAGCAAGTTCTATAAAAGGAGATTTGTGACTTCATTTGCATCCTGTCTTTGGCGCATTTTATGTATACTTGGTTTTTTTCAGCAAAGTGCTCATTAACTATCCACTTGAGGACGAAACCCCTCTTGTGTGGCATTCTAAGGAAGACGAAAACCTTCCTTGTGTTTTGGTGGAGGACGGAAACCCTCCATTTGGGGTGATTTGAAGACAACTCTTGAAGAATATTTACAAATTTGGATCTAGGGAATCAAGGATAATATCTACCAAGGCTGTGCATGCATTTTGGAGCTCTCTCTAAAGGGAGCGACTAGGGTTTGGTGTTGGTTGGGTGCCTTCTAGGGCACATACTTTAAATTTTATTTGATATTCTAATTCGGCATAATTTCTAAGGCCGGAATCTATCTTTCTTTGTGGTTATCAGTGTTTGGAAACCTATCTTTTCATTATTTTCATGGGTTGTACTTTTGTTGTTCATAATTAAATTTACAGTTGAGTGTGTGATCAAATTTGATGATAAAAAGTGTCTTAAATTCTTCCTAAAATATATATTTATGTTTTGGTTGAGTTATTTGATGATATTTGAGTGATTTTCCACTATTTCCGGACTGTTATAAAAATCAGACTGTTGATTTCCACTTGTTAGAAAAATCAGTTTGCTGATTTAAAAATCTGAATTTAATCTATTGGGGTTTGTGTGGTTTCCTACTTTTTCAGTTTTAGTTCCAAAAAGGGACATTACAAATCCATACCCTTACCCTTGAGAGTAGGGCCTATTATGTTGGCATTGATAAAAAAAATCTTAATGGCAATATTATTCCTAAAAAGATTTACAATTCAGCTTTTCCTAAGGGTTTTACTTTACCTACTTTTACACTTTTTGATGGAACGGATGATCCAATACTCATCACTTGCCAAACGTGACTCATATTAGCACCTTGTTATCACATTATTATACAAAGTAACAAATACAAATCACATTGTCTCATACTTATGTCACACAACTGTTGTCACCACAACATCATCCTCGGGGGCATGTGCCTGAGTTCTTGCTAGCCCTCCTCCTACCTATGCACCTAGTGGCTCTCCTAATGCATCCACCATTATAGGAAACAATACCACCCATCGGTGCTCTACCCACCACTGAGTATAGGTTGGGGGTACACCCTACATCATTCACTCAAATCAAAACTATCTTCACATCCACCAATCTGCACCTGACATGCGTAACTAGGATCTTGTGTGACCTAGCCTCGCTCCTACTCTCCTTACAACACAAATAGATCTATGTTATACATATGACTTTGGAGGCACATCTTAGGATATCTTAAATGTCCGTGACAAAAACTCATACTGAAAGAGATCGACCACTCCTGAAAACTTTTCCTCTAAACACATTATGTACCAAATGCATCAAAACTCAACACAATCCTCATCCCAACCACCATAGTCCCTGTATGGTCTCCAAATCACTGCAACGAGTCCCATTCTATCCAAAAAAGACCTACATGTCATGGTATCAAACCCACGACCCCTCACTCTAACCCATCTAGCTATAAAAGTATTTGGTGCACCCAATCCACTCGTGGACCACTCAATGGCCTCACTACTAAGATGTGCTCATATGCCCATATATTCAAGAGAATATTAACACCTATCCCTCCACCATGATCCTCCTGGGTAAACTGGTACAAATATCCATACAAATGAGCCCACACGCAATGGCTCCAAGCATACAATGTCCCATGTTGTTGTATACTCATACAAATCTTGTGCATCCTATATGATATGGACACCCCTCCTCCGTCAACAACTACACATGAGGCCAATACAACTAAAAAAAACTTCTGCAACCGCAAAACACCTGATCTCACTATGTCATCCATAGTAATCGATGACTCTGCCTGTGTCCAAGACCCTATAAAATACTACCTCGCAACTCTTTCCTGCCATCGTGTATTATCTGGGTGCATAACCTGAACTTGCTCTCCCACTAGTGATAACTATAGTATCCTATATACATCCACCAGAATATTCGTCATCTCCTTGATAGGTAAACAAAAGGTACATGTATCTACACACCATCTCTCGTAGAGTGCAGTAATCAAATACATATTATGGGGCACCTCCCCCAATCTAGTGATGTGTCACAGTATGACATGGTCTAATATGTCCCACTCATCCTCCTCTAAGCCCAATGCCAACAAAGTAGACAAATGTCTTCCTACATGAAACTCCCGTGAATGTATATCTCTCTGCACAACATAAACACACACAAAAACCCCAAGTTAGTGTCTCATCACAAAAACATGATACAAAATATACATACCTTAGGACAAAAAAACACCCATAAGCCTGGACACTACTGCCCAATACTTGGACAGGTAGCACCTATTAACTGATGGTACCATCCAAAGGACAAAACCAGCCCTATCGATCCGTCTTGGACAAAAACACCCAAATTCTCAAAAATTCAAAAAATGCAAAAGGCCAAACATCACTATAATACTACCTAGTCTACTTCAAAAAACACAATACTTACTAGCTTATCTGCCGTGTGGGTGGATATCATCCTCTACGACCCTCTCGAACCTAGTCGGGATCACCTCTCGTGCACGTGGCATCATTGCAACCTAGAGCTCAAATCCCATTGATTCAATTTACAAATGAGAATCCTATTGACTTTTCTAACCTTACTATCTATAGTAAATCCTATTGTTGCTACAATTACTATAGTTACTATATTTCCTCTAACAACAATTAATTCATCGACATTGTTTCCTCCATATCTTGAGCTTCGTTTGTCTGTTTTCAGCGCCGTGAGTGGCCCTAGACCCGTATCTTTGGCGTCTACCACATCAAACAATTAAATAGTCACACTTCCTATATTTGTTACATGTTATGCTTATATTTCACTCACACTACCTATTCTATTCTATACTACTCAAACTCCTCTCCAAACACTCTATCTACTTTTCTTTCGGCTCATGGTTCATCGTCTCACCTCTCACCCTTCATCGAAAGGGGGGCAAATATTTAGGGTTATTCTATTACCCCTCCAACGATTTAAGAAAAATTCCAATGTGGAACATAAAATCACAATACGCATTGCCACTCTATTTTTAATTTACTACGAAGCAATATTCAAATCCTACAAAAGATCTTACTTGAAATCACATAGTTTCAATCTATTCTCAAGTGCCAAAATCTCAATCTCACATTTCTTCTCACATTTTCATCCCCCTCCAATGACCTAATTTGAGGGCAATTCAATCTTTCCAAATAAGTTCAAATCAATCAAGTTCAATCAAATACTACATTTTTCTCAGATGACCTAACTCTCACCAATGAAGTTTCTTTTGTCCAAGTTAACACCCTTCTCATAAATTCTGGGGTAATTTCATTTCCAACCACTTTTTCCCTGACCTAATGACTGGTAGGCAAATTTCAATTGGTCCAAAGCTGGTTCAAATCAATCAAGTTCAATCAAATACCCATGGGGGCCATTCAATCAATATAAGTTGTTTCCAAATTCCAAGTTCCATCAAATATCGGGTCAATATCCCTCCCAGATGACCTAACTTGGGAGCTAATCAAATTTAAGAAATTTTTCCATTTGGCCAAGGTTTACACCCTTACATCATAAAGTGGGGGCAATGAGACATCATTGCCTATCCTTGTCCATTTTACTGGGGTTTTTCTGTGACTAGTAGGCAAGTAACAATTGGTTCATTTCTGTTTGTAGTGGTGGAACCTATTTTGAGGAAGTGTCATGGCAAGGAGCAAAGTTGATCGCTCTCCCAACACTCTTTCTCTAGCGACATGAAGCTCAAATCCGTAGAGTTTTCACACCGGTTCGAGAATTGATCACTCCCAACCCCTCCTTCAATCTCCAAGTTTCAAATTCTCCTATATCTCCATAATATGTTTCTATCCAATGAATTCTTCTGTGATATTACACTCACCCCACATGGATCAAAACAATGATCCATGGTTTGCCACATTGTGATTCTTACTATCGACACGCCTCAACTACAACTCCTTCAGCCCTCTACAAGTATGTTCTTCTTATATCCTTTATACTATTGAATTTCATCCAAATAGCATAAAGGGGGGGAATGTAGACACAAAATTATGCACTTATTACTATTACATCATGCCTCTAGTATGTTGTTATATACATGATTTCTGAGTACGAAGATTAGACATTGGTGACACCTTTTTCCTAGTCCTTTATATTTTTGATTGCTTTTGATTGTGACATTGTCTTAGACTTCTTGGGTTTACATCTTTTGGTCGAGTCACAAGGATCCTTGTTCCTGTTCTTGGTCTTGTTTCTATTTTCTTGGCCTTGGGACAGTACTGGCCAGTAAGGACACTACTGCCCGGGCACTAGTGTCCCTTCTAGGTCGCTTTTGTCCCATTCTCTTTTATTTTTTAAATTACCATTTGGTACTTAAATTTGGGTCTTTTCTAATCCTTATTTCATAATTTGGGTCGGCCTTTAGTATCACTAAGTGTCGAAATTCAAACAAGGGAATCATATATATACATGACTTACTATTATTAGGGGTTGGACAATTTGGGCTATTACTTACTATCTACTACTTGGGAAAAGAGCAACATTCAAGGATTACATTTGGGCTGCATTATTCACTGCATAGGAGGGGTTATTTCTGAATTCCATCTCACACATTCATCTTGGGGGCAAAGTAGTTGTAGCCCACTATCTTGGTGTGACTGGCACAAGGGCAACCTAGCTTCAAGGGACACAATTCAAACACACACACACACACACACACACACACACACACACACACACACACACACACACACACACACACACACACACTAGGACTACATAGAATTTGAAGTGTAGTGCAACGCTCAGTGATAATCACATTGGGGTGACCTCTGAGGTCATTATGACTCAAGCATATGCATTATTTGTTTCATCTAATGTTTTCTTTGAGCCTTCTGTAGGTTGCTAGGGATTGTTTTGCATGTTCAAGTGCGATACAAAAACCCTACAACAAAGTGGATGCAACAAAGAGAAAAAGGAATAAGAAAAGTTTAGACACTGAAAATATCAGATCTAGAGTTGTTGCCAGGACACTAGCACCCAATTCAGACACTAGCGCCCATGCATTCTTGTCCTTATATGGGTGGGTCTGTTTGAAGGAGTTTCAGATTCTAGTTTTCTAGATGAAACTTATTCAGTCCAGATCCATCCTGTTCCACTCATTTTCCATCCCAGAATCAGTCTAGATCTTTGAATACACGTTAAGTCACTCTTATCTCACTATTGCTTACACTTGTTTGTTTCTTGCATGATAGATCTTGCTTTTTACTATTATATTCATTTGATCTTAGTCCTCTGATTAAGATTTAAATTTCATTAAGCTACACAAAAACTAGTAATGCAAGTAAGGTGGCTGAATTATTCTTCAAATACATAGTTACGTTGCATGGATACCCAGGACAATTACTTCAGACAGAGATACAAAATTTCTAAGTTATTTCAAGAAGAATTTGTGGAAGATGTTTGACACCAAATTGCAATGTAGCTCAGCTTATCACCTTCAAACTGGTGGGCAAACTCAAGTTTTGAATAGGTCAATGGGAAATTTACTAAGGTGTCTAGCAAGTGATGAGCTAAAACAATGAGATCTTGTGCTACTGCATGTTGAATTTGCCTAAAATAATTATGTGGATAGAAGTAAGGGTTATACTCCATTTCGTATTGTGTACGGAAAGAGTCTTGGTGGGGTTACAAATCTTGTTTCTTTTCCAATTGAGGAAAGTCAATTTGATGATGCGGAAGCCTTTGCTGAACACATGCAACTACTTCACCAAAAGGTTAGAGAGCAGCTGGAAATGAGTACCTGGAAATATAAGAGGGGCACAGATGCTACTAGGAAATTCAAGACATTCGAAGAAGGGGATTGGCTTATGGTACATTAGAGAAAAGACCAATTTCTAAAAGGAGAATGTAATTAGTCAAAATATAAAAATATTGGACCTTGCAGGATTTTGAAGAAAATCAATTGACAATGCATACAAAATTGACTTACCAGATGGACTACACATTTTTCCAATCTTTAATATTTTTCATTTGTATTTCTATCATGAAGGTGATGAAACAAATGAGCAAGAAGATGAAGTAAATTAGCGGAAGCAGCAATTGCCATAGAGTAAACCACTGGAGATTGAGGAGGTATTCAATGTGAGAGTGCTTCACCTTGGAAAGCATCGGCTAAGACAGTATTTGATCAAATGGAAAGTAAAATCCAAAGAGGACAATACATGGATTTTTGAACACGAGTACTAAAGGTTGGTAGGCTTGAGCGAGGGCGCTAGACTTTTACAACCCAAGGAGGAGGATGTAGGGGCATCCGAAGGACAATCTACAATAAAAGGGAAGATAGGGAATTAAAGTGATCCTTGACCAAGGACTCAATCATTTACAACATTAGGGAGTTGGAAAACTTTAAATAAGTCCAAGTCTTTATGATAAATATTCCAAAAAAAACATTTTAGGTAAGGAAAACACTGAAGAAATTTCATGTGTATGTTTGTTTGCTTTTAGATGAAATAAGATATTGGAAAAAAGTTAACAGTTGTCTGCAGAAGGAGAAGAAGAATAGACTTTGAAGACTGAGCATTAACTGCTTAAAATGTGTGCCCAAGAGCACCAAATGAGAGTTGGTGTCTCAGCAACAACAATGGGAATGCCTGCAAGGCGTATGAACTTGGCTCCTTGATGCAGACCTCCAAAGAAAGCTAGCCCTTATCCTATCTAACTAAAAGTTATCACTTGTCTACTTTAATCTACCACATGAAGAAAACAAGTAAAATAAACATTGTGATACACCAAAAAGAGTTGGGGATCTCCCCCTCTCATCCTATATCAAACACAATGAAAAAAAAATCTTGCAAACACTACACACACAATGAATCACAAAGCATAATAGAGAGGTAAGACACAATAATACAGCAATAAAGGGCAGATATTACCCACAATAAAAATTAAATTAAGCTTGGAATATACGCAATCTATTACACCCATAATAAAAGGCATTGATGCATCTGCAAGACTCGGACACTAAGAAGCTCAGTCCTCAAAAGAGCAAAGTAACTTTGCATTCAATGAGGAGGAACCGTTACAATGAGGATCTAATTGCTATTTCTAGAAAGGAGAAGAGAGAAAGGTGAAGGGGAAGAAGAGTATATGTTGGAATGTCCTGGCTTTCTCGTGCCTTCTTTGAATTAAAGACGCCAACTGAAAATATCCACTCCAACCTCAAAACATATTCTAGGGGACTACACAACTGGAAGAGAACCTCCCTGATTGAAAAAGATCACCACTAACTACAATGATTCAACATACAGAGAGAAAACGGAAACTGACACTTATGATTGCCCACAAATTTTAAAACATGCATGATAATGGCCCAAAACCAATCCCAGGTTGAAGTACTCCTCAAAAGCTTTCCAACAAGACTAATTTTCCCTGATTTGGTGTTGTGGAGTAAAAGTTATGGTCAAAAATATATGGCTTTGGTTGTTATGCACAGTTGACGGCCACGGGCCGTCAATTTTAACCACAAGGCTGCTTTTGCCACTTGTCTCATCCTCATTGGTGATCTTGTTCACTGATTCCCACTCAAGGTTGAAACCACCTGTTGAGTATTTGGATCTGTTGCGTTTTGGAGGCTCAGGGCCACGTGGCAACCCGTGATTCTTTATGGGCTTTAGGCTCTGTTTTTATTCTCTTCCGTTGCCTTCCTTTGGTCAATCCCTCCAGCACTTGAGTTTTCATGATTGGTGACATGTGGCAAACTTTGGTTGGTTACTGACTTACATGGTCTGGTGCCATATGGCATTCCATCATTAGCTACGGGCTCTTGCATCCTCGGGCGTCAGGCTTTTGCATCCTCAGTCGTTGGGCCGCATAATCATCATTTTCCCGAGACCCCACTTCCCGTGATTGGTTTACCTGGCCCAATCACAACTTTTCAGCTTTGGGCCACATAAAAGTCCGTGATTCGTTACGGCTACCAGGTTTTCTCCATGCCTTAGCTGATTTCTTACTTCAAGCAGCTCCACTTCCCGATAGCAAACCTTCAAGGATTGCGCCACATGGCGCAATCCCAGCTTTCCTGATTTCGAGCTCAGACTTTGTGACATCTAGCAATCTGTGATTCGGTGACACATGTTTCGCTCTTAACCAATCTTCAAATTTGGCCAAAAGATAAGCTAAGCAGAGCCTTTGTTCCACTTAACCAATAAAGCGCTTTTATATTTAAACTCATATGCTCCGCCCTTACTCATGAATGTGGATTAATCCCCAAAGTAAAGATAAAGGCGACCACCATTGAAGAGCCTCAAAACATGATTGTGACCTTAACAAACAGCAAACAGAGCCTCCCAAAGGCTTCTCCTTAACTGCACAGACACTGAAATCACTTGGCCCATTCAAAAACAAAAGGAAAGGCTCAAAATTTGTCCCGAGGTTGACAGCTACACCATGGAAAGAGCTTAAAACGTGACTGTGTCGAACCAAAAGCAAACAAAGTTCTTCCCATGGCTTACACCCAATTAGACTGTAAGTGCAACGCAAAGGTTCCAAACACTTAAAACCCGACTGCAAGAGCAAGGAAAAGCTTGGATCCACCACAACACCAATTGCAACTCCATGATAAGAGCTTTGAAACACCCCAAAACGAATTGTGCAGGCCATGCAAGCTAAAACTACCTCAGAACAATCACCACTTCATGACAAGAGTTCAACAACACCCAAAGGCAGACTATGAACATTTGTGGAGTTTGGGTTTGGCCGCCAACACCATGGACACAACATAGATGTGATTTCAAATGGACAGCAAAAAAGAGACAAGTTGGAAAAAGTGTGCCAACACTTTTCAACTTCTCCCAAAGCCTGTTCAGGGGTCATGAGCTCTATAGATTGTAACAACATCAAAAGAGACCAAGGAAGCATTAAAATGATGTGATAAGGCAAGGCAATACATTTTAGTTGCTCAAAATCAGCAGGAGGCTTATTTTGGCAACTTTTTTGGCGACTCACAGGGGTCATTTGCCTGCTAAATAGAAAATCCATTAGCCTTAGCATTTATTGGGCAATAGAGTCTATGTTAAACACCTGATTTCTCACAAAACAAGTTTGTTAGCCTCCAACCCTTTCACTTTTAGGATCTCAACCTAGAAAAATTGCAAGTATAACCTCCATACAACTCCTCAGAGAATGGCTCACAAAACTTCTGTACAAGACAACAAACACATACATTTTCCAAGAGAAAAGGCAAGGTATGCAACAACACTTATTAGGAAAAGCAGGAGCTTCTTGGCAATTTTTAACTAATAAAATTGGGCAGTAGTGTCGTGATTTGCAAATTTAGATCCAGAGAAGGCACCCACAGTTTGGAGTTGCAACAAGAAAACCAGGAGAACAAAACAGCAAGGAAAAACACAAAACAAGGAACAACAAAAAGGAAATATACATTGTGTACAAGGGCATTTCAGCTAGCTCAGGTACATTGTTTGAGTAATATCCCATTGACTGGGATGGACAGCAGCTCACCATCAAGTTTTGCCAAGTCAAAGGTATTACTTGCCTTACAACTCATGACTAGGTATGGGCCACTCCAAATGGTGTCAATTTCTTGTGTCTCCCAGGTTTAGCTCTGTCTTCATCCCACTTAAGGACTAGGTCTCCTGCTTTGAAATCTTGGGGATGAGACTTCTTGTCAAACCACTTCACAGCTTGTTGGTGATCTTGGAGTTTACTATGACATTTTCAGTTGCTTCCTTCAAAGGGACTACTTCAACCCATCTGGTACATTAATTAGTGACAGCTAACATCCACTTGAGATCAGCACTGGGAAGAGGATTCACCATGCCAATGAAGTATAATCCTCATTGAGAGAATGGTTGATCTACTGCAATTGGTTGAAGAGGAAGGACTGCCTTCTTCTTCCTTCCTGTGAAAACAAAACATTCCTTGCAGCCCCTTACCCATTTGTGACAGTCAGCAAACATGGTGGGCCAAAAATAACCAGCTTTCATAATCTTGGTTGCAGTTGTTTGAGGAGAAAAATGCCTTTGGAGTGGTTTTTAAACACAACATACTTCAGGTGCATTAGATTGGTAAAGGTTGATTGGTACTGAATTCACCTCCTGGGATGATTTGAAATGCCTCTTGGAGTAGGTCCATCTAACCAGGCAATGTTAGAGCAAGGAAAACACTTAAGTGCAACACAGAGGCTCCAAACACTCAAAACCCGACTACAAGAGCAAGGAAAAGTTTGGATCCACCACAACACCAACTGCAACTCCATGATAAGAGCTTTGAAAACCCCCAAAACGGACTGTCCAGGCCGTGCAAGATAGAACTGCCTTTGAATTACCACCACTTCATGACAAGAGTTCAAAAATGCCCAAAGGCAGACTGAGAACATTTGTGGAGCTTGGGTCTAGCTGCCAACACAATGGACAGCATAGATGTGGTCTCACATGTACTGCAAAGAAGAGAAAAGTTGGAAAAAGTGTGCCAACGCTTCTCAACTTCTCCCAGAGCCTGTTCAAGGGTCACAAGCTCTGTAGACTATAACAACATCAAAAGAGACCAAGGAAGCATTAAAATGATGTTATAAAACAGGGCAATACGTTTTAGCTGCTCAAAATACGCAGAAGGCTCATTTTGGCGACAAGCATAAAAAGAGGTTGAAAAATAAGTTGGGAAAAAGGAGATCAGAACAGCTGAATATGCAGCAGAGTGTAAAGCTGCAAAAAAGTATTGTATTCTATGTACTAGTTTATGTTTCATGAGAAGAACTGAAGTTTGCAGTGATTTGTTTTTTATTTATGTGCTGTTCCAGGTTTCATGTAACATTTGAAAAACATAATTGTTGTGTTTTTCTTATGAATTTTTGGCTCCTGTAGTTATGCCCTGACCGCTCCCTAATCTATTAGAATTTGTAGCACAGTTATCAATGTTTTATTACAGGATTTGGGTGCGAATAGGTTTGTTGCCCCGTCAAAAAGGAGCACATTAAAAAAGCAACTCTGGGTATAGGCAAATATTTTCTTTGAAGTAAAAATGGAAATGAAATGCAAGACATGCCGAATATATCATAATCTCGAACAGGCTTGATGCTACTCTAAATGTGTGTTATGTGAACCGCAATTTCAAATTTCAGCTCCATGAAACCCACCCCGCGGGAGGGAACTATTCTTTAAAGGAGGCACTGAAATTATAATTATAATGTTGAGAAAAAAATTAAGGGGGAAAGAGTTACTGTTTTGACTTTCCGTCTGGATCCCCCCATCCATTGAAGCATGACTGAAATCCTTGCTTTAAAATACGCCTGCGCTGCCACAAATACTTTCGCTTAAAATTCAGCTTACTCGTTCGCTCGCCAAAAGTCTTGCAAAGCCGCAGATGTCAGCTAATTTTTTCTGCTTGGCCATACAAAGATTTAAATCGATCATCGAAAGAAACTAATTAATTACAGTTAAATTTAGAGTTTAAGCTTTATACGGACTCGATTTCTCTTTCCTGCGTTGCAGCTAATGATGTTCGGACTCTGCTTCTCTGCAATTATTCTTCTAGTTTTATAATTTGTCTACTTTCTTCAAAAATTAAAAATTAAAAGCTTAGCCAAAAAGTACCACAATTTATTAATACCAATTTGGAATTAAAAGAAGCATTACTCCGGGATTACCTTTGGTGTAAAAGTTGTGGTTCACCTTTGCTTTTATCGCGTGGCCTACTAAGTTTGTTGTTTACCCCGTGATCAAGGTGGCATGGGTATTACTAATGTTTACAAACAAAGTGTGGCCTTATGTTCTAAATGGGTTGTGAGATGTTTTTCCAAGCGTGCATTACATTGCTTCGAGTGCACCCTATAGTAAAAATGTTGGAATAATATAGGGTTACATACCTTACTAATCACTAAGGCTCTTGTCAAGATTACTGGAACATTCATCGCCAAAAGTATATGGAAGGCCTTTGAAACCATGAAACATTTGCTACGTTGGATTGGCGATGGCTTTTGCACCGGGCTCTCTTTCAATTCCCAGAATATTTGGTGGTCTCCCAGTATCACAGAAGATAGTATTTTGCTTGCGGAATCTCTGAGCATCAAAACTCTCTGTCTATCTCGCAAAGGGATTCACACCATTCAAGATTTGGTTTCCCATAGAGACTAGATTTCATGGCCCGAGCTCAAGACTAAGTTTAATCTTGTCAATTCGGACCTCATGTCTATCTGCAGAATTAAAGAGTTAAAGCCAGATGTTATGCTCCATAAACTGGGACTCAAGCCTCCAGATGCATGGTGGCACAATTAGCGGTGGAATCATGATATTGCCTTTCTTCGCTATAATGTCGACACCGTATACCAGCTATTGAGCCCTATCTCACCTAACATAGCCAAGCTCAACGCTCATTGGGGCGTGCAATCTGCTAATTCTACATGGCTTTGTCGGCTTTCCCGTGCTTGGAACCCCTTGCTTGAGCCTAAAGTTAACCATTTTTTTGGTGCCTTATCTATCAGGGCCTTCCTGACAGCAAGCATCTTAGTCACATTGGCATTCCCAATCCGAAATGCCCTTTTTGCTCTCGACCAGAGTCTTTTAAGCATTTGTTCTAGTTTTATTCCCACGCGCAAGTTGTTTGGTCATGGATTCATACGTTATTTCAACCCTACCACCTTGAATTCTTTCATTGTCGTTTGGCTTTGTTTGGAGATTTCAATCCTTGGCCTAATTACATTGAGACTTTGTGGCATTTGTTTAGAGCTTGTATTCTCTTTCATATTTGGAAAGCTCGTAATACTATGATATTCCATAATGATCAAATTGTTGCTTTATTCATCACTAATGATAAAAATGGTTATATTGTCTATTGTGCGCATACAGATTCAAGCTCAAGATGAAAAAAAATCCCTAGAATTTGCTCATTTGCAGGAATTGCTCGCACATTGGGGGAGTGCTCCTTGTACTATGAGTTGGGTCCCTCATAACCCTTTGATGCCACCACCTTGATCGTCTCTGCCTCGTCGACCACCTTCGTAAGGTCCACGTTGCAGATTCGCTCTCGCCGCCACCGCTTCGCCTCTCCCTGGGGTCGCCCTTCAGTTTTGTCCTCCTCTGGGTCGAGTTGGAGTCCTTCTCCGCATGGGAAGGCCATGTCATGATCTCTGCATTGGGACTCTCCTCCACCTATAGTTCAGACATTTGTTAGCTCTCTGCCCCCTGGTTAGGGAATTATGGTGCCTTTGCAGATGCAAATGCCAAACTAGGATGGCTGGCAGGCTAATCCCCCTTCAGTTGAGTCATCGAGTGGAGCTTTAATCCCTCCCTGGGATGATCTTCCTCCTCCTCCTGGAACAACGACATATACTTAGTGCTTTCTAGTTATATGTAATTCTCTTGTTTGCTCTCTTGTCGTTCTTTGTCTGCTTTTTGGGCATTTGGTGGTGCCTACATGGCTTTATTGTGGGATCGTGAGCTTTTCGATCACCCCTGATTTTGTAACTCTCATATACTTTTATTAATATGATGGTCAGTTCCAATAGTAAGAAAATAACTTACGATTATGGTTTTATGGAGGGGCTACTTTAACTTACTTTTTAGTGGACATTTTCAAAAAGGAGTAAGAGTTACTCATTCCAAAAATATATTCATGTGGCTAAGTAATTTTATTGATGATGGAAAGAGCTCTCCTAGGGTTTTGATGCGACGGATCCACTAGGGTTTAGATCTTAGGTCCTCTCATGCTTATTGTTTCCTGATATGTAATGGTTTGTTATCATACTGCCATTTTCTTGGGATTTGGCAAGAATTTTTATTTGCACACATAGTTAATTTGATGAGTGGGCTAGTTACTCCATCTTTTGGGCAGCGTTACACCTATACTTATGGCTTCCCTCTCGCCGCCTTCATCTATTGATGCAAGTTTGGTTAATGGAATGCTTGGCTCCCATGGCTCCAAAGAAGGCGAGGAAATTCTTCTCGAAGGTTTTCGACGAGGTAACCATTTTGAGTCTGAGGCTCCCTTGCTTAATGTTGTGCTTAATTTACCTGAATTTGATAAGGCCTGTAACTGGCTTAAATCATTCACCCTTATACGGTATTTTGTGTGTGGATTCCCCCATGAAAGCTTGCTGAAGCAATGGGTTCACAACCATTGGTAACGCTATGGTGTCAAGCCTGATGTTGTGCTTACTTTACCTGAATTTGATAAGGCCTGTAACTGGCCTAAATCATTTTGCCTTGTTGGGTATTTTGTGTACCGAGCCCCCTTTGAAACCTGCTAAAGCAATGAGTTCACAACCATTGGAAACACCATGGTGTTAATCCTGGGGGAGTGTAAAACCTCAACAAGAGTTTTTTCTTGTTTCGTTTCAACAATTCTGAACATTGCAAAGCCATTGTTAAAAGCACGACCCTTGGTTCTTTCGAAACACACTAGTGGTGTTTTCAGACTGGACCAAGGATTTCTAGGCCTCAGAACAAGCCAAACTTAAAATCCCAGTTTGGGTGGAATTTCCTTGGCTACCTCTCCCCTTGCGGGAATTTGCTGAACACTTGATCAAACCCTTAGGTAGACTTATTTGTCTAGAACAACCCAAGTTTTTCAATGCTCGCCCTCAAAAGCCTGTTTGCATTGAGGTGGATTTATCCAAAGACCTAAAAGACACCATTGTTATTCAAGTTGTAGATACCCGTTTTTCTCAACGCGTGCTTTATATTAAGCTACCTAATACTTGTTTCTGCTACCAAGCTTTTGACCACATGATTCACGAATGTCCTCTAATGACCGAATCCTGCCCTATGTCATACGAAAAGGTGCACATCAACAGGGCTCAAAGCCCCTTCTTCTGCAAATGGGTGGACCACATTAAGCAACAAAAGGGGTGTTGTTCATGGCCTTACAAAACCCTCAACTTCCTCTTATCGGCCAGCTAATACTAATGTTGTTAGCTCCTCTACTGCTCATGTCAAAATAGTTGTGCCTCAAATGCTCGCGGCCACTCTGACTCCCTCCCACTCTCCGTTAGTCGCCTCGGCTATTGTTCCCTCGAAATCCCCCACTTCCTTGCTATAATTTTCCTTCAAGTTGTCAGAGGAACCATTCATGGAAGAAAACCATCTTTCCTTTTCCCAAAAAGCTCTCCTTAGTCGTTCCCATAGCCATGCACCCATAAAATCTGGTGAATTTATGCAAGAAATATGTAGACCATGGTCAGTGGCGGAAGTTTCCTAGGTCACTTCGTCTCACTACTAGTTTCCCACCCTCTCCAATCTTGATGATGAGGGATCTATGTACCTCAATGTTGTCCAATGATTGTGTACTCTTAGAACATACGTGGCCTTACTGATCCCACCAGGATATATCTAGTTAGGGACAGTTGTCTCTACTTTCATCATATGCATACATTCTCTGTCTGCAAGAAGTTAAATTTGTAGGCCTTTTTCTCCTGTATGTTGCTTGCACCATCTGGCCCAATGTTGTTTGTCACGCATCCAATCATGAGCCTGGGGGTGGAGGGGTCATGATCCTGATTGCCCCAAAGCTTACGCAACATGTGATTTCTTGGGGCTCTAACCCCACTTATTGAGTGGTTTGGACTCTTTTTCGATTTTAACAGGTGTATCCTCAGGCTTGCCAATATTTATGCATCCAACGATGTTGTTGAGAGAGCTTTGTTTTGGTGATGGCTTGTTGACTCCTTACCTAATGCTATGTGGATTATTTGTGGGGATTTTAATATGGTTGAATACCCAGAAGACAAGGTTGGTTGTTTTCCCATGCACTTATGTGTAGGAGAACACGAACCCTTGTTTTATCTGAGGCACATGCTCAGACTATTTGACCCCAATATCCCCTTTAAAGAGAGCTCTTCTTCTTCCTAATTCACTAGATCCAATTTTTGTCAATGGTAAGGTCAAATTGTCATGCGTGTGGACCGTGTATTGATGCCAAATCAAGACTTCTTCTATATTTCTCCCAATTTGGGAAGACTTGTTGTTGTTGCTATCGATGCTCTTATTTTTTATCACTCCCCCATTTTCTTTGATATTACCTGGAGTACTCCTGTAAAAAAATTCAAAGTCAATTCTCAATTCTATCGTAATACTATGTGCTTGAAACATGCTTGGACTGTGTCGCATATTTAACGCATTTAGAACTTCATGCCTCACCCTACTAGGTGGGAGGGTTATATTTCTTGGTGGAATGATGTACTCAAAAGAACCAACACCTTCCTTCACATTTATGGCAAACAGGTCACTCTCTTTTAACAGGCTGTGCATGAGGCTTCATAGCATGAGCTTCAACAAATCTCATAAGAGCTCAATGCTTATCCTTTCAATCAAAATTTGTGGCTTCAGGTTGCCCATTGGAGGCACAAAATTAAGGTGGAGGAAGCTGATTTAACAAAAATAGATTTTTGTAAAACCCTAAGATATTGCAGAGTCACGTATAGTAAATAAAACACTAAAGAACAGATTCGACGCAAGAAATAAGCTAAAGGAAATTAAAAACCTAAGTGTAAAAGAGGGAACAAAAGACTTGGCTGATTTTACAATTAATCCTAAAGTATTATGGACTAGAAAATAGATGAACAAGAGGAGGAAATTTTCGCAACCGCACACAGAAAATCCTAGAATTGTCGAGCAAGCCTGGACTAGGGCACCTAGACAGGGTCAAGGGTGCCTAGGCGCTGGAATCTGTTTATGGGCACCCATGACTGCAAAATACCTCAGAAACTAATTTTATTGTGTTGCAAAATGGTAGGTAACCTTCATTATTGGTCGCCTGTATGTTGCACCATGTCCGCAGAATTCACATATAACCTGCAAAACAAATGATCTCCTATAAAACCCCCAAACACATCAAATTTGAAAAAGAAAAAGATACAAATGAGGATTCGGACTGACCCCAACATTCACCCAACATAGTGAACTTACGACTGAGTGTTGCACTACAGCTCAGACTCCATGTAGTTCTTGTGTGTGTGTAGAAATTGTTCCTTTAAAATATCTTGTGCAAGATGCACTTAATAGTGAGCAATAACTAGATGTGACAACATAGATAGATGTGTGGATGGCAAAATGAACTTCCCCTCCTATGCGTGAATGCAGAAAATGCAGTCCCTTGTCCCTTGAATGAAGCTAGATGAATGCCTTGATGCTCTTAGAATGTCTTTGGATGCAACCTTAGGTGGTTATAGTAGATGCTTAGAGCTTGGTCTTTTATTATGATCACATAGCTTTGTATTTATATGATTCCCTTGTTTAAAATCCATAATTTACAACTAAAATTTCAACCTAGAAGAAAACAAGATGTCCAAATGATAAAAGAGGCCCAAAAGGAGTGAGCAAGATACAAAGAGGTGGGGGTAAAGGGGACGAGGGCGCCTGGGCACTGGTGTCCTGGCCGGGCGCTGGTGCCCAGAGTCAAGAAAGATAAAGCAATGAAGATCAGACTAGGCAGTGGGGTGTGAAAGAATAAAAAGGAAACCATAAAGATAAAAAAGAGGCCAAAGATAGATGTCAATTACTAGTTTTCTCGCTTAGGAATCATATGAATAGTAATATTTGATTAGGACCTAGAAATGTACCCAAGTGCATGATTTTATGTTTACATTTGCCCCCACTTTATGTTGTTGAGTGAATACTCGATAAAATAAATTAGATAAGATATGTGTACCTGATAACCATGTAGATCGATGGCGAAAGCGTGCCAAAGAGACAAGAAAAAGCGTGGAGTGATAAAAATGAAGTGTGGAAGCTAAAGAAGAGGGAATGACCCTAGGGGTGAAGTATATGCGTTGTGTCATGTTGTACTTGTTGTTATTGTCGCTTGATGAAGGGTTGCTTCTTGTTGCATATTGATTAAGCAAAATATTAACAAATGAATAAATATGTTTAATCTAAATATGTAACAATGCTACCAAATATGTATGCAATAAGAGCATATATGACCCAAGCAAATTAAGTTAGAAAGTATGAAACCTTAGTTGCAAAGAGGAGATAGAAAGACTTAGTTGATTCGCAATTAAATTTGGTTTATGTCAAAGTGACGAACTGATGAATAGAGTGGGAGAAGTATCGCACAGAGCCTCAAAAAGTTGTGCGACCACAAGATGTGCCTAGACTTGGTTGTCTGGAATAGGTCAGGGGTGCCTGCTAATGTTACAGACATGTTATGGGTGCCTATGACTTCCCAGAACCTTAGAAAACTAGCTTTGGATGGTTGCAAGATGTTCGATGTCCTTCATTTCTTGTTGCTAGTATGTCATTTGAAGTCCGCTGATGTCGCATGTAACCTGCAATAAATAAATGACCTACAAAACCCTCAAGAGTGCCTCAAATCCCAAAAAGAAAATAATGCAAATAAGGTGTCAATCTGTCCTTGGTTTTTAAACAAGTGAACTTACGACCAAACGTTGCACTACATTTCAGACCCAATGTAGTTCTATGTTTGTGTGTGTTGAAATTGTGCCTTAGGTGGCTTTTGTCCGTGTCACATTTGATAACGAGCAAGTAGCTATATGTAGAAAATGTAGATAGATGTGTGTATGAAAGAATGCACTTCCCCTCCTATGAAGTGTATGCAGAATAATGCAGTCCCTTGTCTCTTTTATGGAACTAGAATGGATGCTTGAATGCTCTAGAATAGCCTTTAGATGTAACCTTAGGTGGTGACAGCTAATTCTTAGTTCTTGGTCCTTTATTATGGTTATATAACTTAATTTATTATATGATTCCCATGCTTGAATTTTGTAATTAACCTTGAAAAGGTTGACTACCAAAAAGATAAGATGCCCAAATGGCTAGAAAGGACCCAAAAAATGTGAGAAAAGTATAATTTAGAGGTCAGGGGTGCCTGACACTAGCGTCTTGGATGGGTGTTGGTGTCTAGGATGAGAAATGTTGAAGTATAAAAAGACAGACCGGGCAAGTAGAAGTGTAAGACCAAAAAGATAAAATAGAAAGCAATCAAAGGTGGCCAAATACATGGGTTTATTAGTACTTTTCTTACTTAGGAATCATATGAATTGTAGTATGTGATCAGGACTAGATAGATACCCACAGTGTGTGATTTAGTGTCTACATTTGCCCCCAATTTATGTTGTTGAGTGAATGTTCGATAACATAAAGTAGATAAGAGATGTGTACCTGAGAACTATGTAGATCGATGGCAAAAAGTGTTATGAGAAGACAAGAAAAAGTGTGGAGTGATAAAAATGTGAAGCATTGATGTTAAAGAAGAGGAAGTGAAAAGTGATGATGATGACGAACTTGTAGACACAAAATGACGCACTTAGGGTATATATTTAGTCTTGATCACATACTA
Source organism: Taxus chinensis (assembly GCA_019776745.2). NCBI lineage: Eukaryota > Viridiplantae > Streptophyta > Pinopsida > Cupressales > Taxaceae > Taxus > Taxus chinensis. The sequence continues at coordinate 321,815,239 of CM034156.1, read as the reverse complement.
CTATTCATATGATTCCTAAGTAAGAAAAGTACTAATTGACCCATATATTTGGACATATTTTCTTACTTTCTGTTGTTACTTGTGGTCTTACACTCTTGCTTGCCCAGTCTACCTTTTTATACTTCAACATTTCTCACCCTGGACGCCAACGCCCAGCCAGGACACCAACACCAAGCACCCCCATCCCCTCTGGGCACCCCTGACCTCTTTGTTTTTTGCTCATACCTTTTGGGTCCTTTCTAGCCGTTTGGGCATCTTATCTTTTTGGTAGCTGGCCTTTTTAGGGTTGATTATGAAATTTAAGCAAGGGAATCATATACATATAAAGTTAGGCAACCATAATAAAGGACCAAGCACTAAGCATTAGCTATCACCACCTAAGGTTGCATCTAAAGGCTATTCTAGAGCATTCAAGCTTCCATTTTGGCTCCACACAAGGGACAAGGGACTGCATTCTACTGCATGCACTTCATAAGAGAGGAAGTTAATTTTATTCCATGTGCACATCTACTTACATATTCTACATCTATCTATTTCTCGCTATCAAGTGTGACACGCACAAGAGCCACCTAGGGCATGATTTCCCACACACGCAAATAGAGCTAAATTAGGTCTGAAATGTAGTGCAATGCTTAGTCGTAAGATCACTTGTTTGACAATTGAGGAAAGTCCGACCCCTCATTTGTATTATTTTCTTTTTTAGGATTTGATGCGTTTTTTAGAGTTTTACAAGTCATTTCTTTATTGCAGGTTACTAGTGACATCGACGATCCTTGTACAACCTACTAGAGATAAGAAGAGAAGGACATAAAACATCTTGCAACCCTCCGAAGGAGGTTTTTTGAGGTTTTGGGTAGACATAGGTGCCCAGAGTTGGTCTGCAGCGCCCGCAGGCGCCCCTGACCCATCATGGGCACCCTAGTCCAGGTAGATTGTGTAGTCACATAATTTTCTAGAGTCATGTGTAACACCTCTCCCTTTCTGTTCATCAGTTCGTCACTTTGGCACAATCCATATTTAATTATAAATTAACTAAGTTTGTATATCTCCTCTATGTAACTAGAATTTCATATTTATTAGCTTGATTTGCCTGGGTCTATTCTATACTTAATTCCATATTCATTTACTACTACATTGCAATCAAAATTAGGAATTTATAAATATTGTGTTTTGTTGAATCCCACACTCGAATCCACCTTCTTTCTAGGGTTTTTTCTTCTTATGCCCATCACCCATAGTGGTCGTTTTGGGTCCTTTGAACATCTTGAGTTTCCTTCATCTTCCCGTAGGGTTTGTAAATCAATGGTTTAAGTTCCTACATCAATGACGGTAACTAAAAAACTCATTTGCCAACTCTAACAATGTTCCTCTTAACTAAATCGAAACATATAATAGTGAAAAATCATACGATGAGGATACTAATGTTGATAAAAAAATAATTAGACAAACTCACAAATTTTCGACAAGATTTGCGTGATAATCCCACTCATCTTCTGCATATTCTCCATGCTTTGATTGCTACTAAAAATGCTCATGATGTTGTTACAACTCCTCTTATCAGGTATTCATCAGTTTTATGGCCTCCACCCCACCCCTTCATATCCCTATGTAGACACAAAAGCATGCACATACTATTACATTACTATACCACCAAGTGTGTTTTTGATATATGGATCTTGTGTAAGGAAAGTGTTCACTGATGGCCCACTATCTAGTCTGTTTGTTTGTCTTTCTTGTTTCTATTGTTTTATCTTTCACACTTGCCACTCATACACCCAATTGTGGTCAGGTCATAGGGATCCCTGTCTCCAAGTCTTCACACATTTGCTGTCAGTTGTCTCTAGACACTAGCACCTAGGACTAGACACTAGTGCCCAGGTTCTCCTATCCACCCTAGGCACCCGTGACCTCTTTGTTTGTTGATCTTATTTTTGACATTTGAGGTTGATATTTTTTGGTTTTCCCACGCATATCCCAAGGTACTAGTTGGCATGTTGGGTCATTTGTATTGAAATTCAAGCAAGAGATTCCTCTATAAACACAACATACATACCATAATAAGGGCAGTAACTTTCTATCAAGGGCTATCTATCTATTTATCAAAAGGACTGCATCTTGGGCTTATTATTCTACATACACACTGCATAGGAAGGGGAGTTCATTTTATTCCATCCACACATTTGCATTCTATCTAGCTACCACCCATTGTCTTGGCGTCATCGGCGCAGGGGCAACCTAGGATCACTATTGCGCACACAAGCACATAGAACTACGTTGGGTTTGAGATGTAGTGCGGCGCTTGGTCATAATTTCACTAGTTAAAAGCTAAGGATAGTTCGACCCCTCATTTTACATCTTTCTTTTTCAGGATTCGATGTCTTTTTGAGGTTTTTGTAGGAGGAAACTTGTGTTGCATATTTATAAGTACCCTGGCGATCCAAGTGTGCCATACAAGTGGCCAAAGGAAAACAAGTGTGAAACCCTAGCAATATCAAAACCAGGTTCCAACCTTTTTGGCAGACTTTAGTGCCCCCACAAAGGTCTAGGGCACCCACAGGTGACCTTGCCCTTACCTAGGCACACGTGTCTAGGCATTTCCAACATTTCTACATTTTTTGATCGAGATTATGACAGTCTATATTTCTATTTCATCACCTCTCTCAGCCCAGGCACACTTCGGGACAAGCAAAATCAAGGTAAGTGCCCTATCTCTTTCATTTTCTTTCGTAATTGAATCAAATAAATTTCCTAGCATATATATTTCATTGTATATCATTTATAACAATAATTTGTTTTGGATTTTAATTAAAATAATTCAGATTTTATTAAATCATTTTGGTGAACCCATAATTTAGAACTCCTTGCCCTAGGATCCACTAAAACCCTAATGGATAAGAGTAACTCTTCTCCTCCTATGCAAGCTATACCTCATGAGAGTGTAAACCCTATCTATGATGAGGCATTTATCGCTGAACTTTACACTCTTTATCACAATCTTATTCTCCCAGATGAAACTTAAAGATTTCTCTTGGCCAATGAATGCAATATTCCTACTAGCTTTGATCATTCTACCATTAGTATTATTTTTGATCTCACAAGTTTTTATGGTTGTCATCCTTGTTATCCTATAAGTAATAGACCTCCTCCACCTTCTATTTCTGTTGAAACTCTAGATGAGGCTATTATTGATTACCTGCTTGGTCTTGATAGCAATAATATAAATAGAACACATAATGAAAATGTATGGGTGTATGATCTTGTTTATAAGACTAGTTAGGATGATTGTATAACTGTATCTCATGATCCTTGCATTTTTGAAAACGTCTCTAGTGATTCTAAAGATAAATCTCATATTATTTCTTATCCTACTTCATTGTACATCGATGTTATGCTTGATGAAATCCTTGCATCCAAATATTTGTTTGATCTTGATGATGCACATGCTAGTAACGATTCTACTTCTTTACATATTGTTAAATGTGAATTCTCTACTCCACTTTTATCTTCTTCTGAGATTGTTTATATTAACATGCATGTTGATTTATCTCCCTCTATTACTTCATCTCCTAACAGTTCTTTCGATGTTATTCCTAATGATTCTATTGATATTCCATGTTCTTCACTACATATTGCTTCTTCCGCACCTACGCTTACGGTGCCTATAGCTTCGACATCCTCCACTTATTCTTCTGATATTCCTCTGATCACTCATAATGGCAAGCTTCAACCACTCAGTACACCATCCACATCCCCTACTATTCCATCACATGATATCTTATCACTCATGCATTTTGTTGGGCAATTACAATCTTAGGTTCAATCTCTCACTCTTGAAAGCAAGGCCTATTATGCTTATATTGATAACAATTCTTTACATGGAAATCCTATTCCAAAAAATATTCACAATTCAACATTCCCAAGGATTTCATTATGCCTAAATTCTCATGCTTTGATGGTACTAGCAATCCATATTTACATCTCAAGCATTATCGTCTAGCTATGGATTCTTACTCCAATGATCGATTATTACTCAAATATTTTCGTCATAGCCTTACTGATGATGCTCTCCAATCATACACACATCTACCTTTTGGATATATTAGTACCTATTATGAGATGGAAGAGTCCTTCCTTCACTACTTTATACTTAACAATCGCTCTAGAGTCACACATGACCACTCACATGGCTTACATCAAGGCAAGACAGAACCGATCATTGATTACATCTTACGCTTCAATGCTTGAATGCATTAGTTAGTTTTTCATCCTATTGACTTAGAAAAGCAATTCATCTTTTGTCGTGGCTTGATCCCTACTTTAAAAAAGAGCTTGCAATATGACACATGTGAATCATTCACACTCTTATGCTATAAGGTCATCAATCTAGAACAAGATCTCATTATTGCACATGTTATAGATCCTCCTCCTATTGCTGCTACTATTGCACCATCTAGTTCTTCTCCACTTAAATCTATTGAGAATCCTCCAAGGTCTCCATCTCCTCCACCTCGTAAACAAGTTCAATCTTCTCCATTACATAAACATCCTTCATCTCCTCCATCGCATTGGGCTCCACCTCAGACTTCTGCATCTCCTCCACATGAGCCATTACACTTTTCTCATGATGTTAGGCCTAACAATGTGCTGCATGATTTGATTGGCAAGCATTTTATTTGTTTACCTTCCACTTAGCATCATCCACCTCATTGCTTGCAACATCAACGTGATTGAACCTATTGCAACTATCATTGTATCATTAGCCATCGCGATAATGGTTGTTGCGCTCTCCATGATAGATTACAACAATTATAAGACAAGGGTGTCATTTCCTTTGGCTCTCACTCTCGTGAGTGGTATGTCTCCAATTCCCCACAAGCGTGCTATTACTCTAGTTGAATTATCTCCTTCACCTAGTTTTGAGGTCATTATTCATCCACCACCACAAGTCATTCATGCATTCTCTCCATCTCATTCATCTACTACTGCACCATCTCATCTACTGCAAAATGTTATTACACATTGTCTTCCTAAGCCGTCAGAATCTGCACTTCCCACCACTGCATCTCCCATCATTGGTGACATTTCATTAGGCATTTAGTTTGGTTCATAAACTCATGTTGCTTATATCGCACTTACTTCCATTGTTCCACGTTGTCTTGGTCTTTGGTAAGTGATTTTTCTCGCCTTACCCCCGATGATGCACTCATGTTCTTACGGTTCTTACATGACTGTTGAGGGATTTGTTACAATAAGAACCTTGCCACATCTCTACGTTACACATTATATCAACATATTTATCTAGTATACACTACCATATCACTTCCCGATGATGCACTATTGCTTTACAGTTCATACTTAACTGTTGAGGCGTACTATATAAATGAACCTTATCATCTATACACTAGGGGTCATTTGTATTCTCCTTTCCCCCTCTTCATCATACCAACACATGCTTAAATATGTTTTTCCAACCATCAAATTCACATACTCTTTTACATCATTCATTTTTTACATGATTTACCATTCATCACATCTCTATTCACACATACAATACACTTTCTCATCATCTATCTATTACATGGAGCAATCACACTCTATACATTTCATGTACCATCTATTATCACATACATTATCTCATCATTTATTTATCTATGATCATATTAATCATCATTATTCATTAGTCAACATCAACAACTACACATTGCAAATCAATTCAACAAATACAAACAATGATCACAACATCACACATTAAATATAACAAAAATAATCAATGCATCATACATCAAGATATGAATCTCAATCATCACATCACACATCAATAAACATAAAGTATAATGGACATATGCCAATAGTCCATATATATATATATATATCATTCAAAATCATAGTTACAAAAATGCCAACACTAGGGGGAAACCCCCCATACATCGCTACATCAATACATATCATATATCATCATCATTATCACTATCTATACCTGCGGGAGATCTAGAACTAGGGCGCATTGACATTTTGGGGGGATTTTGGCTAGCTCTCTTATACATACCATATTGATCTCGAATTTTGGAGGTGGATAAAAGGGTTGTGGAGGTGGTGATGTAGGTCACTAAATAGGTAGTGGGCGAGGATGTGTGGTGATAGGTGGAGGTGGAACTAGGTCCTCGTCTAGAAGATCATCATTGTCAAATTTTTGTTCAAGAGGACAAAGTTGGAGAAGAATGGTTTTTAGAGCCTTACAATTTTCTACATCATGTCTTGACACACGATGGTAGGCACAAATTTTAGTATCTCCAAACCCTTTTGGTTTGGGTTTGAGTGGGTCGTAAGGTCTAAGGGGTGGCAATGTGATGACAGAGGTATCTAAAAGGTTAGCTAGAATGTTGGCATAAGATGCTACCAATTGATCACAATGTGAGGTGAGTGTGGGTCTGGATTGAAGTGTGGGTGATTTTGGTGGGAGAGGCATCACAGGAGGTAGAATTGGATGTGAAATGGGTTTGACCATGGGTTTGGAAAGTGGTAGTTTTCTAGATTTTGGTTATACCTTCTTGGGTAAAGGCGTAGTAGATGAACTAGTGATAGGAGGTGTTGTAGGCTTAACTACATATTTGGAGGGTAGTGGGTTTTTCAACTTTGGTTTCACCTTCCTGGGTAAAGATGAAGATGGAGTATGTGATGTGGAAGGGAAGGTAGTTGGTGGAAGAGGACAAGTTATCCAAGGTGATAAAGGAGGCACAGTGAAGGTTGCTGGCAAGGGCAAGGTGGAAGGTATGGGTTGAAGAGAATGAAATCTCATAGGTACTGATAAGGTTACTATAGGTGGTGAGGGTATAGGTGGTAAGGAAGATGCGAGTAACGAAGAAGGTGTACGCTATGTAGATAAGTTGGGTGTAATAAAAGATTGTGGTGAAGAGGTAAGTTGTTGTTCTTTTTGTTTGCCTTGAATAGGAGGTTTCTTGGCCAAGGTCGATGGGTGAGGTCCTAGGATGGAGGGAAGCAGTGAAGGTGATAGAGGAGTAATGGGAGAAGCTAGTGTATGCGGCCGAGAAGGTTGGGTCTTCCTTTTAGGTGGAGGAATAATTTTTGCGTGGGTTTGTGAAGATACGGCTAAGTCCAATTTGACAGGGGGTGGACTAGGCTTGATGTCAACATGACACCCAATGTGGTGATGGGTTTGGACGTAGGGGAAGGTGCATATATAGGTAGGTTATTAGACATATGAACATGTTTGGTTGTTGGTAAAGGTTTCGATGTTGGCGAGGTTGATGATGAAGAGGTCGTTTCAACAGGCATGGTCATGGTTGATTTGGTCATCTAAAATACCTTTGGATAAATCATGGAGGTATCAACAGGCAATATTTACATTTGGGTTGAAAAGGGTAGCCGAAGATGTCCCCAAAGCATGGAATTATCAATGTAATCCAAACAATTGGCCAGGCATGAAAACGACATTGTTGTAAGAGGAGATGATGTTGATTTAGTAGTAATCCCTGTAAAATATATCTGTGAGATAGGGAACTAGTTGGCTTTGGACTTTGTGGGTAAGAGAGCCAAGAGCATATTAACAGAATCCTAGAAGGCTAATGGGGAATTATCACCAACAGGTAGTGGTGCATCTAAAGGATCCCCTATTGGTAGGGGAGATGATAGGTGGGATGAGGTAGGTTCTTCTTTCGGTGGAGAGGGAGGTGAGCATGACTCCTTGGTGGGTAGGAGAGTCTCTAACACCGTAGGTTATTCATTAGGTTGTGAGGGGAGTGATGAAATGACATCAATAGATATTGTGGTCTCTTCCATGGGTGAAGGGGGAGATGAAGGGGACTCCTCTATGGGTGAAGGAGTAGATGAAATAGGCTCCTCCATGGGTAAAGGAGCTTGTGCTAGAATATCCTTGATGGAGGGGATAAGAGGAAATCACAAAGGGATGGTACAATGTCAAACACAAAATGGACCTCACAGACATTACTGTCATTAGTTGAAGGTTCTTCGATTTGGTTAGATGATGGGGTATGGTTAGGGAACAAATTTTTGAAGATATGCAAGTTCTGATTAGCTGGTGTGTTTATGTTGTCCAAGATAAGATCTCCGTTGTCTAACATTTCCTAGATGATGTTTTTGAAGGTTATACAATTACCATTGTTGTGGCCTTTAACTCGATGATAGTTGCAATAGTCATGTTCCTTGTACCATGCATGCATAGGACGAGTGGGTTCAAAACTAGTATTTGGTTTGATGGGTAGTAGAGAAATTCCTCTGGTTTTAAGAAGTTTTTCTAATACTGAAGAGTAAGAATCCTCAATTGGAGTGTACTTTTGTTTCTCTCACCTGAACTGGAAAGCTTGAACGGGAGAAAGGTTGGAAGAAGGTTTCGATTGATTAGATGGGTGAGATGGGCCATCTTTTAAAACTACCACGTTGGAAGATCCTTTTTCTTTGGAATAGTTGTTGGGGTTTTGAAGAAGAAGAAACATCATTGGATTTTAATGCAAGGTTTTTGTTACACGATTGAATTTTATTCTCTTCTATTACATGGATTTCAAGATTTCTAGCCATGGTGAATGCCTCATCAAAGGTACATAAGGTTTGAACTTGGAGATTTGGTGAGATGTGCCTGGCACAAGCCCAAGTGAACAACTCTATAAGTGCAGTTTAAGGTAGCTGGAATGTAAGTTGGTTGATGAGGCTCTGCTAACGAGTGAAAAAATCTGTGATAGACTCATCGTTGTATTGTCGTGTTGAGTACAAGTTGGTCATGGTGACCTTATTGACGATATTGATTGAAAACTGATCGAGGAAGGCTTGAGACACTTGGTTAAATGAGTAAATGGAATGTCTAGGTAAACCACTATACCAATCCAATGCAGGTCTTGTTAAGGAAATTGGGAATGTCCGCAAGAGTAGAGCGTCGTCATGAGCGATTAAATAACACCCATGTTTGAAAGACTGCAAGTGTTGTTACGGGTATTCTTTTGCTGTTGAACCAGTTGAATTTTGGAATTTCCCAATGGGTAGGATATGGACGAATGGGAATAGATTAATGAATGGGCTCATTGTAGATTTCATCGTATGTTAAAGAGTTACGAGAACCATAAACTTATGCTTCCAATATTTGCATATTTTCCATCATCATTTTAATAAGGTCATTAGTAGGTTGTGATGAATGGGCACCCCCTACTGTATAAGGGGGTTGATGATGAATGTATGATGTGGACAACATTCCAGTATATGGTGGTGCTAAGTATGAGAACTGCGAGGGGGGAATAGATGCAGGTGACAAATATCCCAAATAGGTGATAGATGAGATAGGTGGTTGTTGGTGATATGTGTAAGTAGGTGGGGTGGATGTAGCGATACTTGTAGTGACTAGAGGTAAATACTACAGGATGGAGAGGATGACATTTTTTAAGGGGGTATGGGTTTTTGACACCATGGGTGGATGTGATGTAATAGGTATATATGTGGTGGTGGGTGCAAAGGGGGCTATGCTCAAGGTGGCTGATGAAGGAATGGTTGACACCACATGAGCAATTGACATCAAAAGTACGATCAATGCTATAGGTGTCGTAGATATTGATGATGTGGGGTCAAGTTGGGATACTACGGGTGGTAAGGTGGATGAAGGTAATGTCGAGCTAGTGGTAGCTGATGCAGAAGTGGGGGTGAGGGCAGGAGGAATGGACACAGGCATGTTGTATACCAACTGTCTTGATGAATTGTGAGTGGAGGAATGAGAAAGATAATGTTGTAAGGCAACGGGATTGTGGTCAAGGATTCTTACAAACTCCTTATCACCAGTACTTATGATAATGGGCTGAGTAGGATCCATATGTGACATGATGGAAGGTGGTGATGGGCTAGGCAGAAGCGGCTGAAGGCTTGCATGGAATACAAGGGTGTTGGCTTGACTACGAGTCAAAACCATGTGAGTTGGCATAGGCTTGGTAATATGTTCTCTGTAAATGACAGAAAAATAGAAGAAATGGAGAAAAACAGTTATGGGAGGAAAAAATAGGTCACTATTTTAATTAAAAATTAAAACACAGGAACTGACGGTAGTTGGGTTAACCGATGACTGTGATAGGGTGATGATGTCGGCCATGTTAATCGATACTATTTACTATAGGAAATCAATTTTTTTTGCAAATGGGGCAATAACTGATGGAAATGAGATAAAACTAGATCTGACAGTGATTTTAAAGATTCAGGGGTATGATGATATGTCTAAGGAACTTTAGAAAGAACATAAAATGTGGCAAGTGCTATTTTTGGTAAAATGGCCAAAAAATAGATAACCGAAAATGGTTAGGTAAACCGATGATGGTAAGAGTAAACTGATGTGTCGGTCAGAGGAAACTGATGTTGGTCGCTGGACTGACGCCGGTCATTGTGAAATTTGAAAAGATGGAGAAATTTGATTTTTGTGACTTAGATCAGGGAAAATATCAACCTTGAAATCTGAGTATGATAATGATGGACCCTAAAACACTTAGAAAAAGTCAAAATACAACAACTATAATTGTGGAGTGTGAAAGGAAGAAAGAAAAAATGGAGAACACGTCCTCACAAATCAAAACACAAATCAAGCAAAAGTTAAGAAACACGAAATCCTATGGGTGAATTTTATGTTTTAGCTTATGATATTTAAGACTGACTCGTGAATAGAACAAAATGTTTGGTTCAATAGAAGGTGTCCTATGAAAAGACAAGATCTAAGGGTGGTTTCAAGTAATGTTTTGGTGGGGGCGGTCCTTTCTCTGAGATAATGACTAGACAAAGAAACCAACTGGGTGTCCACTATCAATCCTCTGATCATGTGATCATTGAAAACTTCTTCTAGGTGGGAGGATGTTTAAGAAGATGTGTAAATTATGTAAGTGGTTTGGTATAGAGAGAGAGAGTGTGCAAGTGAACTATGATTAAATTAGTCAACCATCAGCTAGGCATGACTTCCAGCGTATAGGTTGCCCTCAAATTAATGTGAGCTATAATGCAACAATCCAGAATGAAATGCAAGTGTTTTAAGCCCAAATCCAAAATTATGTTCGATGTAACAAATGGAGAACATGAAGAGGGATGCTCTTTCACTAATGTGATGCAGTAAAAGGAAGACATGTTTTTTTTAAATCACTAAAAGTATACTTTCCTTTAAACAATAACAAGAAGGAGAATATTCTAGAGAAGAAAATTAATGTGAATAATTTTCGAAGGGAAATAAACACACAATTTTGCCTAGGAATGAACAAATGCAATGTAACACCCTGAACTGTTGTTACTTCCTCCTGAGCATACAAGTGTTGATATGTGATTTCTTTGTAAAAAGGATGTGTTCCTTTGATTGAGAAGTCGTGCTTGATATGTACTGTATCCTCTTTGCAGATTGCAGATCTTTGACTAAGTCATAATATGATTGGACTCTTTTATTTCTTTCATTTTATGCCTGAGTTTAATCTGATCTCGGAATGAATTATGGAGTTATCCATCTATAAGACCTAGCCTTGGATCAGTGGAATTGATCCAAGTGGTGCTTTAAGTTTATTCGTGATGAATTAAAATTACAGACCTTAAGCAGGTTGCAAGGTCTGGATGCATTAAGTAAGCTAGTCCGGAGTATAACTCAGGTTGATCGTGTTAAATGGATTGGTTCCCGATATCGAAATATATCTGGAAGGTCTTGATCGCGGACCAGGTAATAATTCTGTTACATATAATTCTGTAGCCTAATGGCAGTACAGGAGTGAACCCTGTTCGAGAATGTATGTTGTAGGTTCTTTTTCTGAGCATATGAAATGTTAGACCTAACTGGAATTATTAATGTTAGTAACCTAAAACTAAACTTAACCTAGGGGTTAGATTAGTGTTAATCTAACCTAGACCTAGGCTAAGAGCTAATGTTCTAAGTTAGTATCTATGTTCTAAGAGGTTAGCCTAGGTGTTATCCTAAATCCTAACCTAAGTTACTAACCTAACTATTGAGCAAGGATTAAAGGGGACCTATGGAGGGGTGTGAACCATGGGCGGCAGTTTCTATGTTATTAAATGCGTGGATAAGCTTAAGGACAGGTAATTTGGTGGAGGTTTTAAAATGGCTAACTTGAGCCGACGTGGCAGGTCGCCAAAGTTGGAAATGGTCCTTAATGTGCTTTTGTCCATCGCCAACTATGGCGGTCGGTGGTAGTGGAGATTAAGCGGGAAAATGGGAGTAAATGCCATTTATGGACTCGGTCTTTGAGCTCAGATTTCATGGGGAAGCATGCAAAATGGAAAGTTAATGGTTTGTTTAGTTTTGCATGCGCTCCGATTTTCCTTCTGTCTGTTCACTGGTTATTCGCACCAGTCTTCTTGGTGTTGCATGGCAAGTATGAGCGTAACTCGCTCTTTCCTCTAGCAAGGAAAATTTATAAGTCATGAAAATAACAAATTTTTGTTGGTGGCTCTAACTTGGAAAAGAAGGAGAAGGTTTGAGCTCTTTCAGTGGTCTGCTTCAGAATTTTGAGCAAATATCCAGGCATGTTAGGCCCTAACCTTTAAAAATCTTGCTCTCTTTCAAATGATTTCATTAGAACAACTCTGTTCAGATGATTTTTGGAATTGGTTGGTTTCTATGGTAGTCTTGTGTGATATTTGGCACTGTACCTTCATGCTGGTTCGGCTTTTCAATTTAACCCTTGATGGGTGTTTATTGTATTTCGAACTGTTGCTATATTTCTTTGTGTTTTGTATTCCGGCTTTAATTTACGTATTATATGCAAGAATGTATGCTAGGCCTGCTCTGTGAGAACCCATGAATTGTTCTCGTGATGGGTACAGGCTACTGTGGTGCTTGTTGTTGATACTTGTCGGAGGGGATACTGATGGACATTTGTTGATTGTTCAGTTTTATTGAACTTTTTGTAAGCTCTGTCGTGGTTATTATTGGTGGTGGTTATTGATTCTTGTTGGGTTTCGTTTTGTCATTTAAAGTTATTTGTGAATAAATAACTTGATGTGTAACTGTATCTCATTGCGATCCTGTTGAAGTTGTTTTTCCTTTGCGTTGTGGTTATGGGATTCAACCCGTTGACAATATGCAATATGGATATATGTATTTATTGTATTTGAAACGACTCTGAAGAGTCCATTGAATGATTCGTATATTTTGGGACCACTGTGGAAGCTATATATATTTGAATTTTGGTAATTTGATTTGTCTCAGTCTTGAAGGAGTAACAGGTAATGCGACTTCTATTATTTTGTAACGAATACCTTCGTTTTACAATGAATTTGTGGTTCAGACTCAGTTGGGTACTTACTATGTTTCCACTCTATGTAAGCTTGGAGCGAATATTGTTATAAGGGTTCAGTCAGATTCCTTGTTTTGAAATCAGTATTTAGATTTGCTTATACCTAATTGTGAATACTGACCATTGTTGGCATGGTTGGAATCTTTAACTTGTATTTAACTTGTATATCATTTTCTGTAGAAGCTTTATCGTGAATACTGTTATACGGATTTAGTTTTAAATCTTTGATGAGTAATCAGTGTCACTGCTTCTGTATAAGCCTGATTATGAACATGTAATGTTTTTGGCTTTGTTGGACTTCTTTAAATAGCTTGACATCATGTAATTTGGCTTTTTATTTAGTGGGTTGTGGATACCATACTTTCAACCCTGGAGGCGTCCATAAGTGACTACGATATGCTATGTTTCCTTTCTGATTAAATTCCAGTTAGATATGGCTGTGCATGTTGCGGGGATTTCGTTTAAAAATCTCTCTGCATAGTCATAGGGAAACGTCGTTGCTTTAATGATTATTGAGTCTCTTGTTGACTGCGATAAAAGAGAAGATCTTTTGATTTCAACTTTGGATCTAAAAGCCTTACAGTGTTTAGTAAGGACTAGAATGGGTTGTAGGTTGATGTATGGGATTGTTGGCGTGTTACGTCTTCTGTTGCATGACTATCCTGCCTTGAGCTAGACTGAACTAAAAGCCATCGACTGCACCTCGATAGGCAATGTGGTGAATCCCTTCTTGTTACCGCTTCATGTGGAGGGTCTTGTGGAGTTTGTTTGGTAGAGGGTCATCACTGTTTAGCGTGAGAGCTACTGTACTGCTGGATAACTACAGTAGTTTGTTATATTTGATCTTTACAAATCTGTAGTGCTTTTGATGGTCTCATCTGATTTATTTGCATGTGTTTAAGGTGAATGCCTTGCTCTTGGAAAGACGGTACAGTCATGAGCTAGTTCTGAAGGAAATATGTATAATTCGTTTATTTCTCTTCTGTTATTAAGTATATGTTGATATAATTGTTTATCTAACTTTTGGAATTGTTCTATCATGCTGATGGAATCATGAAAGGTTATTTATTTATTGTGCTGATTATATAATCCGTCTAATGTTGCTGTCCTTGGGATTCAGATGGTTAGTTGGATTGATGCATTTGTCTACTTGGTCACTAACGTTTTGATGAAGTAATTGATAAGTATCTGAGACTATTTAGTGACTATAATTTGAGCTATGCGTTTATAGTCATGTTGTTTTACAAAAGCATAGTCTGAAATATGTTTACTTGTTTAGTGATATGATCTCATTTAAACAGGGTGTTTAATGAAAACAATTGATGGATTGCAATTGTTTTAAGAGTTAGTGCTTATCATGCTCAGTTCATCGAACTGACCCATGTTGACAATTTTTGCAGATGGATGTCGTAAGTGGTAAAGGCACGCAGATCTGATAGGATGATTAGATTGTTTAGATTTGATTTAATGTAGAATTACAGCTTGATTTTCTAAATGTACTATATGTGGAAAGATGTTCCTTTTGTGGTTGAGTAATCTATGAAGTATGCTGAATGCATAAAATGTATTTGTATAGTTCTGAAAAGAATGGAAATAAGTGTTTTTGCTACTTATGTGCTGTATTCTTATTTTGATAGTTTGACTTTCTTCGGTTTATATACCGGAGGGGCATTGTTATCATTGTATAATTTGGAGACTTTCGTGATTGTCAATGTAAGTTTGCAAGAATATGAGACTGAATTCTTATGATTGTTTAGCAGTTCCTGTATGTTCTATCAGAAGCTAAACTGAAATTTAGATCACTGTCTTTCTGAAAGATAGGGTTAAAAATAAACCTAAGCAGAACGCTAAACAAGCTGAATTAAATTATTAATCCCTAGTCTTGATTATGCCAGGACAACATTTAATTGGATTCTTAATTGATATATCTTGATACTAGTAAGTACGATATAAATTCAGTTATGAGAACTGATATAAACCTAAATGGGGTTCAGATGGCAATCTCATGTGAAATTTATGAGCTATTATCCAATTTCGTTGATTTAGAATTATGCATATTCTATGAACTCCTTGATGAGACCCTGGCCTTAATAACTCCTCTATGTAATGGGTTGTACTGAGAAAGGTCATCCTAAGATGAGGAATCTTGGGATCGGGAAAGGCTAACCTTAGGGGAACGTCTTAAATTTAATTTAACTCAATGTGCGTAACGCTTTTTAATAAGTAGATCTTTTCGAGGCGGATTTAAAGGTTGACGACACAAGTCAACTACCGGGTTGTACCTCCGAGAAGATTAGGATCTTCTCGAAGATAACACAATGTAGGTGACTTATGACGACACCCTTTGCATTGATCGTTAAGATTTACACCTTTAACTCAAGCAAGTTACTTTGGGACCGATTAGGAATGTGGTCACATTATATGGCTGCCTAGGAGACTCGGGGTATCATGACACATTGGTTTAACTGGGGTTGACCCAGTAAGTCATCTTATCCCTAGTCCTCGAGTGCATCCATATAACGTTGTCACCTTACTAATCCGTTCCCGAGTGATTAACCTTGGGATAGGAGGGACTGACAGAAGTCGGTATAAGACATTCTACATAACATAAGAATGGGGTGAAGGATGTATTCCATATTGACGAGTATGCTGTTAAGGAATACGAGACATAAGCGGTATGTTTCAAATCTTTGGCCAAAGTATCGCAAGCTGCTGATTGCGTTGTCCTGAGTCACCTGGTCTAAGGGATGAGATGCCGATGAATAATGGTAACAATTATTCAGTTATGTTCCTTGGACAGAGCATTCTGAATCCCAGAATAGGGAAGAGAACCGAAAGAGTGATGTGTTAAATAAAAACGCCAACTCTTATTACTCATGAATAGATCGGTAGATTACCGAGTCATGGAATGAATAGATCGGAGGTACTCCGAGTCATTACAGTTGCATATGGTTATCTGTTATATGAATGGTTATTTGATGTGTGAGTTCTAAATTATGTATTTAGAACCAGGAAGCATTTATCAAAAAAAAAAAATTGACTTGTTCTAATGTGTAAAATGAGGATGTTACATGCAAAGGAACCCCTGATGGGTCCCACCAGGCATGCCAAAATGTTTCACTGGATTCTTAGCAAATTAATGAAATAAATAAGGGTAGTAGGCCAAGTAGGAATACTTATTTGTAATGTCGATTGAAGGTTGTGTGCGCATTCTAATTTCCTGATCTAAGTTGATTGTGAGATATCCCTTTTAGCTAGGAGGAACTACCTGTAAATGCAAAATAATACCACCAAATAGAGTTAAATAAAACATTGAGTGAATTGTCTAGCGGAAGCTAGATCTGGGAAGCGTGATACTTCCTGAATAGGTTGTCGATCCACTTTATATAACAATATTAATGCTAGTTAAATCATACATGAAGTAAAGATCCTATTGAAATTGAAATGATTTAGGTATCTTGTACAAAACAATAAGAAAGGTCATTTAAATGGTTCTTTAAGGTCAAAACAGAAGGGTTGACTAGCTTGTGTGTAGTTGCGGGTCTTATATAGGCTTTGGATAAGGTTTGGTAAGGATTAGAAATGGGTTTGGGCTATTACGAAGTGGGTATTAGCTCGCTGGTTTGAGCTATATTGATAGACACAATAACTGGTGTCGACTGAATGACCGATGCCGGTTAGGCGGAGTGACCGATGTCAGTTGGCTAATCAACATCGGTAGGGGCAATTATAAAAAAGTTGCTAGAATTGGTTTTCTAGACTCCCTGTGATTACATAGAGGTTGGAAATGGTGAGAGTGGGGTCGTAAAATGATTATGAATACTCAGAGATGATCAGGAGAGAGTGAAAATGGGTGGAAAGTCTGGGTATGATTAGGTGATGGGTTCATGGAAGGGAGGAAGTGTATGGGTGTGGAGAGAAATAAACTAGAGAGATGAATAAAAAAATCTACACAAAGAAACTAGAGATTTAATGAGGAGATGTTGGATACTTGTTGGAAAATAGATTGGAGGATGTAGGTGATGAAGATGGTGACAATAGAGATCTAGAGAGAAGAGCCATTGTATTCATGCCGCAGTAGTTTAGACCTATGTGCTTCTCTATTGTGAATCTGTGATCATGAAGAGGATGATGAATGGTGACCAATGTTGGTAGTGCTCCAGCATGTCTTCTTTTTCCTAAGTGCTAAAGAAATTTGAGTCCTCCAAGTCTCTGGAAGAATTGAGATCCTGAATCAATTGACCAACCTGATCAAAGGGTTTTGGAAATGTATTTAACCTAACTGGCAACGGTTAGGTGACCACATCAGTTGAGATATAACCAACATTGGTCAAGGTGGGAATATCTTGGTTGGCCAAAAATAGTCAGATTGTTTCTATTTTTGGCGTGATATCCAACCTTCTACTAAGTCTCGATTGATAGATCATGGAAAGATAAGTAGGAGTTCTTTTAGGTTTGTTAATAGTAGTTAAGTTTAGGTTTTAGACTAAGTCCTAGTTATTTAGGATAGGTTTAGACTCGATCTTAGGTCATTAATGAGGCTTGAGTAGGTCATTGAGTGAGGTGGTTGGGTGAGGTGGCCAGGTGAGGTGGTTAAGTGAGGATATTAATTAATTTAATTAACATGTGCATTAGAGGATATGAATAGGTAGGATATGGTTAATTTAATTAACGAGGTTTAAAGGGGAGTATGACCCAATTATGGTGTCTACAATAGAAAAAATTAACTATTGCTCCACATCTTCTCCTGCCATAGCTTATCGAGAGTAATCTTATTACGCTTCCTCCTCCGCTCAATTTAGACCCATCTCATCCTAAAGGTCATAATTTTAATGAAAATCTTAGATGCAACTATCATCAATTTGTTGGCAATTATACATATCGATGTTTCAAACTTTGCAATCTTATCCAAGATCTTATCGATAATAATAAACTTGATCTTCTAGATCGTACAAATTCTACACTGGTCAATGAGAATCTAATTAATTAAAAATGAACTAACTATGTAGTGTGGGGATAGTTAATCTAAGCTATGAACAACTCTAATAAAGTAAATAAATATAGTAAAAAAGTATGCAATTAATATAAACAACTATGTAAAAGAAAATGCTAACCCTAATTTGTAAGAAGGAAGAGGAAAAAACTCAATTGAATAACATATGCTCGTAGGATAGTTTCGCAGTGATGCCTAGAAAATACAGAAGTAGGAACGACTATGCAAAAGTCCTAAAAAGTGTGGATATGGAGGATCTAGTTGGACTGGAGTTCCTGGAGAGGGACTGGGGCACCTACAGGCACTTTGGTCTGTAATCTGAGTGCCTTGGTATGTACAAAATCTCAGAAATTGATCTTCACTGGTTCAGAAGATGGTCTGAAACCCTTGTTATTTATCATATCAACTTCGTTGTCCCATGCCAGATGTCACCAATACTCCAAGATGCAAGAAAGACTTGTAAGATCCCTATTAGAGCTCAAATATACACCCATGTCCAAATCATAGAAAATTCAGGATTAGAGACAACATGAGACTATCTCCAACTTGTGGGAATCGAACTAAGGCAGACCTCCGGAGAAGGTTGACTTCCTCTACCTACTCCTAATGCTAAACTACGCCTATGAATTGAAATGAAACTATCTAACTCTACTCTAACTTTCCAAGGGACTATGATGAGAAGGAGATGCATAAAACATAAACCTAAACTAGAGAAGGTGGTAGCACCAAAAATAAGGGGATGAATACTTTAACAAGAGAGAAAATAGAAGAAAACGATAATGAAGAGGGCCAAAATGAAAGCCACAGATCAAAATCATGTCCAAGGTTCTAGTTCTACGGTGCACAATGAACACAAGCTCTGAAACAACACATATAACACACCTGTGAATAAATGAGAGGTAAGAGAGTGCAATAAACAATAGCTAAGGTCGAAATGAGCCACAAAACCAAATATTTTGTTGCTTAAAGATCATGCACAGATCATCACGATATAAGAGGAATATGAAAAATATTTGTGGAAATCAGGCCCAAGGCATGCAACCCTTAGAATGCTTGTGCAACACAAAATGATGCCCAAGCATTCCCAAAGTATCCAACATTAAAACTAGGCATCTCTTTACAATATATAGAAAATTAGAAGAAGGAGAGGAGAGAAAAGAGAGAGAAATTCAAATTCCCCCTTTTCCCAGCCAACCACCTTTATTTAATTTTCTCAGAAGATCTGATTGTTTTGTAAATTCACTTCCCCATGCCATTACCTTATTAAAGAAGGAACGACACCCATATTACATTTAATTCTGGTGGTTGAGCCTTTTAGAGTAAACCCTTTACGTGTTGGAGACGTCTTCTTTCACTTCACCCACCTACCACTATTTAATTGATGAAATCTGATTTCTTTCGCATAGAGGAGGCTAATATTTCTTCAAAATATCTTATTTTGTAAGGATTTGATCCTTTGGATTCAAAATTTTATCCATTTTAGCTCACTGCGGAAAACTTTCCTTTGATATGCAGATTTTCTGTTTCAATTTTGCATAGTTTTGAACTCCGCAACTTTTTTTCCTTTGTTCTGTGGCTTCACCATACTCTTCACCTTATTTCGCGACACTCAAAGTGGTGCAAATTTGACCAACATCCATGGAACTCTTTTCCTTATTCCATAGATTTTTAATTCAGCAGCATTCTATCCTTAACTGTATCTTTTTCTCCTACCTTCTGCAACATTCTTAGACTTCTCCATGGCTTTCATTCCTCATCCTATGGCTTTACAAGTTCAATTTTGCAAGGGTGAAAAAATGGAGAACATTTTTGGTGACTCATGGGGGGTGCATCTACCTACTAGATGAACTTGATCAGTAACTTAAAACATCCATTGGGCATGGAGTCAACCTAATGATTTGAAAACTTGATTTGAACCGTAACTTTCTTCCCCAAAAACCTTGAAACCATGATAAAAGTACACACAAGAACATTTTCAAGTAACAAGACTGTGCAAAGAACTTAGGTAAAGAAACCCAAACTACCAACAAAACAATGTGCTAAAAGCACTTGGAGGAATTGAAATCCTAAACTACCATATACAGATGCATGAAATATCTTAATGTGAGAATTTGAGATGAATCCCATTGACTAGGATTTGAAGTGTATTCCCATCAAGATCTGACAACTCAAATGAATTAGCCACCTTGCAAGTGGTGATGATGTATGGTACACTCCAAATAACATCAAACTTGGAGTATCTCCCTAGTTTAGCTCGATCCACGTCCCATTTTAGAACTTGATCTCCCATATTGAATGTCTGATCTTTAGCTTTTCTGTGAAACCACTCTTTGGTTGACTTATGATGTTGCTCCATCCTTATTATGGTGGCATTTATATTTTCCTCAAGTTTTACCAGATCCACCATTCTGATTTCCCTTTGATCCACACCTTTAGATTCAAGCTACTGTGCCAGTTCAAGTGAAGGAAGTTCTAGTGATAATGGCAGTCTAGCTTATTTACCATATACCAGTTTGTAGGGAGAAGTTCCAATTTATTTTTTCATTTTTATCATGTCCACCTAAAGAATATTTCTCACCTTTGTGTGCCACTGTCTTTGATTTTTGTCCATTGTCCTCTTCATGATTCTAAGTAGATTCTTGTTAGTGGATTCCACTAATCCATTACCTTGGGGGTAATAATTGGAATAAGATTTTAGGTAAATCCAAAGTGCCAAATCCCAATTAGAAATATTTGATCCCAAGAAAGCTTTTACATTATCAAAAATGATAGTTTGAGGGACACCAAAACTTGTAAAATTTTCTTCAAGACATTCCAAGATGACATATTCATTGGCCTCCTTCTATGGTGCGGCTTTAGTCCACCTGGAGAAATATTATGTTGCTGTGAGGACCCACTTGTGACTAGTGTTAGATGGAGGGTTGATCATACCAATGAAGTCAAGACCCCATTGTATAAATGGTTTTTCTATTTGGATCAGATGAAGTGATAGGGCCAAAAGTCTTTTATTTCTAGTGAAGAGTGTGCATTCCTTGCATTTCCTAACCCACTTATGAGTATCCGTAAACAAGGTAGGCCAACAATACCATGCTTTTATGATCTTCATGGATGTAGCTCTAGCAGAGAAATGTCTGCTTGAGAAACCATCATGAAACTCAGTAAGGACCTTGTCATATTGCTCACCTCTAATACACCTGAGTAGCACTCCATTAATGTTCCTTTTGAATAATACGCCACTAATCAATGCATAAGGAATAGACTGCAACCTCAGATGTCCCTTTTTTCTTTGTTCGCACCCTGAGGGTATGCACCAGTAGACAAGAACTTAGTCATATCATCAATATAACTGCGATCATTGAATACATTCCTATCATCTTGCTTCCATTCAACATCATGCAATAACTCATCATTTGAAGCCACTTCATTAACGAGGGCAGTCTCTTGAGATTCCTCAACATCTAGAGCTAGTTGCTCACAAAGTGCTCTTCCTCTTATTAATTTTGTGGCCTTAATGGTCACATCATACTCCATGATCTTAGTTACCCATCCAGCTCATTTCTCACTAATATCTACTCCCATTATGAAGTCTCTAATGCTGGAATGTGATACTAAAACCTTTACACGACTAACAAAAATCATAATTTTGAATTTTTTCAAGGCCCTCATAATGGAAAACACCTATTTTTCAATGTAGTTATATTAGAATTCATAGTCCTTCAGTGTCTGACTGAATAATGCCACATGTTTCTCCATTCCTTGATCATTCAGCTTTGTCAAAACCACGGTAATACTGCATTCCACCCCATAAGCACATAAAATGAAATACTTAGAATAATTTGGATCAATTAATGTGGGGGATTGAGGAATTTCTTGATTTATCTTTTCAAAGTTGTCTTTCCCCTCCGTGGTCTACTTGAATGCTGAATATTTCTTGAGCATAAGGGTAATGTGCCTAACTAAACCCATGAATTTAGGAATGAAACACCTAACAAAGTTAATTTTTCCAAGGAAATACTACAATGCCTTCTTGTGAGCTTGCAAGGAAAGGGCCACAATAACTACAATTCTTTCTAGATCAATAGAAACACCTTCTTTTGAAATAACATGTCTGAAAAGCTTACCCTTAGGAACTATAAAATTGCATTTCTTAGGATTAAGGGACACACCAAATTCCCCGCATCTTTCAAATACTTTCTCCAAGTGCTTCATGTGATTTGTGCTCTGCTTAGAGAAAACAATAATATCATCTAGGTAAACTAAGATGAATTGAATGATGTACCCCTTTAAATTAATGTCCATCGCTCTTTAGAAAGTGGAACCTACGTTTGATAAGCCAAAGGGAATTTTCTAATATGTGAACATTCTCTATTTGGTGGTGAACACTGTTTTATACTGATCCTCTTCTTTCACTCTGATTTGGTTAAAACCAGAATAACCATCAAACATGAAAAACCTCTCAACTTCTGCTACTGTCTGCAAAATATGTTGCATGGAGGGCAAGGGATAATGATCCTTGAGAGAGGCCTTGTTAAAAACCCTAAAATCTACACAGAGTTTGATTTCACCATTCTTCTTTCTAACTGGAACTAGATTTTCCACCCGAGTGGAGTACTTGATGGTTAGCCTCGATGAGTTTGGATAGTTCATTTCTCATGATGGGCTCAATTTTGGAGTTAACCGACCTTTACTTCTTCCTAATTGGTTTGATGCTGGGATTCAGATCAATAGAGTGCTAAACTATGTGTGGATTGAATTCCTTTAAATCTTTATAGTCCCATGAAAATACATCACTGAACTTTTGGTATAAGGAAACAAAATCTTTGTTTTCACTTTCATCACATACCTTCCCAAGTATAATTTCCTTTCCTGGAGCAATTAAAACTGGATGATAATCTTCTTGCTTTGCCACCTCCTTCTTTTCCACTCCTTTGAACTCATCATCTAGACTAATAATCTGCTCCAAAGTAACTAATCCCTTTGGTAACTTGTTTGATTTTAGTTGAATAATCTGATCACCATAGACCTCCTACAAATCAGATTACATCCTCAAGGAGAACTCCACCTCATTTTGGATGAACAGCACAATTTATTCATTGCTGTCAAATACCTGCCAGTAGGCCTAGCTGTCTAGAATAGATGGCCTAACCACCATTTTGATATGGTGGGCGTTCCCTTTGATCAAATCCTCAGTAGGTGAGAATTGAGAGCCAAGGGCATCAAAGATTTCTAGTAATTCCCAGACCTTGTGTTTATAAGCTTTCAATAGCTTGTTCTTTATCGCACATCTACTGCGGACTTTGTGAATGACTAATTCGGTGTCTCCAAAGACCTGCAGCTCTTTAATTTTCCTCTTTTCCACAATCAACAAACCATGTAATAATACTTCATACTCCGCCACATTATTAAAACATGAAAATTGTAATCTGTGAGTGAAGAAGAACTTCTCATTACATGGAGAAATGAGCACGACGTCTGCCCTGGCTTTATTTCTGCTTCTTCAACCATCAAATAACATCTACCATAGTCCATAATCACTTTTATTTTCTCGTTCAAATGTCATGGGCATCACAAATTCCTCCTAGAGAATACAATAAGTGCCTAGATTAGTCTCAAAGGTTTTGAGTTCTTTATCATAAAGATCAAACTTGTGGTCTCTCTCATCCCATTCATCTAACAACAAATTAGGCATGGACAGAGTAATGATTTGTTCTTCTGAATCTGATCTTTGCTCATGTTCTTCTTGTACTATGAAATTTTTTTAGATGGGAATGGGGTTATATGACTTGATATGGTAAGAAAAGATGGGCTTAACTTGTATTGTGAATCATGTACCATATCTGGTTCTCAAAAGCATGTGAGTCCAGTTTGAAGATAGATAGCCGCTTACCCTAGTAGTGAAGTCTCTAGAAAAATAGATGGCAAACATGGGAGGGAGGTCAATTAGAGAAATGTCATGGGTTATGGTGAGGCTTCAATAGGCATGAAGTGTCAACTCAAAATCTTTTATTACACCCAAGACACCCACACTTGACCCATCAAGTTGTAAAACCCCCTTAGACACATGACTGCATTTGAGACCTAAGATATCAACAATTTTCTTGGGCATTACATAGGTACTAGCCCTTGAATCAATCATACAGTTGTGAAATAATTATTTACGCACAATTATCAACATGTAAAAGAGTGGGGTTTTGACCATTTTACTTACTTGATCATTCTTTTCTTGATAGACATGAACCATAGGATGATCCTTATTCATAACTGGATCCACCAGAGGCAATTGTTTAAGGGATTCACACAAGAGATCTCACTGTGATGGAATAACAAGCACATCCCACATCGAGATGTTAACATTGGTCTTCTTTATTTTCTCAACAATATTAAAAGGAAGACCCATAGATTTCTGCATCTGCGGCATGTTACTTTATTTTCTTTGTTGTGGCGGTATTTGATTTGGTAGCTTCAATTTAGCAACAACCTCCTTGTCTGCAACTTTTCCAAGAAGCTCAGGTGGCTTGCTTTTGTACACTTTGATTTCTTTCTCCTTAGTCGCATCATTACTTTGATCCATGGAAGGAAAAGGTTGTGACTCCAACAACCTTTTCTTATGCCATGTATTATCAAAAATGATGGTTTGAGGTCTATTATAAGTTCTTGTCACTTGGTTAACTACACAGAAATTCTCATCTCCAAAGAACATGAGTTTGGTGTCATTGTTGGTCTCTTGACTTACTCCCACGGTTGGATTTGGTGCCTCTAGTAACGGTTCTTGTTGACTGGAAGATCCCTATACCATGTATGCTTGATGGTTATTTTCCCTTTAAAAACCTAGTTTGTTATGAGGCAGGTGACATGGAAAACACCACTTTGTTTCTTGTACATTATTATTTTATACAGGAATTAAAGTCGCACTTGAACTAGGAACAAGAAGTACCTACTGAGGAGGAATTGTGGCCAATGGCAGAGGAGCACTTTGACCTTGCCATCTATTATTATGCTAATTTTGTGCATATCTTTGATTAGACTGTTGGTTTCTATATGGTTGATATCCCTTATTTGATGATTTCCCTTGATTTTGATAATTTTTATAGGATTGGGCTTGTTGTTTTTCTAAGGATATAACTTTGTTTGTCAATTTTTTGATCAAAGCCTTCATTTATTCATCTTCCTTATGCTAGGTAGGGTTTTGTGATGTGGAAGTAATAGGTTACATACTTGGCTCAACAATAGGAGAAATAGAAGGTTGAGAAGCTTGAGGTAATTCAAGATACAATGACATGGGTGGTCTAGGAGATAATTTCCTAGCTTATATTAAACTATTTTTAGCTCTATTTGTAATCGCATAGGTAGCTGATAGATTTTCCCTCCCATAGATTGTATCATGAAATATTTTTTAGGAGTCGTGCACATAATATTAGTAGATAGAAGGGTGCTTAGGGAAAAGTACGTAGGAAAAGGGTTTAAGTGAAACCAGGGCGCGTGCGGGAGCTAAAACAAGGGTTTAAAGGACTTAGCCATATTTGGCATCATGAAGTCACTTGAGGAAAAATGTGAGAACTTGACTAGGCGTGGTAAGTGGATAAGGTGTCAGCTTGGAACCTTAGAGACCAAGGAAATGATATTCCATGTAGGTAATATTCCTAGAGGCATCATTATAGTTAGTGGAAGGTTTTGCAAAGAGGATAAGCATTCACCAATGGAGGACCACATTGACACTTGGCATGTGATCTCTGCATGAGAGAAGTCATGGTAGTGGACATTAATCCTATTTAAAGAAGTGTTGGGACATAAACAAAGAGAGGGGAGAAGGTAGTGCAAAGGTGCTAGAAGGTATGGGAGTGCTAAGAGAAGGAGTGTAACACGGTGTTGTAGAAATGTTAGGAAATGCTAAGGGTTTGGAGCTCATGATGGTTTAGAGTTCTTGGTGCTAGAGGGTTGTAAGGGATATCATTAAGCATATGTATGGGTACTGGGGTCTATAACAAGGGTTATAATGGGGAAATCATAGTTAGGATCTCTGATAAGATGAGTTTGTAGGGGTTGGATCTCTGTCATTTGATGTATATGGTCTGAGATGACCCTTTTATGTAGTGTGGCTACTAGAAACTCTTTTAAATCAATATACATGGATCTATTCTATACATCTTATTTATGGGTGTAAACCCTCATGTTATTTGGCTTGTCATGACTCAGATCTAGTTCCTTGTGCTTCATACAATGTTTATTTACCTTTTGTGATGCATTGATGTGTAGATATGTTAGTTATATCTTTTTCCTTTTAAGTAGATGCATGTACTTATGTTTCTGCAAATAATCCTCCATTAATGGCATAACTCTCTTGCAAAGCTCACATAAAGGAGGGGCTCGACACCCACGCATGTGTCGGGTGAGTGCCCAACGTATGCTGGGTGATAGGCCAACACGCTTGGGGTTAGAAAGAGGTATTGAGGG
Source organism: Taxus chinensis (assembly GCA_019776745.2). Lineage (NCBI taxonomy): Eukaryota > Viridiplantae > Streptophyta > Pinopsida > Cupressales > Taxaceae > Taxus > Taxus chinensis. The sequence continues at coordinate 321,788,515 of CM034156.1, read as the reverse complement.
TAAAATAATGACTACATCTTGGTTATGTTTCTGGGACCTCTTTTGAAGCTATTGTGAGAGAAATGTGTAATGAAAAAGCACTTGACCTTGGATAGTGTTGAAGCATGGCTCAAAAACATGAAGGATGAGTTTTCTCAAAGATTTAACACCAGACCTGAGTTTGATGCACATAAATGGGTAGAGGATCACCTGTATCATGAGTTATATGAGACCTTTTTCTACTGTTTCCCAGTAGAGTTGTATGAATGACTATCAACATATGCATCAAGGTTAAGATTGTACCATATAACTCATGTTTGGACCTAGGAGGAATATCAGTGGTTGTATGATTCTGATATAACATGGACCCATGCCATTGATCATTGGTGGAGTAGAGTGTTGACTAGCTATACCTTAGAATATAATATTTCTACGTATTCTTTCCTGGAGATTACTGAGTTTGAGTTCTTGAGGGAGCCTAGAGGATTTCTCTTATGTGATATTCCACTAGATATCAAGATCCTATTCATTACTTTGAGTTTGGAAGCCTTTCCCATGGCTGGCTAAACTCCTACTAGGCGTAGGGCGCGGAAGCTGGCATGGTAGAGGATGGGACCTTTCGGTGAAAATGGAGAGAGAGGAGAGGCAGATCAAGTATAATGAAGCTCAGGAGAGGGAGTTGGTAAGACAACATGAAGTTACAGGAGTGATGGATTTATGGAGGCAGACATTGTGGGAAGGATTTGAGGTTCGCGTGGAGGACATGGAACCTGAGTAGTCTGAGCTACCCCATCTTGGCAAGTGTGGAAGAGAAACCCCCTCAACTTCTAGAGAGAGCTTGTCATATGAAGAAAGGAGGAGAGCCATAGGTGTGCATCTTAACCCACATGGCAACCAGACCCTTGCGCTTAGTTTTCCAGTTCCTAAGATAAGTTTTGATAATCTAGTTGGTATCGGTATTGGTAGTCAAGAGACACCTAGGAGGTATAATTTTTCATTTGGTACATCTATGGCTACATAGTCATTTCCTGTGTTTGGGGGTATTTTGTCTAGCACAACATTTGGGCAAGGTGTGGGATCACAAGGTTTGAGTATCATGTCTAGGAGTGGCACGAGAAACACATCTGGGAGTGGTTTGGTATCACAGACTGTCGGGTCATAGTTTAGCATGATGGTGGGATCACAAGGCACAATTGCGTTAGGCCCCTTACCTATAATAGGAGGAGGATCTGGTGGATCTGGAGGAGTTGGCACTAGTGGATCTAGTGGGTCTGGTGGTGGAGGTAACACCAGAGGGAATCAAGGTCCTAGATCTGGCAGACAAGGTCCATAACACCATCAACAAGTGTTTTATGAGATGTCACTCCACTTACCTGATTACAAGGGCATTGAGGATGCTGCGAAACATGTACACAAGTGCAAGTTACTATGGCATGTGAAGGGAATCACTTCCCTAGAGTGGAAGGCAAGTTAGTTTTCAACCACGTTGCAAGGGCATGCACATAGGTAGTACAGGAAGTATGACCACACCAGACAGTGGTGGATTACATTGCACTGCGTAATGCCTTTTTGGTGGAGTTCCACATACCTAAGTTTGAACAAAAAAGCATCAGCATGTTGAAGGAGATTCAGCAAGGAATGACAAAGAGTGTGCGAGTGTATGACACATGTTTAAAGACTCTCCTAGTCAAGTTATCTTATGACATTCACCCTTTGAAGTATGCTTAGTGGTTCCTCAGAGGACTGATCACACCATTTAGGAGGGCACTTTCATAGAAGACTTTCACAGATCTGTGCAAGGCCTTGGAGGCTACTTTGCGTACTGAGGTAGTAGGAAGCATTGATACAGGAGTTAGTCTATTCTTAGAAGCCCAAATTACTGCAATGGAAAAGCAGATGGAGAAATTTTCTTCGAACTCGGCTCATGAGACTCAGAGTGGGTTATGGTGTATACATTGGGAGGTAGAAGGGCATATGAAGGATAATTTTCCTCAGAGATTGGTATGTGGGATGACGGTAGACTATGAGATTTTCCATGGAGATCATGATGCAAGTAGGTGTTCGCTACTGCAACGCGCGATACATAAGAATGTGTCTTGCTATTGCAAAATTTTCACCTCTACTACTCATGACACCAAGGATTGTAGATTGATTGACCAAATACATGATGCCATTGATACTGGTGTGTGCCAGACCAGTGTTGCAAATAACTCCAAGGATGATGGTCTTCATTATGAAGTGCAGATAGATGGAGGAGGTTGAGGTAGAGGCTTTCAAGGAGGATTTAGAGGCCGTGGAAATCATGGGGCTAGAAGGAATGAATTCCCTCATGGAACCTTCTATAACTATGGATCTACACAACACTACAAGCATGAGTGTCCCGATTTGTTGCAGTGCTCTTGGTGTGGGAAAAAGCATAAGTATGAGGAATGCCTGAAATCGTTTGAACACATGAGCCAGAAGTAGTGGAAGGATAAGGGCGCTGGGATGGTGAGTGTAAAGTGTGCTGATCAATATTGGATGCCAAGGGTGGTGCATGAGTTAGAGTTAGAACCTGTACTGGTGACGATGCGAGCTGAGGCTGCACATGCTAGGGAGATACTAAAGCAGAGACCACTAATTACCAGAGAATAATTGGTACATGGGAAGTATTCAGACCCTACCCATTAGAAGGAAGTCTATTAAGAGACCATAAAAGTAATTAGAAGTCTTCAAGGGGAAATTAAGTGTCTAAAAGAGCAATCTAGGAAGTTGGAGTAGAAGAAAAGTGTTGAGGTCCCTCAGGCAGAAATATAGATGATGTTAGAGAGGTATGTAAGATGTTGCAGCTAAGAGAATATCATCCCTCTATTAGGATAATGGTTGAGAGATAAAGTACCAAGCACTGGAGGAGAGCGCGAGAGGTAGATTTTACATGCTAATCTACCTCCTCACAACCTTGACTATGATAAGGAGATTACCTTGAATGTAATTGTTGATGGATGACTCCTAAGTAATATTTTGATTGACACAGGCATGGAAGTTAATGTTCTCACCTTGGATGCATGGAATCAAATGGGAAGGCCCCCATTACAACCATCTTCAAATGTGTTGTATATGGATAATAAGATAAAGGCAATTCCCATTGGTGTTTTAAAGGATGCTACTATCACTATCCAAGGGGAAAAATTCATTGGAAACTTCAGAGTCTTGGTGTTTGCTGAGGCGGAAAACTTTCCAACGTTACTTGGGCACCCCTGGTGCTATAAGAACAATGCTGACTTACGTTTCAATAAGGGGTATATAAGTTTTGAGAAAAAGGAGGAACATGTTATCATTCCTTTGATGGATGGAAAGTCAATGCCCTATACTGAGCCCTTGAGAGAAGAAGACCTAGACATAATCTATGTGTGCACTATTAGGGACCCTGAGGTTGTGCAACCAACAAAAGAAGGTGTTATTTAGTGGGAAGATGCTCAATCTATAAGTGATACAACTAGTGTGGCATGTGACAATTAGGTGCATAAGACATATGAGTTAGTCAAAAGGTAGTTAAGAGGCTCTGTGACGAGAGTAACAAAGGCATGCTTAGTCAGGTGCCTGGGAGGAAAAACATTTCCAATTTACACTGGGGAAGCCAACCTTGATGTTTTCCTACAAGCAATGGAGACCCAATGGAGATGTGAGATCAAAAGGAAAAGTATGCTTAACTATAATTTTCTTGGGACCTCAACACTTTGGTGGGCTACCCATCATGATAACCTTCTAAAGTGGTGTGAGGTGAGAATCACGTTCTTTGTTAGGTTTCTTTGAAGTAATGCACCTACTACTATACAAGATTATCATGGGAAGGAACTCACCTTATTTCACATCCAGGCATGTGAGAAGGCTTGAATGGATGGCGCAAAAGAATTTCCTTCATATTTATGGGTGCATAAGCTTTACTCCACCTTACAAGGCTACGCATGCACATGGTACATTCACTCAGAGCTGCACCATCAGAAATGAAACTGACAAGAGTTGACGAACTGATCTCCTTCAAGATTTCGAGTATCAAGTACTAAACCATCGGTGAATGAGGCACTACAGGTTGTTAAGTGCCTAACTATGAGAGATAGTTACATGGTGGAGGAAAAAGTACTTGAGTTATTGGGTGAACCTAGTTTAGATGCATGTTTCGATGAGGAAGAGTTAGAGGAGGTACAACTTGAGCATGCATACATGGAAAAAGAGAAAAGAAAAATTGGTCTACATAATAGATGGTGAAGAGGTGGAAAAATTATATGTTAACCATAGTGTAAGTATGCACGAGGTTATGGATAGTGTTGATGAGCAAGTGCATGCCTACCATGAACCCCTGCAAACCAAGAAGGTTAACATTGGTTTGGAGGCGGAACCTAAGGAAGCTACTATTGGAGATTACTGGAAAAAAAGGGAGGTTTTAAATATTATTGATCTGTTGCATGAATTTTAAGATTTGTTTCCATGTGGGTACCATGAGATTAAAGGAGTTCACCACTCCTTGGGAGAAATGAAGATCAAGTTAAAGGAAGGTGCACGCCCAATTCAGAAGAGACCTTATCGAATGAATCCAAATCTGTGCGTCAAAGTCAAGGAGGAGATTGACAAGATGATCAGATTAAGGCATCATTGAGGTTGTTGAGGAATCATAGTGGATAAGTTTGATGGTCATCAACATTAAGAAGGATGGGAGGATAAGGATTTGCATTGATTATAGGGATTTGAATGTAGTGTGTGTCATTGATCCTTTTCCAACCCCCTTCACCGAAGAGATCCTGGAACGAGTAGCCGGGTGCGAGATCTATTCTTTCACAGATGGATTCTCAGGATATCATCAGGTTAGAATTGAAAAGGAGGACCAAGAAAATACAACCTTTTCCACTGAATGGGGAAGTTTTTCCTATACGGTCATGCCTTTTGGACTGAAGAACGTGCCTATTGTGTTTTCATGCATTGTGGTTCAGGCGTTTTAGGACTTCATCCATAAATTTCTACAAGTCTACCTGGATGACTAGACAATATATGGATTGGTGAGGGACCATTGTGACAATCTGAGGCTGATGTTTGAGAGATGCCGATAGTTGAGTATATCTCTCAACATTAAGAAATGTGTTTTCGCTACTCCATTTGGCACCCTGTTGGGACATATCATATGTAAAGAAGGCTTGTTGGTGGATCCTGCCAAACTTGTCATTATTGTGGGATTGGGGGAGCCTACCAGCCAGAGTGTGGTGCATGCAGATTCCTTGGGCATACTGGGGTATTACCAAAAATTTATTAAGGGGTATGCCAAGATCATCACACCATTGGAGGAGTTACTGAAGCACAAAAGTACATTTCATTGGGGAGAGGCGCAACAGATGGCATTTGACACATTGAAGAATAGGCTTATCACCGTTCCCATATTATGCTTTCCCTCTTAGGATAAGCCATTCCATGTACATGTTGATGCTTCAGGGATGGTGATTGGAGAAATCTTAGAACAACCTGGATAGGGAATTATTGACCATCCCTTGTGCTTTGCTAGTAGGAAGCTAACCCCAGTAGAACATAGAATTATGCTACCATGGAGTGTGAGGCATTATCAATGATCTACTTACTGCAAAAATTTAGGTAGTATTTCCTAACTACACCTTTTATCTTTTTACTTGGTGAACAAAATCTTATCTTGCATAGGGGCATATGTAAGTGGATCCTATTTTTTCAAGAGTTTGAGTTTATGGTTGTTGTAAATTCAGGTAAGAGTAACTTGGTGCTTGAACATTTATCAAGGATTGACTCAGGAGAGGACACGTAAAGCACTTAGGATACCATGTCAGGATGCACAACTATTTAGATTGTAGCGTGTTCCCTCTGACTTGGAATATATTATTGTGGTTTCTCAAAAGGGTGTGGCACCAGAGGGAATGAAGACTTTGATAATCAGTGGAGACTTATACAAGCTAGGTTATGATGAGGTTTTATGTCGGTGCGTGCTTGAGCATGAGCGCACTGCAATCATGGAAGAGGCTTATGATGGAATTGTAGCGGTGGGAATTATAGGGGTGTAGTATATTTTTACCACTTGCTTCAACAACCAACCCCAAACACATTAGCATATCATCTAGATTGGTTTGGAAGCTCACCCAAGGTGTGTGCAATTTCCAAACCCCTCCTTAATGTGAGCTTTGTGAGAATTATCACCCTTAGTAAGAGAGTGCTTGCATAAACATGGAATGAACATACCCATTTTGGGAATTGAGATAAAGAACTAGTCCTAGTCTAATGCATCAGAGCATGGTATAACATGATCAACTAAATGAAATTAGAATCAAACCATGAATACTATACAGAAAAAACATACATGAACATAAGGGAAATTGACAGATCAAGATCTATCACTTGAGTGCTTTTGAAACTCTTCATTATATTCATTAATCAAATATAGTAGCCAAGATTACATCAAAAAGGATTCCATCTCTGGGAATGTTCATAGTAGAAGAGCCTTTATATATTATAGAGCTCACCATTACACATTACACAATACCTATACATTTCTCTTGCTCTCTTTCTTGCATACCTTTACACACATAATAACTTATCTCTCTTTAAAACCCTACTAGAAAACCATCCCTCTGAAGAACAAGAAGAAATCTTCTCTTAACCGCTCATCATTACCCACGAAATCTTGAAGGAATCCTCTCATGATTGCTCTACCACTACCCAGGAATATATCAGATGTCGTCATGCATTTCCCTCAATCTAGTGCCTTTAGCATGTAATTTCTTGCTAATCCTTAACAATTTCGACTCCTTATCTTTTCATGATAATTGCATTGATGCCATAGAATATCCTTTCCTTGAGCCACAATTCTCCATAGCTTATCCACATCTGTATCTGGTCACTTTTTAGTTCACTCGCTATGCGCATCTTTTCTTGTTGTCCAAAACTCACTAAGTCCTGAATCCATCCTACCTGGGCTCGGGCCTTCATGCCTCTCCAAGAATTACTTCTTCACATGCCTTCGTGCCCTGCTTCTATGTGCCACAAGGCTTCATTCCTTTGGTACTTAGTTATTTTAGGGGTCCAATATCAACCCTCACTAAACTGGTTGCCACCCCGATAATCGTTTGCGCTCCTTGTATAAAAACTTGTTGACCCAAATATGCTAAGGCAAGAATGTTTCTCTAAAGAATAAAGAATAGTGGTTGGGAAATAATTTGAATAAAGAATTGAAGGTTGGAGGAATATGTTATGGAACTAATTGGAGGAGTTCAAGGAACTCCGCATCTATCTCATCCTTCAACTTTTCCTAGGCTCTCAATTCTAATAGGGCATTTTCTAGTGCTTCTCCTACGATGTTGGGTACCTAGTCTGGGAGGATATCTTCCACCTCCCCCTTCAACATGTTTATAACCACCCCCAAATCCATGCAGACACCTTCGAACTCATCCATCTATTCAGTGATGGAGTCTCAGAGTTCACTGATTCTGAATTCCAGCTTCTTGCGCTTTGTCTTTATTTTCTCTTTCTGGGCCGTGGTGTTAACAACCAATTGTGTGCACTCCACCTTTTTAGTAGGGATCTACTACAAAACCTTAAGGTCTGCCTCCTCCTCCATCATCCACGTGTCGATAATTGACTCACATTTTCTACAGTTGTTGAAGCCCCTATCTGCTAGTATATTTGCTTCCTTGAGTTGGGAGAGAAAGTATTATAACTCAGTGATCCGAGCTTCAATGGTGACCTTGTTCTCTTCTTTTTCCTTTACAAGATCTACACCTGTGGGGCCTGCACCATCCTTGATGTTAATGAGTAACATCCCCACGAGGTCCTCGAGGTACTCCATTTCATCCCTGTGATCAGTCCTAGCCTGACTTACCAATTGCAGACATTGTCCTAGAATGATTTTTACCAGGGGACCAACTTAGTCATATACCTCCTTGGTTCATGATTTTTCACCATTCAGTTCTTGGCACAATTTGTCTACTTCCTTTTCCTTCTCTTTCTTTTCCATGACCAAGCTCCAAACAGTGGCTCTTGCATCTAAGATGCTTTGAATAACCTCCGCAGCCATCTTCTGCAATGCATTACATGACGACTCATCTGTTATGTGGTAAGGATCCACCACCTTATATGTATCTAATCCTTTCTTCTTTAAATGAATGGTCCCGATTGCATGATTTTTGACCTCAAACTCATGTTCCTCGGAGTGGTAGTGCATGTTCCAAGTGAGCATCTTCCGGGTCCTGGGCACACCCCCGTCTTGGTCCATCAAATCTCAACCATGCAATTTTTTTGGTGGGAGGGTGGCATGAAACCTTGTATGTAACACCTTTGTGGGGTCATCCATGAAGTCCATATGTGTGGACATGGGGGTCTACTTGTTCCTCGTTGCCTTACGCTTGGTCCTTTACTGCTTTGAGCCTAGGGTAAATCCTTTATCCTCCTTTATAGTGAAGGAGTCCCCTTTATCTCCTCCTCCTGCGCTGGTGGTCTGTGCTGGGGAGGCCTCGTGTGTTGGAATTTTCTTTGGTTTTGCATATTTCTCCTTCCCTTTCTCACACACCTCACCCTCAACCTTAACTCTATCTTCAACTTCCTACTCCTCAAGTTCTAACTCTAACTTTACCTTGAAGGTGGCGTTGTCCTCCTCTTCTCCTTCCTCTGAGCCTGTAGTGGAGCTCGATGCATCTTGTGCTTTCTTCTTCTTCTATTCAGGATCCTCCTCTTCCTTCCCTTCCTCACACCTTGGAAATGAGGCCTCAGTGCTACCTTGTGAAGTGTTGATGCCCTTGATCCCATTCTGACGTGTGTAGTACTTCCTCTTCCCAGACGTATCTAACTTTCCCTCATCTTGTTCCTCTTTTTCTTCCTCTTCTTCCTAAACTTCTTTCATGGGTGGTATTGGCATTTCTTGTGGATTTGGAAGGGAGAGTCTGTAACCTCCACCTCAATCCCCCCTTGTGTTTTGGGGTGTAACTACACGAACACTTGATGGACATACCCCTTGATGGTAACACTGACTTGATGGTGTAAGTCCAAAAAATTTAGCTCCAAAACTTCAACGTAAGCATGTCGAGTGCCAAATTTGTATGTTGCGTGCAATGTGTGGACATCAACATCTAATTTGTACACATCAAAAACCAACTTCTATGCATCCTTTATCTGGTTGATGGCACATTTCAAATATTTGGTAGTAAATACAAAGGGGAGTTTGCACCATGGCCCCATCTCTCCCTTAGTCATTATAAATTTTGCTAGACAAAAATGTTATGTGATGAAAAACTTTACCTGGTCCCCAAAAATTTGTGGTAACTCATGGGGGATGCACCAGTTGTTCTCAAAAGCTTCATGGAATCACTCAAACCACTTGTTCACCGAGCCTTGTAAGCACTCAAGATGGTCCCATCATAGGTGACCTTTGTGAATTGGACTGCAGGGGATGCGTGTATGGGTGAGTGAACCCAAATGTTCACAACTGGTCCATCTGGGACACCAATCTCCTAGAATACGATGAATAGTATGATGGAGCCCCATGTGATATTTGCTCCTGCCTTGTTCTACACTTGCGCTTCCTCAATAATGCCCTTCATGATAAACTCATCAAAGTTATAATGTACTCGCATTGACACTCCATAGGCCATGTATAAGAACCTCATGTTAATGTTTGTCCATCTCTATATCACACCCAATTTACAGCTAATGAGCCGAGAGGTGACTCTTAACGCTGGGTTTGGGAGATATGGAATTACCTATGCCCTACCTCCCTTCTCATAGTATAATTTCTTTGCCAGCTCCTCAATATTGGAAGTGGCACATAAAGCCAGTGCCATGTACTCACCGATGTTTTTCAGTCCTGTGACTGTCTTAATCAAGTGGTCTGTTATCCTCATAATTTGCCCCACAAAATTAAAGAAGTCCTCATGTACCTGCGACATTAACCACATGAATAACGGGGCAGGTTTCGCAAAGAAATAACTGCAAAATTCCGGTCTTTTGTAATTCCTACTGTACTGAGTCATTAACCCTAGGGTTTCCAAGCTCATCTACCGTCAGAGTATCCAAAACCAAGTCTTGCCTCATCAGCTTCTCGTTGTCACTTGTCTTGTGGTTATACTCACTCATTTTGCATTTGTATAGCTTCGAGATCCACTTTTATGCCTTGATAACTCTAGGAGGGTACTACATTTCTGAGTAAATTTCCATGGGATCCTCCTTTTCCACCACTGGTCTCTTTGTATGGGCCTTCTTCAGTGCTATATTCCTCCTCCTTTCCTTCATGCCTTAGGTGCTCTTAACATCTCCTACATCTATCTGAATTCGACGACTTCCATGCTTCTCTCTCATGAAACCCCTTCCTACCCTACTGTCTCCTTTCTCCTCTTGTTTACACAATAAGATTACTCCACATCTTCACACAATCTCACTGGTTCGTGAAAATTTCTTTGATCTCCTTTGTAAAACCCTCATCACACTTTGAGCTTGTCAGCACACAAATAAATTCTATAAGGCAAAGTAGTCAAAATGACTACCCTTACCCTTCTATTTATACTTTTCCAACACCTTAAAGTTCTTCCGACCATGTGTCTCAACGTCTCTTTTTAATAGATTACTTTATTTTACTCAACTTAACTTTCACGACTTCCCTTCACATGTCACAACTATAACCTTCTAGCACTCTAACACTACTTTACTACCACAAACCTCCTTCATGCACATCATCGTGCCAAAGAACATAACCTCTACACTAACTACCAAGTAGTTTCCCATAGTGGTGCCTAACTTATGTTATACTACGTGATATTTTTCCTCTTTTTGGTCTTAAAACTTCTCTCAACACACTTTTATAACTGCCCAAATCCAAACACCTTAATCCATCGTACCACCCATTCTTCTATCTTTAGAATTAGTTTCCCAATAGTCCCTTGTCAAAGGAATTTGTTTAAACATATATGTTAGTGCAAAATCACAGCACCCCTGGATATTGATCAGATTTCTAGGTTGATCACTTGAGCATCCAGTGTGATTGCACAACATTGAATCCTTTCTTTGAGTGTGGGACTCGTGAAAATGAGAAAGGAATCTCCAGAAAAGGCCGGTTCCTACTCCTAAACTACCTGCCACAAGCTATTCCAGTGCAGGCAAGCTAATCTAATCCTAATCTAACCACCGAGGAGACAGGGAGAGAGAGAGAAGAGAAAAAGAACAAAAGCCTACACTAAAATGGTGATACACCAGAGAAGGAGAATGTTGAACATCTATCAAAACTACCATGGAACAAGGAGAGGTGAGCAATGGGAAGGATGGATAGATGCATCACAAACCCAAGGATAGATTTCACACAGAAAATATCCCAAAACTCCATGAACACAGCTCCAGACCTGTAATGAACATTCAAATGTGCACAAATACCTGAAATGAAGAGAGGCAAGAAGAAAACAAGTAAAAAATGAGCAAGGATGGACAGATGCATCACGAAACACGTTTTTGTTGCTTCAGAAGTTTGCACAGAACATCATTTGAATGGTGAAAGGAAAAAATGCCATTACAAAGCAGGGGAGGAGGTTCGAACTCCATTTTCAACCCTGGAGAAGAAAAGAAGGGAGGGCAGAGCTGAAAATATGAACAACCTTTTAAAAAATGAGCCAAATCTGGCTTTATACAATGCATGGGTCGAGCCCAGGAGAGAGAAATGCATGAAAACGTGCAAGCAGTCCAACCATTGACCAAAACACATTCTTCATTAAAATCGGTGGTTGAAACATCACTTCTAGCCATGCTGAAGAAGAATGCGACCCATGTGCATTAAAACTGGTTGTTGAAACGTCACTTTTGGCCATGCTGAATAAGAATGCGACCCATGTGCATTAAAACTGGTTGTTGAAACGTCACTTCTGGCCATTACCACGCGTCAGAGATGTTTCTTGATTTTCTCTCTCCAAACTGAACCAAAATACAAGCTTGACCCCGGAATCATGTAGAGAATTTTTCAAGCTTTCCATTGATATAAAGAACATGAAAATCTAAACTCTGGATCAAAAGTTATGGCGATTTGAAGATTTAGGGCAAAACAGGCCAAAATAGATCGGCGGGAAAAAGTTTGAATTTTTTCCGCACTCTGCCACTTGGATGACACGTGTCGGGCTCTGATTCATCCATGGGCTCATCCTCTGAAAATTACTGTCAGGCCCTTCCTTAATTTCTTGCCACTTGGACACGAGGCACTATTTTATTGGCTCGAGTCTGAGGGGTGCACTTTGTCCTTTTAAAATTTGGTATTTTTTACTTTGGGAAAATTTTCGCATTTTTCCCCTGTGCTCCGCCACTCAAGTGCCACATGGCATGATTTCATTAGACGCGGGCCCTTCCTGACCATTTCCCTTTTGTTTTTTACTTTTGGAAGATTTTCAAAATTTTCCCGCCAAGCCGATGAGGTGAAGACACGTGGCAAGATTTGATTCGTTGGCGGCTCCTTCGGCTTTTCGCGTCCCACGCGTCTCTCGCGTACTTTTGGCCTGGCTGTCCCAAACTACCTGGGACAAATATCTCCGAACCACCTGATTCAGGCTTCCTTGTTCTTGTTGTGGTGAAGACACGTAGTGAGATTCCATTCGCTCTCGGCTCTTTCGGCTTTTCGCGCCCCACGCGTCCTTTTGGCCCAACTGTCCCGGACGAAAGTCCCCTGTTTCGGCCGAATCAGCCGGTTCGCGTCCTCTGCATACTTTTGTCCCAACTGTCCCGAAATTCCTGGGAAAAATATCTCCGATCCGCTCGAAATGGACTGACTTGCACCAAACCGGCCGATCCGCGTCCTGCGCGTACTTTTGTCCCAACTGTCCCAAACTGCGCGAAACAAGACTTAGGCAATTTGCTTCATTTTTCTGGCCGGTTCAGCTTTTCGCGTCCCACGCGTCCCGACATCCCAACTGTCCCACAGACCACCTGGACTAGGACTTAGCTGATTTTCTTGTTTTTTCGGCCCCAAGCTTGGTACGACGAACCTCAGTTTAACCCGAACTGGTACGACCCGAGCCCTTTAGACCCGAAATGCCTTAACACAGTCCTGCAACCTTATTTTTTGCATTTCTTCCATTTTATCAACCTGTTGGGATTCCTCCTTGGATGGGAGAGTTAGAAAAAGGCCGAGGGACCCCAAAAAAACATGATTTTGGGCCTTGAATCAATCTATTTGCCTGGGAATTGAATATTCTGATGCATGTTATCAAAATTACCCTGGGGGGTGAATTTTGGATAACAATATCTGCCAATCCACTTGACATAAAAATGCATGTGCGGTCCTTTGTGCATAGAACCACTTCTAATGCAATTAGCTACTGGTGCACCAACGTGTAACACAAAACTAAAAAATGACGACAAAGGAAACAACCAAAAGGGGAAAGCATTAAGGGAAACCTAATCTAATTGGCATTATTGCCTTATTTTATAGACATATAGAAGCCTTATGTATAGTAGGGATTTAACCTACTCCCATTGAAATATCCTAGCAACCTTGTCCCATTTAGCACTTGTAACTAGCACACGCTTGAATCAAGGATGTAAGACACAATGTGGGACCCTAACCAGTGGACTTTGAGCTTCCCAGAATGGCACAAAAACCTAGAATCATACAGTACAACCATCTGCCTAACTTCAAATTGTCTATTCTTAATGTGACAATCTACCATGATTTTTGTCTTGCTTTCTCAGTCTTTTGAATCCATATGGAAAGTGATCACCTTTCATCCAACTGCATTAACTTATCCATGTGCTCTTGTAATGCTTGTTCATCAGCCAGTCCTCCTGTGCGCGTAATATATAGAGAGGGTAGCATAAATTCTACTGGTAAAATGGCTTCCGCACCAAATACCAATTGAAATGGTCTGGATTTGTTCAATCTCTTGTAAGTTGTTCTATACGACCATAACACAGTTGAGACTTTATCATCCCAATCCTGTCTCCCAACATCACAAATATTTGTCAACACGTGACTTAGTATCTTGTTGAATGTCTTGGATGTTCCATTAGTCCGAGGGTGATAAGGGGTAGTCTTGTGATGAGCCACCATGAATTATTCCAACAAGATCCTAATTGTCTCATTCAAGAAATGTGTACCTTTGTCACTATTCAAACTCAAAGGGCACTCATACCTGTTGATTATATTTTCCCACAAGAATCTTGTTACTATGGCCGCAGTGCAATCCCTTGTAGGTTTTGCCTCTTCCCACCATGTTAAGTAATCAATATAGGTAATTATATATCCCGAACCAGTCCTCCACATGACAAGTGAAGTAGGGCCTACAAAGTCAATCACCCACTTCTCAAATGTCTCAATGCTAGCTATTGGCCTTAATTGCATTTCATCTCTTCTCACTGGTTTACCAAGGCACTGATAGTGGTCACATGCCTTGTAATACTTGATATAATATTTGTAAACCATTTCACACCAAAATCCTACTAGAAGGATCTTGCACATGGTTACATCCCCTGCATAGTGTCCTCCTGTAATTCCACCATGTGCTTCCTCCATGATTATAGAATGCTCATGCTTTAACACACACCGATGCAAAACCTCATCGCGGCCTAGCTTGTCTAAGCCTCCACTAATTATCATGTAGGACGTGACATGTATAGCTAATTGTTTCCTTTCTAAAGTCTTCACTCCCTTTGGCACCATACCATTTTTTAGAAACACCATAATATATTCTAAGTCAGAGGGCACGCACTACAATTTAAATAGTTGTGCATCTGACATTATATCGTCAATGGTTTGCATGTCCTCCCTTAAGTCAATCCTTGATAAATGGTCAGGTCCCAAATTAATCTTACTCAGTTTCATAACAACTGTAAACTCAAACGCTTGACACAACAGGACCCACTTGCATATGCACCTTTTTAAAATGGGCTTGTTTACCAAGTACTTTAATGCCATGTGGTTTGTGTAAAATATAAAAGGTGTTGCCAATAGATACTACCTAAATTTTTTAAGTACAAAGATCATTGACAATGCCTCACGCTCAGTAGTAGTATAGTTATGTTCTATTGGGGTTAGCTTCCTGCTTGTGAAACAAAGAGGGTTGGCAATAGTTCCCTCACCTGGATGTGCCAAAAATGCTCCAATTTCTATTCATGAAGCATCAATATGCACATGAAATGGTTTGTCCCAAGAAGGAAAGCGTAATATGGGCGTAGTAATAAGTCTATTATTTAATGTATCAAATGCCATCTGCTGCGCCTCTCCCCAATAAAATGTAATTTTGTGTTTTAGCAAATTTTCCAATGGCACGGTGATCTTGACATACCCCTTAATAAATTTATGGTAATGCCCCGTATGCCTAAGGAATCTGTGCACCGCACTCTGACTTGTAAGTTCCCCCAATCTCACAATAACGAAAAATTTGGCAAGATCCACCAGCAAGTCTTCCTTACTTATGATATGCCCCAACATGGTTCCAAATGGAGTAGTGAAAACATGTTTCTTAATGTTGAGGGATATCCTTAACTGCTGACATCTTTCAAACATCAGCCTTAGATTACCAAAATGGTCCCTCGCTAATCCATATGCTTTCTGGTCATCTAGGTAGACTTGTAGAAACTTAAAGATGAATTGCTGAAACGCCTGAACCACAATGCACAAAAACACAACAAGCACATTCTTTAGTCCAAAAGGCATGAATGTGTAGTAAAAAATTATCCATTTAGTGGTGAAAGTTGTATTTTATTGGTCCTCCTTTGCAATTATACCCTGATGATATCCTAATAATATGTCTATGAAAGAATAGATCTCACACCCAGCTACTCCTTCTAGGATTTCTTTAGTGAAGGGGGTTGGAAAAGGGTCAATAAAACATACCGCATTCAGATCCCTATAATAAACATAAATCCTTATCCTCCCATCCTTCGTAATGCTAATGACCATTGGACTTATCCATTCTGATTCTTTAACAACGTCAATGATACCTGAAGTGATCATCTTATCAATCTCTTCCTTAACCTTGACACGTAGATTCAGATTCATCCGGTAAGGTATCTTCCAAATATCCCTCCTTTGCTTTGATTCACATTTCCCCTAAAGAGTGGTGAACTCCTTTAAGTTCATGGTACCCACATGGAAATAAATCTTGAAACTCATGTAACAAATCAATGATCTTTTAAACTTCTCTGACCACTAGTCCCCAATAGTAGCCTCCTTAGGTTCCGTATCTGAGCCAATGTTAACCTTCATAGTTCTCAGGTTTTCATGGTATGCACATTCTTTCTCATCAACATTATCCATTACTTTACATGTACCAATAGTATGGTTAACATTCAAGTTTTCCACCTCTTCACCATCAATCACATAGACCAAATTTACTTTCTCTTTTTCTATGCATGCATGCCCAAGTTATATGTCCTCTAATTCTTTGTCATCAAAGTGTGCTTCTAAGCCAAGTTTACCCAATAATTCCAGTATTTTATCCTCCACCATGGCACTATCTCCCATAGTTAGGAACTTAACAACCTACAACACCTCATCCACCAATGGCGTAGTACTTTGATATTTGAAAGCTTGAAGTAGATCATTCATCAACTCCTTCCAATTTCCAGTTTGATGGTGCATTTCCAAGTGAATGCACCATGTGTACACATAGCCTTGTAAGGTGAAGTACAGACTTAAGTACCCATAAAGATGGTAGAAAGGCTTCCGTGCCTTCTATACAAGCCTTCTCACATAGTTGGACGTGAAATGAGGTAGGTTCCTTCCCATGATAATTTTGTGTGATAATAGGTGTATTACTCCAGAAAAACCTAATAGAGAACGTGATTCTCACTTCACACCCACTCTATAGAAGGTTATCTCAATAGGCTCACCCACCAACGCGATGCTGTGGTCCCAATCAAGGTATAACTAAGAATCCTTCTCCTTTCGATCTCACATCTTTATTGGGTCTTTATTTCTCATAGGAAAACATCAGGATTAGCTCCCTATGTATAGCTTGGCAACTTATTTCCTCGTAGGCTCTTGATTGAGCGCACCTTTTTTACTCTCATCATAAATCCTCTTAACTACCTTCCAACTAACTCATATATCACGTGTACCTAGTTGTCACATGCTACACTAGTGGTATCACTTACAGATTGAGCGTCTTCGCACTGAATAACCCCTTCCATTGGATGTAAAAAATTCAAGGTCTTTGATAGTGGGCACACATATTCTTTATGTATCTCCTTCTCCCAAGGGTTTAGTATAGGGTGCTAACTTTCCATCTGTCAATTGGATGATAACATGTTCCTCCTTAGTCTCAAAACTTATATACCCCTTATTGAAACATAAGTCATCATTGTTCTTATAGCACCAGGGGTACCCAAGTAATGTTGGAAAGTTGTCCGCCTTAGCAAGTGCCAAGACTTCAAAGTCTCCAGTGAATTTTGTGCCTTGGTTAGTGATAGCGGTATCCTTCAAAACTCCAATGAGCATTGCCTTTGTCTTGTTCGCCATATACAACACATTCAAAGATGACTGTAATGGGGGCCTTCCCATTTCATTCCACACATCCAAGGTGAGAATGTTAACTTCTGCACCCGTGTCAATTAGGATATTTCTTAGAAGTCATCCATCAGCCATGTCATTTAGGGTAATTTCCTTATCATAGTCAATGTTGTGAGGAGGTAGATTAGCACGTAAAATTTTCCTTTCGTGCTTTGCTCTAGTGCTTGGTAATTTCTCTCTTAACCACTATCTTAGTAAGGGGATGATATTTTCTTACCTCAACATCTTACATACCTCCTTGACATCATCCAAATCCTTTGTTGGAGCCTCAATGCTCTTCTTTTGCTCTAGTTTCCGTGACTACTCCTTCAGGTACTGGATCTCTCCTTGTAGGCTCCTAATCACATCCATGGTCTCCTGATAAACTTCCTTTTGATGAGTGGGGTCTGGATACTTCCCATGCACCACCTCTTCTCTTATAAACAGTGGTCTCTGCTTTGGTATTTCCCTAGCGTGTGTAGCCTCAGCTTGCATTGTCACCCGTACAGGTTCTAATTCTAACTCACGTGCACCACACTTGGACATCCACTATGAGTCTGCTTTCTTCATGCTTACCATCATCAACGCCCTTGTCTTTCTATTTTTTTGGCTCATGTGTTCAAACAATTCTAGGAACTCCTCATACTTTTTCTTCTTCCCACACCAAGATCTACTTATAGCAGGTTAAGACATTCGCACTTGTAATTCTCTATAGACCCATAATTATAATAATTTCCACCAGGGAGTTCACTTCTTCCGCCTCCATGATTTCTGCAGCCTCTAAATCCTCCGCAAAATACTCTTCCACAAGCTCCTCAATCTGCATGCCCTTCATAGTGATGACCATAATCATTGGAATTGTTTTCAACGCTATTCTGGCGTACACTAATATCAATGAAATCATGTATCTTGTAGATCAATCTAAAATCCTTGGTGTTATAAGTAGTAGAGGTGAAAATATTTCAATAGAAAGACACATTCTTAAGGATTGCGCGCTGCAGTGGTGAAACATCTACTTGCATCATGATCTCCTTGGAAAATATCATAGCCTACCGTCATGGCATGTACCAATCTCTGACAATAAATCTCCTTCGTATGCCCCTCTACCTCACAATCTGTGCACCATAAGCCACTTTGAGTCTCATGTGCCAAGTTCACAGATAACTTCTCCAGCTGTTTTGCCATGGTAGCAATCTGAGCTTCAAGAAAAGGACTAACATTGGTATCCACAATTCCCACAGCCTTAACTCACAAGGAAACCTCCAAGGCCTCGTGCAGGTCTATGAAATTCTTATGCAATAACGCTCTCCTGAAGGGTGTTATTAATCCTCCAACAAACCATTGAGCATGTTGAGAAGGATGAATATCATAAGACAATTTTGAAAAGAGAGTCTTAAAGCGCACATCATATTCCTGCACTCTCTACCATACCTTATTGAATCTCCTTTAGTCATGCTAATGTTCTTCTTTTCAAACTCAAGAATATGGAATTCAGCTAAGAAGGCATTACACAGCGTGGTATAATCTACTAATTGGATGGTGAGGGTCATACTTCCTGGTACCAACTATGTGTACGCACCTTACAACGTCATTGCAAACTAACTTTCCTTCCGGTACGGGGTAGTGATCCCCTTTTCACACGCCATAGAAACTCACATTTGTGTACATTCTCTATAGCATCCTCAACACCTTTGTAATATGGCAGATGCAAAGACATTTCAAAGAAAACTTGTTGAGGTGGTTGAGGCCCTTGTCCACCTGATGTAGAACCTGGATTCCCACCGGTGTTATCTCTACCACCAGATCCAATAGATCTACCAACACTTGTTCCTCCTAACCCACCACATCCTCTAGATCAGCTAGGTCCACCAGGTCCTCTAGTTCTTACTCCACCTGACCCACCATATCCACCTCCCATAACTAGAAAAGGTCCTGAACTGGTCATGCCTTGTGTCCCCACTGTCACGCTAAACTGCACGCCAATAGTTTGTGATATTACATTGTTACCAGATGTGTGTCCCATGCTGCTTCCAAGATGCAATACCTAAGATTTGTGTACCCATACTTTTTTCAAACGTTATACTAGATAATATACCTCTGAACACAAGAAATGATTGTGCAGGCATGGATGTACAAAATGAAAAGTTTTACCTCCCAGGTGCTGATTGGTTACTTTCACCAATACCAACTGGGTTAGTAATACTTATCTCTGGATTTGGAAAAATAAGCAGTAAGGGTTGGTCACCAGGTGGATTCACATGAGTGCCTGATGACTCTTTTCCTTTCTTTATATGGTGAGATCTCTCCAGAAGCTAAGGGGGTTTCTCTTCCATGCTTGCCAAGATGGGGTAGATCAGACTACTCAGGTTCCACATCCTTTGCGTGAATGTCAAATCCTTCCCGTAATGTTTGCCTCCATAAATCCATCACTCCTACAGCTTTGCGTTATCTTGCCAAATCCATCTCTCGAGATTCATTATAATTGAGATGTCTCTCTTCCCTCTCCTTTTCATCCACAAGGTGCGCCATCTTCCTCCACTCTAGCTTCCTCACCTAGCGCTCAAAAGAAGCTTAGCCAACCATAGGAAATGCTTCCAAACTTAGTGTAATGATCATGATCTTTATACCTAAAGAGATAACATGCAAGAATGATCCTCTTGGCTCCCTCAAGAACTCAAACTTGAATAACCTCCAGGAAAGAATACGTACAAATCACGTACTCCAAGGTGTAATTTTTCAACACTCTACTCCACCAGTGATCAACAACATGTGTCTAAGTTAGATCAACATCATGCAGCCTTTGATACTCATCTTGGGTCCATACATGAGGTCTATAGTACCATCTTGATCTAGATGCATATGCTAAAAGCCATTCATACAACTCCACTAGAAAACAACAAAAGAAGGTCTCATACAACTCATGATACAGATGTTTTTCTACCCATTTACATGCATCAAACTCAGGTCCAATATTAAATCTCTGAGAAAAATCATCCTCCATTCTTTTAAGACATTCTTTGACACTATCCAAGTTTAAGCGCTCTATCATCATGCACCATTCTCACAACTTTGAAAACATGTCCCGATAATGGAACCAATATGTTGTTTCTTTTTATTGCTTGCTTTAACAACCAACCCCTAACACACCGACATATCATTTAGATTGGTCTAGAAGCTCACTTGAGGCACGCACATGCAACGAGCCCCTCCTTTATATGAGGTTTGTGAGAATGATCACCCTTGATAAGGGAGTGCTTACATAAACATGGAATGAACATACCCATTATGGGAATTGAGATAAAGAACTAGTCCTAGTCTAATGCATCAGATCATGGTATAACATGATCAACTAAATGAAATTAAAATCAAACCATGAATAATATCAAGAAAACCCATTACACACACATGAATATAAGGGAAATGTAAAGATCAAGATCCATCACATGAGTGCTTCTAAAACTCTTCATTATATTCATTAATCAAATACGGTAGCCAAGATTACATCAAAAAGGGTTCCATCTCTGGGAACATTCATAGTAGTAGGGCTTTTATACATTACAGAGCCCTACCATTACACATTACACAATACCTCTATATTTTTCTTTCTCTTATCCTGCACCTACCTCTACACACACCTACTAACTTGATCTATTCCCTTAACCTTACTAGAAACCCATCCATATGAAGAACAAAAAGGAATATTCTCTTAACTACTCATTATTACCTATGAAATCCTGAAGGAATCCTCTCATGATTGCTCTACCACTACCTAGGAATATGCCAGATGTTGTCATGTGTTTCCCTCAATCGAGTGCCTTTAGCATGCATTTTCTAGCTAATCCTTAACAACCTCAACTCCTTATCCTTTCATGATAACCACATTGATGCCCTAGAATATCCTTTCCTTGAGCCGCAAGTCTCCATAGCTTATCCACATCTGTATTTGGTCACTTTTCCATTCGCTCCCTATGTGGGTCATTTCATGTTTTCCAAAAATCACTAAGTCCTGAATCCATCCTGCCTAGGCACGAGCCTTTGTACCTCTCCAAGAACTACTTCCTCACATGACTTTGCACCCTACTTCTGCATGCCACAAGGCTTTGCACCTTAGCTAATTAGTTATTTTAGGGGTCAAACAAGGGGGACAAAATGTAGGGAATGAAAACATGTGAAGAATGATTCTAGCAGGATTTTGGTGGGAAATGGTTTATAAAGATTGTATCGAGTATTGTAAGGCCTGTGACCATTTGCAGTGCCTTCGTAAACTAGGGAAAAGAGTTGAAATGTGATTAAGGTTGATTGCCAGTGCAGAGCCATTCAAGAAATTGACAATTGACTTCATAGGCCCTATTTCTCCAGCTGCACAAATGACAGGTTCGTGACATATCATTACATTCAAAAATTACCTTATAAGGTAGGGAGAAACGAAACCTACAAGGGATTACAAAATGACAACAATAGCTAGGTTCTTGTGGGAAAATATAAGTAGCAGGTATGGATGCCCGTTGAGCTTAACAAGTGATAGGGTTACTCATTTCTTAAATGAGACAATTAGAACTTTAGTGGTGGAATTCATGGTGGCCCATCACAAGACTACCCCTTATCACCCATAAGCTAATGGGATTGCTGAGGAGTTTGACAAAATTTTGAATCATGCATTGACCAAGATTTGTGATGTGAGAAGAAAGGATTGGGATGAAAAAGTTTTTTCTGTGTTATGGTCATATCAAACTACTCATAAGAGACTGATTAGGGCCACACCTTTTCAATTGGTGTTTAGCGCAAAAGCTGTGTTACATGTTGAATTCATGTTACCATTGCTGTGTATAGCACGTGCAAGAGGGTTAGCTGATGAAAAGGTTCTTGAGGAGAGGATTGACAAGTTGATGTAATTGGATGAGGTGTGAGCTATTACTCACTGGAGTCAGAAAACAAAAAAAGCCAGGCAGAAGGCATGACATGATACAAACATCAAGAACAAGCAGTTGGAGGTTGGGTAGATGGTTCTCTTGTATGATTCCATGTTTCTGCATCATCCTGGGAAATTCAAAGTACATTGGTTGGGCCTGTACATTGTATTGTATATACTTGATTTAGGAACTTGCCAGTTAAAAGTGTTGTATGGAACATGGTTGTCAGGCCACTTTAATGGGAGTAGGTTGAAGCCCTACTATAAATAAGTCTTCTTTTTGTTTGTAAATAAGGTAGTATTTCCAGTTAGCCTAGGATTTTCTTTAATGTAGTTTCCTTTCTTTGTGTTTCCCTTTCTTATTGTTTTGTTTTGTGTGTGTTTGTGTGCTAGTAGCCACTTTTTTATTTCAAAAGTTTTCTTTGCACAGAGGACCGCACATCCATTTTTGTGTGGGGTGGAGTGTTATGACAAGTGCTGGAAGTTACGGTTGTTGATGGACAGGGTTGAAAAATCAAGAAGTGATGTGACAAGTGCTAGAAGCTAAGGTTGTGGATGGTCCAGGTTGAAAAATAAAAAACTTGTGGATTGGAAGATCACGCGTAGAAGAGGTGAACATAAGGGAAGGATGGTGTGAAAATAATTTATAGAAACCATGTACAAGAATGTAAAGTGTAGGAAAAACATGAGGTAAGTGATGTCGAGAATTGAGATTAGGATATAGAAAAAGAATGCCTTTGGCGCTATAAGCGCACAGGTAAGGATATGTGGTCAATAAGGGGTTTTTACGCACCTGAAGTTTTCTGAAGTATTTCACATAGGATTGAGCATGGATGAAAAGCACTAAAGGTTGGCATTAGACAAAGCCACCTTTATTGCAAAAGCATGTTGGTTGGTGGTATGACATTTATTATGAAGAAAAGCAAAATTTATAAATAGAAGATCGGGAGTGCATTATTTTTTACCTTGCATTTTAAGTTATCAAAGATCTCTCTCAAACTAGGGCATCATTGCAAAGAATTTCTGAGAAAATTTATGAAGATTTGCATGCATAGCTAGTTTTATCAACGAACTAGAGTGGAAAGGAGTACATGGGTGTAAGTGGAGAAGGTTGTGTGGAAGGATCATGTGGGTGTTATGCCGTCTTGTGGAAAAAGGGTTTTCCAGGTTAGGGTTGCATAGCTAGGGCATGAGATTTGGAGGAAATTTTGCAAAGGAGTGGAGTCAGGAGTTGAGCAAAGCTAGGACCAGGAGATAGGAATAATTTTTAAGGAACCGACGAAGGAATGACACTAATGAAATCAACAAAAGTTTCACTGAAGAAGGGAAAGGGAAAAGGAAAAGAAGTCATTTCTACAAGTTTCAATGAATAATGGTATGAGGAAATGTAGTACCCAGATGACATATTACTTGGTAAGGAATTGGTGTCCCATGTCAGAAAGATGGCCGTAAGTGTTCACAACCATCAAACAAGCACCACAGAAAATGAGATGACACTAGAGATGGTTCAATTGATAGAGAAGAGGACACTAGATGGAATGCCTATCTATGACAACGAAGTGATGGTGAAAATGGAGAAGGATGGGTTGTTGCAACTCTACGAGTTTTGCTATTTTGGAAATCCTGAGCGACTATACCAATGGTTGATGTCACATGTGCATGAAGACCACTTCTATTTCACAGGTCAGAGGATATGCATAACCCCCATGTGATTTCTAATTTCACTGACCTTATCTGTAAAGGAGAATCATTGGAAAATGATTTGGAAGACAAAGAATCCATTAAGAAGACCGTTGAATCTTATGACTACAAGAAGGGTTCACGCTACTTTGACTATAACACCTACAAACATGACTAGTACCTGTGATGATTTCTAATTTAAAAGGTACAAACATTGACATGTGATTTTATCTTAAGGTGATGTACTCTTATGTATTTGGAAATCATGTTTATAGTAGAAAATAATCCATCTATTAAACATGTACATTCTATCGTATCTTTTCTTAGTTAAAAATGAAGCAATTCATCTCTGTTATGCAGGATAAATTCACTGCACGGGATTATGAATTTGAATTTCACTTTTCATAGTTTAAGAGGAATCAAACAACATTACCTTGGATCAATTCCATTGATCTAAGGTATGCTTCTAATTTTCATGTCTTGTTGACATGATGTCCGATTTGGAAAAATGGAAGAAGTTCTGGATCTAGAGTGTGTGAGGGTTGTAAATGACCCTCTTTATAGATCTCAGCTTCGTATTAGATCTAGTAACGATTTTGGTTCTTCTTTTCTATAATTTTTAGGATGAGATGTCATTGGAGGGCTTTGGACCTAATATAAATAAGTTTTAAAACTAATGACTCTATCCTAGGGGTTAAACAAAACCTAAGCTTTTATGACTTATGTTAATTGGGAAGGAAAAAGGATTAGGAGGGACCTAGACTTATACTATGGACCTACCTATGGACATATGTTGTTTTCCTAAACTAATGTTAACCTAACTTAAATTACAACTAACCTAAAGGGGGAATGTGGAATGATATGGATAATGGGTGGTCAGTGGCATTGGTTTCAAGATATTAAATGGGATTTAATACAGTTTTATCTCTTCCTGCTGCAAACTTTGGCATAGGGATTGGAAAAGTTAGGGGAGGTTGAGTTGGCACCTCCATTGAGTTTAGTTGCATGAAAAATTTAAATTTATACACTTATAAATGTGGAGATGGTGGTGGAATGGGAATTGGAGGGAACTGACAGTCCTTTGCATTTAATGTTTTTGAAATTGACAAAAACTGCCTAGGAGGATGCATGAGGGGTTCAGTTGTTATGATATTTTTTTGTTTCAAGCTTGGGCTCTGCAAGGTGTTGTTTTAGTCCTTCGAACCTCCAGTTCAATTCTTGCATGACTTTAATTCTTGCAAGACATAGAAATATTACGATTATGTGAAAACTATAAAAATAAAGTGGAAGTGTTGATGCTTTTGTTAACATTTCATGGAAAGGAATAAGCTATTGAAGTTTTACTCAGAGATCTTCTACAAATCAATGAAGGAGAAGCGCTATTAGGCATGATAAACTCTACCCATTAAGTTGTTTTTCTTTTACTTAATTAATTCATTAAAAAAACTCTGCTCTTGGGATTAATCTGGTTTTTCTTGGTAGATAAGATCACTCTACAATGATTTTTGTGTTGTTTATTGTGTTCGCTATTTCGACTTCACCTGTATGATGGAAAATGTGATCTGGGTTTTGATCTTATTAAATTGATTTGCTAGGTTATGATATAATCTTCTGCATGAGCTTGAGATGAATTCAAAAATGTGTGAGATATTTTTTGAGCTATTTCCATCTGTAGGTAGCTTGGGTTTGTTTAATCTTTGGATTTGGTTTCTGATTGAACTTGTTCCTCTTTGTTTGGAAACAATAGTCTTTAATCTGTTAGAATAGTTGACTCTTGATTAAATCCTCTTGAACCTTCAAGGAAGATAAAATCTATGCGAATCTTGCTTAAAACATATTCCTTGAGTGTTGAAGGAAATATTTTAAAAAATAGATGAGTATGATTGTTTATCTATCCCTGTCTATAATTTGGATCTGGGTTTTTCTTGACAAGTGTTTAACGTTTCATGAACTTGTTTAAGTCATTCGGTTATGTATTTAAGTTTGTAAATGTATACTTCTTTTGCTTTGCGACAAACATATAGTCGTTTTCAAGACCTTGTTTTTGGGAAGCTGTAAGGAAAATGTATTACTTTGTTTTATTCTATTTCCTTGGGGTCTCTAATAACCTTGGACGGATGGAATTTGGTGCTATGAAAAAAGGGAAAACACCCTTGAGTTTTAGCTAATGTTATTTGGTGTTTGGGTAAACTTGAACCTCTTGGTAGTTCCTTGAAATGGTATTGTTGTATTGTGTTGGACTATTTCTTGGTCCTTGGGTCATCAAACTTGGTCTCGATTCTGCAGATCTTAAGCAATATTATTCATGAAAAGGGGACATGATTACTCCTATTTTGGTTTAATCGTATTGTTCAATTCTTTACCTATTTGGGTCTAAGTTTGGAGGTGGGTTCAGACTTGTTCTCATGTTGAATTTTCCCTTTTGCATCTCTGTATACTGTGGGGGATGATTTAATTGTTATCTTGTGGTAATCATGGTTATCTGTACCATCTCCTAGAATAATGGAAGGTAATGAATTGTGTTTCTCTTCATTCTTTCCTTTCTCCTGGTTGTGTTCACTCAATTTGACCCCTGATTTGTTCTCTGTTTGGGGATTTTGGTATGGGATAGTAAAGAGTAGACTCATCTATTTATGTTCCTGGTTACCTAATGGTCTCTTTCTAATCATGTTAGAACTAAGAGGAATTAAGATATCTCTATCTCTCTATCTTTAATCTTATTTCTACTACACAGTGTTGTTCTTCTTTGATCTGTTCCTTGATGCAACTCTTGGACCTATTGGGTAAGATTGACTTCGGGTTTTGCTAGGACAGTAAAACTGTAGTAGAGAATAATTTGATGGATTATTTTATTTGCTTAGAATATTTATGAGTAAATATTTGAGTTTAGTGGAGAATATTGGGATGGTTGATTGAGTTGTACCTGAATGGTAAACCTTACCATTCTACCCTCTTGTAGTCCCATTTGCATTCTACACTGTTGTATATTTTTGGGAATTGAGTGTAGTCCCATTTACATGCCAATTTGATCTTAACCTCTGATGAGGTCTATTTTTAGTTTGCTAGACTTAACTTAAATTAGAAGTACTCTGAATTTGAGTATTAGGATACTCAAATCAGAGGAACCTTTTAGACAATATGTTTGGATCATCCTAAATTTATTCTTAAGTTTTTAGTTTTGATTACTGGCTTCTTGGATTTTAGGATGACTTTTGGTGAATGAAATATTGAGAGGGAATTATTGTTGTTTTATATTTAGTTGAACTATGCCTATAAACATGAAAAGTAATGTATCAAAGAGTTAGTAAGGCTATGAGGAAATGTTACTTATCTGAATTATTGTAGTAATTAATTTGTTATTAAGTAATAGAATGAAAGGTTGAAGTTGTATATTTCATGAATTAATCTTAATTTTTCTTTGGTATATCTATTTCTCTATCGCTTTTATTTGGGTATGGTAACTTCCTTTGGTTATGTTTGCCAGAATGCTGAGGACTGTTTCATAACAAAAGAGTTCTTTTTCTGGAACATTTAGCTAAAAGCACATTTTTTTAATGTTTATTGCTTATCATGCTCAGTTCAATTTACTAACCCTTGCTAGCAATTTTGCAGATGGATTTCGTAAGTGATAAAAGGAGAAAAGATCTTTAGGAAGTTACATTTGTTTATCAAAGAGATTGGATCTTTTTATGATGAAATATGGTTCATTACTGAAATATATTTTATTGAAAATAAAGTTGTATTTGAAATCGATTCGAGTATTACTGTTTGGCATTACTAATGTCTGAAGTGTTTGGACTTGTTATTTTATGAATTTTCTTTCAAAGAACAGAAGATATGTGAAATCTATTATATTTGATGTATTTCCTTTTGGAAATCAATGAGTGGAAATGTTAAGTAATCCTCTACTTTTCAATCAGTAGCTTACTCTTTGGTTTGGAATAGAATGGATAGAGATTAACGTACTTGGTGTACTAACTCTTTCTAGTAAAAATACAACTTATTAAGTTGACATTTGTGCATTGGATATTCAACTACATCACTAAGGCTATATTAAATCAAATGTTTTCTGGGTGAATAAAGCTATGATAATAACTTTATAATATACTATGGGGTTATAAATGAACATTTACCCCTTTATAAGAAAAAGGGATGACAACTTCCATGCAATGAAACATAGACTTGTTTAAAGAACTTTTAGAAATGAATCCAAATGTTATCTTTGGATAGTGGAAGGTGTGATTCTTATTGATCAATTCCTTAATCAGAATAGGAATGATGAAAAAGAAAATAATTGGGATTAGAATTCATTCTAATGAAGTTTAATATAAAAAGAATTGATTCAGAACTTAAGTAAGATAATACTTGGGTAAGTAAATAAGAAAACATCACTTAAAGTATGTTGGATCTGTTATATAAAATATAAATATGAATGTTAATGGTATAAAAAACATACCTTATGAAATGATTAGGGGGCAGGTGTATCTGCATACCTACTTCTAATTGCAGTTTTTAACTTAGAACCCCTATTGTTAAAAGAACCTTGTTTCTCGGTAGGGTAACTGCAATTAATTTATACTGAAGATAATTAATAAGTCATTAACTTTCTGTAAGGTATGCTTTCCCAGATGAGGAAATCTTAGATGGATGTTAACACACATGCCAACTACAGGGCAGTACCTTCGAGGAAGACTAGGGTCTTTACGAGGATACTGTGTTGTAGTTGACATGTTTTAACACCCTTTCGATTTTATTCATCTAGACTAACATAAACTCTGGCTTGATCATATTTCTACCCTAGGTATGGATAAGGGCATGATCTAGTGTCGATTTCAACTCATGTTGACTTAGGATGAATAGAAACATGCTCCAATCAATGCAAGTCAATTGAGTATGTCTAAATACCCTTAGTCACCATAAGTAGTCCTCCACACTAGGCCATGTATCTAACCTTGGCTAGGGTTAAACCTTGAATAAGTGGATTGCCAAAATTAAGTGAAGACCATTCTAGATTATAGATCAAGTGGGGTGAAGGATGTATTTAGTTTGGCGAGTATGTCATCTAGGAATATAAACATAAATAATATGTTTAAAATCTTTGGCCAAAGTATCACAAGTTGTTGGTTGTGTTGTCCTATGTCACCTAGTTTAAGAAGCAAGATTTTAGATGAATATCAGTAACAGGTATTCACATAGGCCTCTTAAACAGAACACTTAATACCCTGAAAAGGGTAAAGGAACCAAGTATACATAGTATACAAATTATTAAGTTAACATGAGAGATCGATATGATACCGAAGTCATGAAATGAGAGATCGGTGTTCCACCGAGTCATTACAGCTGCATATGGTTTTCTGTTATGATATTGATTGGATTTGGAATGTGTGTTCTAAATTAAGTTAATTTAGAACAAAGAACATTATGATTTTTCCCCCCTTGTTTCTAAAGTCTTAAAATGGGAATGTTATATCTTGGTATCAGAGCTGAAGGTTGCAGCTCTTGGACCTATTGTGTCCATAATCTGATAAAACTTAAATTTTCTTATTAACAGAAAATGGTTAGAATGAGAGGAAATGCTGCAAACTAACCCACCACCCCGGTGGAGAAGCAGCTACTACCCAAAAACTTGATGAGATCCTTGCTACCCTGTTGGACACAAGATATCATTTAGTTTTACTTGAACAACAAGTAATGGGAAATGAGGAGGAGGAAGAAGATGTTGGTAATAACAATCAGCCACCTCCTATGGATAATGCCAATATTGGGAATTTGGTGTTGATAACAATAATGCTACCAATGTTAATGCAAATGCACCCAATCATCTTGAGAATAAAAAGGTAAGATTGACAGCTGAAATCACTAATGATATAAAAAGGATAAGTTCACCCAAGTTTGATGGCACTATACTAGGAGATGGATCTGAGAACTAGATCAGTGAAATGGAGAAGTAATTTTCAATAAGGAACTTCTCTGAGGAAATAAACGCAATGTGGGGAGCTTATCAAATTTCTTACGAGGCATCTTCTTGGTGGAACAGACATAAGGCTGAGTTAAACATTGATTAAATAAACATCACTTGGAATCAATTTAAAAATTATTTTAGGCAATGATAGCTTCCACAATTTTACTATGATAAGAAAATGACTAAATTTCAAAACTTAGCTCAAGGAAAGTTAACTATAACATAGTACTAGGAGAGGTTTAGTAAGCTCCTTAAGTATGTACCTCAGTATCAAACTGACGAGAAATTCAAGATACAAAAATTCATTATGGGGTTAAATCCCATTATAGGTGGTGAAGTGGATGTTCACAGCCCAACCACTATGGAAGGGGTTGTTGAAAAATCCATAAGGCAAGAGCAAAAATTGAAAGCAATCTCTTCCCATAAGAAAGAAATCAGAAAGAAAGTTCCAAATTCTTCTTCAACCCTTGCACCCAAAAAGGGACCATGGAAGAAGTTTGGCATGAAAAATAATTTTGTTACTGATAATAACAAGAAAAATGCAACAAATAAACATGTTGCTAATGTACAAAATTTTTTTGTCAAGAACAATAATAACAAACAAAAGTCCTATGGAGGAAAAAATGATAACTTTAAGGATGGAAATAAATTTGAGCCTAAGAAAGGACCTATAGGAGGCTGTTACAATTGTGGCAAGGATCATTATGCAAATCAGTGTCCTTTGAGGAAGGATGACCGAAATCAGTAGCATAAGATACATGCTGTAGTAGCTAACAAACAAGGTGAAAAGTAAGTTATGCCTATTGAAGTTCTAGGTAAGTTATTTGGTATACCTGTTTCTATAATTTTTGATATGGAGCTACTGAATGCTTTATTTATACTAAATTAGCTTCAAAATTAAAAATAAAAGATGGAAAATGGATAAATCATGGGTTGTACATTATGGAAATAATGTTGTCCACACAGTTAGTATGTGTCTTTTTGGAGCAGTCCTTGACTTGCCTAGTTTTTCCACTGAAGTTGATCTTTATGTTGCTCCTTTGGGGTCTTATGATGTAATCATAGGTGTTAACTGGATAGCTGAACATAAAGAAAAGGTTGATTGTTTTGAAAAACACATTAGTTGTCTGGATGACCTGTAGAAAACAACAGACATTCAGGGGGTAAAACAGTGAGATTTCAATTAGGAAATTGTCAGCCATGCAGCTTAAAAAGGCCAAAAACAAAGGCTACATTTTATATGCAGTAAAAATTTCTGAAACAACTGAAGGGGATAGTGACTTCTTGGAAAGATACCTGCTGTTATGAAATTTCAGTGATGTGTTTCTAGAAGAACTACCTGGTCTTCCACCCAAATGGGAGTTTGATTTCACGATTGAGATCAAGACGGGAACCAAACCTATTTCCAAGGCACCGTATCGAATGACTACCATTGAATTGGTAGAGCTTAAGGCACAGTTGCAAGAACTATTGTCTAAAGGTTTGATAAGACCAAGTGTCTCACCTTGGGGAGCACTGGTAATTTTTGTGAAAAAGAAAGATGGAACACTTAGATTATGCATTGATTATAGGATGTTAAACAAGGAAACAATCAAAAATAGATATCCACTTCCTAGAATTGATGATCTGTTTGATCAGATGTGTGGTGCATCAGTGTATTCTAAGATAGATCTTCGATCTAGATATCATCAGTTAAGAATCAAGGATGAAGATATTCATAAAATAACTTTTAGAACAAGGTACAAACATTATGAATTCACAGTTTTACCATTTGGTTTGACAAATGCACCTGCAGTCTTTATGAATTTAATGAATAATATTTTTCAAGAATACTTGGACAAATTTGTGCTTGTATTCTTGGATGATATTCTCATATATTCTAAAAGCATTGATGAGCATCATGAGCATTTGAAGATAGTTCTGGAAATCTTAAGAAAGAGAAGGTTGTATGGTAAGTTGTCCAAATGTTCTTTCTACGAGATGGAAGTGCACTATCTGGGACATGTCATAAGTAGGGATGGAATAACTATATATCCCTAAAATATTATTGTAATAAATGAGTGGCCTATACCTAAGAATGTACATGAAGTTAGAAGCTTCATGGGTCTTGTTGGTTACTATAGGAAGTTTTTTAAAGACTTTTCAAAGGTCGCTGCACCAATAACTTCGTTGCAGAAGAAAGATAAGAAATTTGTGTGGAATGAAAAATGTGAATCTACATTTAAGAATCTAAAGGATCAGTTAACATATGCACCTATTTTGGCTGTACCTGATCCTAATGGAGACTTTACTGTAGTAACAGATGCTTCTGGGGAAGGTCTTGGAGGTATTTTATTACAAAATGAGCATGTTATAGCATATGAAAGTAGAAAACTCAAGTTACATGAACTGAACTATGCTCCCCATGACCTAGAGCTTGCTTCCATTGTTCATGCACTTCAAGTATGGAGGCATTATCTTCTTGGTAGACCTTTTGAACTAAAGACTGATCATCTTGGGCTGAAGTATATTTTCACTCAGCCAAATCTGAATGCAAGATACCGAAGATGGTTAGAATTTCTATCTCAATATGATTTTGAAATAAGTTACATAAAAGGCAAGGAAAACTGAGTGTCAGATGAACTAAGTCGTAGGAAACATATTTATGCACTTATAACGTTGATAACTCAGTTTAAGGATGAAGTAAAAAGTGTTATGGTATCAAATTCTTATTTTTAGTAAATAAAAACAACACTTGCTGCAGATCCAAATGATGTGAGATATAAAGGTTTTCACTTTGATGATGAAGGAATTTTGAGATTTGAAAATAGAGTTTATATACCTTTGTTAAATGAATTAAGAAGGAAATTGTTAACTGAATTTCATAATTCACCTTTTTCTGGACATCCTGACATTACGAAAATGCTTGCTGATATAAAACAACAATATTTCTGGAAAGGGATGAAAAAGGACGTAATTGATTTTGTGACACACTACTTAGAATGTTAGCATGTTAAGGTTGAACATATGCATCCAGTTGGTTTATTGTACCCTCACAGCATACCACAATATAAATGGCAAGTAATTAGCATGGATTTTGTTTCAAGGGTTGCCAATGTCAAGAAATAAACATGATGTTATTCTAGTTGTTGATAAACTAACAAAGGTAGCACATTTTATTGTTGGTAATCTTAAAGATGATTCACCTATTTATACAAAAAGATTTGTGCATGAAATTTTCAGATTGCATGGAGTACCTGAATTGATCATATCAGATAGAGATCCAAGAATGACATCTAGATTTTGGCAAACACTCAATGCAGCCTTAGGGACTAAACTAAATTTTAGTTCCACATACCATACGGAAACAGATGGGAAGACTAAAAGAGTTAACCAAGTTTTGGAAGATATGTTACGAATGTATTGCATGGATCAACAGTACAAATGGGAAGAGTACCTCCCATTAGTTGAATTTTCTTATAACAACATGTATCATGCCTCTCTGAAAATGGCACCTTTCGAAGCATTATACAGAAGGAAATGCAAAACTCCAGTCAGTTGGGATAGCATAGAGGACAGAGAGGTAATTGGACCTGAGATCCTTACTGAAATGGAACAACAAGTTAAAATGATTCGTGAACATTTGAAGGAAGCAACAGATAGGAAAAAGAGTTATGCAGACTTAAAAAGGGTTGACAAGAAATTTGAACTTGGTGAGAAGGTATTTTTGCGGGTTAAACTGAAAAAGAGTTCTATAACTTTTGGCAAGGCTTCCAAGTTATCACCTCGTTATGTGGGACCCTTTGAAATTGTTGAAATAATCAACCCTGTAGCTTATCATTTAGCTTTACCTCTTACTTTATCATGAATGTATGATGTTTATCATATTTCTTTACTTAAGAAATATGTTTCAGATTTATCACATGTGTTAAATTGGAATTCCTTGTAGGTCCAAGACCCAGGAATAATCGTGGTTAAACCCATCTGAGTGCTGGAAACTCGCCAGTTACACTTAAGAAATCATGAAATAAGTCAATGTAAGGTCCAGTGGGACCAGTTTAACAAAGAAAGTGCAACCTGGGAAAACCTCGAAGATATGAAAATTGTTTTTCCATATTTATTTGAATAGAAACAATTTTGTTGATTGATAAAACTTGAATATTTTATTCTGAGTATATCAATAAACCTGCCAGTTTTGGGCAGATACTAAATTCTTTAGTACTGAAACAACTATTTTAATGTTGAATAATTATGAAAATTTGAATTTCTCAAATCTGGTTCTGTTATGAACTTATGAATGAAAGAATTATATCTTGGTTATATTCTTGATTGAATTTATTTTTTGACTAAGTTAATCATCAGGACGATGATGATTTTTAGGAGGGAGGTATGTAACGCCTCCAAACATGACTAGTACCTATGATGATTTCTACTTTAAAAGCTACAAACGTTGATAGGTGATTTTTTCTTAAGATGATGTACTCTTATGACTTTGGAAATCATGTTTGCAGTAGAAAATAATTCATCTATTGAACAAGTACATTCTGTCATATTTTTTCTTAATTAAAAATGAAGTAATTCATCTCTGTTATGTAGGATAAATTCACTACACATGATTATGAATTTGAGTTTCAGTTTTCATAATTTAAGAGGAATCAAACAACATTACCTTGGATCAATTCCATTGATCCAAGGTATGCTTCTAATTTACATGTCTTGTTGACATGATGTCCAATTTGGACAAATGGAAGAAGTTTTGGATCTGGAGTGTGTGAGGGCTATAAACGACCCTCTTCATAGAGCTCTGCTTCTCATTGAATACAATAACGATTCTAGTTCTTCTTTTCTATTATTTTTAGGATGAGATGTCATTGGAGGGATTTGGACCTAATATAACTAAGTTTTAAAACTAATGACTCTATCCTAGGGGTTAAACCTAACCTAAGCTTTTATGACTTATGCTAATTGGGAAGGAAAAAGGATTAGGAGGGACCTAGACTTATACTATGGACCTACCTATGGACCTATGTTGTTTTCCTAAACTAATGTTAACCTAACTTAAAGTATGGCTAACCTAAAGGGGGCCTGTGGAATGACATGGACAATGGGTGGTCGGTGGCATCAGTTTCAAGATATTAAATGGGATTTAATACAATCTTATCTCTTCCTACTGCCAACTTTGGCATGGGCATTGGAAAAGTTAGGGGAGGCTGAGTTGGCACCTCCACCGAGTTTAGTTACATGCAAAATTTAAATTTAGACACTGCTAAATGTGGAGATGGGGGTGGCATGGGAATTGGAGGGAATTGACAGTCCTTTGCATTTAATGTTTTTGAACTTGGAAAAAACTACCTAGGAAGATGCATGAGGGGTTTAGTTGTTTTGATCTTTTGTTGTTTCGAGCTTGGGCTCTGCATGGTGTTGTTTCAGTCCTTCAAACCTCTAGTTCGATTCTTGCATGACTGTAATTCTTGCATGGCATAGAACTATTAGGATTCTGTGAAAACTATAAAAATAAAGAGGAAGTGTTGATGGTTCTGTTGACATTTTGTTGAAAGGAAGAAGCTATTGAAGTTTTTCTCAAAGATATTCTGTGAATCAGTGAAGGATAAATGCTATCAGGCATGATAGGCTCTACCCATTAAGTTGTTTTTCTTTTACTTAATTGATTCATTAAAAGAAATCTGCTCTTGGGATTAATCTAGTTTTTCTTAGTAGATAAGATCACTCTGTAATGATTTTTGTGTTGTTTATTGTGTTTACTATTTTAACTTCACCTGTATGATGGAAAATGTGATCTGGGTTTCGATATTCTTAAATTGATTTTCTAGGTTATGATATAATCTTCTACATGAGCTTGAGATGAAGTCAAAAATGTGTGAGATCTTGTTTGAGTTGTTTCCATATTTAGGTAGCTTGGTTTTCTTTAATCTTCTGATATGGTTTCTGATTGAACTTGTTCCTCTCTATTTGGAAACTACAATATTTAAACTGTTAGAATAGTTGACTATTGATTAAATCCTCTTGAAACTTTAGGGAAGATAAAATCTATGTGAATCTTGCTTAAAACGCATTCCCTGAGTGCTGAAGGAAAGATTAAAAAAATAGATGAGTATGAATGTTTATCAATCACTGTCTATAATTTGGATTTAGGTTTTTCTTGACAAGTGTTTAACGTTTCATGAACTGGTTTAAGTCATTCACTTATGTATTTAAGTCTGTAAATGTATACTTCTTTTTCTTTGCTGGAAACATACACCCATTTTCAAGACCTAGTTTTTGGGAAGCCATAAGGAATATATATTACTTTGTTTTCTTCTATTTCCTTGGGGTCTTTAATAACCTTGGAAGGATGGCATCTAGTGTTATGAAAAAGGGAAAACACCCTTGAGTTTTAGCTACTGTTCTTTGGAGTTTGTGTCAACTTGAACCTCTTAGTATTTTCTTGACATGGTATTGTTGTATTGTGTTGGCCTATTTCTTGGTCCTTGGGTCATCAAACCTGGTCTCAATTATGCAGATCTTAAGCAATGTTCTTTTTGAAAAGGGGAAATGATTACTACTATTTTGGTTTAATCGTATTGTTCACTTATTTACCTATTTGGGTCTGATTTTGGAGGTGGGTTCATACTTACTCTCCTATTGAATTTTCCCTTTTGCATCTCTGTATCTTGTGGGGGATAGTTTAATTGTTATCTTGTGGTAATCATGGTTATCTGTACCCTCTCCTGGAATGATGGAAGGTAATGAATTGTTTTTCTCTTCGTTATTTCCTTTCTCCTGGTTGTGTTCACTCAATTTGACCCCTGATTTGTTCTCTGTTTGGGGATTTTGGTATGGGATAGTAGAGATTGGACTTGTATATTTATGTTCCTAGTTACCTAATGGTCTCTTTCTAATCATGCTAGAACTAAGAGGAAGTAAGATCTCTCTATCTCTTTATCTTTAATCTTCTTTCTACTACAAAGTGTTGTCCTTCTTTGATATGTTCCTTGATGCAACTCTTGGACCTATTGGGTAAGATTGAGTTCAGGTTTTTCTAGGACAGTAAAACTGTAGTAGAGAATAATTTGATGGATTATTTTGTTTGGTTGGAATATTTATGAGTAAATATTTGAGTTTAGTGGAGAATATTGGGATGGTTGATTGAGTTGTACCTGAATGGTAAACCTTACCATTCTACCCTCTTGTACCCATTAACTGCATTGATGAGGTACACTGTTGTATATTTTTGGGAATTGAGTGTAGTCCCATTTGCATGCCAATTTGAACTTAACCTCTGATGAGGTCTATTTTTAGTTTGTTGGACTTAACTTAAATTAGAAGTACTCTGAATTTGAGTATTAGGATACTCAAATTAGAGGAAATTTTTAGACAATATGTTTGGATCATCCTAAATTTATTCTTAAGTTTTTAGTTCTGATTACTGGCATCTCAAATTTTAGGATGACTTTTGGTGAATGAAATATTGAGAGGGAATTATTGTTGGTTTATATTCAACTGAACTATGCCTAGAAACATGAAAAGTAATGTATCAAAGAGTTAGTAAGGCTATGAGGAAATGTTACTTATCTGAATTATTGTGGTAATTCTTTTGTTAATAAGTAATAGAATGGAAGGTTGAAGTTGTATATTTCATGACTTAATCTTACTTTTGCTTTGGTATATCTATTTCTCTATCTCTTTTATTTGGGTATGGTAACTTCCATTGGTTATGTCTTCTGGAATGCCTATGACTGTTTCATAACAACAAAGTTCTTTCTATGGAACAGATAGCTAAAATAAAATCTTTTTAATGTTTATTGATTATAATCTCAGTTCAATGAACTGACCGGTGTTAGCAATTTTACAGATGGAATTCGTAAGTGATGAAAGGAGAAAAGATCTTTAGGAAGTTACATTTGTTTATCAAAGAGACTGGATCTTTTTATGATGAAATATGGTTCATTACTGAAATGTATTTTATGGAAAAGAAAGTTGTATTTGAAATTGATTCAAGTATTACTATTTGACATTAGTAATGTCTGAAGTGTTTGGACTTGTTATTGTATGAATTTTCTTGATGAATAAAATATATGTGAAATTTGTTGTATTTGATGTATTTCCTTTTGGAAATCAATGAGTGGAAATGTTAAGTAATCCTCTACTTTTCAATCAGTAGCTTACTCTTTGGTTTGGAATAGAATGGATAGAGATCAACGTACTTGATGTACTACTCTCTCTAGTGAAAATGCAACTTATTAAGTTGACATCCGTGCATGGATATTCAACTATATCACTAAGGCTATATTAAATCAATTTTTTTGGGTGAATAAAACTATGATAATAACTTATAATATACTATGGGGTTATAAATGAACATTTACCCCTTTATAAGAAAAAGGGAAGACAACTTCCATGCAATGAAACATAGACTTGTTTAAAGACCTTTTGGGAATGAATTTGAATGTTATCCTTGGATAGTGGAAGGTGTGATTCCTCTTGATTAGTTCCTTAACCAGAATAGGATTGATGAAAAAGAAAATAATTGGAATTAGACTTCATTCCAATGAAGTCTAATATAAAAAGAACTGATTCAGAACTTAAGTAAGCTAAGACTTGGCTAAGTAAATAAGAAAACATCACTTAATGTATGCTGGATATGTTATATAAAATATAAATATGAATGTTAATGGTATAAAAACATACCTTATGAAATGATTAGGGGACAAGTGTATCTGCATACCTACTTCTAATTGCAGTTTTTAACTTGGAACCCTAATGTTAAAAGAACCTTGTTGCTCGGTAGGGTAACTGTAATTAATCCGTATGAAGATAATTAATAAGTCATTAAATTTATTTAAGGTATGTTTTCCCAGATGAGGAAATCTCAGACAGATGTTGACACACACCAACTGT
Source organism: Taxus chinensis (assembly GCA_019776745.2). Classification (NCBI taxonomy): domain Eukaryota; kingdom Viridiplantae; phylum Streptophyta; class Pinopsida; order Cupressales; family Taxaceae; genus Taxus; species Taxus chinensis. The sequence continues at coordinate 321,749,620 of CM034156.1, read as the reverse complement.
AGGGTAGTACCTTCGAGAAGACTAGGGTCTTCACGAGGATACTATGTTGTAGTTGACATGTTTCAACACCCTTTTGAGTTTGTTCATCTAGACTAACATAAAATCTGACTTGATCACAGTTCTGCCCTAGGTAGGGATAAGGGCATGATCTAGTGTCGAAGTCAACTCACATTGACTTAGGATGAATAGACATGCCCAATCAATGCAAGTCAATTGAGTATGTCTAAATACCCTTAGTCACCGTAAGTAGTCCTCCACACTAGGCCATGTTGCTAACCTTGGCTAGGGTTAAACCTTAAACAAGTGGACTGTCAAAATTTAGTGAAGACCATTCTAGATAACATATCAAGTGGGGTGAAGGATGCATTACCTTTGATGAGTATGTCATCTAGGAATATAAACATAAACAATATGTTTAAAATATTTGGCCAAAGTATTGCAAGCTACTGGTTGTGTTGTCCTATGTCACCTAGTTTAAGAAGTGGGATTTTAGATGAATATCGGTAATAAATATTCAGATAGGTCTCTTAAATAGAACACTTAATACCCCAAAAAGGGTAAGGGAATCAAGTACACATAGTATATAAATCATTTAGTTAACATGAGAGATCGGTGTTCCACCGAGTCATTACAACTACATATGGTTTTCTGTTATGAGATTGATTTGCTTTGGAAAGTGTGTTCTAAATTAAGTTAATTTAGAATAGAGAACATTATGTAATTTTTTTCCCCTTGTTTCTAAAGTCTTAAAATGGGAATTTTACATTGAAATTTATACAATCACCAACCTTGTGATGAGGATGGCCGCGGGATTGGTCACAAAGTTGAATGGGAAAGAGAGATGGACATAGATCAAAAAGCTCTGGTTGAATGTATGCCACAAAATCTCAGAGGGGACCATCTATAACCTCTCATATTTTATTGCAGAGGAGATTATAAATGCTGTGTGTGACAGAGAGAAGATCATGTTTAGTAATGTCCTCCTCACCATTTTATTTTAAGAGATTGGAGTGCTTGATGGGCTGGATAAATTTATTTGGGAATACCCAAGGGAGAACCCCTTCACCACTAAGAGGTTTGAACAATATACTTGTGACACCATGATGGCCACTTATACCGCACACCTGGAAAGGCAAGGATCACGAGAAAAAGGAACCGAGTGCACAAACAATACATAAATTAGGGGAACATGAGTCGGGCACGTGCATACGTACTTATGTCTGTCAGAAGAGGTCTCCCATTAGAAAAGAGTCACTGCAGAAGGAAGAGTCGCTAGTAAGAGAAGGGTCACCCGAGAGAGAAGAAAAAGAGAAGTACCTTTTATTGGAGTCACCAGTAAGGAAGAATGAAAGGGTGACAAAAGGGTCAGACTATGGAGAAACAGAAAGCATGCAGGATGATAAGGATGATGAAGACGATGAAGATCACGGTGAGTCTCAGAATCATCTTGTGTATGATGTACAAAAGTGAGATGAAGAAGGAAATGAAGAAAGGGATGAGAATGAGAAAGGTGCTCATGAAAAATGGGGGAGTAAGGAACTAAACATGAAATACAAGAAGACCCCGATCCTAAGTGAGGAGCAAATGGATAACATTATAGAGAGGGAGGTGGTAGGTATCATCCAACAATTGGTGGAGCATGAATTAAAGTAAAGCACTGAAGAAGTGCTAAAGGAAATTGAGGAGAGAACAAGTGCAGGAAAGGAGTATGGGATCATGGATGAAGACCCCAGCTTAGTAGTAAGCTTCCCAATGGTAGCACACACTGGTGGAAAGGGAAAAATAGCGGTGTAGGAACATGATATGACTTAAATTAATGATCAAAGAAAGGTACTACACACGTGCTTCTAAATTACCATGCCCACCAACCAACTCTCGCTTGGTCTTCTTTTGATGAAGAGGGTACATAACCATGCATGAGGAACATGCTATCTTGGGCTTTTGAGTCCCACGTTGATGAACCTGAGTTTGAGGTAAATCATGATGCATTGATGAAGATACCAGATGCGAAGAGAGTAAACCCTCTTGTAAATGCCCAGTAACTATCAAATGAACAAGTTTATAATGTGCTCAATAAAGTATCGGTGCAGGTGGAAGTAAAAATATTCAGTAGAAATGATAGAATAAAGGTCTTGGAGGAAGATCTTGAGAAAAATAATGAGGAGATAATCGAAGTGGGATAAGGAGATAAAACAAAAAGGAATTGATTAGTGCACAGTTAAGGCATGAAATCAGGGATGAAAAGGAGAATTTACGTGAAGTACACAAGAAGATAGAGGCCAATTCACATGCCATTATCTTGAAACACCCAGACTTGGCCCCACTTGAGAAGAAATACAAGTCAACAATGCACTGCTTGGAAGACTTGACCTTCATCCTCACCATGGAAAGGTGGTCACTCGCATTAGATTCAATAGAAGAGACAATGGCATGTCAGAAGGAGGAAGAAAATATAAATATTTGGGAGATAGTGACTTGGGGCTCTAAGCTCCTTACTATAGTAAAGACCGCCGTGTAGATGTCCAAAGTCGTGTATGAAAATTATGCTGACAGAGATAGGGTAATAAGCATATTGGTTGCTACACATGAGTTAGATTTGAAATAATTTCAGGAAAAGAACAAAGGAAATAGGACAGAGTGTTATAAGATCTTAGCAAAGGCTGAGAAGAAGTTAGAAGTAATCAAAACCTTATGGGGTTTGATTAAGAATAGGCTAAAGGAACTATACCCCCAAGTCACTCGTAAGATAGATGTGCTTGGCGATCTTAACAAGCAGTTGGGAAGCATTGTAGATACGTTGAAAGATAAGAGTGATGAACTAATTTTTGATGAAGTAAGCACATTAGTGGGTGACCTAATTCAGAAAGCGCATGGAGAAGTAGATGTTTTGGAGAAGGTTGAGGCATCCATGAAGAAGGAGTTCCCACTCCTCATGCAGTAGTAGTATATTGTTCCATTCTTTATTTAGATTATTTCAATTCCACTATTCTTTATTATTTGAAGGAGTAGAATGTTTCTGAGGATGGAGAACACGCGTAGTGTGGGGTGATGTTGGACCCTAAACATTGGCTAAGTACTAAGAGGTGTGTACACAAGATCGGTAAATAGAAGGGCACTCAGGGAAAAGTGCACAGGAAAAGGGTTTAAGTGAAACCAGGATGAGCACGGGAGGCAGAACAAGGGTTTAAAGGACTTAGCCATATTTGGCATCATGGATTCACTTGAGGAAAAATGTGAGGACCCAAATAGGCATGGCAAGTGGATAAGGTGTCAACCTGGAACTATACACACCCAAAATTACATGTGCTACATTGTCAGAAAATGGTTACAAAAGTCCCCAATGATGATTCATGTCCTTTAACAAGGTGTTTGAGCTCCAAAACCCATTCGTAATGTATATTTGTAGCCTAGAAATCCTTACTTATCTTTTCTACACTTTCTTCTAGCTTCCCACTCATTTCTGTGCATGTTTTAGCTTTAGTGACAGAACCACCTCCTAGCTAGGGCGGCAGTCCTGGGACTGCCTCCCAGGCTTGGACGATGGTTCTAGGACCACCTCCCAGGCTTGGGCGAGGGTCCTAGGACTGCCTCCGAGGCTTGGGAAGTAGTCCTAGGACTACCTCCCTATATAGGGTGGCGGTCCTAAATGCTTTTTCCAGAACTCTTCATGCATGTTTTTGACATGCGACGCCTAACTTAACTCAACTTTTAGGGTGCGTTTATGAACCAAATTGCCTAAAAATAGTCTTATTTGCATGGTATTTCTTCCCTCTTATATTTTTAAATAGATTTAATTGGTTGAAATTCTTCTTACCTTGTACATGAAGGCACCTCCCATCCTCAATTCCTATATATTCCATGCTTGTATTCAAGAAAAGGGGCCTAAGAATTTTGTGTATCTTGCATTGTATTACCACAACAATCTTGATAGGAATTGCATAGCCAAGGTTTGATCTCTTGTGCTATCTCTCTTCTACATGTATTACATCCAAACTGCCATCAAGCTACCATTGCTCAAGTTCCGTCCTCCTACTATTTTTCTTGAATTCCTAATCTCTTGGACTCACATGAACACTCAAAGAAAGAAAGGAACATACTAAGGAGACAAATACAAACACAACTAGATTTTCCAAAGATCTTTCTTGTCTAGGTTGGAATTGTGTGTTTGTTTGCCTTATGTGTTGAATTGTCAATTTCAAATCAAATAGAGTAGAAAATCATTCATATCAAATAGAGTAGAGAATCATTCATTTCAGTAAGTTTTCCTTTTAAAATTACTAGGGAAGTTGTGAAGAACAATAGCCCCTTTCATGGTCATGGTTTGTTCTTCACCTCTGAGGTAGGTGTTTCACCTGATTCTTAGACGTGTCTTTGAAGTATTGATGAAACTGATAGGGTAATGAGTGTAGGAGGAATACCTGTTCAAATTATGGTTGATGGGTTGTTGCGCATGTATGAATTTTGAGTCCACAATTGGTTGTGAGAGCTTCCTTTTGGCTAGGAGGAACTACCTGTAATAAAAGCAAGACCACTAGAAGAAATTAAACAATATGTGCAATGAACTTCCTAGCGTATGCTAGATCTGGGAAGTGTGATACTTCCTAGATGGCTGTTAGTCCACTGTTTTAAACAATTTAATGCGGTAAATAAAGTAAATCCTATTGTAGTTTGAAATGATTTAGGTATCTCACTTAAAACACAATAAGAAAGATCTAATCTAACATGCTAGGTTAGAGTAGGATCCAAAGGTCAAGTGACTGGTTCTGGGTCTCTGTAGGTCTGGCAGAAGTCTCAGGTGGGTCACATGTGATTAAGGGGATGTCAAATTATTTGAATAGGTCCCTGTTCTGGGTTGTATGAGCACATATAGTAATTGATGTAGGTTAAGGGTGACCAACGACGGTTAGGTGTAACCGATGCTAGTTACTGTGGAAAATTAGAAGTGCCACATAATGAGTTTTGGGGCCTCCTTTGTGCTTGCACAAAGGACTTTGGTTGGTCGGGATGAGGTGTTGGGTGATTTGGGTAGGATTTGGTGAGGTTTTTAATAGGTATATGGAGGGATAATGTTGAAGGAGGTCAATGGGTGGCTAGGTAAACAATATGTGATAATATAATGATGAAACAAAATGAACCAAAAAAGTATAACACTTTACTTACTTGGATTCTAGTCTTGGAAGCCTTTGAGTGAGGGATGGAGGTGCTGATGAGAGGTTGAAGGATGCAGGTGATCATAAATTATAGGAGAGCTTCTACATGGGCTGCATGTGCATTCCTCTTTGCTTGGTTAGATCAGATCATTGCTGGGATGGCTGTGTAGGAAAAGATGCTTGATCTCCTTCCTTGCATGCGTGTTCTCGCTGAAATTCACTCTCAGAAGATGTGATATCTCTCGAGAATGTGCTAATGTTTGTTAATATTTTTCAATCTTTTGCCCACCTTTAGAATAAGGTTGTTTTGAGGGTTAAAAGGGTAACCGACGGTGGTTCTAGCTTAACCAGCAGTGGTTACGGGTAATCGGTGTCAGTCAAGGTGAGATTTCCTAGGTTTACTAAACTAGGGAGATCCTCTTGATTTTCTCGAATCTCGCATCGTTAACCCACCGATTAGACTGGAAGCTTCTTCTAAGGATGTGGGAGTGTGGTTAGAGAGAATGTAGGCATTGATTTTTAGGGTTTGGGTAAGTCCTAGTTAGTTATGGCAACTTACTAAGAATAGGTCTTAGGTTGAGTTGGCTTGATGAGGTGTCTAAGTGAGGTGTATGTGTGGATATTATTTAAATTAAGATATTTAAATAATAAATAAGATGAGGAGAATGAATTAATTTAATTAAATTAATATTAGTGGGGTGAAGGGGGCCATGGCTAGTTGAATGTGATGAAGGGTGCTTATTTTTCGAGGGACCAAAGGGGAGTGTGACCTAATTTTAGTGTCTACAGTAGGGTTTGGAGGATTTTGATCAGATTAGGTTGTTTGATTAAGATTAGATTCATACATTTGCACAAGTAACCAGCTACATCTGGTTGATTACTTGTCTTTAGTTTATTTTTTAGATTAGAACACATTACTTGAAGATTATAAAAGAATAATTTTTTTTCCTTTGATAGATTATTTTGCTTTTATTGCTGTGATCCAAAATATTGTGAAAAATCCAAAAACATAGATTAGATCTCTTTCAGTAATTATTTTTCTTATTAAAATTCATTTTATTTCATTTTGAATGACCATCAATGGTCCACAACAGGAAAATTCATATAGTTGTGATCCATTGGTGCCGTAACCTAATGGGCCATAATTGATAACTTAAATTGATACCAACTTACGTTTGATAGTTTTACGCACACCTGCATATTTTACTGAGAAGATAAAACAACTCAATACACTAAACATAGCTGCTAATCAAGCCAACGACTATTAGAATGCTCCTGACAACAAGGTTTGATTACACACATGACCATCCAAGGGCCACACCCTCCATGAGTCTTTGGTTGTGATCCTCAGGTCCCACAACCCAACGAGCCTGCCAGTTAGTTAGACATTGACACTAGTTTGCATATATTAGTATTCAGATCTACACCACTTCCACCAGATATTATCGCACAACTTTCCTTACTGAACATAACATCTGATCAAGCTAAGAATTTTTGGACCAGACTGGAAAATCACCCGTAACCTCTTGTTCTTACTTCCACGACCTTGTCTAGAAATCTATACAAGGTGCCCACAGGTCATTTTTCACATGTTCAACAACTAGTGAACATAATCTCGACCGAGCTCAATATTGATTGGAGTCTACGAGTAGCTATTATCTTAGACCGAACCATCACACCACTTCAAGTTAGGAGAGCATTCTTTATTTTAGACTTGCAAATCCCAAAATCATATGTTGAAGATATAAGATTACCCAATTAGCTTGATCCCCATCACCAAACTCACATTCACAATTATTCTACATTGGATGTCTCGGCACGACCTCGGGAGGTTGGGTGTGAAGAAGGCCACGTGTTGATTTTCTGTCGTACAAGAACCTTGGATGCCAAGAAAAGGATATTCCACTTGATGCAACCTAGAATTTACTGTGAATAACCCAGGCATGTTGGCACATCACTCAGCTTGAGCTGAGTGCTCACCCAAAGCACATAAAGGCACTAGGTCCCTCTTTAGAGTTTCTTGTACAAAATGTTATCATGATGGTGCACATGTATTTTTAGATTCATAACCAAGAGTAAACAACACACGGTGCATAAACTAGATATAGATCTCAAAATATATGTAAGATGAACTAAAAAATGATTATAACAAGATTTACCATGTAAGAACTAGATTCAATCATGTTCAACACCATTATCTAACCAATATGAACCATTGTATTGAATAATCTAAAACACAAAATCTTCTTACATTACATAAGTAGCTCCATGAGTCATGCGTGCGACAAAACCAACAACATAACTCTACAAGTTGACACATACACACACACAAACACCAAAACTATGCAAATCAATACATACATACATACATATATATATAGGGGTGGAGAATTTCCTTTCACCACCCATGCACTTCTCAAAATAGGTCACATGCTAATAATAGTCACACGCCTTTATAATAGGATGCACAACATGCAAGTGCTCTTACAATAGAATTCCTATAGTTAAATCTGTGTAGAAATCCTATTATTAGCCTAAACTATGCATGCCACTTAGTTATTGCTTGTTCCCAAAATACCATTGTTTGGACCACAAGTCTTCATGTCTTTGTGTGCTCAACACACTAACTCCAAAAATAGCCTTTAAAACAGAAACACTCAAGTCTTGATCCTCGGCACCTCAGATATATTGTAGTGCCATGTTCTCTTTCAAAGCCATACATTCATGCATCCAACACTCAGGTCATTTTTTTCTGTCCAACATTACCCCACACTAAAATCAATTGCAAGCCCGACAATGGGTAATCATCTTATCACTCAAAGAATATAGGATAAAGGAATGAAAGAACAAAGAATAAAGAATATGGTGAGGCGTCTTATTTTGTACCCTTTTCTTCTTTTGGAAGAATGAATTATGGATATCCACTTTGAATTTCTTCCTCAAATTCGTACTAGTGCTTAAGCGCTACATTTTCCTTGTCAAGGATGTCCACAATGACGCCATATAACTCATCTAGAGTCATGTTTCTGCCCTCACTATTCAAAATTCTAAGGATGTTGGCCATACCTGAGAGCATCCCTTCCATGAAATCCACCTTCGCGGTAATGAGATTTCCGATGCTCTTGATCTGATCCATATGTTGTTTCTTTGCAGCATCTAGCGCATTACATTTTGTATCTACCAAGGTAACTCATTCTGTGTGCCCAAGTGTTTCATCCTTTGCTGCCTATAGAACCTCATTCTCCTCTACCTTTTTCCTTTCCTATATTAAGTTATCAGGCACTGTACACATGGCCAACACTGTATCTACCTTCTTCATTTCATCTTTTATGGCTTGTAAAATAGCCTCATAGCTATATACCTTCCTTGTAATGGAAGCCTTGGCCTTCGATGATTCTTCTGTAGCATACATTGGTTTAGGGAGGTGTACTGGTTCATCCTCTAAAAGAAAATGAACTATTGTACGGAGGTAATGTAGTTCTGACTTGAACTCCTTTGGCACCTTCTTCTGAAAATCAGGCCTTTTCTACAAGATTTCATCAGTAATCTGCTCTGCCATTTTTTTAACATTTTGTGCCTCGACTACTACATTATCCCACTCTTGGGTGTGTCATTTGATTTCTTTGTCCTTATCTTTCTTATCTTCTAGGAACACCTGTATTGTCACCACCTTATCAATTTTCTGGGACACTAATTCAGTGGAGACTTTGACCAATGCATTACTCATATGTTCATCAGAAAATTACATGGGTTTGATTGTCATATGGCACATATGTGGTGTCTTCCTCATCTTTATTTGATTTGCATGCCTCATTGCAAACATTAAAGTTAGGCTCATCCATGTGAGTCTGCATGATCCATTATAACTACTTTCGAGTGTGTGTGTTGGTGGCCATTTCTGGGTCCATCCAATCCCAGCCATACAATTGTATATTAGATAGGGTACTCCGGAAGCGGGCGGGAATGATTTTTGCTTGGTCATCCAAGTAGTCCAACTTTTGAGTTCCCACTACATCTTCATCATTATGCCCACCTCTGTGTTCACGAACGTCCTCATGTACAGACGCACCCTCTTCTTGCTGTATGGCCATGCCTGCATCCAGCTGCACAATGCCTCCAACATTATGATTTACTTCTTCCTTTTTATCTTCTCCTTCAGGGGCAGTGCATTCTAGAAATTCTATATCCCCACAAGCACTTCTTTCCCCTTCACCTGAGTGCTGCTCATGGGTACTCATACTATCTTCAATGGTTTCATACATGACCGAGTCCCCAATATATTCTTCCTCATGCATCTCAATACTAGGGGTGTCCTCTTTCTTTTGTGAACTTTTTTGAGTGGACTCTTCCTCCTCACTATCCTTTATAGGAACATATTTTTGGTTCTTCCTCCTTTCTTCTTCCTCATTCTTCACAAGAGTTACACGAAGTGATCTTCTTACCAGATGTGAAGTCCCTGTGCTAGTGTCTATGGATGTGCACCTTTTCCATAGAACTCTTCTGGTATGCACAATTCTGGCACTGTCCTATGGTTCCTCCTGCTCCAGGACATTTTCCAACTCTGTACCCACTGGATCTTCTTGAGCAAGGGGTGCAGAGGCATCCTACCTTCATGTTCCCATGGTACGCCCATTTTTTGGAGGTCCTGGGAGTGTTATATCTGTGCCCTTCCCCACCTTGCCATCCTTGAACCTTGGCCTTAGATAAATATACATGCGCATTGGTTCAATTTATCGTACAACCAAAATTTCTGGTGTGATGTCCACATTTCCTGATTCCATGGTTTCCACATAGGCCTCTTTCCTTGGCCATAAATAAGTCTTGTGCAGAATGTGGATATATGTATCTACTTTTTCCATGTCAAACTAGAGCTTGTGCACGTCATGGAACCTATTCATTGACTCTTTGAAATATCTAGCAGTAAAAGAAAAGGGAAACTTACACCATGGACTCTTACTTCCTGAATGCATATGGAAGCACCCCAAGCTGAAGTGATGGTAGAATGCAAACTCAGATTCTTGTTTCAGTACTTTGGGTAACTTGCGTTGAATATGCCATTGTCCTTCAAACACCCTGCACAATCTTCTGAACCACATTCTCAGGTGCTCATTATACGCGTTAGAAATATTTCCGCATGAAGTGTATTTAGAAAACTTCTTTTTTGGGGATTTATTTTCCAACAGAAACTCCTAGATGTTCTCCCTAGGTCCGTCAGGTACTCTAATCTCACTAAATACAATCAATAATAGGATTGTGCCCCAAGTAATCTTCTCACCTTTATCTTCTTGGATGCACACCTCATTTACAAAGATTTATGTGATGTACCTAACAATGTTATAATATGTTTTGTTGACCATTTTATGAACTATATGTAACCAATGCATATTCACCTCATTCAGCCGTTTAGTGGCACACAACTTGCTTCATGTCAAGCATGCTACAACCCTAGTGGCCATGTCTACAATGTTGGTTACTTTGAAGGCTCTGCCCCCTTCTTATACTAATATAGGGTGGTTGTGGAATCAATTCCCTCATCGTCTGATATATCTCCAGCAATCTCTGAGCCCGAGTCGCGTAGTCCTGTCACTTTTCCAATCAACTTGGAGGTGATCCTCATTCTCCTTCCTGCGAAGTTGAAAACATCTTCATGGATGCGTGACATGAGCCACTATTACAACTACTCTAGCTTCAAAAAATATGGTAACTCAAGAATTTGCATGACCCCCATGCTTTTGAGTAACCTTTTCACGGAGGTGTCCAAAACCCTTGTGCCATCCACCAACCACTGATTTTTTTCCTGTAAACTTCTACTACGACGTCCTTCAAACATTTCTCAGTTTGATGGTTGATTTATGAAAACCTACACTATGTTATCTTATTTATCCATGGCTGCCCCTCAATCAATTCTTCTAGATATAACATCTTAACCAACCACTCCTCTACTGGGTCCTTAACCTCCATCTCCACAACTGGAGCCTTTCGTGGTGCCATTGTTCCTTTCGATCTTATGAGTGTGAATGAAAACCCTAGTTGTCATGTAAACAAAACCTAAGTCACCCTCCTGTCATGCACACACACCACCACTTGAATCCTAGTTCTATACCTAGATGCTCAACAACATGGTTCAAAATGCGACAAGTTTACTTGCTCTGTAGAGTGCTCATTGTCTCCATCTCTTCTTCGCACTTCTCAATTTTCTTTGAACTCGCAAGGTAACAAAAGCCAATGCAAATTCTAGCTTTAAACCAAGTTTCAAAAATCCCCTTCATTAATTTCTCCACCTACCATCGTACATTTTTTAATTCCCTTTGAGTGTGTTTCACGTCTCTTTGTCCCATGCCCCAATCTCTTACACCTCAAAATTTTGTGCCTTAGTCATGAATTTCTGGCACACCACTACTTATATGTTAGATATCTCCTCTACCCAAGATTCCTTACTCCAAAGTATTTATCTAATGTAACCCAAACATACGTATTCTCAAATGTTGTAGTCTCTTTGAGTTATACTGAGAACTCACCACCTTATGTGTGGTCTTTAACTTTGAGCAATCCTCTTGAAGTTTTCTCCACTTTTCAAAACCTATTCCCTTTATGGTCACCCATGAATTTATTTATTTTTTGTACCAGACTAACCTTATTTATCCACCCCATACTAAGGGTATGTGTAGTCCTCTTTGCATAAAAACACTTGAGATTGTAATAATCTTCCGGTGCGCAAGCGTGCTTATTACACATAACACTGAACTAAATTGAAAAAATCATAACGAATATGAAGGAAACACATCTAAAGGAAATAAAATAAGGTAAATATAATCTAAATGGAAATAATACCTTATTACAAACACCAAGAAGGATTATTTATAGTAGGGCTTCAACCTACTTCTGTTTAAATAACTGGGTAATTATGTTCCATCAAATGCCTCTAGCTGGTAAGCGCCTGAGTCAACTATATGAGTGATAACATACGGTCCCAACCAATGCATCTTAAGCTTTTCTGGGTGGTGTAGAAACTTTGAATCATAACGAATTACCATTTTCCCAACCTTAAGCTTCTTGTCCCTGATGTGCCAGTTGTGCCATGCCTTTTTCCTGGATTTTTCTTACTTCTAACTCCATCTTTCTATGATGTGCCTCTCATTCAGCTATATCAACGTATCAATATGCTCTTCTAATTATTTCTCATCAGCTAGACCTCCTACACACATAATATGAAAAGAAGGTGATATGAATTCCATGAAAAGAACTGCTTTTGTGTCAAACACCAACTGAAAGGGTGTTTCCTTATTCAACCATTTGTAGGTTGTTCTATATGCCCAAAGTACATCAGAAAATTTATCATCCTAGTATTTCCTTCCAACATCATAAATCTTTGTCAAAGTATGGCTCAATATCTTGTTGAAAGCCTTAGCAGTCCCATTTTCTTGAGGGTGATAAGGTGTTGTCTTATGGTGTGCAATCATAAGTTCATCCAATAATATTCTTATTGTATCATTAAGGAAACGAGTGCCTCTATCACTTATAAAACTTAAAGGACATCCTTACTTGGTAAGAATATTTTCCCACAAGAACCTTGCTACTGTAGCCATTGTACAATCCTTGGTAGGTTCTGATTCCGCCCACCTTTTAAGATAATTTGTAAAAGTGATGATGTAGCATGATCTAGTTTTGCACACTGTTGGGAAAATAGGACCCACAAAGTTGATTGCCCATATCTTAAAAGGTTCTGTGCTAGAAATAGGCTTTAAAGGAATTTCATCTCTCTACCTAGGTTTTCCAAGGCACTGACAGTGATCACATGCCTTACAACACTCCTTGCAATCCTTGTACAAGGTCTCCTACCATAAATCAGCTAGGATAATCTTATGCGCGGTGACATCACCTATATAGTGTGCACCTGCAATACCAACATGAGCCTCCTCCATGATTGTCGTGCACTCATGATATAATAGACATTGATGTAATACTTCATCTCGACCTAGTTTGTATAAGTCACAAGTGATCAATATGAAAGGTGCAACACAAATTGTAAGTTGTTTCTTTTCGAAGGCCTTCAATTCTTCGAGCGTAATACCTATGCGTAAAAGACAACAATATCCTCTAACTCTGAGGGCACATGGTTCAAGCTGTATAACTAGGCATTTGACATTGTATCTTCAATACTCTACACATCCTCTCCTGATTGAATCCTTGATAAGTGGTTTGGGCCAAAATTACTTTTACTTGGCTTTACCACAACTGTAAAGTCAAACTCTTGGAATAATAGAACTCATCGACATATGTGCTCCTGTAAAACGAGATTATTTACCAAGTATTTCAATGCCATGTGATTTGTATAGAACACAAAAGGTTTTTCTAGTAAGTACTATCTAAACTTATGTAACACGTAGATCATTGAAAAAACCTCGCACTCCATAGTTGTATAATTCTATTATGTAGGAGTCAAATTTCTACTAGCAAAGTAGATAGTATGATCTGCAATACCTTCTCCAGGATGAGCTAGAACTATGCCAATGGACATGCTAGAGGCATCCACATGTACATGAAAGGGTAGATTCCATGAAGGAAAACGTAAAATAGGCACCGTAGTAAGCCTTTCCTTCAGCGTTTCAAATGTGCTCTGCTACGGTTCTCCCTAATAAAACTTCCCTTTACCTTTTAATAACTCCTCCAATGGCGTGAAAATATTAGCATATCCTTTGATAAATTTTTGTAATACCCTATGTGTCCTGAGAACCTACGCACCTCAATCTAACTGGTGGGTTCCTCCAATCTTAGAATGAATGCAATCTTAGCTGGATCTACCAACCCTCCTTGGAGCAAAAATGCCCTAGTAGAGTTCTAAAAGGTGTAGAAAACACACACTTCTTGATATTTAAATAGATTTTTAAATGTCTAAACCTCTCAAAATTTAACCTAAAATTTTCACAATGATCCTTGATGAGCCCATACATAGTCCAATCATCCAAGTAAACATGCAATAATTTGTGAATAAAATCTTGGAACGCTTGAACAACAGTGCACGAAAATATTGTAGGCACATTCTTCAATCCAAAGGGCATTACCATGTATGCAAAACTTCCCCATTTAGTGGTGAAAGTTGTCTTCTCTTGATCCTCTTTAGCAATTATTACTTGATGATACCGAGAGAATCCATTTGTAAAAGAGTAAATTTTGTACCCTGAAATGCACCTTTCGATATTTTCTTAGTGAAATGGTGTAGGGAAAGGATCAATCACACATGTAACATTCAAATCACCTGTAGTCCACACAAATCCTGGATTCATCCATATTTCTTTATGTTGATTACCATATGACTAACCCACTTTGATTCCTCTATGGGCTCAATAATGTCAGATTCCAACATCTTGTCAATTTCTTCTTTAACTTTTACGTGCATAGGTTAGGGTTCATCATGTAAGGTTTCTTCCTAACTAGGTGTGTACCTTCCTTTAACTTAATTTTCATCTCATGCCTAAATATTCATGCACCCCTTTCAATTCATGGTATCCCCTAGGAAAAAATTCTTGGAAATCACATAGTAACTCAATTATCTTAGCCACTTTAGAGTCAAACCAATAATCTTCAATTATGGCCTCCTTAGGTTCAATCATTGGTGCCAATGTTTACTTTATTCATCTTCATAGGTTCATAATAGGCACGTGGCTTCTCATCCGCACTATATAAGACCTCGCACGTGTACCCTCTAAATGATCTATGTCCAACTTTTCCACTTCTTCATCATCCACCATGTAGACAATATTTCCTTTCTCCTTCTCTAGGAAAGTGCACTCAAGAATTTCTACATCCGTCTCATCTACTTTGTCAAAATGTGCTTCTAGGTCTAATTCGCCAAATAAATCCTAAATGATTTCATCAGTCCTTTACACTATCTCCCATAGTCAATCGCTTCATAACTTATAATGCCTCTTTCACTGGAGGTTTAGTGGATAAGTACTCAAAAGTATGGATCATTCCTGTAGTCAAGTCTTACCAATTTCAAGTCTCTCTATGTAGCTCCACATAAAAATACCCAAGCACGTGCACACATCCTCGCAAGGTGAAATACAGTTTATGCACCCACAATGAAGGTGGTAAAGCTTCCTTCCCCTCTGTCCAGAGTCTCTCACACTACTGAACGTGGTGTTGAACATGATTATTACCATGATATTCACACATTTGAGTAGGTGCATTACTCTTAAGAAACCAGGTTGATAGAGAAATTCTCACTTCTCCCCATTTTATGAGATTATCCCTATGAACCATCCACTAGCACACTATTATCCTGCATAGGGTATAAAATAACATATTCCTTTTGACCACCTAATCCTTCCACTGTACTTCCATGTCTTGTAGGAACACCTCAGGGTTTCCTTTGCCAGTGTACATGGGTACCGCATTATTTCCTAACCTTCTAACACAACACTGAATACTTACGCATGTAGTTATGCTTCTTACCTTGTGCCCAACCATCTCATAAGTGTCCATGTTGCCTAATTATCATAGGAAATAATCGTAGTATCAATGATGGATTGTGCATCATCTCAATGAATAATTCCTTCCTTATATGGATCAAGCGCTTTTGGATCTCAAATGGTGCTGCATATAAATTCTTTTCAGGTATTCATCACTTAAGGGCTCAACATAAGGTGTAGATTTAACATATATCAAAGGGATAATAACGTATTCTTTCTTGTTCTCAAAACTGATATATCCCTTATTGAACTCGTAGATAAACATTATTTTCATAGCAGCCAAGGGTACCCAAGTAGAGCTAGGAAGTTTTTTGCTTCTACAAGCGCTAAGACCTCAGAGTCCCCAAGTGAACTTGGCACCATGTATAGTAATGTATGCATCCTTCAATAATCCAATTGGCACGGCCTTAGTCCTGATTTTCCATATAAAACACATTGGAAGATGGCTGCAATGGAGGTCTTCCCATCTGAACCCATTCATCTAAGGTGAGCACATTCACTTCCACACCTATGTCAATTAAAATATTTCTCAAAATCCATCCATCCACAATTAGCCATTCAAAGTGATTTCCCTGTCATAAACTCAAGCTATGAGGAGGGAGATTAGCATGCAAAATCTATCAATTTTTTTTCAATACCAATGTGTGGAGTGTTTCCTTTTAACCAACTCGTTAGTAATGGAATAATGTTCTCCTGATGCAACATCTTGCACATACTTCCTTCAGATCATAAACATCTGACCTAGAAATTCTTAGCTACCTTCTTTTATTCCAACTTCTGCAACTGTTCCTTTACACACTATATTTCACCATGTAGATTGTCTGAGTACCTCCATGGTTTCCTGAATAAACCTCCTTTTGATGTGTAGGGTATGGGTATGTTGCATGTAAAACATACTCCTTATTAATGGTAGGATTCTCTTGTAACATGTTCCCTTGTGCACACATAGCGTCAACATGTGTAGTAATCTTCACAGGTACTACCTCAAGATTTAGATGCTAACTTCAACATCCATTTGTTTTCCACAACACATTGTATCATAGCCATCCCTGCACCCTTGTTTCTCATGTTTTTTCTTCTTTCTCAAATGTTCATATAAGCCCGGGAACTCTTCATAGTTATGATTCTTTCCGTAAAAATAACAAGTAATGTTTTGAGGACATTCACCCTTGTAAAATGGTTAGGGGATCTGCACATGTATAGCATGTCCCAAGAGGGAACTCATTTCATCCACCTCCATAGCCTCGACCTCTGAATCCACCATGGTATCCTTGACCTCTACCATGGCCTCCCTCAAAGCACCCTTCATTTTGATCATAATGCGCACTTGAGTATGGATCATGATCATTTTGATCACTTTTATCCTTAAGAGTTATTCAAAACTAAAGTCTGTCGTACGCCAATATCAATGACATCATGGATCTGATCAATCAACCTAAAATCTTTAGTATTATGAGTTGTGGACTAGTAAATTTTACAGTAGTAGGACATGTTCTTACTTATCGCACATTGCAACAATGGAAACATCATCTGTACATCATGGTCTAAATGACATATCTCACAATCCAACAACAAGGAGTGCACCGATCTATGCAAGGAAAAATATCCTTAGTATGCCCCTCTACTTCAAAATCTGAGCACCAAATTCCACTGTGTGTCTCATGTGCTATATTAGCTGATAATTTCTCTAACTATTTTTCCATTTCCGTAGTCTGAGCTTCCAATAATTGGCTCACTCTAGTGTCTATTCTCTTGACTTCCTCAACATATAGAGCTTCTTCAAGTGTATCATATGGGTCTATATAAGTCTTATATGAGAGCTCCCTCATAAAAGGAATAATCATGTCTCCGATGAACCACTGTGCATGCTAACTTGCGTGGATATCATATGATATTTTAGACATGAGTGTTTTGAAATGAGCATCATATTCCTAGACACTCTCATTAGTGCCATGTCTTGATATCCTTGAGTGTGCTTATAATTTTCTTCTTGAACTCTAGGGATATTAAATTCTTTAATGAAAGCATCTCGTAACATGTCATATAATCCACACAAGTGTGATCAGGGTCAAACTTCCTATACCAGTTGTGTGTGTGTCCCTGCAATGTAGTTGTGAACTAACTAACCTTGCATTCTCTGAAGTTGTAATTCATTTCACACACCACATTATCTCACACATATGGACATGCTCAGACAACATATTCTATTCCCATATACTCTAGGAGATGAAGTGACATCTACATGTAAATATTCCGAGGGCTGGTGAGGACCATTCCCACCAGATCCATAACCTCATATGTTACCTATGCCCCTTCAAGATCCACTAGATCCGTCCAGATCTTGAGTCACATTTTCCTCCCAATCCTCCACTTGTAACAAGAATTGAACAAGAGGATGCACTGCCCTAGGTGTCTCAACAATGGTGTTAAACTGAACTCCTACACTCTGAAAATTCATGCTCTACTCCCCAATACGAGTCCAAAATTTTGCGTGCGTTAGTGTTCTATGTTGATGACGATGCTTGAAAAGGTTCCTCCAACTGGTCCTCCAATTAATAGGGAAGATGTCTGCCCGGCCATAAATGTAATTTTTATTTGATTCACTCCTAAACTTTCTTGATAAGTGAACTCTAACTCTTTGATACTCTACTGCACTAAACTAGTCTTGTTGACTACTGGTTGTACTAGAAAATGGAAAACTAAGTGCAAGGGCTAGGTTTCCAGGTAGATTCAGATCCATGCACCAGTGGCTCAAGTTATCTCTGTTGGTGTGCTCTCATAAGAGGCTGATGAGGGTTTCCTATGCCATGCTTTCCGTAAATGGGGGAGTTCCAGATGATCTGGCTTCACATCCTCTGTATGAGCTCCAAATCCTTCATGATCCATATCTCTCCTCAATGCCATCTATTCTGCAATCTCACGCATTTCTTCTCTAAATGCTCTCTCACACGCCTCTTTGAAATTAATCCACCTTTCTTCTCTTTGCCTCTCTTTCGATAGGTATATCATCCTTCACCACACCTAATCTTGTCCTCCGCACGTGGTGGAGTTTTCCTAGGCAATCGAACTTCTCTTCCAAATTTAGGGTTACCATCAAGATCTTGATTGTCAGCGGTGGATTGCCATGCACATATGCTCCCTTGGGATAACGTAAAAATTGAAACTCAGCTATCCTCTGGACAAGAATAAGTGGAAATTGGGTACTCTCAAAATATAGCTATTTAGGAAACTACCACGGAACCAAGTGTCCACAACACACATCCAAATTATGATCAGCATCATAGAGGGCCTGAAATTATTCCTCTAGGTCCATACAAGTGTGTGAAACCTCCAATTCATTTTAGATGTGTAAGCAACCAACCACTCATATAGCTCTATTAGGAAAGATAGTAAATAAGATATCTTATAAGCTAGTCATACATATTTTCCTCCACCCACGTGCATGTGCGTCAAAATCAGATTTAGTGTTGAATATCCAAGCGTACTCTTCTTCCAGATATACTATCCACTCCTCAACACTTTCTAAGGTCAACCAGTACACTTCTTCATCATGTAACATCCTGAAAATAACGGAAAAAAGAGGTCCTAGACAACGTAACTAATGATGCAGCCTAGAGTTTACTATGAGATAACCTAGATGTACGTAGACACATCACTCATCCCGAGATGAACACTCAACCAAAGAAGCGTGAAAAGGAACCAAATACCATCTTTAAAGTTCCTTGTACATAATGCTTTAGCATGATGTTGCACATGTTTTTTTAGATTCATTACCAATAGTAAACAACACACAGTGCATAAACTAGATCTATTTTTTAAAATATATATAAGATGAACTAAACAATGACTATACCAAGATTTACCATGCAAGAACTAGATTTAGTCATGTTCAACACCATTATCCAGATCCAATATGAACTATTTTATTAAATACTGTAAACCACAAAAGACTTCTTGCATTACATAAGTATCTCCACAAGTCATGGTGTGCAACAAAACCAACAACATAACTTTACAATTTGACACATACGCACATGCACACCAAAACCATGCACACACCAAAACTGTGTAAATAAATACATATATATATATATAGGGGTGGGTATTTTCCCTTCACTGCCCATACGCAATTCTCAAAATAGGTCACATGCTAATAATAGTCATGTCTCTTTACAATAGGATGCACAACATGCAAGTGCTCTAACAATAGACTTCCTATAGTTAACTCTGAGTAGAAATCCTATTATTAGCCTAAACTATGCATGGTGCTATGTTCCCAAAATACCATTGCGTGGACTGCAAGTCTTCATGTATTTGTGTGCTCAATACGCTAACTCCAAAATAGCCTTTAAAATATTAACGACCAAGTTCCGATCATGGGCACCTCAGATATATTGTAGTGCCACACGCTCTTTTAACGCCCTACATTCGCAAGTCCAACACTTAGGCCATTTTTTTCCATCCAAGACCATGTAGGGAATATTCCTAGAGGCATCATTATAGTTAGTGGAAGGTTTTGTAAAGAGGATAAGCATTCGCCAATGTAGGAACACAGTGACACTTGGCACATGATGTGCACATGAGATAAGTCACGGCGGTGGACACAGATCCTATTTTATGAAGTTCCGGGACAAAAACAAAGAGAGTGGAGAAGGTAGTGTGAAGGTACTAGAAGGGACGTGAGTGCTAAGAGAAGGAGAGAAATGAGGTGTTTTATAAATTTTAGGAAATGCTAAGGGTTTGGAGCTCATGATGCTAGGGTTTATAGTTCTTGGTGCTAGAGGGTTGTAAGGGATATCATTAAGCATATATATGGGTACTGAGGTTTGGTACAATGGAGAAAGGATAGTTATGATATCTAATTAGATGATTTTTTAGGGTTTTTACCTCTATCATTTGATGTATATGGTCTGAGATGACCCTTTTATGTAGTCTGGCTACTAGAAACTCTTTTAAATAAATATATATGGATCTATTATGTACATCTTGTTTATGGGTATAAAACCTCATGTTATTTGGCTTGTCATGACTCAGATCTGGTTCCTTGTGCTTCATAC
Organism: Taxus chinensis; assembly: GCA_019776745.2. Classification (NCBI taxonomy): domain Eukaryota; kingdom Viridiplantae; phylum Streptophyta; class Pinopsida; order Cupressales; family Taxaceae; genus Taxus; species Taxus chinensis. The sequence goes on along the minus strand of CM034156.1, from coordinate 321,728,941 downwards.
AATGTTTATTTACCTTTTGTGATGCATTAATGTATAGATATGTTAGTTATATATTTTTCATTTTAAGTAGATGCATGCACTTCTATTTCTTCAAATAATCCTCCATTAATGGCATAACTTTCTTGTAAAGCTCACATAAAGGAGGGGCATCGTGCCTGCGCACACTTGGGGTGAGTTCCAAACATATTCTGGGTGATAGGATGATGTACTTGGGGTTAGAAAGAGGTATTGAGGGTAAAATAATGACTACACAGATATATCAAAGTTAAAATATTTTAAAAAGTAAAGAAAGTCACCTTTTGCTATAGGTCTCACAAGAATTGGAATTCTATCCCAAGTTTTATGGAATTTGAAATTGAAATATGTCATTTGATCATTAAGTGCTCTCTTGATTGTAGTCAACTACTCCAATAGAGACATGTTATTTGCTCTTTCTCTAAACTGATTACACAAGGCTATACATAGCTGATCCCAATTTTAAATTGTTCCTGCCCCTAGGATTTTGAACCATTGCAGAGCTTTTCCTTCAAGTGATGAAGTTAAAAGTTTCACTTCCACATCCATCTCAACAAATTCATGTATATAACATACATTTTTAATGTCTTGAATGTGATTAGTTAGAGTTGTGTGGTTTTCTCCTGTAAAAAATGGGATATTCTTCAGGGATGCTATTGGAATAGGATTTTGAGCATTCAAGGTGAGCGGAATGCTGTCTATGAAGTTTACAAATGGATTTTGTAGTGGTGGTTATTGTTAATGAGACATTCTGATAGGTATGAAAAATCTTGTTGATTGTAAGAAAAGCCTTCCAGGTGGAGGTATTGAAAGAGTTTCATTTAGAGGAGATGGAGATCTTTGAATTTTTCTTCCTCTTCTGCCTCTACTTGGGGATAACTGTAAATAATCAAATATGCCTTCTTCTCTTGTTTTTGACTATGTTTAGATCCTTCTCATTAATTAGGGATACTTGAATCACCACTACTACTCAAATTAGTTGATGTCTTGAATGGAGTTGCTAGATGTGTTATCGGAAAGCCTCCAAACAATAGAGTTCTATCAAGATACACATCAAAACTTGATAAAAATAAAAATATCAATTTGAAGGTCCCACCGGCATGCCAAAAATATTGAAGCTAGAATATGCACCCGTGCCCGAATCATAGAAAATTTAGGATTTGAGACAACATGGGACTATCTCCAAGTTGTGGGACTAGAACTGAGAAAAATCTCTAAAGAAGGTTGACTTCCTCTACCTAATCCTAATGCTAAACTACTCCTAGGAATTGAAATGAAACTATCTAATTCTACTCTAAATTTCCAAGGGACCAGGGTGAGAAAGAGACACATAAAACATAAACCTAAACTAAAGAAGGTGATAACACCAAAAATAAGTGGATGAATACTTTAACAAGAGAGAAAATGGAAGAAAACGATAATGAAGAGGGCCAAAATGAAAGCCATAGATCAAAATCACATCCAAGGTTCTAGTTCTATGGTGCATAATGAACACAAGCTCTAAATCAATGCATACAACACACCTGTGAATAAATGCGAGGAAGGAGAGTGCAATAAAATAATAGCTAAGGCTAAAATGAGCCACAAAACCAAAGATTTTATTGGTTAAAGATCATGCACAGATCATCATGATATATGAGGAAGATGTGATTTTTTTTTAGAACTAAAACCCAAGGAATGTGACCCTTAGAATGCTTGTGTAATACAAAATGATACCTGCATATTCCCAAAGTATCCAATGTTAAAACTATGCATCTATTTACAATATATAGAAAATTAGAAGGAGAGGAGAGAAAAGTGAAAGAAATTCAAATTCCCCTTTTACCTAGATAACCACCTTTATTTAATTTTCTTAGAAGATTTGATTGTTCTGTAAATTTAGTTCCCCACACCATTACCTTGTTCAAGAAGGAATGACTCCATACTTCATTTAATTTTAGTGGTTGAGCCACCTGGAGTAGACCCTTTGCGTGTTGGAGACATCTTCCTTCACTTCACCCACCTACGACCATTTAATTCATGAAATATGATTTCTTTCACATGGAAAAGGATAATATTTCTTCAAAATATCTTATTTTGTAAGGATCTGATCCTTCGGATTGAAAATCTTATCATTTTTAGCTTACCACAGAAAATTGTTGTTTTCCTTTGATACACAACTTTTCTATTTCAGTTCTGCGTGATTTTAACCTCCACGACTTTGTTTCTTTCATTCCACGAATTCACCATACTCTCCGCTTTATTCTGCCACACTCAAAGTGGCATGGATTTTATCAACATCCATGGAACTCTTTTCCTTACTCCGCTGCTTTTCCATTTGCCTTCTTCCATGAATTTTTACTTCAGTGACAATCTAGCCTTAACTGCTGATTTTTCTCCTACCTGCCACAACATTCTTAGACATCTCCATGGATTTCATTCCTCAACTTGTGGCTTTACAATTTTAATTTTTCAAGGGTGTAAAAATGGACAACCCTAAAACAAACATCAAACCCTAAAAAATAATAATGCATATGAAGGGTTCAGACTAACCTCAACTGCCACAATGGTGAACTTAATAACCGAGAGTTGCACTACATCTTAGACCTGATGTAGTTCTATGTGCAAGTGTGTTTGAACATTCCCTAGGTTTCTCTTGTGCCATTCATACTTTGTGAAGTAGAAAGCAATAACTAAGTGTATAAAATGTAATAGAATGTGTGTATGTAATAGAATATAATCCCTTTCCCTATGAAGTGTGATGCAAATTTCCTATCCTTATGCCTTGATTATAGAGATATGTGGATGTAATTGAATTCCAATGCAATAGATGGATGCAAATCTAGATGAGTGATAGTAGTAAGTGATGATGGTTCCCTCATTATGGTCTCATAACTTTATATTTATAGGGTTCTCTTGATCTAATTTCATAATTATCCCCAAAAAGGATGACCACAAGAAAGATAAAGATGTAAAATGGCTAGAAAGAGCCCCAAAAGTGGTGGGAAAGTGCACAAAGGATTAGCGTGCCACTGGTGGGACCAGGGCACCCATGGATGCCCCAATACTAATCTGGGCACCACAATCGAGGCTAAAATAACAAAAGATGACAAAAGATGACTACGCATATGGGTGTAAGAGGTTGGTAATGCCAAAATAAAATAAAACAAGATGAGCAAAAGACATGGGTTAATTAGTACTTTCATCACTCAAGAACCTTCTAAATAGTAGTATGATACTAGGATAAATAATGTCTAAAGTGCATGATTTTGTGACTACATTTTTCCCCCACTTTATGTTGGTGAGTAGAAAGATCAGTAAAATAAATTAGATAGAGATGCATACCTAATTTCCATGAAGAGTGTTGTAGTAACACATTGAAGGACTAGACAAAAGTGTGGAATGACAAAAAAATATGGACAAGCATGGAAACTAAAGATGAAAAATGTGCGAATAGAAAGTGATAAGAGTGAACCTAGGGTGAAACAAGTGTGTAGTTACTGTGGTGCATAATGCAATTACAAGGTTAGTAAAGCGTGTGATATCATGAAGTGTTGTTGTTGATGTTGTTGTTATTGTTGCCCCCATTTTACTACTTGTTTCTCATACAACTAGACTTGTAAGGATAAAATTATCAAGAGTTAAATATGTATGTATGTATGTGTAAAAACACAATGTAAAAGACACATGTATATAAAAGCATGTAAATGTAAAATACACAAATGTAAATGCAAAATGTAAATGGAACATATGGACCTGATCCATGCTGAGAAAGAGAGTCTAGAAGGATATCCTGTACTGTAAGTTTTTTGGGTGATCTCATGCCACCCTAGCCAAAAAAGTGTAGGGAGAAAGCTGCATTATTCTCCTTCCTATAAGTGCTTCCCTGTACTATGTATGAAGAGATCTCTATACGTCTTAGTTTTTTGGGTGATCTGACACCAATGGATGAAGTTATGTAGGGAGGCACACCTAGTGTAACCTCCAAGCATGTAACTACTTCTTAAAATGCTAAGGACATCATGTCTTGTAAAATCCACTGTTTATGGGGTTTGTATACTGGTCTAAACCCACTCATTGTATATAACTAAACCGAACTGATGTAGAATCTCTGTGTTAGTATGTGAAAACCCCAAAATGATTCCCCTCATATTTGGTGGCACATGCAATGTCGCTGATAGGAGAATGTGGCCCCAAAAGAGGACCAACTGCATGAACTCTGTAACTGTGCCCTATAGGGGGAAGGGAATGTGCTTGGTAGAAACCAATGCATGCACAAATAATGATGGCTAGCTAAAAAAAGTGTTAGTATAAAAAGACATGCAAGTAAGAAGACAATTTGTAATCTATGCAGAAAATGTAAAAACTACCAAGAAAAGTAGTGTAAACATGCAAGAAGACAAGTAATCCACACAAAGTGGGTCATGAACATGGGACGTCACTCATGATGTTGCAAGACATGCAAGGCCATCATGATCGCAAACAACAAACAAGTGTGCACAAAAAACATAGAGAAAATCCCACATAAAAGAAGTAAACAATAACTTACAAGTACAAACAAGCAAAAGAAGTAGTCATGGAAACATGTAATCCTACAAAACAAGTGTTGCACATGGAACACCCAATAGCATGTTAGAGAAATAACCAATATGTCAAAGCATGAATAAGCAAGTAATGTAAAGTGCTAAGTACAAAATGAAACAATAATAGATGAAAGAAATGAATGTGGATGCCCCTAACGACTAGTGTAAGAAGGATAGAAGGTGAGCATTCATGCTGCATGTAAAGGATCTGTATCTACTATCAAAAATAGATAAAGATGTGAACGTGCATGTGTGGATGATATAGATAATAATAGAAAAGAAATCAATCTAGCATATGTAGTAAAGTGATCATGTAAAACACTAATAAATAAGAGGAAATACCCTCAAGACAATGTAATATGCTATGGATGTATGGGATGGAATGATAGAAGAAACGTTCTCCTCGAGTGAATGGAAGTATATGAAATGAGGTTCAATTTTTTTTCCCCCTCAAAAATCAAGAATTAATTGTAAACGAGGGTGTGTCATCCATAAATGGTTGAGTAGTGTGCGTTGTGTCTAACGCGCTATGATGAATGTGTAAGTGTAGTGATGAGATACGACCTAGTGATGGAGTGTGCACGAACCCTATAACCAAAGCATATATCATGACGATATGAATGTATAAGTGATGATTTATCCTAAGAATATATCACTATACGATGAATGGATGAGTCCTGATTTATCCCTAAGAATATATCACTACAAGATGAAAAAGAGTGGTGATGTAACCTAAGGTGTATACCACTACAAAATGATAGAATATGTGAAAATTTAGCCTAAAGTGTATGTCACTAGCATAAGATTGTCACATGTGTGATGAGTGTAAGTTCCATTTGATTTGTAAACCCTCAGTAGTCAAGTATGGATTGAGGAACTAAAGTTTATCATAGGGTGGTGAGTGCAGTGCATAAAAGAGAATGCAAAATGTGTGATGATAATATATGCCCATGTGATGATTAGAATGTGTAAATACGTGATGTGTAGAATGCAATGCAAGATGTAATGTATAGAGTGGCATGTAATGTATGTAGATAGACTAGTAATGTAATGTATGTAGAAAGACTAGTATTGTAGTATGTAGGATGATGTAATGCTAGACTCATATGTGAGGAAGGTTAGTATAGTATGTAGAATATGTAAGATATGGAGATGAGTAGTGTAGACTAAATGTAGAATGTAGGATGTAAGACACAAGATGTGTGAATAAACGCAGTGTGTAGTAATGTATTATGCACAAGATGAGGACTAGTATAATGTATAATGTATGAATGTGGAAATGACACAATATTGTAGACAAACTTGGAGAATATATGGTGTGTAGTGTATGCCACGTGATATGTGACTAGTTGTGGTATGTAATGCCTAGAGTGTAGTGTGTAGGGTTCATATGTAGTAAGCCCTCAATAGTTAAGAGTGAACCAAAGCACAAGAGTGCATCATCAGGTAGTGGCACTAGAATCTGGGATGAGTATGTCAACTTGAGAAGATTGATGAAAACATGATAAATACACCAATGTGGTGATGGGTGGGGGGAGATGTATTAGATGTTATGCCCCAAAGTGCACATAAGTGAATGAACTATCCAATGACGTGAAGGATGGAGGTCCTTCATTTGATATAGGATCTAAAAGTGTATGACCATGTTCAAATAGTTGAGGTATGGTAGATAAAAATTGTAGTGGTGAATGAAGTCTATGCACATGCATGGGATGAATGTATGAAGAAGGTCATGGTGTCACAAAATACGTCAGTGATGGAGATATATGTGAAGTGGAATGTAAAGGTGATGAAGATCTGTATGTGATAAACTAAGATGGTGACCTATGTCAAGGTGTAGTACCTGTCTAAGGAATATGCCTATACTGATGTGTAGGACTAGTCAAACGATGCAGCCGCGTAGTTGATGCTTGAGAAGGTGAGCTAGGGGTAGATTTTTCTTTGAGCAACATAGAATATGATGTGCTAGAATAAGTAGGTGGTTACATATGAGGATCTTGATTGGCGAAAGAAGGCACACTAGAAATAGTGGCATGATGCTCAATAGATGCAGAAGGAGTAGTATTTGGAGCTCATTTGGATGTAGCATTTGTATATGGGCATGCAATAGAATGATGTGTAGTTGAATGGTGAGGTGTAAGTGAACTATTTATCTAACATTTTAAGTAGATATAGTAGTCATAAGTAAGTCGAGGGCCATTGTTGAGGATGAAATGACATAGGTAATAGTCCTTCATGTCATAGTAAGTACTGATGGAACCAAAGGGGAGATGAGTGTACCATTGAAATGCCTCAATGGTAAGACTATTCCAAAATGCATTGAGTAATAATCTATCATTAGAATAAGATGTCATAGCCATGTGACAATGTAGAAGATGAGCATGAGGATCACCAATATCATCAAAGCAAGTGAATTTAGGAAATTCTAAATTATGAATCTTCTTAGGAATAAGGTTACCATGTAATGAGTTTTTATTAATAGAAACATAGTAAACCGTACTTTTTAGAGTAAGAGACTAGACTTGAGATTTTGACTGAACTACGACCTACATGAGAGGGATACTATCTTGTGATGGAATAGTGAAATATTGCAATAATGTGTTAAGAGGCTGTAACTTCTCATGGGGAGTGATCATAGGAATTACAAGAGATGATAAAGGTGATTTTGATGTTAAAGGCACACTAAGAGTAGGTTTCAAATAAGCTATAGTAAACGATGTAGGTGGAACATCCATAGCAATGGTAGGAATAGAATCAGAAACATCCTTAGGCAATAAGGTGACTGATGGAGATATAACTATGGGAGAAGATGAAATAATAGGCATGGATGATGGAACGAGAGGAGATGAAATAGTAGGAGAATAAGAATTGATAGATGGGGGTGAGTCATGGAAAGTTCTAGAAAAAATATCATGCAGATATGAAAGTGGAGGATAAATTCCTCCATTAGCTAGATGAGAAGAAAGTGAAGTGTCAGTAGATTATGGCTTTATAGTATCGGATAAATATGTTATAAAAAAGATTGCATCGAGAGAATCATCAACATGAAATGTTGGAGAACTAATAGGTGAGGTTGAATGAGAAGCATCTAGAGATTTTGTAGAAGTGGGAGATGTAACTATGTGATCATGGGTTCACGAAAATGATTAACTAAAAATAAACTAACCATGTAGTGTGGGGATAGTTAATCTAAGCTCTGAATAACTGTAATAAAGTAAATAAATGCAGTAAAGAAGTATACAAGTAAGCTAAAAAACTATGCAAAATAAAATGCTAACCCTAATGTGCAAGAAAGAAGAGGAAAGAACTCAACTAAATAATAGATGCTCACAGGACAATGTCACAGTGATTCCTGGAAAATATAGAAGCAGGAAAAAATGTGTAGAAGTCCTGAAAAGGGTGTATTTGGAGGATCTAGCTAGACTGGAGCGCCAGGAGAGGGACTAGGGCACATTAAGGCACTTTGGTCTATAATTTGGGTGCCCTGGTCTGTGAAAAATATCTGAAACTGATCTTCACTGGTTTGCTAGATGGTCTGAAACCCTCAATATCAGTCACTTTAACTTCTTGGTCCAATGCCAGATGTCACAAATAATCCAAGATGCAAGAAAGACCTGTAAGACCCAAAAACAAGCATCAAACCCTAAAAAAGAATAATTCATATGAAGGGGTTAGAATAAACTTAGCTACCACGATGGCATACTTACTAACTGAGCATCGCACTACATCTTAGACCCAATGTAGTTATATGTGGAAGTGTGTGTGAACATGCACTAGGTTACTCTTGTGTCAGTCTCACTTTGTGAAGTAACAAACAATAACTATGTATAGAAAATGTAATAGAATGTGTACATGGAATAGAATAAAATCCCTCCCCCTATGAAGTGTGATTCATTTGTCCTATCCTTTTGCCTTCATGATGGAGCTACGTGGATTCAACTGATCTCCAATGTAATAGATGGATGCAACTCTAGATGAGTGATAGTGGTAAGTGATGCTGATTCCCTCATTATGGTCACAAAAATTTATATTTATAGGGTTTTATTGATCTAATTTCATAATTGACCCTTAAAAGGTCAACCAAAAGAAAGATAAAGATGTAAAATGGCTAGAAAGAGTCCAAAAAGTGGCGAGAAAGTAAAAAAAGGACCGGGGTGCCCCTGGTGTGACCAGAGCACCCACCGGTGCTCCAGTACTAATCTGGGTGCCCTAGTTGATGCCAAAATAACGTGGGATGACAGAAATTGACTGGAAATATGGGTGTAAGAGGTCAGTAATGATGAAATAAAATTAAACAAGATGGCCAAAAGATGAGGGTTAATTATTACTTTCATCACTAAAGAACCCTTGTAAATAGTAGTATGAGACCAGGTTAAATAATGCCTAAAGTGCATGATTTTGTGACTACAAAATCACAAGTTAAAAAATTCAACAACCCTCTTCCAAAACATGACAAACAAGTGACTGAATATTTATCCAATCATATGTATCACACAACACCTCCTCCTGCATCGAGGGCTCTTGATTTTTTAGTTGCACATGTTGAGACATATCCTCCAATCATTACTTTCTCTGATCATGACTATCATGCTACATCTTCTTCTGATCACTTGCATATCACAATTTCTATTAGATCCGTTGCTATTAATAACATTGTCATTGATCCATATTTTCACTTTAGAACATGTTCTATTGCACTTCTTGTCGCTATCGGCTTCCCACTCTCATAAATCTCATATCTGGTTCCTAAAGCATAAAATGTTGTCAAGATTTCAGTCACTATTAGTCCTCTACCATGCTTGTGCCTTTTCTTGTGGCACCATCAGTCAAATGGTGTGACATGCTCTTAGGTATCCCTTGGCTCTATTAAACTTAGGCTATAATCTCCATGAAACCCTTATGTCTAAAGTTCATCGACAATAAGAAAGTTATTATTATTTATGGTGTTCTACCATCCACACCTTGGCTGTAGCATCCTCTTGAAGTTTCCATTGCACTTGTTAGAGACCTAGAAAAATCTATTCCTAGCTCACCTAATCACACACAGACTACAAGGTCTCATCGGTCTACTATCCCATCACATCAATCTAGCTACCTCATTCATACTGCTCCTTCATATAGGAATACCTCACCGCTTCATTTGGTTGTACATAGATTCCCATTATTGCCGCAGTATGATTCACATCGATATTCATTTCTTCTGTAACATCCCCATTTTATACCTTAGAACAAGTGAATTTTTTTTTTTTAATAATTGCATCCTGGTTCTAAATACATAATTTAGAACTCACAAATCAAATAACCATTCATATAACAGACAACCATATGCAGCTGTAATGACTCGGATTACTTCCGATCTATTCATTCCATGACTCGGTAATCTACCGATCTATTCATGAGTAAAAAGAGTTGGTGTTTTTAGATAACACTTTACTCTTGCGGTTCTCTTCCCTACTCTGGGATTCAGAATGCTCTGTCCAAGGAACCTAACTGAATAATCGTTACTATTATTCATCGGCATCTCATCCCTTAGACTAGGTGAATTAGGACAACGCAATCAGCAGCTTGCGATACTTTGGCCAAAGATTTGAAACATACTGTTTATGTCTCGTATTCCTTAACGGCATACTCGTCAATCTGGAATACGTCCTTCACCCCATTCTTATGTTATATAGAATGTCTTATACTGACTACTGTCAGTCCTTCCTTTCACAACTGAATCACTCGGAGGCAGATTAACAAGGTGATAATGTGATATGGATGCCCACGAGGATTAGGGATATGGTGACATACTGGTTCAACCTTGCAGTTCAACCAATGTGTCATGATACCCCGAATCTCCTAGGCAGCCTCATAACATGACCACGTTCTTAATCGGACCCTGAGTAACTCATGCGAGATCAAAGTGTAAATCTTAGCGATCAATGCAAAGGGTGTCGCCAAAAATCACCTGCATTGTTGTAACTTCGAGAAGATCCTAATCTTCTCGGAGGTACAACCCTGCAGCTGACTTGTGTCGTCAACCTTTAAATCCGCCTCGAAAAGATCTACTTAACAACATGCGTTACGCACTTGAGTTTAAATTACTTTAAAGACTTTTTCTAAGTTTAGCCTTTCCCGATCCCTGGATTCTTCGTCTTAAGACGACCCTCCTCTATAAAGCCCATTACATGGTAGAGGTATTAAGGTCAAACTCTCGTCAAGGAGTCATTAGAATACACCTGATTCTAAAATAACAGAATTGGACAATATCTCATAACCTTTACTTGAGATTACCATCTGAACTCCATTTGATTTATATCAGTTCTCATAACTGAATTTATATCATACTTATTAGTATAAGGATATAATTGATTAAGAATCCTATTAAGTGATGTCCTGTCATAATCAAGACTAGGGATCAGTAATTTAATTCAACTTGTTTAGCGTTCTGCTTAGGCTCATTTTTAACCTATCTTCAAGAAAGACAATTATTTAAATCCAATATTGCTTTCGCTAGAACAACAAGATCTGCTAAACACTCATATGAATTCAACCACATTTTCTTGTAAGCTTTCATTGTCAATCACAAAAGCATCCAAATTAAACAAAGATAACATTGCCACTCTGGTATATAAACTGAAGAAGGTCAACCATCAGAAATAGAATACAACACATAAGTATCAAGCACTTATTTCCATTCCTTTCAAAATTATACAATTACATTTTATGCAAATAGCATACTTGATACAATGCTTAACAGAAAAGAAACATCTTTCCACATACAGTACATTTATATAATCAAGCTGTAATTCATTATGAAACACATTAATAAATCTGATCATCCTGTCAGATCTGCATTGCTTTTACCACTTACGGCAACCATCTGCAAAATAGTCAACATGAGTCAGTTCGATGAACTGAGCATGATAAGCACTAACTTTTAAAACAATTGCAATCCATCAATTGTTTTCATTAAACACCCTGTTTAAATGATATCAATAATCCAAACAAGTAAACATGATTCAGACTATGCCTTTGTAATACAAAATGACTACAAATATGTAACTCTATCATTGTTACAGAATAGTCCTAATCACTTCTCAAATATTCCATCGAATATTAAGAATCAAGGAACGAATGTATACAAAAAATCATTGAATCCAAATCACAACATTGGACAGATCGTTTCATTCATCCAAAAAGGAAAATATCATAACAATTCGTGATTCTACCAATATGTTACAAAACAATTCCCACTGTTAGACAGATATCAACAAATATAAATAACTGAAGAGAAAGAAACATATCATTCATACTTCCTTTCACATAAGTTCATTACTGTTCTGTCTCCACATATGAAAAACATTCAACCAGTATGTATATGAACAAGTCCGACAAGCCACAGGAAGAATCACTATTTTAAATCAAGAAATAAAACACAGCAAAACTCCTGTACAGCAGCTAACACATCAACAATCCCATATATCAACCTTAAGCCCAATACTAGTTCCTTTTATACACAGTATGGCTTTTCGACACAAGTTGAAATCAAGGAACCTTTAGCATAACGCTGTAAACAACAGACTTCATTGCATTAAGCAATTTGAGGTTTCCCAAAGACTATGCCAAGACGATCACACAGTAATTCCGAAACATGCTCAGTCTAAATCAGACTGAAGTAAACGGAAAGGAACATAGCATATCTATTCTCACCAGGGCGCATTCAAACCTAAGTATGGTATTCACGACTCACTTCAACAGAGCCAGAATACAAGATAATCATTCAAACTCAAGGAACAGTGACAAAACGACAGTGTCCCAAAAATCAGATTCAATAAGGTTCAAGCGATACAAGATACCTTCCAAGAGTTCTAATGATTCCAACAGTGGTAACAAGTCGAACAATTGCATACTGATAAGGGTTATTATCCATGACCTATATCATAAAGCTGATATACAAGATGTCAAACTATTCACAAAAATCCATCAAGGCCAAATAAACATCACGAGTTCAATCTCAGGCTTATACAGAAGCCAAAAGAAACAAGATACCCTCCACAGGGTCAAACAGCAGAATAAACCCAACAGTCCTAATTGAAACAGTTACACTGTCCATCTGTCAAGAATTCAACTGAGTCCTAACAACAGTAACCAAAATAATGTAAGATGATAAATCCATCCGTGCCAACAATGGCAACATTATAATCAGGCAAAAACGAACCAGAATACTGAAATTCCAAAACAAGGAATCCAACGGTACCCTTACCAACATTTCGCACAAGATGGCACAGGAAAGAAACGTAGAATTTCATCCAAGGAGTTTAAACCACAAATTCTTGCAACACAAAGGTAAAATAACAAAGGTCGTGCTACCCGTTACTCTTCGAGTACAAAATCGAATTACCAGTATCCAAATAGATATTCAAACGAAGTTCAACAGTGGTCCACAATATGAATCATTCAATGGACTCAACAGAGTCGTCCGAATAAAATACATATATCCATACTGTACACTGTCAACGGGTTAGATCCCGTTACCAAAATAACAAGGAAAAACAACTACCACCGAGTCGAAAGGAAAACTGTAACACAATAGTTACCTGTTCCTAAACAATTTTAAAAGGCAGAACGAAACCAAAAAGTATCATTAGCCACTGTCATTAAAACCCACGACAGAGCTTACAATGATTTCATAATACTGAACAAACAAACAGTTCCATCAATATTTCTTCCGACTGTTTCCAAAACAAGAAACGGCGACCAAAGATCGACAACATAACAGTGGTCTATACCCAACACAGGTATATTCTATGGGCTCTCGCCGAACAGGCCGAGCATTCATACCTTTTGTAAATATATATATATATATATATATATATATATATCACATATTTAAGCCAGAATGAATACACAAAGAATAGAGCCATACTTCGAATTTAATAAACACCCATCAAGGGGAAATTAATAAATCGAACCAGAAGAGATACAGTACCAAAAATCAAACAAGACCTCCATAGAAAATCATCTATTTTCTCAAAACATTTGAAGCAGAGTTGTTCTAATGAAATCACTTGAAAGACAGCAAGATTTTTAAAGGTTAGGGCCTAACATGCCTGTATTTTTGCTCAAATTTCTGAAGCAGACCACTGGAAGAGCTCGTGCTTCCTTTTCCTTTTCCAAGTTAGAGCGATCAACAAAATTTTGCTATCTCCATGGCATATATATTCTCCTTGCCAGAGAAAAGAGCTAGATAACCTCATGCTCGCCATGCAACACAAAGAAGACTGGTGCGAAGAACCAGTGAACAGGCAGAGAGAGATCCGAAAATCGCGACAAGCCAAACAAACTAACCAACTTCCCGTTTGCATGCCTTCTCGCGAGTTCCGAGCTCGTCTACCGAGAATATTGAATGCAATTAAACCAACTTTCCCGCTCAGACTCCACTTCCACCGACCGCCAGAATTGGCGACAGACAAATGAAAACTCAAGTTCATTTCCAATCTTAGCGACCTGCCACGTCGGCTTAGGTTAGCTGTTGCCTATACCTCCGCCATGACCTGTCCTCCATCCTTATCCTTAGCATTTAATGACATAGAAAATGCCGCCCATGGTTCGCACCCCTCCATAGGCCCCTTTACATTCTTCTCATTAGTTAGGTTAGTAACTTAGGTTAGAATTTAGGATAATACCTAATCTAACTTCCATAACATAGATACTAACTTAGGACATTAACACATAGCCTAGGTCTAGGTTAGATTAACACTAATCTAACCCCTAGGTTAGGTTTAGTCTTAGGTTACTAATCATTTAATAATTCCAGTTAGGTCTGCATTCTGTACACTCAGAAAAGACCTATATCATACCTTCTTCAACAGGGTTAGCTCCTGTTCTACTGCAGAATCGTATGTAACCGAATTATTACCTGGTCCACGATCGAGACCTTCCAGATATACTTCGATATCGGGAATCAATTCATTTCACTTGATCAGCCTGAGTCATACTCCTGACTAGCTTATTCAATGCTGCTAGACCTTGCAACCTGTTCAAGGTCTGTGATTTTAATTCATCACGAACAAAATTAAAGCAATACTTGGATCAATTCCACTGATCCAAGACTAGGAATTATAGATGGATAACTCTATAATTTATTCCGAGATCAGATTAAACTCAGATACAAAATGAAATAGATAAAAGAGTCTAATCATATTCTGACTCAGTCAAGATCTGCAATCTGCAAAGAAATTACAGTACATATCAAGCATGATTCCTTAATCTAGGAACACATCCTTTTTACAAAAGAAATCACATATCAACACTTGTATGCATAGGAGAAAGTAACAACAGTTCAGGGTGTTACATGCTTCCCTCCTAAAAAGATTCATCGTCCCGATGAATTACATATTAAATTAACCTTCAGGTCAATCAATTTATTAGTACACAAACAATGTGACTACTTCCATAATTGAATAGTTCCAGAAATCAATGTCACAACATATTTTATTCAACCTGAATAAAGTCTGCCTTCATCTGGATTTCATAAATACTTAGAAACAATCAGTTCATAAAAGTATGTTTTATCAACAGATTTCATTCTGTTGAAAAAGAGAAGGAAAAGCAATTTTCATCTCTTCCAGATTTTCCCAAGTTGCACTTTCTTCGCTAAACTGGTCCCACTGGACCTTACATTGCTGTATATCACGATTTCTTAAATGCAATTGGCGAGTTTCCAGCACTCGTGTGGGTTCAACCACGATTATTCCTGGGTCTTGGACCTGCAAGGAATTCCAATTTAAAACATGTGACAGATCTGAAACGTATTTCTTGAGCAAAGAAATATGGAAAACATCATGCATGCGAGATAAAGCAGGTGGCAATGCTAAACGATAAGCTACAGGATTGATTATTTCGACAATTTCGAAAGGTCCCACAAATCGAGGTGACAACTTGGCAGCCTTGCCAAAAGTTATAGAACTCTTTCTAGGTTTAACACGAAGAAAAACCTTATCACCAAGCTCAAACCTTCTATCAACCCGCTTAAGGTCAGCATAGCTCTTCTGTCTATCCGCTGCTTCCTTCAATCGTTCACGAATCAGCTTAACTTGCTGTTCCATTTCTGTGAGAATCTCTGGTCCAATTGCCACTCTATCCTCAACACTGTCCCAACTAACAGGGGTTCTGCACTTTCTTCCGTAAAGTGCTTCAAATGGTGCCATCTTAAGAGATGAGTGATAAGTGTTGTTGTATGCGAACTCAACTAATGGAAGATACTCTTCCCATTTATACTGTTGATCCATGCAATACATTCGCAACATGTCCTCCAACACTTGATTTACCCTCTCAGTTTACCCATCCGTTTCTGGATGATATGCAGAACTGAAGTTTAGTTTCGTTCCTAGGGCTGCGTTAAGCGTTTGCCAAAACCTTGACGTCATTCTAGGATCCCTGTCAGATATAATCAGTTCTGGTACACCATGTAATCTGAAAATTTCGTGTACGAATCTCTTGGCCAGCACTGGTGAATCATCCTTTAGATTTCCAGCGATGAAATGAGCTACCTTGGTCAGTTTATCTACAACTACCAGGATAACATCATGTTTATTCCTGGACATAGGTAGTCCTTGTACAAAATCCATGGTTATTACTTGCCATTTGTACTGCGGCATGCTATGAGGATATAACAGTCCAGCAGGGTGCATATGTTCTGCCTTCACCCGCTGACATTCCAGACAATGAGTCACAAAATTAATCACATCCTTTTTCATACCTTTCCAAAAGTATTGCTGTTTCAAATCAGCTAGCATTTTTGTGATACCTGGGTGTCCAGAGAAAGGTGAATTATGAAATTCAACTAACAACTTCTTTCTCAATTCATTCAGCATAGGTACATATACCCTGTTTTCATAACACAAGATTCCTTCATTATCAAAATGAAAACCTTTATACCTTTTATCTTTAGGTTCTGCAGCAAGCGCTGCTTTTACTTGCTGAAAGTATGCATCTGATTCTGAGGCACTTTTTACCTCGTCTTTAAACTGAGTTCTTAATGTTATAAGAGCAGAAATGTGCCTCCTACGACTTAGAGCATCAGCTACTCTATTTTCCTTCCCTTTGATATAGCTAATATCAAAGTCATACTGTGATAAAAACTCTAACCACCTTCTCTGTCTGGCATTCAGATTGGGCTGAGTAAAAATATATTTCAGTCCTAAGTGATCAGTTTTCAACTCAAAAGGTTTCCCTAGTAAGTAGTGTCTCCAGACTTGAAGTGCATGAACAATAGCAGCAAGTTCCAAATCATGAGGGGCATAATTCAGCTCATGTAACTTAAGTTTTCTACTTTCATATGCTATGACCTGATCATTTTGTAGCAAAACACCTCCAAGGCCTTCCCCAGAAGCATCCGTTACAACAGTAAAATTCCCATTAGGGTCTGGTACAGCTAATATAGGTGCAGAAGTCAACTGGTCTTTCAGACTTTTGAAAGCCGCTTCGCACTTGTCATTCCATATGAATTTCTTATCCTTCTTTTGCAATGAAGTTATTGGTGCAGCTACCTTAGAAAAATCCTTTACAAATTTTCTATAGTAACCAGCAAGACCCATGAAGCTTCTTACTTCATGCACATTCTTTGGTGCAGGCCACTCAGTTATTGCCACTATTTTTGAAGGATCTACAGCAATTCCTTCTTTACTTATGACATGACCCAAATAGTGAACTTCTGAATCAAAGAAAGAACATTCGGATAACTTACCATACAACTTTCTCTTTCTCAAAATTCCCAAGACTATCTTCAGATGCTCATTGTGCTCCTCAACACTTTTAGAATAAATGAGAATATCGTCCAAGAATACAAGTACAAACTTGTCCAGGTATTCTTGAAAAATATTGTTCATTAAATTCATAAAGGCTGCGGGTGCATTAGTTAACCCAAAGGGTAAAACTGTGAATTCATAATGTCCGTACCTTGTTCGGAAAGCTGTTTTATGAATATCTTCCTCTTTAATCCTTAACTGATGATAACCAGATCGAAGGTCTATCTTAGAATAAACCGCTGCTCCACGCATCTGATCAAACAGATCATCGATCCTAGGAAGTGGATATCGGTTCTTGACTGTTGCTTTGTTCAACATCCGATAATCAATACACAGCCTTAGTGTTCCATCCTTCTTTTTCACAAATATCACAGGTGCTCCCCAAGGTGAAACACTTGGTCTAATCAATCCTTTAGACAAAAGCTCTTGTAACTGTGCCTTAAGCTCGACTAACTCAGTAGTAGTCATCCGATAAGGCGCTTTGGAAATAGGTTCCGTTCCAGGCTTGATTTCAATGGTAAAGTCAAATTCTCTCTTGGGTGGTAACCCTGGTAATTCCTCAGGAAAAACATCCCTGAAACCTTGTAGCAGAGGGAATTGTTCCATGAAATCATCATCTTCTTCTGAAGATTCAGATATCTTTACCGCATAAAGGGTACATCCTTTATTTTTAGCCTTTTTAAGCTGCATAGCTGACAGTTTTCTAACTGAAATTTCCCGTTTCACACCTTGAATCTCTGCTGATTCCAGCTGATCATCTAAACATTTTATGTTCTTTTCATAGCAATCTGCCTTTGCTTTATGGTCAGCTAACCAATTGACACCGATAATAATGTCATATGATCCTAAAGGTGCAACATAGAGATCAACTTCCGTGGAAAAGTTAGGTAAGTCAAGGACTGCCCCAAAAAGACACATACTCACTGTATGAACAGAATTATTACCATACTGTACAGTCCAAGATTTATCCATTTTCCCAGCTTTTCTTTTAAGTTTAGAAGCAAGTTTATTAGATATAAAACATTCAGTAGCTCCTGTATCAAAAAGAATAGTGACAGGTATGCCGAATAACTTACCCGGAACTTCTATAGGTGTCACTTGCTTTTCAGCTTGCTTGTCCACTACTGCAGCATGTATCTTATGCTACTGATTACGATCATCCTTCTTTAAAGGGCATTGATTAGCATAGTGGTCTTTACCACAATTGTAGCAGCCTCCTACAGGTCCCTTTTTAGGCTCAAAGTTGCCTCCAGTTTTGTAATTGTCACGCTGTCCTCCATAGGGCTTCTGCCCATTATTATAATTTTTAGCAAAATTATCCTTTACGTTTCCAGCAGGCTTATTTACTGCTGCTTTCTTATTGTTATCTCCTGGAAACTTACTCTTGTTTCCAAACTTTTTCCATGGTCCTTTTCTGGGTGCAAGAGAGGTTGAAGAAGGGTTTGCAGTCTTCTTCCGCACTTCCTCCTTATGAGCAGAAATAGCCTTTAATTTCTGTTCTTGCCTTATGGCCTTTTCAACAACTCCTTCCATAGTGGTTGGACTGTGAACATCGACCTCTCCCCCTATCACAGGATTCAATCCCATGATGAATTTCCGTATCCTGAACTTTTCGTCAGTTTGATACTGCGGTACATACTTGAGGAGTTTTGTAAACCGCTCCCAGTATTCAGTTACCGTTAGCTTCCCTTGAGCTAAGTTCTGAAATTCTGTCATTTTCTGATCATAGAAAAGTTGTGGCAGCCAACGTTGCCTAAAATAGCCTTTAAATTGATCCCAAGTAATATTGGTCTCATCAATGTTTAGTTCAGCTTTACGGCTATCCCACCACGAAGATGCTTCGTGGGAAAGCTGATAGGCTCCCCAAATAGCTTTGGTTTCCTCTGAGAAGTTCCTTATTGCAAAGTACTTCTCCATTTCGCTGAGCCAGTTCTCAGCTCCATCTCCTAATGTGGTGCCATCATACTTAGGTGGACTTATCCTTTTTATATCATTAGTGAGTTCTGCTGCCAATCTGGCCTTTTTGTTTTCTGGTTGGACAGGTGCATTCCCAGCATTAATATCAACACCCATGTCGGGGTTGTCCTCAGGAGGTTGCTGATTATTATTATCAGCTTCTTCATCCTCCTCATTTCCCATTACCTGCTGTTCAAGTACAGCTAAGCGATCTCTTGTGTCCAACAGGGCAGCAAGGATCTCATCAAGTTTCTGGGTTGTTGCCGCTCCTCCTTCAGGTGGAGCATTATTCGCAACGTTCCCCCTTGTTCTAACCATTTTCTGTTACAAGAAAAATTCAGGTTTTTATCAGATTATGGACTCAATAGGTCCAAGAGCTGCAACCTTCAGCTCTGATACCAAGATGTAACATCCCCATTTTATACCTTAAAACAAGTGAATTTTTTTTTTTTTTTTTTTTTTTTTTTTGATAATTGCATCCTGGTTCTAAATACATAATTTAGAACTCACAAATCAAATAACCATTCATATAACAGACAACCATATGCAGCTGTAATGACTCGGATTACTTCCGATCTATTCATTCCATGACTCGGTAATCTACCGATCTATTCATGAGTAAAAAGAGTTGGTGTTTTTAGATAACACTTTACTCTTGCGGTTCTCTTCCCTACTCTGGGATTCAGAATGCTCTGTCCAAGGAACCTAACTGAATAATCGTTACTATTATTCATCGGCATCTCATCCCTTAGACTAGGTGAATTAGGACAACGCAATCAGCAGCTTGCGATACTTTGGCCAAAGATTTGAAACATACTGTTTATGTCTCGTATTCCTTAACGGCATACTCGTCAATCTGGAATACGTCCTTCACCCCATTCTTATGTTATATAGAATGTCTTATACTGACTACTGTCAGTCCTTCCTTTCACAACTGAATCACTCGGAGGCAGATTAACAAGGTGATAATGTTATATGGATGCCCACGAGGATTAGGGATATGGTGACATACTGGTTCAACCTTGCAGTTCAACCAGTGTGTCATGATACCCCGAATCTCCTAGGCAGCCTTATAACATGACCACGTTCTTAATCGGACCCTGAGTAACTCATGCGAGATCAAAGTGTAAATCTTAGTGATCAATGCAAAGGGTGTCGCCAAAATTCACCTGCATTGTTGTAACTTCGAGAAGATCCTAATCTTCTCGGAGGTACAACCCTGCAGTTGACTTGTGTCGTCAACCTTTAAATCCGCCTCGAAAAGATCTACTTAACAACATGCGTTATGCACTTGAGTTTAAATTACTTTAAAGACTTTTCCCTAAGGTTAGCCTTTCCCGATCCCTGGATTCTTCGTCTTAAGACGACCCTCCTCTATAAAACCCATTACATGGTAGAGGTATTAAGGTCAAGCTCTCGTCAAGGAGTCATTAGAATACACCTGATTCTAAAATAACAGAATTGGACAATATCTCATAACCTTTACTTGAGATTGCCATCTGAACTCCATTTGATTTATATCAGTTCTCTTAACTGAATTTATATCATACTTATTAGTATAAGGATATAAATGATTAAGAATCCAATTAAGTGATTGTCCTGTCATAATCAAGACTAGGGATCAGTAATTTAATTCAACTTGTTTAGCGTTCTGCTTAGGCTCATTTTTAACCTATCTTCAAGAAAGACAATTATTTAAATCCAATATTGCTTTCGCTAGAACAACAAGATCTGCTAAACACTCATATGAATTCAACCACATTTTCTTGTAAGCTTTCATTGTCAATCACAAAAACATCCACATTAAACAAAGATAACATTGCCACTCTGGTATATAAACCGAAGAAGGTCAACTATCAGAAATAGAATACAACACATAAGTATCAAGCACTTATTTCCATTCCTTTCAAAATTATACAATTACATTTTATGCAAACAACATACTTGATACAATGCTTAACGGAAAAGAAACATCTTTCCACATACAGTACATTTATAAAATCAAGCTGTAATTCATTATGAAACACATTAATAAATCTGATCATCCTGTCAGATCTGCATTGCTTTTACCTCTTACGGCAACCATCTGCAAAAATAGTCAACATGAGTCAGTTCAATGAACTGAGCATGATAAGCACTAACTTTTAAAACAATTGCAATCCATCAATTGTTTTCATTAAACACCCTGTTTAAATGATATCAATAATCCAAACAAGTAAACATGATTCAGACTATGCCTTTGTAATACAAAATGACTACAAATATGTAACTCTATCATTGTTACAGAATAGTCCTAATCACTTCTCAAATATTTCATCGAATATTAAGAATCAAGGAACGAATGTATACAAACAATCATTGAATCCAAATCACAACATTGGACAGATCGTTTCATTCATCCAAAAAGGAAAATATCATAACAATTCGTGATTCTACCAATATGTTACAAAACAATTCCCACTGTTAGACAGATATCAACAAATATAAATAACTGAAGAGAAAGAAACATATCATTCATACTTCCTTTCACATAAGTTCATTACTGTACTGTCTCCACATATGAAAAACATTCAACCAGTATGTATATGAACAAGTCCGACAAGCCACAAGAAGAATCACTATTTTAAATCAAGAAATAAAACACAGCAAAAACTCCTGTACAGCAGCTAACACATCAACAATCCCATATATCAACCTTAAGCCCAATACTAGTTCCTTTTATACACAGTATGGCTTTTCGACACAAGTTGAAATCAAGGAACCTTTAGCATAACGCTGTAAACAACAGACTTCATTGCATTAAGCAATTTGAGGTTTCCCAAAGACTATGCCAAGACGATCACACAGTAATTCCGAAACATGCTCAGTCTCAATCGGACTGAAGTAAACGGAAAGGAACATAGCATATCTATTCTCACCATGGCGCATTCAAACCTAAGTATGGTATTCACGACTCACTTCAACAGAGCCAGGACACAAGATAATTATCCATACTCAAGGAACAGTGACAAAACGATAGTGTCCCAAAAATCAGGTTCAATAAGGTTCAAGCAATACAAGATACCTTCCAAGAATTCAATGATTCCAACAGTGGTAACAAGTCAAACAATTGCATACTGATAAGGGTTATTATCCATGACCTATATCATAATGCCGATATACAAGATGTCAAACTATTCACAAAATCCATCAAGGCCAAATAAACATCACGAGTTCAATCTCAGGCTTATACAGAAGCCAAAAGAAACAAGATACCCTCCACAGGGTCAAACAACAGAATAAACCCAACAGTCCTAATTGAAACAGTTACACTGTCCATCTGTCAAGAATTCAACTGAGTCCTAACAACAGTAACCAAAATAATGTAAGATGATAAATCCATCCGTGCCAACAATGGCAACATTATAATCAGGCAAAAACGAACAGAATACTGAAATTCCAAAACAAGGAATCCAACGGTACCCTTACCAACATTTCGCACAAGATGGCACAGGAAAGAAACGTAGAATTTCATCCAAGGAGTTTAAACCACAAATTCTTGCAACACAAAGGTAAAATAACAAAGGTCGTGCTACCCGTTACTCTTCGAGTACAAAATCGAATTACCAGTATCCAAATAGATATTCAAACGAAGTTCAACAGTGGTCCACAATATGAATCATTCAATGGACTCAACAGAGTCGTCCAAATAAAATACATATATCCATACTGTACACTGTCAACGGGTTAGATCCCGTTACCAAAATAACAAGGAAAAACAACTACCACCGAGTCGAAAGGAAAACTGTAACACAATAGTTACCTGTTCCTAAACAATTTTAAAAGGCAGAACGAAACCAAAAAGTATCATTAGCCACTGTCATTAAAACCCACGACAGAGCTTACAATGATTTCATAATACTGAACAAACAAACAGTTCCATCAATATTTCTTCCGACTGTTTCCAAAACAAGAAACGGCGACCAAAGATCGACAACATAACAGTGGCCTATACCCAACACAGGTATATTCTATGGGCTCTCGCCGAACAGGCTGAGCATTCATACCTTTTGTAAATATATATATCTCACATATTTAAGCCAGAATGAATACACAAAGAATAGAGCCATACTTCGAATTTAATAAACACCCATCAAGGGGAAATTGATAAATCGAACCAGAAGAGATACAGTACCAAAAATCAAACAAGACCTCCATAGAAAATCATCTATTTTCTCAAAACATTTGAAGCAGAGTTGTTCTAATGAAATCACTTGAAAGACAGCAAGATTTTTAAAGGTTAGGGCCTAACATGCCTGTATTTTTGCTCAAATTTCTGAAGCAGACCACTGGAAGAGCTCGTGCTTCCTTTTCCTTTTCCAAGTTAGAGCGACCAACAAAATTTTGCTATCTCCATGGCATATATATTCTCCTTGCCAGAGAAAAGAGCTAGATAACCTCATGCTCGCCATGCAACACAAAGAAGACTGGTGCGAAGAACCAGTGAACAGGCAGAGAGAGATCCGAAAATCGCGACAAGCCAAACAAACTAACCAACTTCCCGTTTGCATGCCTTCTCGCGAGTTCCGAGCTCGTCTACCGAGAATATTGAATGCAATTAAACCAACTTTCCCGCTCAGACTCCACTTCCACCGACCGCCAGAATTGGCGACAGACAAATGAAAACTCAAGTTCATTTCCAATCTTAGCGACCTGCCACGTCGGCTTAGGTTAGCTGTTGCCTATACCTCCGCCATGACCTGTCCTCCATCCTTATCCTTAGCATTTAATGACATAGAAAACGCCGCCCATGGTTCGCACCCCTCCATAGGCCCCTTTACATTCTTCTCATTAGTTAGGTTAGTAACTTAGGTTAGAATTTAGGATAATACCTATTCTAACCCATAACACATAGATACTAACTTAGGACATTAACACATAGCCTAGGTCTAGGTTAGATTAACACTAATCTAACCCCTAGGTTAGGTTTAGTCTTAGGTTACTAATCATTTAATAATTCCAGTTAGGTCTGCATTCTGTACACTCAGAAAAGACCTATATCATACCTTCTTAAACAGGGTTAGCTCCTGTTCTACTGCAGAATCGTATGTAACCGAATTATTACCTGGTCCACGATCGAGACCTTCCAGATATACTTCGATATCGGGAACCAATTTATTTCACTCGATCAGCCTGAGTCATACTCCTGACTAGCTTATTCAATGCTTCTAGACCTTGCAACCTGTTCAAGGTCTGTGATTTTTAATTCATCACGAACAAACTTAAAGCAATACTTGGATCAATTCCACTGATCCAAGACTAGGCATTATAGATGGATAACTCTATAATTTATTCCGAGATCAGATTAAACTCAGATACAAAATGAAATAGATAAAAGAGTCTAATCATATTCTGACTCAGTCAAGATCTGCAATCTGCAAAGAAATTACAGTACATATCAAGCATGATTCCTTAATCTAGGAACACATCCTTTTTACAAAAGAAATCACATATCAACACTTGTATGCATAGGAGAAAGTAACAACAGTTCAGGGTGTTACATGCTTCCCTCCTAAAAAGATTCATCGTCCCGATGAATTACATATTAAATTAACCTTCAGGTCAATCAATTTATTAGTACACAAACAATGTGACTACTTCCATAATTGAATAGTTCCAGAAATCAATGTCACAACATATTTTATTCAACCTGAATAAAGTCTGCCTTCATCTGGCTTTCATAAATACTTAAAAAACAATCAGTTCATAAAAGTATGTTTTATCAACAGATTTCATTCTGTTGAAAAAGAGAAGGAAAAGCAATTTTCATCTCTTCCAGATTTTCCCAAGTTGCACTTTCTTCGCTAAACTGGTCCCACTGGACCTTACATTGCTGTATATCACAATTTCTTAAATGCAATTGGCGAGTTTCCAGCACTCGTGTGGGTTTAACCACGATTATTCCTGGGTCTTGGACCTGCACGGAATTCCAATTTAAAACATGTGACAGATCTGAAACGTATTTCTTGAGCAAAGAAATATGGAAAACATCATGCATGCGAGATAAAGCAGGTGGCAATGCTAAACGATAAGCTACAGGATTGATTATTTCGACAATTTCGAAAGGTCCCACAAATCGAGGTGACAACTTGGCAGCCTTGCCAAAAGTTATAGAACTCTTTCTAGGTTTAACACGAAGAAAAACCTTATCACCAAGCTCAAACCTTCTATCAACCCGCTTAAGGTCAGCATAGCTCTTCTGTCTATCCGCTGCTTCCTTCAATCGTTCACGAATCAGCTTAACTTGCTGTTCCATTTCTGTGAGAATCTCTGGTCCAATTGCCACTCTATCCTCAACACTGTCCCAACTAACAGGGGTTCTGCACTTTCTTCCGTAAAGTGCTTCAAATGGTGCCATCTTAAGAGATGAGTGATAAGTGTTGTTGTATGCGAACTCAACTAATGGAAGATACTCTTCCCATTTATACTGTTGATCCATGCAATACATTCGCAACATGTCCTCCAACACTTGATTTACCCTCTCAGTTTGCCCATCCGTTTCTGGATGATATGCAGAACTGAAGTTTAGTTTCGTTCCTAGGGCTGCGTTAAGCATTTGCCAAAACCTTGACGTCATTCTAGGATCCCTGTCAGATATAATCAGTTCTGGTACACCATGTAATCTGAAAATTTCGTGTACGAATCTCTTGGCCAGCACTGGTGAATCATCCTTTAGATTTCCAGCGATGAAATGAGCTACCTTGGTCAGTTTATCTACAACTACCAGGATAACATCATGTTTATTCCTGGACATAGGTAGTCCTTGTACAAAATCCATGGTTATTACTTGCCATTTGTACTGCGGTATGCTATGAGGATATAACAGTCCAGCAGGGTGCATATGTTCTGCCTTCACCCGCTGACATTCCAGACAATGAGTCACAAAATTAATCACATCCTTTTTCATACCTTTCCAGAAGTATTGCTGTTTCAAATCAGCTAGCATTTTTGTGATACCTGGGTGTCCAGAGAAAGGTGAATTATGAAATTCAACTAATAACTTCTTTCTCAATTCATTCAGCATAGGTACATATACCCTGTTTTCATAACGCAAGATTCCTTCATTGTCAAAATGAAAACCTTTATACCTTTTATCTTTAGGTTCTGCAGCAAGCGCTGCTTTTACTTGCTGAAAGTATGCATCTGATTCTGAGGCACTTTTTACCTCGTCTTTAAACTGAGTTCTTAATGTTATAAGAGCAGAAATGTGCCTCCTACGACTTAGAGCATCAGCTACTCTATTCTCCTTCCCTTTGATATAGCTAATATCAAAGTCATATTGTGATAAAAATTCTAACCACCTTCTCTGTCTGGCATTCAGATTGGGCTGAGTAAAAATATATTTCAGTCCTAAGTGATCAGTTTTCAACTCAAAAGGTTTCCCTAGTAAGTAGTGTCTCCAGACTTGAAGTGCATGAACAATAGCAGCAAGTTCCAAATCATGAGGGGCATAATTCAGCTCATGTAACTTAAGTTTTCTACTTTCATATGCTATGACCTGATCATTTTGTAGCAAAACACCTCCAAGGCCTTCCCCAGAAGCATCCGTTACAACAGTAAAATTCCCATTAGGGTCTGGTACAGCTAATATAGGTGCAGAAGTCAACTGGTCTTTCAGACTTTTGAAAGCCGCTTCGCACTTGTCATTCCATATGAATTTCTTATCCTTCTTTTGCAATGAAGTTATTGGTGCAGCTACCTTAGAAAAATCCTTTACAAATTTTCTATAGTAACCAGCAAGACCCATGAAGCTTCTTACTTCATGCACATTCTTTGGTGCAGGCCACTCAGTTATTGCCACTATTTTTGAAGGATCTACAGCAATTCCTTCTTTACTTATGACATGACCCAAATAGTGAACTTCTGAATCAAAGAAAGAACATTTGGATAACTTACCATACAACTTTCTCTTTCTCAAAATTCCCAAAACTATCTTCAGATGCTCATTGTGCTCCTCAACACTTTTAGAATAAATGAGAATATCGTCCAAGAATACAAGTACAAACTTGTCCAGGTATTCTTGAAAAATATTGTTCATTAAATTCATAAAGGCTGCGGGTGCATTAGTTAACCCAAAGGGTAAAACTGTGAATTCATAATGTCCGTACCTTGTTCGGAAAGCTGTTTTATGAATATCTTCCTCTTTAATCCTTAACTGATGATAACCAGATCGAAGGTCTATCTTAGAATAAACCGCTGCTCCACGCATCTGATCAAACAGATCATCGATCCTAGGAAGTGGATATCGGTTCTTGACTGTTGCTTTGTTCAACATCCGATAATCAATACACAGCCTTAGTGTTCCATCCTTCTTTTTCACAAATATCACAGGTGCTCCCCAAGGTGAAACACTTGGTCTAATCAATCCTTTAGACAAAAGCTCTTGTAACTGTGCCTTAAGCTCGACTAACTCAGTAGTAGTCATCCGATAAGGCGCTTTGGAAATAGGTTCCGTTCCAGGCTTGATTTCAATGGTAAAGTCAAATTCTCTCTTGGGTGGTAACCCTGGTAATTCCTCAGGAAAAACATCCCTGAAACCTTGTAGCAGAGGGAATTGTTCCATGAAATCATCATCTTCTTCTGAAGATTCAGATATCTTTACCGCATAAAGGGTACAACCTTTATTCTTAGCCTTTTTAAGCTGCATAGCTGACAGTTTTCTAACTGAAATTTCCCGTTTCACACCTTGAATCTCTGTTGATTCCAGCTGATCATCTAAACATTTTATGTTCTTTTCATAGCAATCTACCTTTGCCTTATGGTCAGCTAACCAATTGACACCAATAATAATGTCATATGATCCTAAAGGTGCAACATAGAGATCAACTTCCGTGGAAAAGTTAGGTAAGTCAAGGACTGCCCCAAAAAGACACATACTCACTGTATGAACAGAATTATTACCATACTGTACAGTCCAAGATTTATCCATTTTCCCAGCTTTTCTTTTAAGTTTAGAAGCTAGTTTATTAGATATAAAACATTCAGTAGCTCCTGTATCAAAAAGAATAGTGACAGGTATGCCGAATAACTTACCCGGAACTTCTATAGGTGTCACTTGCTTTTCAGCTTGCTTGTCCGCTACTGCAGCATGTATCTTATGCTGCTGATTACGATCATCCTTCTTCAAAGGGCATTGATTAGCATAGTGGTCCTTACCACAATTGTAGCAGCCTCCTACAGGTCCCTTTTTAGGCTCAAAGTTGCCTCCAGTTTTATAATTGTCACGCTGCCCTCCATAGGGCTTCTGCCCATTATTATAATTTTTAGCAAAATTATCCTTTACGTTTCCAGCAGGCTTATTTACTGCTGCCTTCTTATTGTTATCTCCTGGAAACTTACTCTTGTTTCCAAACTTTTTCCATGGTCCTTTTCTGGGTGCAAGAGAGGTTGAAGAAGGGTTTGCAGTCTTCTTCCGCACTTCCTCCTTATGAGCAGAAATAGCCTTTAATTTCTGTTCTTGCCTTATGGCCTTTTCAACAACTCCTTCCATAGTGGTTGGACTGTGAACATCGACCTCTCCCCCTATCACAGGATTCAATCCCATGATGAATTTCCGTATCCTGAACTTTTCGTCAGTTTGATACTGCGGTACATACTTGAGGAGTTTTGTAAACCGCTCCCAGTATTCAGTTACCGTTAGCTTCCCTTGAGCTAAATTCTGAAATTCTGTCATTTTCTGATCATAGAAAAGTTGTGGCAGCCAACGTTGCCTAAAATAGCCTTTAAATTGATCCCAAGTAATATTGGTCTCATCAATGTTTAGTTCAGCTTTACGGCTATCCCACCACGAAGATGCTTCGTGGGAAAGCTGATAGGCTCCCCAAATAGCTTTGGTTTCCTCTGAGAAGTTCCTTATTGCAAAGTACTTCTCCATTTCGCTGAGCCAGTTCTCAGCTCCATCTCCTAATGTGGTGCCATCATACTTAGGTGGACTTATCCTTTTTATATCATTAGTGAGTTCCGCTGCCAATCTGGCCTTTTTGTTTTCTGGTTGGACAGGTGCATTCCCAGCATTAATATCAACACCCATGTCGGGGTTGTCCTCAGGAGGTTGCTGATTATTATTATCAGCTTCATCATCCTCCTCATTTCCCATTACCTGCTGTTCAAGTACAGCTAAGCGATCTCTTGTGTCCAACAGGGCAGCAAGGATCTCATCAAGTTTCTGGGTTGTTGCCGCTCCTCCTTCAGGTGGAGCATTATTCGCAACGTTCCCCCTTGTTCTAACCATTTTCTGTTACAAGAAAAATTCAGGTTTTTATCAGATTATGGACTCAATAGGTCCAAGAGCTGCAACCTTCAGCTCTGATACCAAGATGTAACATCCCCATTTTATACCTTAGAACAAGTGAATTTTTTTTTTTTTTTTTTTTGATAATTGCATCCTGGTTCTAAATACATAATTTAGAACTCACAAATCAAATAACCATTCATATAACAGACAACCATATGCAGCTGTAATGACTCGGATTACTTCCGATCTATTCATTCCATGACTCGGTAATCTACCGATCTATTCATGAGTAAAAAGAGTTGGTGTTTTTAGATAACACTTTACTCTTGCGGTTCTCTTCCCTACTCTGGGATTCAGAATGCTCTGTCCAAGGAACCTAACTGAATAATCGTTACTATTATTCATCGGCATCTCATCCCTTAGACTAGGTGAATTAGGACAACGCAATCAGCAGCTTGCGATACTTTGGCCAAAGATTTGAAACATACTGTTTATGTCTCGTATTCCTTAACGGCATACTCGTCAATCTGGAATACGTCCTTCACCCCATTCTTATGTTATATAGAATGTCTTATACTGACTACTGTCAGTCCTTCCTTTCACAACTGAATCACTCGGAGGCAGATTAACAAGGTGATAATGTGATATGGATGCCCACGAGGATTAGGGATATGGTGACATACTGGTTCAACCTTGCAGTTCAACCAATGTGTCATGATACCCCGAATCTCCTAGGCAGCCTCATAACATGACCACGTTCTTAATCGGACCCTGAGTAACTCATGCGAGATCAAAGTGTAAATCTTAGCGATCAATGCAAAGGGTGTCGCCAAAAATCACCTGCATTGTTGTAACTTCGAGAAGATCCTAATCTTCTCGGAGGTACAACCCTGCAGCTGACTTGTGTCGTCAACCTTTAAATCCGCCTCGAAAAGATCTACTTAACAACATGCGTTACGCACTTGAGTTTAAATTACTTTAAAGACTTTTTCTAAGTTTAGCCTTTCCCGATCCCTGGATTCTTCGTCTTAAGACGACCCTCCTCTATAAAGCCCATTACATGGTAGAGGTATTAAGGTCAAACTCTCGTCAAGGAGTCATTAGAATACACCTGATTCTAAAATAACAGAATTGGACAATATCTCATAACCTTTACTTGAGATTGCCATCTGAACTCCATTTGATTTATATCAGTTCTCATAACTGAATTTATATCATACTTATTAGTATAAGGATATAATTGATTAAGAATCCTATTAAGTGATGTCCTGTCATAATCAAGACTAGGGATCAGTAATTTAATTCAACTTGTTTAGCGTTCTGCTTAGGCTCATTTTTAACCTATCTTCAAGAAAGACAATTATTTAAATCCAATATTGCTTTCGCTAGAACAACAAGATCTGCTAAACACTCATATGAATTCAACCACATTTTCTTGTAAGCTTTCATTGTCAATCACAAAAGCATCCAAATTAAACAAAGATAACATTGCCACTCTGGTATATAAACCGAAGAAGGTCAACCATCAGAAATAGAATACAACACATAAGTATCAAGCACTTATTTCCATTCCTTTCAAAATTATACAATTACATTTTATGCAAACAGCATACTTGATACAATGCTTAACGGAAAAGAAACATCTTTCCACATACAGTACATTTATATAATCAAGCTGTAATTCATTATGAAACACATTAATAAATCTGATCATCCTGTCAGATCTGCATTGCTTTTACCACTTACGGCAACCATCTGCAAAATAGTCAACATGAGTCAGTTCGATGAACTGAGCATGATAAGCACTAACTTTTAAAACAATTGCAATCCATCAATTGTTTTCATTAAACACCCTGTTTAAATGATATCAATAATCCAAACAAGTAAACATGATTCAGACTATGCCTTTGTAATACAAAATGACTACAAATATGTAACTCTATCATTGTTACAGAATAGTCCTAATCACTTCTCAAATATTCCATCGAATATTAAGAATCAAGGAACGAATGTATACAAACAATCATTGAATCCAAATCACAACATTGGACAGATCGTTTCATTCATCCAAAAAGGAAAATATCATAACAATTCGTGATTCTACCAATATGTTACAAAACAATTCCCACTGTTAGACAGATATCAACAAATATAAATAACTGAAGAGAAAGAAACATATCATTCATACTTCCTTTCACATAAGTTCATTACTGTTCTGTCTCCACATATGAAAAACATTCAACCAGTATGTATATGAACAAGTCCGACAAGCCACAGGAAGAATCACTATTTTAAATCAAGAAATAAAACACAGCAAAACTCCTGTACAGCAGCTAACACATCAACAATCCCATATATCAACCTTAAGCCCAATACTAGTTCCTTTTATACACAGTATGGCTTTTCGACACAAGTTGAAATCAAGGAACCTTTAGCATAACGCTGTAAACAACAGACTTCATTGCATTAAGCAATTTGAGGTTTCCCAAAGACTATGCCAAGACGATCACACAGTAATTCCGAAACATGCTCAGTCTAAATCGGACTGAAGTAAACGGAAAGGAACATAGCATATCTATTCTCACCAGGGCGCATTCAAACCTAAGTATGGTATTCACGACTCACTTCAACAGAGCCAGGATACAAGATAATCATTCAAACTCAAGGAACAGTGACAAAACGACAGTGTCCCAAAAATCAGATTCAATAAGGTTCAAGCAATACAAGATACCTTCCAAGAGTTCTAATGATTCCAACAGTGGTAACAAGTCGAACAATTGCATACTGATAAGGGTTATTATCCATGACCTATATCATAAAGCCGATATACAAGATGTCAAACTATTCACAAAAATCCATCAAGGCCAAATAAACATCACGAGTTCAATCTCAGGCTTATACAGAAGCCAAAAGAAACAAGATACCCTCCACAGGGTCAAACAGCAGAATAAACCCAACAGTCCTAATTGAAACAGTTACACTGTCCATCTGTCAAGAATTCAACTGAGTCCTAACAACAGTAACCAAAATAATGTAAGATGATAAATCCATCCGTGCCAACAATGGCAACATTATAATCAGGCAAAAACGAACCAGAATACTGAAATTCCAAAACAAGGAATCCAACGGTACCCTTACCAACATTTCGCACAAGATGGCACAGGAAAGAAACGTAGAATTTCATCCAAGGAGTTTAAACCACAAATTCTTGCAACACAAAGGTAAAATAACAAAGGTCGTGCTACCCGTTACTCTTCGAGTACAAAATCGAATTACCAGTATCCAAATAGATATTCAAACGAAGTTCAACAGTGGTCCACAATATGAATCATTCAATGGACTCAACAGAGTCGTCCGAATAAAATACATATATCCATACTGTACACTGTCAACGGGTTAGATCCCGTTACCAAAATAACAAGGAAAAACAACTACCACCGAGTCGAAAGGAAAACTGTAACACAATAGTTACCTGTTCCTAAACAATTTTAAAAGGCAGAACGAAACCAAAAAGTATCATTAGCCACTGTCATTAAAACCCACGACAGAGCTTACAATGATTTCATAATACTGAACAAACAAACAGTTCCATCAATATTTCTTCCGACTGTTTCCAAAACAAGAAACGGCGACCAAAGATCGACAACATAACAGTGGTCTATACCCAACACAGGTATATTCTATGGGCTCTCGCCGAACAGGCCGAGCATTCATACCTTTTGTAAATATATATATATATCACATATTTAAGCCAGAATGAATACACAAAGAATAGAGCCATACTTCGAATTTAATAAACACCCATCAAGGGGAAATTGATAAATCGAACCAGAAGAGATACAGTACCAAAAATCAAACAAGACCTCCATAGAAAATCATCTATTTTCTCAAAACATTTAAGCAGAGTTGTTCTAATGAAATCACTTGAAAGACAACAAGATTTTTAAAGGTTAGGGCCTAACATGCCTGTATTTTTGCTCAAATTTCTGAAGCAGACCACTGGAAGAGCTCGTGCTTCCTTTTCCTTTTCCAAGTTAGAGCGATCAACAAAATTTTGCTATCTCCATGGCATATATATTCTCCTTGCCAGAGAAAAGAGCTAGATAACCTCATGCTCGCCATGCAACACAAAGAAGACTGGTGCGAAGAACCAGTGAACAGGCAGAGAGAGATCCGAAAATCGCGACAAGCCAAACAAACTAACCAACTTCCCGTTTGCATGCCTTCTCGCGAGTTCCGAGCTCGTCTACCGAGAATATTGAATGCAATTAAACCAACTTTCCCGCTCAGACTCCACTTCCACCGACCGCCAGAATTGGCGACAGACAAATGAAAACTCAAGTTCATTTCCAATCTTAGCGACCTGCCACGTCGGCTTAGGTTAGCTGTTGCCTATACCTCCGCCATGACCTGTCCTCCATCCTTATCCTTAGCATTTAATGACATAGAAAACGCCGCCCATGGTTCGCACCCCTCCATAGGCCCCTTTACATTCTTCTCATTAGTTAGGTTAGTAACTTAGGTTAGAATTTAGGATAATACCTAATCTAACTTCCATAACATAGATACTAACTTAGGACATTAACACATAGCCTAGGTCTAGGTTAGATTAACACTAATCTAACCCCTAGGTTAGGTTTAGTCTTAGGTTACTAATCATTTAATAATTCCAGTTAGGTCTGCATTCTGTACACTCAGAAAAGACCTATATCATACCTTCTTAAACAGGGTTAGCTCCTGTTCTACTGCAGAATCGTATGTAACCGAATTATTACCTGGTCCACGATCGAGACCTTCCAGATATACTTCGATATCGGGAATCAATTCATTTCACTTGATCAGCCTGAGTCATACTCCTGACTAGCTTATTCAATGCTGCTAGACCTTGCAACCTGTTCAAGGTCTGTGATTTTAATTCATCACGAACAAACTTAAAGCAATACTTGGATCAATTCCACTGATCCAAGACTAGGCATTATAGATGGATAACTCTATAATTTATTCCGAGATCAGATTAAACTCAGATACAAAATGAAATAGATAAAAGAGTCTAATCATATTCTGACTCAGTCAAGATCTGCAATCTGCAAAGAAATTACAGTACATATCAAGCATGATTCCTTAATCTAGGAACACATCCTTTTTACAAAAGAAATCACATATCAACACTTGTATGCATAGGAGAAAGTAACAACAGTTCAGGGTGTTACATGCTTCCCTCCTAAAAAGATTCATCGTCCCGATGAATTACATATTAAATTAACCTTCAGGTCAATCAATTTATTAGTACACAAACAATGTGACTACTTCCATAATTGAATAGTTCCAGAAATCAATGTCACAACATATTTTATTCAACCTGAATAAAGTCTGCCTTCATCTGGCTTTCATAAATACTTAAAAAACAATCAGTTCATAAAAGTATGTTTTATCAACAGATTTCATTCTGTTGAAAAAGAGAAGGAAAAGCAATTTTCATCTCTTCCAGATTTTCCCAAGTTGCACTTTCTTCGCTAAACTGGTCCCACTGGACCTTACATTGCTGTATATCACGATTTCTTAAATGCAATTGGCGAGTTTCCAGCACTCGTGTGGGTTCAACCACGATTATTCCTGGGTCTTGGACCTGCAAGGAATTCCAATTTAAAACATGTGACAGATCTGAAACGTATTTCTTGAGCAAAGAAATATGGAAAACATCATGCATGCGAGATAAAGCAGGTGGCAATGCTAAACGATAAGCTACAGGATTGATTATTTCGACAATTTCGAAAGGTCCCACAAATCGAGGTGACAACTTGGCAGCCTTGCCAAAAGTTATAGAACTCTTTCTAGGTTTAACACGAAGAAAAACCTTATCACCAAGCTCAAACCTTCTATCAACCCGCTTAAGGTCAGCATAGCTCTTCTGTCTATCCGCTGCTTCCTTCAATCGTTCACGAATCAGCTTAACTTGCTGTTCCATTTCTGTGAGAATCTCTGGTCCAATTGCCACTCTATCCTCAACACTGTCCCAACTAACAGGGGTTCTGCACTTTCTTCCGTAAAGTGCTTCAAATGGTGCCATCTTAAGAGATGAGTGATAAGTGTTGTTGTATGCGAACTCAACTAATGGAAGATACTCTTCCCATTTATACTGTTGATCCATGCAATACATTCGCAACATGTCCTCCAACACTTGATTTACCCTCTCAGTTTGCCCATCCGTTTCTGGATGATATGCAGAACTGAAGTTTAGTTTCGTTCCTAGGGCTGCGTTAAGCGTTTGCCAAAACCTTGACGTCATTCTAGGATCCCTGTCAGATATAATCAGTTCTGGTACACCATGTAATCTGAAAATTTCGTGTACGAATCTCTTGGCCAGCACTGGTGAATCATCCTTTAGATTTCCAGCGATGAAATGAGCTACCTTGGTCAGTTTATCTACAACTACCAGGATAACATCATGTTTATTCCTGGACATAGGTAGTCCTTGTACAAAATCCATGGTTATTACTTGCCATTTGTACTGCGGTATGCTATGAGGATATAACAGTCCAGCAGGGTGCATATGTTCTGCCTTCACCCGCTGACATTCCAGACAATGAGTCACCAAATTAATCACATCCTTTTTCATACCTTTCCAAAAGTATTGCTGTTTCAAATCAGCTAGCATTTTTGTGATACCTGGGTGTCCAGAGAAAGGTGAATTATGAAATTCAACTAACAACTTCTTTCTCAATTCATTCAGCATAGGTACATATACCCTGTTTTCATAACGCAAGATTCCTTCATTGTCAAAATGAAAACCTTTATACCTTTTATCTTTAGGTTCTGCAGCAAGCGCTGCTTTTACTTGCTGAAAGTATGCATCTGATTCTGAGGCACTTTTTACCTCGTCTTTAAACTGAGTTCTTAATGTTATAAGAGCAGAAATGTGCCTCCTACGACTTAGAGCATCAGCTACTCTATTTTCCTTCCCTTTGATATAGCTAATATCAAAGTCATACTGTGATAAAAACTCTAACCACCTTCTCTGTCTGGCATTCAGATTGGGCTGAGTAAAAATATATTTCAGTCCTAAGTGATCAGTTTTCAACTCAAAAGGTTTCCCTAGTAAGTAGTGTCTCCAGACTTGAAGTGCATGAACAATAGCAGCAAGTTCCAAATCATGAGGGGCATAATTCAGCTCATGTAACTTAAGTTTTCTACTTTCATATGCTATGACCTGATCATTTTGTAGCAAAACACCTCCAAGGCCTTCCCCAGAAGCATCCGTTACAACAGTAAAATTCCCATTAGGGTCTGGTACAGCTAATATAGGTGCAGAAGTCAACTGGTCTTTCAGACTTTTGAAAGCCGCTTCGCACTTGTCATTCCATATGAATTTCTTATCCTTCTTTTGCAATGAAGTTATTGGTGCAGCTACCTTAGAAAAATCCTTTACAAATTTTCTATAGTAACCAGCAAGACCCATGAAGCTTCTTACTTCATGCACATTCTTCGGTGCAGGCCACTCAGTTATTGCCACTATTTTTGAAGGATCTACAGCAATTCCTTCTTTACTTATGACATGACCCAAATAGTGAACTTCTGAATCAAAGAAAGAACATTTGGATAACTTACCATACAACTTTCTCTTTCTCAAAATTCCCAAAACTATCTTCAGATGCTCATTGTGCTCTTCAACACTTTTAGAATAAATGAGAATATCGTCCAAGAATACAAGTACAAACTTGTCCAGGTATTCTTGAAAAATATTGTTCATTAAATTCATAAAGGCTGCGGGTGCATTAGTTAACCCAAAGGGTAAAACTGTGAATTCATAATGTCCGTACCTTGTTCGGAAAGCTGTTTTATGAATATCTTCCTCTTTAATCCTTAACTGATGATAACCAGATCGAAGGTCTATCTTAGAATAAACCGCTGCTCCACGCATCTGATCAAACAGATCATCGATCCTAGGAAGTGGATATCGGTTCTTGACTGTTGCTTTGTTCAACATCCGATAATCAATACACAGCCTTAGTGTTCCATCCTTCTTTTTCACAAATATCACAGGTGCTCCCCAAGGTGAAACACTTAGTCTAATCAATCCTTTAGACAAAAGCTCTTGTAAATGTGCCTTATGCTCGACTAACTCAGTAGTAGTCATCCGATAAGGCACTTTGGAAATAGGTTCCGTTCCAGGCTTGATTTCAATGGTAAAGTCAAATTCTCTCTTGGGTGGTAACCCTGGTAATTCCTCGGGAAAAACATCCCTGAAACCTTGTAGCAGAGGGAATTGTTCCATGAAATCATCATCTTCTTCTGAAGATTCAGATATCTTTACCGCATAAAGGGTACAACCTTTATTCTTAGCCTTTTTAAGCTGCATAGCTGACAGTTTTCTAACTGAAATTTCCCGTTTCACACCTTGAATCTCTGTTGATTCCAGCTGATCATCTAAACATTTTATGTTCTTTTCATAGCAATCTACCTTTGCCTTATGGTCAGCTAACCAATTGACACCAATAATAATGTCATATGATCCTAAAGGTGCAACATAGAGATCAACTTCCGTGGAAAAGTTAGGTAAGTCAAGGACTGCCCCAAAAAGACACATACTCACTGTATGAACAAAATTATTACCATACTGTACAATCCAAGATTTATCCATTTTCCCAGCTTTTCTTTTAAGTTTAGAAGCTAGTTTATTAGATATAAAACATTCAGTAGCTCCTGTATCAAAAAGAATAGTGACAGGTATGCTGAATAACTTACCACAATTGTAGCAACCTCCTACAGGTCCCTTTTTAGGCTCAAAGTTGCCTCCAATTTTATAATTGGCACGCTGCCCTCCATAGGGCTTCTGCCCATTATTATAATTTTTAGCAAAATTATCTTTTACGTTTCTAGCAGGCTTATTTACTGCTGCCTTCTTATTGTTATCTCCTGGAAACTTACTCTTGTTTCTAAAGTTTTTCCATGGTCCTTTTCTGGGTGCAAGAGAGGTTGAAGAAGGGTTTGCAGTTTTCTTCCGCACTTCCTCCTTATGAGCAGAAATAGCCTTTAATTTCTGTTCTTGCCTTATGGCCTTTTCAACAACTCCATCCATAGTGGTTGGACTGTGAACATCGACCTCTCCCCCTATCACAGGATTCAATCCCATGATGAATTTCCGTATCCTTAACTTTTCGTTAGTTTGATACTGCGGTACATACTTGAGGAGTTTTGTAAACCGCTCCCAGTATTCAGTTACCGTTAGCTTCCCTTGAGCTAAGTTCTGAAATTCTGTCATTTTCTGATCATAGAAAAGTTGTGGCAGCCAACGTTGCCTAAAATAGCCTTTAAATTGATCCCAAGTAATATTGGTCTCATCAATGTTTAGTTCAGCTTTACGGCTATCCCACCACGAAGATGCTTCGTGGGAAAGCTGATAGGCTTCCCAAATAGCTTTGGTTTCCTCTGAGAAGTTCCTTATTGCAAAGTACTTCTCCATTTCGCTGAGCCAGTTCTCAGCTCCATCTCCTAATGTGGTGCCATCATACTTAGGTGGACTTATCCTTTTTATATCATTAGTGAGTTCCATTGCCAATCTGGCCTTTTTGTTTTCTGGTTGGACAGGTGCATTCCCAGCATTAATATCAACACCCATGTCGGGGTTGTCCTCAAGAGGTTGCTGATTATTATTATCAGCTTCATCATCCTCCTCATTTCCCATTACCTGCTGTTCAAGTATAGCTAAGCGATCTCTTGTGTCCAACAGGGCAGAAAGGATCTCATCAAGTTTCTGGGTTGTTGCCGCTCCTCCTTCAGGTGGAGCATTATTCACAACATTCCCCCTTCTTCTAACCATTTTCTGTTACAAGAAAAATTCAGGTTTTTATCAGATTATGGACTCAATAGGTCCAAGAGCTGCAACCTTCAGCTCTGATACCAAGATGTAACATCCCCATTTTATACCTTAGAACAAGTGAATTTTTTTTTTTTGATAATTGCATCCTGGTTCTAAATACATAATTTATAACTCACAAATCAAATAACCATTCATATAACAGACAACCATATACAGCTGTAATGACTCGGATTACTTCCGATCTATTCATTCCATGACTCGGTAATCTACCGATCTATTCATGAGTAAAAAGATTTGGTGCTTTTAGATAACACTTTACTCTTGCGGTTCTCTTCCCTACTCTGGGATTCAGAATGCTCTGTCCAAGGAACCTAACTGAATAATCGTTACTATTATTCATCGGCATCTCATCCCTTAGACTAGGTGAATTAGGACAACGCAATCAGCAGCTTGCGATACTTTGGCCAAAGATTTGAAACATACTATTTATGTCTCGTATTACTTAACGGCATACTCGTCAATCTGGAATACGTCCTTCACCCCATTCTTATGTTATATAGAATGTCTTATACTGACTACTGTCAGTCCTTCCTTTCACAACTGAATCACTCGGAGGTAGATTAACAAGGTGATAATGTGATATGGATGCCCACGAGGATTAGGGATATGGTGACATACTGGTTCAACCTTGCAGTTCAACCAATGTGTCATGATACCCCGAATCTCCTAGGCAGCCTCATAACATGACCACGTTCTTAATCGGACCTTGAGTAACTCATGCGAGATCAAAGTGTAAATCTTAGCGATTAATGCAAAGGGTGTCGCCAAAAATCACCTGCATTGTTGTAACTTCGAGAAGATCCTAATCTTCTTGGAGGTACAACCCTGCAGCTGACTTGTGTCGTCAACCTTTAAATCCGCCTCGAAAAGATCTACTTAACATCATGCATTACGCACTTGAGTTTAAATTACTTTAAAGACTTTTTCTAAGTTTAGCCCTTCCCGATCCCTGGATTCTTCGTCTTAAGATGACCCTCCTCTATAAATCCCATTACATGGTAGAGGTATTAAGGTCAAACTCTCGTCAAGGAGTCATTAGAATACACCTGATTCTAAAATAACAGAATTGGACAATATCTCATAACCTTTACTTTAGATTGCCATCTGAACTCCATTTGATTTATATCAGTTCTCATAACTGAATTTATATCATACTTATTAGTATAAGGATATAATTGATTAAGAATCCTATTAAGTACATATTAAACTCTATAATTTATCGCGAGATCAGATTAAACTCAGATACAAAATGAAATAGATAAAAGAGTCTAATCATATTCTGACTCAGTCAAGATCTGCAATCTGCCAAGAAATTACAGTACATATCAAGCATGATTCCTTAATCTAGGAACACATCCTTTTTACAAAAGAAATCACATATCAACACTTGTATGCATAGGAGAAAGTAACAACAGTTCAGGGTGTTACATCTTCTATGATCTCCTTCACATAGGTGGACATCACCTTCATGCGTTCTTTCACTTAGGTGTCCAACACCTCCTAGGCATCATACACATATGTATCATTCACCTACTTCTCATTTATATCATGCACCACCAATCTTAGATCATGGTCACACACCTACATCTCCATAAGCATTGGGTGGAGGACCCTCATCTTTCAATATAATAAGATAAAAAATTCATTATAATACACTTGAGGTGAATTGTACTTATTCTACCCCTTGTCTAATATTATCAGGTGTCTCACACGCTCCACACTTCACATTTATTCTATCACATACATCATACACATCAGAATACATCCTATCGTCATTTCCTGATGATGCACACTCGTGCTTTGGTTCAAAATTGACTTTTGAGGGAATCATATACACATGAACCTCACACACTAAATACACTTTACATACTACACACTACACAATTCCCATTTCATGCATTCATCTATGTAATATCTACTCTACGCATTCACAACATATCTTTCTCGTATCTATTTCCATGCATTGCACTCATTACCCTACGAAAAAATCTAGTTCCACGGTTCATACTCAACTACTGAGGGTATAAATTTTAAATGGACCTCACCACACTCATGCATTCACTCACTCACTCACTCACTCATGTACTCTATCTACACTCTACACTTTATTGATCATATCTTTCCAACACAGACAACTCAAACCATTTCCCGATGATGCACTCTTGTTCTACAATTCATTCTTGATTGATGAGGGGGCATGTATAAATGAACCTCATCGCATGCATACTCATTTTCATTCACTCGAGGGGGGGGGAATGGATCCTATCAAATTCACTTTGCATTCCATTCCATCTCATCCACAACATCTTGCATATCTTGGTTGCATTTACTCTTACTTTTTTATGCTTACATGCACGCTTTGTTACATATTATAGATAGATATCTTATATGTCATTATATTTATCATATAAACATGCACTCTCACTTACTTTCTACTTGTGATCCCAGATTCTATAGATAACAATAAACAACATGGATGCTTGTCGCAACACTTATTACCAGTCCCACAATGGCTCCTAGAGGCATCCATTTTCATACACTATAGGTGATATTATTTCATTTTTCATAGAAAATTACTATATTGGATTATACACATTTTGACATAAATTTTATCTTCCTAACATGCTAATGGGTGTTTTATGTGAAAAATTTACTTTGCAGGTCTATTTTCTTCCATGGGTTTTTGACACATTGCTTGCAACTGTTTACTTTTACCTGTCATTGTATGTCATTATTTACGAGATTTTACCTATGTATTGATTATTCTCTAATTTTATGTATGCTTGCGGCTACTATGAACTTGATTTTATTGCGACATCGTGTGATGTTCCATATTTGTAACCTTCTTTTTGCGGTCTACATTGTCTTCTTGTGTCTTAGCTTACACATTGTATGCTTTCTTATTAGCTTACATCTTGTCTTCTATATGTATCTTTTATATTATTTGCACTAACACTTGTCTCCCAACCATTTTTTTGTGTGTTCATGGTTTCTACCAAGCACACTCCCACCCGTTTGCTGGGAACAATTTCAACACAATGGTCGGTACTCTTTTGTGCAACATACTCCTTAATGACATCGCATACACCCCAAAAGAGGGGGTGAATAATTTGGGTGAATCATTCGCCCCACACAATAGTTCACAGTCATCACAAAACACATTTCAGTACTAGTAAAACACATTTTTTAGTCTCAGACAGGGCTCAAAATCTAACTTGGGTCCTCGGTAAAACACAAACACTAGCACCCAGACAAGGACAATAATGGTTGGGTGCGCCATACCCTTCTTGGACACCTATGACTAGGGGAAAGTTACACAACATTTGTTAGTTTAGCATAGTATACATCACTTCACATAATAAATTTTATAGGGCACACAATCCTTAGCATTCGACATACATGCACTGTACAACATTTTCTACTTTTGCGTTGGATCGGAATTGTTCAAACTTGATCAGATTTTACACACCATTTGCAATGATGTTCTACATTTTGGGAAGTCGTTAAAGGTTAGAGGAGGAAACCATAATTTTATCCCTACACTTCTTCCATTCTTGGCATGATATCACCCAAAAAACTCGCAGTCAATGCAACTAGCGTGAGATCACTCAAAAAACCCATTCTTCTACATCATCTTCAGGATCATTTCTACACTCTTTTACTCATCATGGATAAGGTGCACATGTTCCTTTTTACATTTTCACATATTTCTTACATAATTTTTACACATTTTGATCATATACACACGTATGAGAAATAATAGTCACATCAACCAATAAAATCACATCAACAACATCAATCAAATCAACAATAATCAAAATCAACAATAATCATAATCATGACATCAACACATATGCCCTCACCCTAGGGTCATCATCATCATCATCACTTTTTGCACTTCCTCTTCTTTAACATCCATGCTTCACATTTTTATCACTCCACACTTTTTTTCCTCATCGATACACTTTTCGCCATCGATCTACATGGTTATCAGGTACACATCTCTTATCTACTTTACGTTATCGAGCATTTGCTCAACAACATAAAGTGGGGGCAAATGTAGACACAAAATCACACACTATGGGTATTTATCTAGTCATGATCACATACTAATATTCAAATGATTCCTAAGTAAGAAAAATACTAATTGACCTATGTCTTTGGCCATATTTTCTTATTTTCCATTGTTACTTTTGATCTTACACTCTTTCTTGCCCGCTCAGCATTTTTATACTTTGGAGTTTCTCACTCTAGACACCAACGCCTAGCCAGGATGTAAACACCAAGTGCCCCCATCCCCTCTAGGTGCCCTTGACCTTTTTTTACTTTTCTCACATATTTTGGGTCCTTTCTAGCCATTTAGGCATCTTATCTTTTTTGTATTCGGCCTTTTTGGGTTATGTGACCATAATAAAGGACCAAACACTAAACATTAGCTATCACCACATAAGGTTGCATATAAATAATATTTTAGAGCATTCAAGCATCCATTCTAGCTCCAAACAAGGGACAAGGGACTGCATTATTTTTCATACCCTTCATAGGAGGGGAAGTTCATTCTATGTGATGCACACATCTACTTACATATTATACATCTAGCTATTGCTCACTATCAAGTGCAACACGCACAAGAGCTACCTAGGGCATGATTTTACACAAACATACATAAAACTAAATTTAGTTTGAAATGTAGTGCAATGATAAATCATAAGATCAATTATTTGACAACAGAGGAAAATCTACTCCCTCATTTACATTATTTTATTTTTTGGGATTTGATGCGCTTTGAGGGTTTTGCAGGTTATTTTTTTTATTACAGGTTACCAACGACATCAACGATCATTGTGAAACCTACTAGAGACAATAAGTGAAGGATAATGAAGATCTCATGACCCTCTAAAGGAGGGTTTTTAAGGTTTTGAGTAGACATAGGTGCATAGAACTGGTCTGTAGCACCCGCAGGTGCCCTAGACCCGTCATGGGCA
Source organism: Taxus chinensis (assembly GCA_019776745.2). Taxonomy (NCBI): domain Eukaryota; kingdom Viridiplantae; phylum Streptophyta; class Pinopsida; order Cupressales; family Taxaceae; genus Taxus; species Taxus chinensis. The sequence continues at coordinate 321,684,479 of CM034156.1, read as the reverse complement.
CCCCAGTCCAAGAAGATCTTATGGTCACATAATTTTTTCAGAATCTTGTGTGACACCTCTCCCTCTCTATTCATCAGTTCATCACTTTGGTACAATCCATATTTAATTATGAAACAACTAAGTATTTCTATCTCCTATATGCAACTAGGGTTTCATATTTATTAGCTTAATTTTCTCTAGTCTATTCTGTACTTAATTACATATTCATTTACTACTACATTACAATCAAAATTAGGAATTTATAAATTTTATATTTTTCTTAATTAGATCCTAGGGTGAGAACATATGTGTAGATGTCATGATATGAATGTTGTTGGTGTCAATGGTGATGTGATGTGACTACCAGTTCCTATAAGGATGGAACTATTAAAGATAAGAATGATCAAGTAGTCAAATATGTGAGTAAATGATTAAAATGAGTAAAAAGTATGTAAATAAAATATGTAAAAAATATGAAAAGGAACATGTGCACCTAGTATGTGATGAGTAAAAGAGTGTATCAAGGATCTTGAAGATGATGTAGAAGAATGATTTTTCTGAGTGATCTCTCGCCAATCGCGTTGACTTCAAGGTTTTTGGGCAATCTCACGCCAAAAATGAAAAAAGTTTAGGGAGAAAAGTCTGCTGTCATCCTCCAACCTTTAACTACTTCCCAAAGTATGAACACCACTATAAATGGTGTGTAAAAATATGATCCGATTCGAACAATTTTGATCCAATGCAAAAGTAGAAAATGTTGTGTAGTACATGCATGTTGAGTGCTAAAGGACTGTTGTCTTGTAAAATCCACTGTGTGAAGTGTTGTAGACCATACCAAAGTGAAAAATGTTGTGTAAATGTCCCCTGGTAATAGGCATCTAAGAAGGGTTATGGGCACCCAGGCATTAGTATCCGAGTCTAGGCGCCAGTGTCTATGCTGTGCTGAGGACCCAAGTCATATTTTGAGCCCTGTTTGAGACTGAAAACTATGTTGTACTGGTAATAATTTTTTTTAAACTATGACTATAGAATGTTGTATGGGGTGACTGATTCACCCAAATGATGCTGGCTTGTTTGGGTGAATGCGACGTCACTAAGGAGTATGTGACCCAAAGGAGGACTAACCACTGAACTGAAATTAATTCCCTATAGGGGGAGGGAGTGTGATTAGTAGAAACCAAGACACATGTAAAAAAAGGGGATAGAAAACAAGTGTTAGTGTAAACAAGATAAAAACGCATGTAAAAGACAAGATGTAAGATAACAAACAAAGAGACAATGTGTAAGCTAAGACGCAAGAAGAAAATACACAAGAAGATAATGTAGACCATGAAAAAGTGGGTTTCAAACATGAGACATCACTAAAAATGTCAGAAGACAATCGAGGACAACATGGATGAAAGCACACAAACAATTAGATAATAAGCAAGCCATAAGGCAAATCCCGCAGACAATGGAAAACAATGACAAACAATGACAAGCAATGTATTAGAAAACCATGTTACCAAATAGGCCTCCAAATTAAATGTTGCACATAAAGCACCCATTAGCATGTTAGAAATATAGAAATTATGTCAAAACGCATATAATTCGATGTAGTAATGTGTTATGAAGAAAGAAACAATAACACCTATAGTGTATATGAAAGTGGATGGCCCCAGGAGCCACTATGGGATTGGTATGAGGTATTGCACCAAAAATCCATGTTGTGTGTAAATATATTTATAGAACCTATGATAACAACTAGAAGGAAAGTGAACACACATGTGTATATACAAATATAATGACATACAAGATATTTTTCTAGCATGGAAACAAAGTGTACATGTGATGACTAAATGCAAGAAAGACTAAATGTGACCAAGATATGTAGTATGTTGTGGATGAGATGGAATTGAATGCATAGTGAGTGTGATAGTAGCCACATTACCCCAAGATAATATGAATGAGTATGCATGTGATGAGGTTAATTTATACATGCCCTCTTAATAGTCAAGAATGAACTGTAGAGGAAAAGTGTGTCATCAGGAAATGGTTTGAATTATGCGCTATAAAAAGATGTGATCGTGAAGCATAGAGTGTAGAGAGTGAGGGAGTGCATGGGTGTGTGAGTGTGGTGAGGTACATTTGATATGTATACCCTCAAAAGTCAAGTAGGGACCGTGGAACTAGAGTGTGTCATAGGGTATAAAGCATAATGTGTAGAAGTAGATATAAGAATGATATAACGTGAATGTGTAGAGTGAATAATGCACATAATGTGTGGTAGAAGCTGCGAGAAAATATGTCACAAATGTGAAAAACGTGAAGAGTGTAATGTGTAGTGTGTAGTGTGTGAGGCTCATATATATAGTATTCCCTCAATAATCAAGTGTGAACTGTAGCACAAGAGTGCATCATTGGGGAATGACGATAGGAATGTATCACAATGTGTAAGATGCATGTGAGAGAGTAGATGTAGGATGAATAATTAGGAATGAAAAACAAATGATAATGACAAAAGGGGGAAAACAAGAATGATTCCCCCCAAGTATATGATGATAGATATGATCAAGTAACATCATCTAAGAGGTCCCCAATTGATGGGTCAACATATACTTAGTGGTCATGAAATACCTAACTTTGGAAGGAAAATTTCAGAAGATTTTCTCTCATCATCTCTCTATTTTAAACTTCTTATGTAGAAACCAAACCATGAGTCTGACTTTCTTCCTCTATAAGTCTCTACTTTCCACCATTGAGGACTTCAAAAATAAGAAAATTGATGTCCCTCTCCATCAAGGCCTGATTCTTTTGTTAGTACAAAAAATCCAACCCATTATCCCTACACATCCTTGGCACAATAGTGATACCGATTTTGACCATGAAACCCTAGCGTTGGCCCTCAAATGCATGAACAAAAGGAAAGGGAAAGACACTTTTGAGGGGATAATAGATGTTCTGTGTAACTTGAAAAGGGGGGTTCAGAATGTGGGTGAGAGTTATGGTAATAGGGAAAAGGATTTTGTGGACAAGGAGACTAGAATTATGCATGCTGAGTCGACTACTGATACTATTCTCACTGTTAATAAGAATATCATATAGGAAATGAAGGAGTGTCAACATAAAATAGAGGTCTAGAACAAGAGAATTGGGGTTATTCAAGTAGATTTTGTCATGTAGGAACAAAGAGTCTCTATCCTTCAGGATCAAATGGCCAAGGAGGACAACAAGCCCAATATGAAGCTCATGCTTTGTAGTTCTGACAATGATGAATATGAGACTGACGAGGGTTATGATATGGAGGCCATGAATACCTAGATTAAAGAAAAGGATTAGGAAAGCCTAAAGGATCTCACAAATGTAAAAACCTAGATTGTGGAAAAGGAGGAGAAAAGACCTAAGTGAGTGATCATTAAATTTGTAGGCAGGAAGGATGATAGGTTGAGCACTAGATCCCATGGTAAGGATATGAAGAACTAATGGATGGCCTTTGGATGCCCTTTTCCTTTTTCATGTTGGTTGATTTTTTTAGGTTTTTAGTCAAAAAATGTATTTTTCAATATGCAGACTTTAGGCAGTCTGGATCTATTTTGTGGTGGTCTATTGTCAAGTATTTTTGACTTATCTTCCTTGGGTTTTTGTTGGTTTTTCTATTTAAAATTATCTTCTTAATGTTCAAAGTTTTTTTGTTCCCCTTAAAACCAAACTCTTTTTATCTTATCCAAAAGAAACATCATCTAAGAGGTCATCATTATCATGATCAAAACTAAATGGATATGCATCAGATACCTGGTAACCATTTGTGTCAAGTTGATCCAATAGAGATCCATTAAGGCATAAATTGTACATGCCCATTGCATATTCCTCGTCAGTGAAAGGTGCTAATGGACATCCATGTGCATACCAACGAGTAAGGTTTTGTGAATCACCAAGAAATGAATCATTGTGAATGAAAACATAGCCAAAGGACATGTAGAATGAAATATCACTATGAGTGGGATCTAACGTGCCCCCAATGTAATCAAGCCAAGACTATACAAGCATAAGTGGAGAAGCACGAGGTGTTCATGCAAGAAATACTGTGAGATCTAAAAGACACGAAGACCATAAGAAATAATAATGTGGATAAATCCATGGTAAAGATGAGGATCATGAGGTGGAGAGAAAATTTTGTCCACTGTAAACCCTATCTAAGTCAATCCGTCATGTGTGCATATAATATCAGAGAAATTAGGATCGAATAAAATGTGTTCTCAGTAAGATTTATTCATGAAAAGTGTACATGTGAAAGGAGGTAGTGTAGATGTAGATTGCACATGAGAAAATGTTGAAGGTTGTATGACATTTGATGTATGGAAAAACCCCCGATAAATTACCATATCATTAGTAGAAGGGGGGGTTCTAAATTCGATGGAACAATTTCTAGTATAAAAACAGTTCCCTCGAGTGGAGGAAAGTTGTCTGAATAATGCATGGGTCACGGATCAACAGCAAGGTGTACAGTAGTAAAAATCAGAATAGGTAATGCGGTGTTGGGGTTGAATTCATAATATTGAAATGGTGAACTATTAGTGATAACTACATATTTAATACCCTTTTATAAGAATTTGACGCATCGGTGAACTGTAGAAGATACTGCTTGCATTCTATGAAGCCATGACCAACCAAGTAAACAATTATATGAAACTGGGATATCAATGAAAAATAATACCATAGGAATAGTTTTTGGACCAACCATCATGGTTAAAGTTACAGTACCTAAGCATGGCCTCGTAGTTGAATGAAATGCGCACAAAAATAGATGTCAAAGTAAGATTAACAATAGAAAAACCTATAGTCTAAATGAATGATAAAGGACAAATATTGAGCTCAAATCCAGTATCAACTAAAATGGATTTGATTCCCCACTAATTTATACTGAATTATATGTATACAGGAGGATCATTATCATAAATAGAAAGATCATTAACTATAGTATATGGAAAATAAACATGCTGCAAAAATACATCTACAAATTTCTAATAAACGTATAGATGAGTAGTGGAAGGAATATGAGTGGTATCCAAAAGAGTAATGATTTTAGCACGATATTATAAATTGGATAGTAAGAAATCATGAATAAATATGTCCATGATAAGAATATGCTAAGAGAAATGCAAGAGGTGATGAAATGAATATGCGAAGCATGAAAGTGTCGGGTTCAAAAAAAATGATTAAGTAAAATATTGACAAATGAATAAAATGCCTAATCTAAATATGTAACAACACTAACAAATATGTATGTAATAAGAGTAGATCTAACCCAAGAAAATTAAGCTAAAATGTATGAAACCCTAGTTGCAAAGAAGATATAGAAATACTTAGATTATTCACAATTAAATTTGGATTATGCCGTAGTGACGAATTAATGAACAAAGAGGGAGAAGTGTCACACTAAAAAAGTTGTGCAATTGTAAGATATTCCCAGATTGGGGCATCTAAAATGGCTCAGGGGCACCTTTAGGCACTGCAGACCTTTTCTGGGAACCTATGACTACCCAGAACATCAAAAAACCATATTTGGATGGTCACAAGATGTTCATTGTACTTTGATTCTTGTCACTAGTATGTCATGTCAAGTCTACCGATGTCACCTGTAACCTACAATAAATACATGAACTATGAAAACCTTAAGAGCACATCAAATCCTAAAAAGAAAATAATGTAAATGAGGGGTTAAAGTGTCCTTGGATGTCAAATAGGTGAACTTACGACCAAGTGTTTCACTACATTTCAAACCCAATATATTTCTATGTGTGTGTGTCGAAATCATACCCTAGGTGGCTCTTGTGCATGTCACACTTGATAATGAGCAAGTGACTAGATGTAGAAAATGTAGGTAGATGTGTGTATGAAAGAATGAAATTTCCCTCCTATGAAGTGTATGTAGAAGAATGTAGTACCTTGTCCCTTATATTGAACTAGAATGGATGCTTGAATGATCTAGAATAGCCTTTGGATGAAACCTTAGGTGGTGATAGCTAATGCTTAGTACTTGGTCCTTTATTATGGTCACATAACTTTATATTTATATGATTCCCTCACTTGAATTTTGTAATTAACCTCGAAAAGGCCAACTACCAAAAAGATAAGATGCCCAAATGGCTATAAAGGACCCAAAATATGTGAGTAAAGTATAAAGAGGTTAGGGCTAGTCAGAGAGGACAGGAGTGCCTGATGCTGGCATCCTGGTTGGGCACTAGTGTCCAGGATGATAAATGCTGAAGTATAAAAAAGACATAATAGAAAATCAAAAGTGTAAGACCAAATGAGAAAATAGGAAGTAAGCAATGGTGGCCAAAGACATGGGTTAATTATTAATTTTCTTACTTAGGAATCATATGAATAGTAGTATGTGATTAGGACTAGATAGATTCCCACAATGCATGATTTAGTGTCTACACATATTAAGGATGAACCTAAAAAAGAAGAGTGAAAGAGTAGTCAAATAGGTGTATATGAAAACTCTATAAAAGTATGCAAAAAGATGTAAAAATGTGAGAAAATTAGTAAAATGAACATGTGCACTTGATCTGTGACTTTTTGGGTGATCTCATGTCAAGAGAAATTTTTTTGGGCAACCTGATGCCAAGTGTGAGTTGTTTGGGTGATATCACGCTAAGTGTGAGTTTTTTTGGGTGATCTCACACCACGGAAGATGCGTATTGGGGATAAATTTCTTGTGTTATTCTCCATCCCTGACTGCTTGTTGAATTTATACACCATTACAGATGGTGTGATACTACTTTGTTTCATATTTGATCTAGCTTGATCCAATTAGAAAAAGAAGATAGAATGCATTTTGATTGCTAGAGGATTGTGCATGTGCTATGAAAAATGCTATGTGAAATGCTGAAAACTGTGCTGATATGAGAAAATAAATTTAACTACCCCTGGTCATAGGTGCCCAGGGGCCAGGAAATGTCAGGCGTACCTAGGCACTGATGTCTATATCTAGGAACTAAAGTCTATGCTGTACTAAGGACCCAAGTTAGAATCTGGGTCATTATGTGTCTGTAACTCTATTATGATCTTGTGTTGTGTAGGCCTGTACTAAATCTCTGAGCTTCTGAATGGGGTGACTGATTCACTTAATGTATGACCCCCCTCATTTGGGGTGCATGTGATTTCACTAGGAGGTTTCACCCCAAAGGATAGGAGTAGATGCTAATCAGTGAATGATACCTTGCAGGGGATGGAATGTGCATGTTAGAAACTAATGCACATGAAAAAATGTGGCTAGAAAGATGTGTTAGTGCAACAAAGAAGAATACACATATAGAAGATAATGTGTAATCTATCAAGTAATGATACAATGTAGACCTTGAAAAGTGGGTTTCAAACATGGGACATCACTCATAATGTTGCAAGATAATCAACGCTGAAGCGGTCAAAACCATACAAGTAAGACATATGACATAGCCCACAAACAATGACATATAATGGAAAACAATGGGAAACAATGACAAGTAAAGTAGTAGACAACCATGGTAGCAAGTAGTTCCTGTAAATAAAATGCTACACATGAAGCAACCTTCAACATGTTAGAAAGATAAAAATGTATGTCAAAGTGTGTATGGTCTGATATAACATAGTGTGCTAGTAATAATACGAAATAGTAAGTAATGAAACAATAACACCTGTAATGTGTACAAAAGTAGATGCCCCCAGGAGCCTTAATGGGACTAGTAAGAGGTACAATTCCAAACATCCATTCTACATGTAAATATCTATGTAAAGTCTACATGCATAACTAGAGATCACGTGAACGCGCATGTGTATATAAAAAAAGATGATAACATACTAGATATCTAGCTAACATAGTAAGAAAAGTGTGACATGTGAGTACGAGAATAAAAGAGTAAGTGCAACAAAGATATGCAACATGATGTGAATGAGTAAGATGAAATGATATGTAATGTGAATGTGATAGGAGAAACATACCTCCCAAGTGGATGTGTACGGATGTACATGAGATGAGGTTCATCTATAAAAGATCCCTCGACAGTCAAGAATGAACCATAGAAAAAGAGTGTATAATTGGGAAATGGTTTGAAATTGTGCACTAAAAAGATAGATAAATGAAGTATATAACATGAGAAGTGTGAATGCGGAAAGGTTAATTTCAGATTTATAACCTGGGTAGTCGAGTATGAACCAAATATGTAGTCATCTATCATATACCTTTGTTCTACCCGAAGTGTGCCGATCTATCACCCAGTATGTGCTGAGAGCTCACCCGAGGGGCACAGGGTGTCGAGCCCCTCCTTTATGTGAGATTCACGAGAATGTTCTGCCATTAATGGAGGATGGGTTGTAGGTACATAAATATATGAATTTTATCAAAAATAGAAAGTACAGATACTATATCCAGGCATAGATGTACCATAAGTGGAAATAAACATTGTAATAAGCATAAAGAAACTAGATCTGATCCATAACAACATGAATAACACAAGGGTTTATACCCATAAACAAGGATATCCAGAATAACACATCATATATTGATTTATAAACATTTACAGTAGCCTCATTACATCAGAAGGGTTACACAGATCAAGTATATCAAGAAATACCATCTCAAAACCCTACCAGATGCTCTACAAAGAGAGTTTTGAGCTATACCCTCCTAGTTCCTATGCATCTCTCTACTAAGTTTCTTTTTCCTCCAAAACCTCTATTATTTCAGACCCAAGAAATCCTTTAAATTGAATTTGGATCCTTCCTTCACCACCATAGTTCACCCATGAGCAGATCACATGCCATGTGGAAATTTGGTCCTCCATGATTGAGTGCCTTCACCAGCTTGCCAGACCCTGATAAACCTCCACTAACTATAATGATCCTTATCAAAAAATATTCCCTTCATGGAATATTCTTTCCTTGAGATCCAAGAATCCACATTGGCACCTTATCAACTCATCACACCTACTCGAGCCTTCACATGTTTTCTATGCAATGTCATAACACAAAATATGGCTAAGTCCGTAACCCTTGTTTTGCTTATGCGCCCACCCTAGTTAAAACTCAAACCCTTTCCTTTCACACTTTTCCCTGAGTGCCTTCCTCATGTACTTCCTTCCACGCATGCTAACCTTCTACCTTAGGATTTAGTCAATTAAGGGCCCAATATTACCCCACACTACATGTGTTATCCATCCCCAGAAACACTCTGCTCTTTGGCCAAATAATAAAGAATAGGAGAAATGAAATAATCTACAATTGTATAAATAATGGATGAATAGAAGGATCCTTATACTGCTGCATGAGGAGTGGGATGTCTCTCTTAATGGGTGTTTCAATCTTATCTAAGAATCTACCTCACTCTATGTTTGTTAAAGTAAATCACCCACCAACGTGCTAACTTAGTCAAAACTTATCTCACCTCCCTTAGCCTTCAACATATCTATGATTTTTTCCATATGCTTGCTAAGGTTTCCCAACACATCCATCCTGCAAGTGAGTTGAGGGTACAATTCCTTAAATTTATTTTTAATCAAAACCCTCAAGGTTTTGATCACCTTTGATTTCTTCTTGACTTCTACCAAGATCTTATCTTGCTCCATCCTATTGCCCTTGTTTTTCTATTGAAACTCCTTCAGATCCTCCTCATGGATAACAACTAATATGCTTGATACTTTATCTCTATCACCATAGTTTTCATATAAAACTTTAGCCATTTACGCTGTGGTCTTCACCGAGGCAAAGATCTCAGAGTACTAAGTTATTGTCTCCCAATCTTCAAAATTTCTTCTTCCTTTTGGTGCACCATCACCTCTTCTGTCGACTCCAATGTAAGTGGTTTCCTCTCCATGGTGATTATGTGCATCAAATCTTCCAAGAAGTGCATGGTCGACTCATACTTCTACCCAGGAGGGGCCAAGTTTGAGTGCTTTAAGATAATATTATTTGAAATAACCTCTACCTTCTTTTATACTTCACGCACCTTCACCTTTTCATCCCTCAATTCACGCCTTAATTGTGCATTGATCAATTACTTCTATTTTATCTCCCTATCCCTGTCAATGATCTCCTCATTCTTTTTCTCAATCTCATCCTTCAAGACTCTTATTCTATCATTTCTACCAAAAATTCTTACTTCCAACTCCACTAACATTTTATTGAGTGCATTACAGATTTACTCACTGGATAACCATTGGGCATCTACAATAGGATTGACCCCTTTAGTGTCAAGTATCTCCATCAATGCATCCTTATTAACCTTGAACTTTGGTTCATCAATGTGAGACTCAAAATCCCATGATAGTATTTTTCTTGTGCATGGGTACACACCCTCTTCATCAAAAGATGACCAACAGAGGAGTTGGTCTGTGGGAATTGTGCATTGGAATCACATGTTCAGTACCTTATTTGGATCATTAATGTAAGTCATAGCCTGTTCATACGTAGCTACTATGGCCTTTCAACCTATGCACATTGCTTTGGGGACACTTATTTCTAGGCTGGGATATTTTCCCATACTTCCATACTCTTTCCCTACACTCGCACTCTCCTCTATTTCCTTTAGCACTTCATCGGCACTGTGCTTCACCTCTTGTACTCCACTAACTTTTGTATAATACCTGCCACCTCCTTCTCTACAATGTCATCTATCTATGTCTCTATGTTCAGGGTTCAAGGTCTTATGAGAATGCATGTCTACTTCCTCACTTCCTCCTTTGTTATGGGTACCCTCCTCATACTCATTCTTCTCTTCATCCCTTTCTTCATTGGACTCATGTACATCATACATAGGAGGATTTTGAGCTTCCTAGCACTCCTCATTTTCTTCCTCAGTCTCGTGGCCTTCCACGCTCTTTGTCTCCTTAGATTATGAACCTTGTGCCACCCTTTGCTTCTTCTTTACAGGTGACTCCTCTAACATATGGGAATTATATTTCTTGGTGACTCTTCCCTCTCATGGAAACTCCTTTGCACGTGGAATTATTCCTGTGAGTGGAAGTGCTTGTGCCTGTGCTAGAGTCCTATGTGCCCATAGTTTGAATTATATGCACACTCATCACCTTTTCTGTAGGAGTCTCCTCTCATTCCCTCTTCCTTATTACTACTTTCTTGCTTCTGGTGTGGTCCTTTGGGATGGAAAAATCATCCTCAACATATGCACCATTTTTGAAATTGGGCCTGAGGTGTATATACAACCTTACTGTTGTCTTCCCCGCAATAGGTAATGACATAGGTTTTAACATGTGTATGTCATGAGAGATATACTTCTCTACATAAGTGTGCTTCTTGGGGTATATCAAATTTTTTCGTAACGCATGGTATTCCTTGTCTACGTTAATTAGATCAAATTTAACCTTCTTGGCCTCCTTAAACCTATTGACCACACTTTGAAAGTACTGTACTGTGAAGGAGAGGTGTAATTTATACTAAGGACTCTTGGTGCCATTTGTTAAAGTAAAACCTACTAATACAGAAGTGCTAGTATACGACGAACTTGGCTTCTCCATCCACCAATGCCAGAAACTACTCAAGTATTCTCCATTCTTCCCCAAACATATTACACATCTACTTGTACCATTTCTCCAAGCGCACCTTATGAGCAGCCGTCATTGTGTCACAAGTGTAGGCTTAAAATATTTTAGTAGGGGAGGGGTCCTCATCTGGGTACTCCCAAACATACTTATATGGCCCATCAAGCACTCAAATTTCTAAAAAGAAAATGGTGAGAAGGATGTTACCATACATAATCTTGTCTTTTTTGCACATGACATCTATGATATCCTCTGTAATAAAGGCTAATAGGTTATATACCATTCCCTTTGAAATCTTGCAACAAACATTCAACCACCTCTTGTTTATATGTGTCAACCTCTCTTGCCCATTCAACTAAGTGACTAGATGCATGACCATATTCATCACATGATTGGTGATCGAGCTGATATCAAAGTAGCGTGAGCCCTTCTTGTACTCATATGACACGTGGGTGTCTTATTGATGGCACCCTTATCACCTAAGTCATCATCTAGTGACTCTCCTTCACAGATAAGGCCAAGTGTAACTAGAGATGAGTTGAGTGGTCAAGCACATTCTCCTTCTTGTAAAATAAAAATAGCCCTCGTGGATGAACATGAAATCAACCATTGGTATAACCTTTCAGGATTTCTAAAATAGGGAAACTCGTAGAGTTGTAAGAGTCCAACCTTATCCATCTTGGTCTTCAGATCGTCATCATACATGGGCTTTCCATCCTATGTCCTTCCCATTTGTGGGGCGAACCAAATCTAATGCCATTTCCTTTTCAGTGGTGCTCATCTAATGGTTGTAGTCACTCATGACCATCTTGGGTATGTGAGACACCCATTCCTTTCCTAACAATGCACTATCTAGGTAGTGCATCTTCATGTACCAATCTTCATTAAAACTAGTCAAAACAACTATTTTTCCTTTTCCCTTATCCTTTTCACTTCTTTAGTGAAGTGTTCACTCCCTTTCTTGGTGCCATTTATATTCTCCTTAGAGCCTCTTTAATTCTTTTCTTGTGTCTAGTTTCAACATTTCTCAAAGCCTCAGCTCCACTCCTAGTGAAATATCCTCGAAAACTCAGTGCTCTAGCTTTGTAAACCCTAACCTAGAGCACCATTTTTCCAAAAGGTAGTGTAATCACTCGCGAAATCCACTAAACAATCTCCTTTGTGTACGCTCATGTACTCTGCTCCTAGCTGGTTCAAAAATCTATCGATTTCTCACCTTCACACCAATTTTTGCATTTTGTTTTTGCAAGAACACCTTACATCGCAAGAGATATTTAATATCAAACTCAAGGTGAAAAATAATAGCTTTCCTGACCTTCTATTTATAGTTTCCCACTTTTCTTTGCATTAAAATCTATGCCACCTACCACTGTACCTCCACATTAAAGTTTGGTTTTTCCGCCACTATCCCATGCACATTTTATATAGGGCTTTTCCTCCATGCATAAACATGCATGAAACTCTCACAACCTTCTGGCACATAAGAGTATTACTGATAATAGATCCTTGTGTGTGCTTGTGGTACCGAAGGAAATATTCCTTTGCATCCTAATTCTAGTTCTTGACACACCTACCTCATATTGTTATGTTCTTTTTACCCTTGTACATGGTTTTATCAAAGATTTTTGACACCATTATTCCACCATAAACACGTTTTCTACTCACTTTCCTCCATCCTACACACCTTTGACTTTACAACCTGGGCCACTAACCAACATTACTCCCAACACTTTCTTCTTACCACATTCTTCTCTGAAGTTCTCCTTTACATTCCACCCTACACTAAATAGATGTGCGGTCCTCTATGCATAATAACCCTTTGAGATAGGAAGTGGCTAACGACACACAAACACACCCAAAACAAAACAAACCAAAAGACAAGCAAGCAACGACGCAGGGAAACACATGAAAGGGAAATTGCATTAAGGGAAATCATAGGCTAACTGGTAATACTGCCTTATTTATAAACATAAAGAAGAATGATTTATAGTAGGGCTTCAACCTACTCCCATTGAAATAACCTGGAAACCGTGTTCCATCCAACGCTTGTAACTAGAAGGTGCCAGAATCAAGTATATAGGATATAATCTACGGGCCCAACCAATGGAATTTGAATTTCCCAAGATGGCGCATAAACTTAGAATTGTAAAATAGAACCATCTACCCAACCTCAAACTACTTATTCTTGATGTGTCTATCATGCCATGCCTTCTACCTAGAGTTTTCCATTTTCTGACTCCATCATGCTATTGTACGTATTTCATCCAACAACATTAACTTGTCAATCATTTCCTCAAGGGCTTGTTCATCAGCTAAACCTTTTATGCATGTAATACCTAGTGATGGTAACATGAATTTAATAGGTAACACAACCTCCATGCAAAACACCAATTGAAAATGTGTGTCCTTGTTAAGTATTTTATAAGTAGTTCGATATGACCATAACACGGTAGAAAATTTATCATCCCAGTCCTGTCTGCCAACATCAAAAGTCTTGGTCAACGTGTGACTCAAAATTTTGTTAAAAGATTCGACTATCCCATTAGCTTGTGGGTGATAAGGGGTAGTCTTATGATGGGTGACCATGAATTATTTTAATAAGATTTAAAATATCTCATTTAGTAAATGAGTAACCCTGTAACTTACTAATCTTGTTGGGCATCCAAACCAACTTATTATATTCTCCCATAAGAATTTAGCTGCTGTCCCTACCGTGCAATCCTTCATAGGTTCCGTTTCTACCCACTGTGTAAGATAGTCTGTGCATGTAATGATATAATATGAACCCATCCTTCATGAAACTAGGGAAATAGGTTCCATGAAGTCAATTGCCCACTTCTCGAATGGATTTGCACCAGATATAGACCTTAATAGCATTTCATCTCTTTTCCTTGGTTTACCAAGGTGCTCGAAATGGTCATATGCCTTGCAATACTCGATGCAATCCTTGTAAACCATTTCCCACCAAAGGCAAGCTAAAAAGATCTTGTGTATGGTTGCATTCCCCACATAGTGTCCTCCTGCAATTCCATCATGAGCCTCTTCCACGATTGCAGTGTGCTCATGTTCTAGTATGCACCGGCGTAAGACCTCATCATGGCCTAGCTTGTATGTATGGCTATAGTTGTAAAAGGCACGTGGCTATTATTAGCATGCGACATATTTTTGGTAGAGTTAAGTGGTGAAGGGCTAGTTCACCCACCCTATATATGTAATGAATTACTTAGTAAAGAGAGAGATACATGAATATATGAGACTGGATAATTATAACAGATCCATGCACGCATGTCTGGTATTGTATGAAGATTTTGTACTGTTGGTGCGATGAATATATAAAGAATATTGGCTGAATAATAGTGTCTGATGTGTTTTGTCAATGTATATTGTTGTTATCATGATGATTTACATTTAAGCGCTTATAGATCTAATTTAGTATAATGATGAATATATGGATTAGCTACTAAAAATATATGTGTATTGCTTTATCATGCCACCATTCTGCTACAACAACTCTTAAGAGGGACTTGGTACCTTTGCACGCTTTGGGTGAGTGCTCAGCCTAGGCTAAGTGATGTGCCAGTGCGACTAGGTGTTAACTAAGAATTCTAGGCTACATCATTGGTTTCGTTGCCGGGACCTCTTTTTCAGTTGTTTTTAGAATGGTTCACAATGAAGACATATCGACTAACTTTGGTGAGCATTGAAGAATGGATTCATGATTTGGAGGAAGAATACACATGGAGGTTTGACACTAGATCTGGATATAGCACACGCACTTGGGTAGAGTAGAATCTATACACCAGTTTATACGAAAGCTTCTTTGCTATCTTTCTAGTGGAATTGTATGAATGGTTAACTGCATATGCATCTAAGCGGAATTGGAGGTATCGCACACTTGTTTGGACACAGGAGGAATTTTAAACACCATATGATGCTGACCTGAGCTGGAATCGCATGGTAGATACATGGTTTCGTGGTGTCCTAAACAACTATATTTTGGAATATTCAATTTCGACTTATTCATGTCCGGAGGTAGCAGATTTCTAGTTCCCACGGTATCTTAGGGGAACATATTTTCAAGGTATTCCGTTGGCTATCAAAATACTAATGGTAACGTTGAACTTGGAAGCTAAACCCATGGAAAACTAAAAGAATCTCCACGCACGGGAGCAGGAACGGGATTGGTGAAAGATGGTAGACCTAGCAGCAGCACGACAAAGGGAGGGGAGGTGGCTAAAGTATGATGAGGTGCACGAGATGGAATTATGCAAGAAATAATAAATTGTAGAATGGATGGTGTTGTGGAGAGAGATGGTTTGTGAAGGATTAGAGTCTCATGGGGAGGAAGAAGAGATAGAGCATCAGGAACTCCCCCATCTAGGAAAGCATGACAGAGAACCCTCTTCGTCCTCACATGGAAGCATGCCAGTAGATATGATCTAGGCCATGGGCACGCATCTAAGCCAACCTAATGACCTAGCCTTTGCGCTTGGTTTTCCAGTATCTAGTACAATAGGTAAAGACTGTTTTAATTTAGGAAGTGAAAGCGTAGAAATAGGTTAGACCGCAAGTACATCAATGGCAGCATAGATAGCTTCATTATTCTTTGGGGGTATGTTTTCAGGCTCATCATCTACACAGAATATGAGTGCGCCGAGTGTGGGATTCACCTCTTGAACTGGGACTACTTGACAGACTGTAGGGGTCCAGTATAGTACCACTGTTGGGACACAGAGGAGTGCATCCATGGGCCCTATTCCAAATCCTAGAGGAGGATTGGGTGGTTTGGGAAGTTATAGTTCTGGTGGTTCAGGTGGTTTTGGAGGAAGAGGAAACCAAGGAGGTTCTGGCTCGAGTGGTCAAGGCCCGAAGAAACCCCAGAACATTTATATGGAGATGTCCCTTCGTCTCCCAAAATATAGGGGTATTGAGGATGCTGCTGAACATGTTCATATGTGTGAAATATTGTGGCATGTGAAAGGTATTACAACCTCTAAGCACAAGGAAAGTCAATTTTATACTACATTACAGGTGCACACACACAACTGGTATAGGAATTTTGATCCCAATCAAACTTGTATTGACTATGCAGCATTGAAAGATGCTTTCTTAAAAGAGTTCCATACCCCAGAGTTTGAGCAGAAGAGTATAAGTGTGCTCAAGGATATAAAGCAAGGCACTATTGAGAGTGTACGTGAGTATGGTGCTCATTTTAATACTCTTCTATCCAAACTATGTTATGACATTCATGCGAGTCAACATGAATAATGATTTTTCAGGGGATTGATTACCCCATTTCGAAGAGCACTATCACATAAAACTTATACCGACCCACATGAATCATTGGAGGCCACTTTACACACTGAAGTAGTTGGGAGTATTGACACGAGAGTTAGTCCATTTTTGGAAGCTCAAATAGCAGCTATGGCAAAACAGTTAGAAAAATTATCAGCAAACTCAGCTCATGAAATGCACTCAGGAATCTGGTGTATAGATTGTGAAGTGGAATGCCACACCAAGGATAGTTGCCCCCATAAAAATATACATTCATTACTGTTGGACTGTGAGATTTTCCATTTAAATCATGATGCTAGTCACTGCCCCCTACTACAATGTGCGATCAGAAAGAATGTATCCTCCTTTTGTAAAATTTGTAGGTCCACGACCCATGATACTGAGGACTATAGATTGATTGGCTAGATCCACGATACCATTGATATTGGGGTCAGACAGGTGAGTGTGGCTGATAATTCTAAAGGGAAGAATGAGCATCAGGATAGGGATTATAATAAAACACACGCTATGACAGGAATGACAGAAGGTTTGAAGGGGTTCATGAAAGGGGATCAGTGGATAATGAGGTGGCTATGGAGGATGAGGCCATGAGGTGGAGGAAGGAGTGAATTTCATCTGAGGAAATTTCTATACATGCGGTTCACCTGACCATTATAGGTGCGAATGCCTACATAAGTACTTCCTGTTCATTTTGTGGAAAGGGGCATAGTTATGAAGAGTGTCTGGACTTATATGAGCATCTCAGTAAGCAGCACAAGTAGGAATGCAAGGGTGCACGGGGATGGTTAGAATCCAGTACGCGTGATAGAGAATTAGTGGATTCCCAAGTTAACACTAGAACCTGAGGTAGTAACAGTCAAGATAACCACACGAGGGGAGGCGACACGTGCAAGAGAGGTATTACAACAGAAACTGACAATCACTAGGGAGGAGGTTTTGCATGTTAGATATTCGAGATCCATTTCATCAGAAAGAATTATATCAGGAAACAATGGAGGTTCTTAGGATAGCCTCCAAGGTGAGATACAAGGTTTGAAAGAGAAGTATCGGAAATTGGAGCACAAGGATATAGAACAGGCTCCATCAGATATTGATGACATTAGAGAGGTATGTAGAACATTGCGCCAGGAGAATATTATTCATTTATTAGGAAATTGGTTGAAAGGGAATACTCCATGCGTGGGACCTGAGACTAAAAGACTAATACTTCATGTGAATTTTTCCCCTCGATAGCATTGATTACAACGAGGAAATCACATTGAATGTTGTTGTGGATGAGTAGCTATTGAGAAAATTTTTGATTTATACTGATGTGGAAGTAAATGTACTTACATTGGATGTGTGGGAACAAATGGGGAGACCCCCATTATAACCATCATCTAATGTATTATTTATGGCAAAAAAAAATGAAAGCTACTCCCATAGGAGTTTTCAAGGATGCATCTATTACTATACAAGGGGAAAAGTTCACAAGATACTTCAAAGTTCTAGCTCTTGCAGAAGTAGATAACTTCCCAGCTTTGCTTGGGCGCCCTTGGTGTTATGCGAACAATGCTGATTTGAGGTTTAACAAGGGGTATATCAGCTTCGAGAACAAGGAGGAAATGGTTATAATACCATTGACTGATGAGAAATTCATGTCATACGTGGAACCTTTAAGTGAAGAGGACTTGAACAAAATTTATATACGCGTTATTCGGGACCTAGAGGTCTAGGATCCATCTAAGGAAGGAATCCTTCATTGGGAAGATTCTCAGTCAATCAACGATACTACCAGTGTTGCTTGTGATAATTGGGCTCATGGCACTTATGAATTGGTGGGGCACAAAGTTAAGTGCATAGTTTCTTGCAAAAAGGGTTTTCATTCTGTTCAATGTATAGGTCACTCAGTACCGCGGTATACTGGATCCGAAGATTTGGCTAGGTTCTTACAGGCCATGGAAACAAATTGGGCTGACCAGCTTAAACGACATGCTATGTTGTCATATACTTTGGGTGGGACAGCTGCGCGTTGGTGGGTGGTCCACAGGGATAATCTCTTAGAATGGGGAATGATTGGGACCGCCTTATCAACCAGGTTTTCAAGAAGTAATGCCCCTACAAATATTTTCCCTTATCATGGTGATCAACCTGCTCAACATCATATCTAGAAGTGTGAGAGACTCTGGATAGTAGGATAGGAAGCATTTCCATCCCTCACTTTGGGTGCATTGGTTTTATTCTACTCTACAAGGTTGCGTGCATGTGCTTGGTATGTATACGCTGAATTACATCACAACACTAGCAATTGGTAGACTTTAACTGTAGGGATGATCTAAAATTTTGACTTCTTTTCATCTACACCACCAGTGAACACAACTTTAAGATTTATCAAGCGCTTAACCATGGGAGACAGTGGGAAAGTAGGAAGAAATTATTCAGGAATTATTTGGTAAGATAGAGACAAGGGCATGCGTTTTACAGATGAAGATGATGATGTCATACTATTTGAGTGCGTTTCCTTGGAAAAAGATAAGGGGAAGATGGTTTACATAATTGACGAGGAGGAAGTTGAGCACTTAGACGTGGATCATTCACATGGGACACGTGAAGTGTTATCCAGTGTGGATGTAGATGCGCACGCATATCATGAACCTATGAAGACAACAAAGGTCAATATAGGCATGGAAGTTGAACCTAAGGAGGTGATAATTGGGGATTATTGGTCAGAACCAGAGGTACCAAATATCATAGAGTTACTTTGAGACTATGAGGACTTATTCCCAAGAGGATACCATGAACTTAAAGGTGTGCATATATCACTCAGAGAAATGAAGATAAAGCTCAAGGGAGGTGCATGCCTTGTTAGGAAGTGACCATATCAGATGAATCCCAATTTACGGGAGAAGGTAAAAGAGGATATTGACAAGATGTTGAAATATGGGATCATTTGACCATTAGATGAATCAGAATGGGTCAATCCTATGGTAATAAGCATAAAAAAGGATGGTAGGATTCAGATTTGTGTTGATTATAGAGAGTTGAATGCAGCATGTGTTACAGATCCCTTTCCTATGCCATTCACGGAGGAAATATTTGAAGGGGTGGTTGGGCATGAGATATATTCATTTACAGATGGGTTTTTAGGGTATCATTAGGTTAGGATTGCCCTGGAAGATCAAGAGAAGACCACCTTCACTACTGAATGGGGAAGCTTTGCCTATACTATGATGCCCTTTGGATTGAAGAATGCACCTGCTGTATTTTCAAGGATAGTGGTACAAGCCTTCAAGGATTTTATTCATAACTTTTTACAGGTCTATCTTGATGATTGGACCTTTTATGGGCTAATTAAGGACCATTGTGACAATCTATGCTTAATGTTTGAAAGATGTCGATACAGTTGAGTATCTCATTGAACATCAAGAAGTGCATCTTTGATACTCCCTTTGGCACACTTTTAGGACACATTATCTATAAGGAAGGGTTACTGGTTGACCTAGCTAAAGTTGCAGTCATCATAGGCTTGAAAGCGCTAGCTAGTCAGCGTGAGGTGCATGGATTTTTGGGTCATACATGGTATTACAGGAAGTTTATAAAAGGGTATGAAAAAGTTGCCATGCCCTTGGAGGAATTGCTCAGGGGAAAAGGTACATTCTACTGGGGGGAGTCACAACAACGTGCGTTTGAGATATTGAAGGAGAAACTTACTATCGCGCCTATCTTGTGCTTTCCTTCATGGGATAAACCTTTTCATGTTCATGTGGACGCCTCTGGCACAACCATTGGTGCTGCCTTAGCTCAACTAGGAGAAGGTATTGTGGATCATCCCATTTGCTTTGCTAGTAGGAAGTTGACCCCTACAGAACAAAATTATACCACTACAGAGCGCGAGGCCTTGTCCATGATCTATGCCTTGCACAAATTTCGTTAGTATTTGTTGGCTACACCATTTGTGTTTTATACAGATCACATGGCATTAAAGTATTTGGTGAACAAGCCCATCTTACAGGGGCACATATGCCGATGGATACTCTTATTTCAAGAGTTTGACTTTACAGTTGTGGTAAAACCAGGTAAAAGCAATTCTGGACTGGATCACTTGTCTAGAATTCAATCAGGAGAAGAGGCACAAACAATAGAAGAGACCATGCCTGATGCACAATTGTATAGGTTACAGTGTGCACCATCAGAATTGGAGGACATTGCTAACTTTCTCAAGACTAGTATGGCACCAAAAGGCATGAAAGCTTTAGAGAAGAAACAACTTGCTATTCGTGCGGGACCATTCATGTTAATCAGTGGCGATTTGTACAAGTTAGGTAGAGATGAGGTGTTACGCCATTGTGTATTGGAGTATGAACAAAAAGATATAATGGAAGAAGCACATGGAGGTATTATAGGTGGCCACTATGCAGGTGATACAATAGCGTGCAAGATCCTCCTTGCTGGTTTGTGGTGGGAAACATTGTACAAGGATTGTAAAGAGTATTGTAAGACCTGTGACCATTGTCAACACCTTGGTCGACCAGGACAAATGGATGAGATGCCTCTACACCCAATTACAAGTGCAAAACCCTTTGAGAAATGGGCAATTGACTTTTCTAGGCCTATTTCACCAGTCGACGCGCAGGACTGGATCACTGCTATATTATCACCTATACAGATTATCTTACCTGATGGGCAGAAGCAACACCTACAAAGGACTGTACAGTGGCTACAACAACAAGGTTCTTATGGGAGAATGTTCTTACAAGGTATGGCTGTCCTTTAAGTTTAACAAGTGATAGGGGCACACATTTTTTAAATGAGACAATATGAATTCTTTTAGACGAGTTTATGGTTGCCCACCATAAAACTACACCCTATCACCCTTAGGAAAATGGGACTGCTGAGGCTTTTAACAAGATTTTGAGCCACACATTGACCAAGATTTGTGATGTTGGAAGGAAAGATTGGGATGATAAAGTATCTACTGTTCTTTGGGCTTATAGAACAACATACAAAAGATTGAACAAAGCCACACCTTTTCAATTGGTGTTTGGTGCGGAAGCTGTTCTTCCTATAGAATTTATGTTACCTTCTTTGCGCATTGCGTGCACTAGAGGTCTTGCTGATGAGAAAGCCTTGGAAGAACAGATCGAGAAGATGGTTCAACTAGATGAGTGCCGAGCCATTGCACACTGGAGTCAGAAACAGGACAAAGTGCACCAAAAGGCATGGCATGATCACCACATCAGAGATAAGAAACTTTTGGTGGGACAAATGGTACTTCTGTATGACTCCAAGTTTTTGTGCCATCTAAGAAAGCTCAAGGTACATTGGTTGGGGCCATATGTTATCACTCATATACTTGAGTCAGGTGCTTGCTAGTTAGAAACAATTGATGGCACCAGGTTTCCCAGTTACTTTAACGGCAGTAGGTTGAAGCCCTACTATAAATAAGTCTTCTTGGTGTTTGTAATAAGGCAGTATTGCCAGATAAATTAGGTTTCCCTTTATGCATTTCCTTAATGTATTTCTTTCATCATCGCTATGCTTTGTCAATTTTAGCTCTTGTTTGTGTAATAAGTGCGCTTGTGCACATGAAGCTGACTGCAATATGAAGCATGTTGATGCGCAGAGGACTACACATCCTTTTCATGTGGGGTGGATTGTTGGTGACTCTCAAGTATATGCTGCAAAGATGTCATGTTGTGGGTGTTGAGAAAGAAGGTTGCTAAGGGTAACTGACAAAAGATTGCTTCTCAAGATAAGAAAGGATGAATATGGATAAGGGAAAGTATAATGTGAGGTAAGCGGTGGCCATGGTAATTACCAGGAGATGGTGCAGTGATGAGGTACTCGGGTGCTAGAGCGCGCGCTGAAGAGAATTTTGTGACAGAGGGTAAAAATACGTGCGCTAGAAGGTTATAGCTTTAATGGCGCGAAGATATATCATAAGCAGGGAAATGATAACTAAAAGGGTAATAAATGAGGAGAATTTGGTAGGTGGAGGAGCAATTAATGCAGTGAAAAGTGAAATCTATATAAGGAGGGGATGTGATTTCATTTTTACCCTTATCAATTATGAGAATTCAACAAAGAACTACACGTGAAGAGATAAGTAAAGAGATTTAAGGTATGAAGCAAATGAACCAGGTGCGAAAGAGAGATTTGTTTATTAGAAGGGCTTGAATCCCCTAGGAAAAGGGTTTGACGAAGCAGAGTAACAAAATAGAGCTAGGGTGTGCAAGTTCATGATTGTAAATTAGGGCATGGTTGGATCAAGTAGGGTTTGAAGCAAACCATGAAAAACTTATAGCATAAAAATCTAGAAAACAAAACCCTGAAAGAAGAATGGCACCAAAGAAGAAAGCAACACAGGTAAAGGAAAAGAAGAAGGTGGTGGTGGAAGAAGAGGAGGAGATGGCCCCAGAGATAATTTCTCTGAAATGCAGTACCCTGAAGAGGTTATTGTGGGGCAAGAATGGAATACCCACATAAGACAGAGTAATATAAGTGAATACAATCACCGGACCAATGAAAACTAGAAGAAATTAGATGACTTGCTCACTTCTCGAATGAACAGGCACACTGAGGATGACATGCCAATATATGATGATGCCGGGGAAAAAATACTAAGGAAATGGTGTCTACCATCTTTATGAGCTTCCTTACTTTAGAAAGTATGCACCCTTGTAAGATGGCTGATGATCCGAGTCCATGAGGGCTTCTTCTACTTTGCAGGATGGAGGGTAAGATTGACACCCATCCTTATTTCCATAGTTACTTGATTACAGGAAACAGGTGAATATATTAAGAATGAATTAGTTGACAAAAGTGCCATCTTGGAGACATAGAAGGCACTGGGCTATCAGAAAGGACCGCGTGGAATGGACATTGACAAATTGAAAAATTGTCCAGTAGTACAGGCAACAACACACTTGGTCACAAAATTGAATGATCAAGAACGTTGGTCACAAGTTAACTCTATGTGTCTATATGTGACAAAGAACATGTCAGAAGGAGCCACTTATAACATTTCCAAATTCATTGTAGAGAAGATAGTAGAGGAAGCACACGAAGGGAATAAGATAAGTTTTGGCTGTGTCCTACTAAGTTTGGTCTTCATGGAGATTGGGGTACCAGATGGCCCAAAAGAGAATATATGGGAATACCCCATAAATAACAAGTCTCCAGCTGAGCGATTCAGCAAGTATCTTTACAAGGGGTCGATGACAGAGGAGGTGAAGGAGCACGCAGAGATGTGGTATGATAGGCTCCACGTGGCATTTGGAGAGGAATGGTGTATACCCAAGGACTTGCCTTTGGTCCTAGGGAAATAGGTACAATTTGCAGTCTACCAGCACTTCTGTATTGCACACTTTCCAATGATAGATGGGTCGTGGAGCCCCTGGTGCAAACTGCCATACGCATTTCCCGTGCAATACTTCCAGGATGTAGTTCATCGGTTCACCAACACACAGAGGTTGGTGTTTAATGCAGACAAGGTGGACTGTGAATATCACACCCTGTGGAAGACATATGGATATCCAGGGAGGAATGCATACAATGAGAATAACATCTTAGAGATCTTGAGCATTAAGCTAGAAACACTGGCCATTGTGGATATCGGGGCCACGCTAATATATCTCCAGCTGAAGCCCAAAATGGAGAATAACAAGTATGTGGAGAATGAATTCACGCTTCCAGGGCCACCGAAGGGAAAGTATACTATGGAGAACATTCTGGCACCTAGGCCCTCTGCACCCAAGTAAGATGATGAGGAAGAGGATGAAGAACATGAAGATAGTGGTGGCCTGGTGTGAAGGAGGAAGCAGCCATCTGGCCAGGAGGAGGAGCACGCGACAACTCCCCAGGGAGAAGGAGTTACGGGGGAGGAGCAGGGTGCAAAATTATTTAAGAAGGTGTTTAAGAACACAAGGGTGCAAGGAAAATCCCTATAGGTGAAGGATCTAGAGGAGAATAAACGAAGAAAACTCAAGCTGAGTGAGGAGATAGAAGAATATGAGGAGAAGGTGCCTTGATGTCTAGCTGAAGAAGAGCCTCAACACAAGGAGGATAAGATGGAAGGAGAAGAAGGGGATCAATCAGAGGCTACACAGGAAAAGGGTGGGGATACATCAAGTATTCCTAACCTTGATGCAGCCATTCCAAGAGGGCCCAGATCCTGTAGAATAGGGGAGGATGCCAAGGCACATACCATGGGGTACGCAGAAGACCCAAAGCTGATTATTCATGCTCGGTTCTAGAGCACCATCGAGTAGAAGGATTTATTCAGTTGGGCACTCATGGATGAGGACAAGGAAACTCTACGCACAAGGAAGCAGCTTTCATGGTCGATACACACCCATATGGAAGAGCCCAATTTTGATATCAGTGAAGAATTGTGGACGTCAAGAATGGTTGAAGAAGGCCCCTGAAATGTTCCACATGATGATTAAGCCAACAATGATGATAGACGAGTAGGTGAGAAATGCTCTAGTAAAGGTATCCTCCAAAGTAACAAGAAGAAACATAGATAAATCTACTACCATCAAGGCGCTGACGGAGAAATTGAAAGCCAGGGATGTGGAGATAGCACCTTGTATAGGAAAAGGATTTGATTAAGATGTAATATGAAACTTTTGTTCATATGGTAGAGGAAATTGGGGATGATGTCCTCAAAGTATGCCCACATTTGGAATCCCAAGTGCCAAAATAATTTCCTTTTGCAATGCATTATGTAAAGACAATAATAACATTAGTGTTGGAAGATGAAAAGACATGTGTATCCTCACAGCCCAAGGACTCTGGGGAAAAGGTAGAAAAAGTGCAGGCTGCAGTCGCCAGGAATATTGCTACTTATGAAGGCCTACTGTAAGCCACCCATGACGAATTAAAGAAATCTGATCATGCGCTAACAATATGCACAGCCCTAGATGCACTGATCGCGGTGAAAACATTGGATGAGGAAAATGAGGTCCACAAGGCTATGAAGGATGCTACCCTTGGCCGTGCTGAATGGTTGGTTCTGGTGAAGCAAAAGCATGAGGCACTAGTTATGACATAGGTACCACATAAGGAGAGGTTAGAGGAGCTTGGAAAGCTCATTTCTCAGAAGATGGATGTACATGAAGGGGTGTAAACCTCTATGTCAAGTGTAATGCTTGTGATACAAAATGAGCAAGGGAAAATCACTATGGAAGAGCTACAGTCTATCATTGCAGATGTGCCTGAGGTGGCAGGAGTGGCATTGATGGTATGGGAGAACCTAGAAACAGATATCAAAGAAGAATATCCAGAGTTGTTGCTTCAGGATGAAACAGAGGGGCTTGAGCCTTGAATAGTTTTGTTAGCTGTGTATACCTTATTCAAAATTTATCCATTCTTTATTTATTCAACCATTCTTTATTTATCCATTCTTTGTGTAAGTTTTGGACATTGCCATTTTGTCAGGGTGACAATGAGATTAGTGTGTGGTAATGTTGATCAGAGAAAACACTTAGCTAAACTTGCACATAGAGTTTGCATGGAATAACAACAGAGGAGCAAAGGCGTGAAGGTATAGGAAGGCGTCACACGTGGAGGTGCAAAGTCAAACTTTTAGAACTTAGCTGATTTTAGAGATCAGGTCTACTCTTAGAGATTGGCGTGTGGAGAACACAAAGTGATGCCGAGACTTGCGTGCCACTCTTCGTGGAGATTTTTGAAGAACATGTCAACTCACTCTTGCATGGGCATGAGCTAAGAATAGATCCACCACTTTAGTTAACTATCAGTGATCTATAGATAACATACTTGCATGTATGGCTATAGTTGTAAAAGGTGCGTGGCTGTTATTAGCATGTGACCTATTTCTGGTAGAGTTAAGTGGTGAAGGGCTAGTTCCCCCACCCTATATATATGTAATGAATTACTTAGTAAAGAGACAGATACATGAATATATGAGACTAGATAATTATAGGAGATCCATGCACGCATGTCTGGTATTGTATGAAGCTTTTGTATTGTGGGTGTGATGAATATATAAAGAATATTGGCTGAATAATAGTGTCTGATGTGTTTTGTCAATGTATATTGTTGTTATCATGATGGTTTACATTTAAGAACTTATAAATATAGTTTAGTATAATTATGAATAGATGGATTAGCTACTAAAAATATATGTGTACTACTTTATCATGCCACCATTCTACTACAACAACTCTTAAGAGGGACCTAATACCTTTGCGTGCTTCGGGTGAGCGCTCAGCCTAGGCTGAGTGATGTGCCAGAATGACTAGGTGTTAACTAAGAATTCTAGGTTATATCAATGCTTCAACAACTCCTCTAGCGGCATGGAAATCTTGGCATATACCTTAATGAATTTTCTGTAGTACCCCTTATGTACTAGAAATACACGCATGACACTTTGATTGGTAGGGTCCTCCAATTCCAAAATAACAACAATCTTGGTAGGATCTACCAATAAGTTTTCTTTACATATGATATGACCCAAGAAAGTGCCAAATGGAGTAGAAAAGACACATTTATTGATGTTAAGGGATATAATTAGCTTCCTTGCACCTCTCAAACATCAACCTAATATTTTCACATTAGGTCATTTACTAGTCCCCTAAACCATCCATTCATCTAGGTAGAAGTGAAGAAACTTGTGAATGAAGTCTTAGAATGACCTACACTACAATGTGCAAAAATCACAGTAGGCACATGCTCTTAAGCCCAAAGGTCATAACAAGTATAGGAAAAGTATTCTCCACTCTATTTTGAAAGTGTTTTTCTCCTAGATCTTCCTTCACAATTCTAAATTGATGATATCCAGAGAATCTATCTATAAATGAATAGATCTCTTGCCCTAGGACAACTTCTAAAATATCCTATCAGTAAATAGGGTTGGAAATGGATCTATGAAACATAATGCATTCAAGTCTCTATAGTCAACAAAAATCCATATTCTCCCATCCTTCTTGATACTGATGACCATTAGGCTTACCCACTCAGATTCTTCAATGAATTCTATTATACCAGATGTGATCATCTTGTCAATCTCTTCCTTAACCTTGACACACATATTTCAATTCATCCTGTAAGGTCTCTTCGGAATTGGGCACGCACCCTCCTTTAGCTTTGATCTCCATTTATCTTAATGAGGGGTGAATTCCTTTAAGCTCATAGTACCCATATGGAAACAAATCCTTAAAATCATGCAGAAGCTCAATAATCTTTGAGACCTCCTGGTCTATCTAGTATTCCTCAATGATAGCCTCCTTTGGTTCTGCTTCTGTATCAATGTTAACCTTCTTTGTCTTTAATGGATTATGGTATGTGTGCACTCACTCATCACCACTATCCATAACCACGCGCATACCCTTAGTATGCTTAACATAGAAGTTCTCCACCTCTTCATCATCTATCAAGTAAACCAACTTTCCTTTCTCTTTTTCCAGGAAAGTGCGCTTAAGCTGTACTTCCTATAACTCTTCCTCATCAAAACACAAATATAAATTAGGATCCCCTAACAAATCCAATATTTTATCCTCCACCATGAAAATATCTCCCATAGTAAGGCATTTGACTACCTACAATGCCTTTTTCACGAATGACGTAGTACTTTGATACTAAAACATTTGAATGATACTTGTCGTCAACTCCTACCAATTACCTGTTTGACAGAAAAGCTCTGAATGAATGTACCATGTGCACACTCAACCCTGTAAGGTGGAATAGAACTTATGCACCCATAGTGATGGAGGCAAGGCTTCAGGTCCTCCCATCTAATCATTTTTACATTCCTGGATGTGGGACGAGGCAGGATCCTTCCCATGATAATATTGTGTTGCAGAGGGTGTATTTCTCCTTAGAAATGCAATGGAGAAGGCAATTATCACTTTGCGCCACTCCAACATATTGTCTTGATGTGTCACCCACCAATGTGCTGCTATCCCACGTAAGGTATAGGTAAGCATATTTCTCCTTTAAATTTGACAAGTTCACAAAACTTCCATTTCTCGTAGAAAAACATCAGGGTTGCCTTCCCTAATATAAATTGATAACCATCTTCTTCCCAGGTGCCTAACTGAGCACACCTTGACAAATCCAGTTACTATGCCCCTCATTTTCCTTCCCACCACCTCATAGGTCCCATGCACCCAATTGTCACATGCAACACTAGTTGTATCACTTATAGATTGAGCATCGTCCCATTGAATGATGCCTTCCTTTGATGAATGAACCACATCGGGGTCTCTAATGGTGTGAACATAAATCCTATCTAGGTCCTTTTATCCCAAGGGTTCCATATAGGGTGTAGACTTCCCATCCATTAGTGTAGTGATGATGCACTTTTCCTTGTGCTCGAAACTTATGTACTCCTTATTAAAGTGCAAGTCAACATTATTCTTGTAACACTAGGGGCACCTAAGTAACGCTGGAAAGTTATCAACCTCAGCAAGTGCTAAGAGTTCAAAATATCCAGTGAAATTTTCCCCTTGGATGGTTATAGAAGCATCTTTTAAAAGGATGATGGACATAACCTTTGTTATATTTTCCATATACAACACATTTGAAGATGGATGTAATGGGGGCCTTCCCATTTGATTCCATGCATCCAAAGTGAGAACATTCACTTCGACACCCATGTCAATCATAATATTTCTCAAGAGCCATCCATCAACAATTTTGTTCAATGTGATCTCTTTATCATAGTCAATACTATGAGGTGGTAGATTGACATGCAATACCTACCTCTCGCGATCACCTCTAATGCTTGGTGATTTTCCTCTCAGCCACTCTCCTAACAGAGGGATGATATTCTCTTGGCGTAAAAATTTACATACTTATTTGATCTCATTTATATCTGTTTGGGGGACTTCAACACTTTTCTTCTGCTCCAACTTCCATCACTGCTCCTTTAGAAATTGAATCTCCCCTTGAAGACTCCTAATCACCTCCAAGGTCTCTTAGTAGAACTCCTTTTGATGAGCCAAATTAGGATATTTCCCATGTAAAACCTCTTATCTAGTGATGAGAGGCATTTGTTTCAGAATCTCCCTTATGCGCGCAACCTCAAATTGTGTGGTCATTAGGACATGTTCTAGTTCAAGGTTCTGTGCCAACTTAGGAATCCACTATGGATCAACAGACTTCACTCTCACCATCCCTACACCCTTGCCCTTCTTCTAGTTCTGGCTCATTTATTCATATAACTATGGGAACTCTTCATACTTGTGCTTCTTTCCACACTATGAGCATTACAAAAAGTCTAGACACTCATGCTTATAATGCTCTGTAGATCCACA
Organism: Taxus chinensis; assembly: GCA_019776745.2. NCBI lineage: Eukaryota > Viridiplantae > Streptophyta > Pinopsida > Cupressales > Taxaceae > Taxus > Taxus chinensis. The sequence goes on along the minus strand of CM034156.1, from coordinate 321,654,427 downwards.
ATTATAATAGGTTCCATGAGGAAATTCACTTTTTCAACCTCCATGGTGGTCACGGCCTCAGAATTCACCTTGAAAGCCTCTACCTTAACCTCCTTCATCCATGCACCCTTCATAATGATGACCATCATCCTTGGAGCTACTTACAACATTGGTCTAGTGCACACCTGTATTAATGACATCATGTATTTGGTCAATCAATCCACAATCCTTGGTGTAATGAGTAGTAGAGGTGTAAATCTTGCAACAATAAGAAGCATACTTATGGATTGCATGATAAAACAATGGGCATATTCTTGCATCATGATATCCATGGAAAATATCAAAATCCATTGTCATGGTGCACACCGACCTTCATGGGAAATTGTCCTTTGTGTGTCCCTCTACTTCACAATCAATGAACCATAAACCACTGTGAGTCTCGTGAGCTGAGTTCGTAGACATTTTTTCCAGTTGCTTTGCCATGAAAAAAATTTAGGCTTCTAGGAATGGGCTAACTATGGTATCAACAATTCCCACTGCCTCATCATACAAGCCAACCTCAAAGGCCTCACACAGATCTACAAAATTTTTGTGTGAAAGGGCTTGCCTAAAAGGCATGATCAAGCCCCTGACAAACCATTGTGTATGCTGGGATGAATGGATATCATAGGATAACTTTGATAGGAGAGTCTTAAAACTCACATCATACTCTCGCATGATCTCTGCCATACCTTTTTGGATTTCTTTTAAAGTTCCAATGCTCTTCTGATTGAACTCAAGAATGTGGAATTATACCAAGAAGTCATCATGAAATGTGGTATAATCCACAACCGTCTGATCGGGGTCATACTTCTAGTACCAAATATGCTCATATCCTTGCAATGTAGTTGCAAACTTTCTTTCCTCTCTGGGGTAGTGATTCCCTTGGCACACCATAGTAACTTGCACTTGTACACATGCTTCAAAACATATTCCACACCCTTATAGTCAAGAAAATTTAAAAACATATCAAATAACACCTGTTGAGGTGGTTGACGCCCTTTTCCACATGATCTAGAACTTTGACCTCCTCCTATATTTCCTCCACCACCAACACCACTAGATCCACCAAAACCTATCCCTTCAAATCCTACAAATCCTACTGATCCTCCTCCTATCATAGGTAAGTGGCCTGATGTAGCTACACCTTGCAAACCCACCGCCGTACTAAAATGTGCACCCATATTTTGTGAAGTTAAACCACTTCTAGATGTGGCACTCAAGCTTGTACCGACACCTTGCCCAAATTTCATACCAGACATGATACCTATGAACACAGGGAACAAATATTCAGCCATAGATGTACTAAATGAAAAATTATATCTCCTAGGTGTCGCTCGACCAACAATACCAAGACCAACTAGGTTAATAATACTTATCTTTGGATTTGGAAAACCAAGTGCCAGGGTTTGGTCACCAGGTGGGTCTAGATGCACGCATATGACTATCTCTTCTCTAAATGATGATCTCTCACAAGAAGAAGAGGGGGTCTCTCTTCCACACTTGCCAAGATGGGGTAACACAGACTGCTTAGATCCCATGCCTTGTGCGTAAACCTCAAATCCTTCCCATAATTTCTACCTCCATAAATCCATCACTCCTACAACTTTGCATTGTTCCTCCAACTCCCTCTCCTGAGCTTCATTATACTTGATCCTTCTCTCTTCCCTCTCCATTTCAACCACAAGGTCTACCATCTTTGTCCAGACCAGCTTCCGCACCCCGCACTTAGTGGGAAGTTAGCCAGTCATAGGAAGTGCCTCAAAACTCAATTAATAACTAGGATCTTGATAGCTAGAGGTATAGCCCACAAGAATGATCCTCTTGGCTCCGTTAAGAACTTAAATTCAACAACCTCTAGATAAGAATATGTAGAGATCACATATTCTAGATTATAGCTAGTCAATGCCCTTCTCCATAATTGATCCACAACACAAGTCCAAGTCAAATTAGCATCATGTAGCCTCTAAAACTCTTCCTAGGTCCATACATAAAGTCTGTAATACCAACTTGACCTTGATGCATATGCTGAAAACCTTTCATACAACCCTACTGGGAAACAAAAAAAGAATGTATCATACAACTCATGATACAAGTGATCCTCTACCCATCTACATGCATCAAAATCAGGCCCGATGTTAAAGATTTGAGAAAACTCATCCTGCATGATTTTGAGCCATGCTTCAATGCTGTCCAAGGTCAAGTGCTCTGTCATTACACATCATTCTCACAATAGCTTCAAAAGAGTTCCCAAAAATAGAACCAAAATGTAGTGATATTTCATATTCCTTCTTTATACCCCAAGCACGCCGACCTATCACCCAATATGCACTGGGTTCTGAGCCCCTCCTTTATGTGAGTTTCACGATAATGTTTCACCATTAATCAAGGATGGGTTATAGGAACAAAAATATATGCATTTACTCAAAAATAAAAAGTATAGATACCAGATCGAGGCATAGATATACCATCAATGTAAATAAACATTGTAATACACATAAAAAACTGTATCTGATCCATAACAAAATGAATAACCCAAGGGTTTATACCCATTAAAAAGGATATCTAGAATAACACATCATTTATTGATTTATAAACATTTACAGTAGCCTCATTACATCATAAGGGTCATACAGACCAAATATATAGAGAAATACCATCTCAAAACCTTACCAAATGATGTACGCAGAGAGTTCTTAACTATACCCTCCTAATTCCTACACATCTCTCAACTAAGTTTCTTTGTCCTCCAAAACCTCTGTTATTTTGGACCCAAGCACTCCTTTAAATAGAATCTAGATCCTTCCTTCACCGCCATAGTTCACACATGAACGGATCGCATGCCATGTGGAAATGTGGTCCTCCATGATTGAGTGCCTTCACCAGTTAACAAAAGCCTGATAAACCTCCACTAAATACAATGATCCTTATCCCAGAATATTTCCTTCATGGAATATTATTTCCTCGAGATGTAAGACTCCATGCTGGCACCTTATCCACTCATCAAACCTACTCAAGCCTTCACATGTTTTCCATTCGACGCCATAACATAAAATGTGGCTAAGTACTTAATCCCTATTCTACTTCCATGCACACCCTAGTTCCAAATAAAACCATTTCCTTTCAACACTTTTCTCTGAGTTCCTTCCTCTTGTATTGCCTTTCGTGTGTGCTGACCTTCTACCTTGAGACTTAGTCAATTCATGGAAAAATAATGGAACTAGAGTGTGTCATAGGGTAGTGAGATGTATGATAAGATAATGCTAGAAAGATGTATCATGAATCGTGAAGCATATAATGTGTAGTGTGTGGTGTTCATAAATGTAGTATGCCCTCAACAATCAGGTGTGAATCGTAGCACAAGATTGCTTCATAGGGTAATGATGATACAAGTTGTGTGTATTAGTGTGTGTATGATGAATAAGAAAGACCAGATGTGAAGCACAACGTGTAATAGTAGAAATGAAAGAAACCTGATAATGCTAAGAGGGGGGGAGTAAACATGATTCCCCCAAGTGTATGATGTGAAGAATAATCAAGTAACATCATCTAAGAGATCATCATGGTAATGGTCAAAGACAAATGGAGATGCGTTAGAGACATGATAAGTTATAGTATGAGGTTGATCATGTAAAGAGTCATTGCAACACAAATTATACATGCCCATTGTGTATTCTTCATCATTGAAAGGTGGTAGTGGACAACCATTTACATACCAATAAGTGAGATGTTGTGAATAGCCAAGAAATTAATCATTAGAAATAAACAAACAATCAAAAGGCATGGGGAATGAAACATCAATATGATTAGGATCACACCTGCTACCAATGTAGTGAAGCCATGAATGCCAAGTGTAAGTCGATATGTGTGAGAAGTGAATGTAACAAAGATTGATAAATGGAAGATGTGGATGTCATAAGCATCAGTAATGTGAAAATATCCATGATATAGATGAGGAGGATGCGATGGAGGGAGGAGATCATCCAATGTGAATCCCAGATGAGCCAATCCATCATATGTGCAAATAGTGTTAGAGAAATTGGGATTGAATAGAATGTCTGGCCAATAAGAATTATTCATGAAAAGAGTGCATGTGAAAGGAGGAAGCACAAATGCAGGTTTTTCATAAGAAGATGAGGAAGGTCGTATGATGTCTAATGTGTGGATAGACTCCTGATAAAGTACCATAACATTAATAAAAGGAGGGGGTGATGATGAAGCAGATGGGATGGTGTCCAATGCACAAAATTCAAGTGGAAGTAAATTGGTAAGATAGTCAATGGGTTTTTTATCATCAATGAGATGCATATCAATAGAAGAAGTTGGATTAGGTAACACAATGGTTAGATCTAGGCGGCAATATATGAATGGGTCTCGATTAACAATGATTGTATATTCTAAGTTCTTGTGTAAGAATATAACACACCAATGAACTGTAGAAGGCACCACCTAAATGGCATGAAGCCATGACCTACCAAGTAAGAAATTATGTTGGACTAGGATATCAATAAAAAAAAGAGAGTAGTAATAGTTTTTGACCCAATTGTGAGTGGTAATGTGATAATGAATATGCAAAGACACATAAAAGAATCATATACATGGAGAGAAATGAATGTTGGGTTAAAAAAAGATGAAGAAAGTTCGATGTTCTGAAGGAGTGATAGAGTAGAAATATTGAGATCATATCCATTATCAATTATGGTCCTCTTGATACCCATGTTATAAATGCGAGCTTGTATATATAGGGGAAGATCGTTGTCATAAAAAAAATATTGTCAAATATATCAGATGGAAAAGTAAGTTGTTGAGAAACTGAATCTACAAATGACTGATATACTACATATAGATGAGTATTCAAAGGAATGTGAGTATTAGCTAAGAGAGAAATGATTTTAGCTCTATAATCAGGATTGGATAGTAAGAAATCATGAATGGAGATATCCATGATGAGAGAATCCTAAGAAAATGAAAATATGAGGACCCCAGAGTGTTCAAATGAGATGGGTTCACGAAATTATATAACAAAAATAGATTTTTATAAAACACTAAGATATTGTAGAGTCATGTATAGTAAATAAAACGCTAAAGCACAGATTCAACGTAAGTAATATAAGTGCAAGAGAGGAAACAAAAGACTTAGCTGATTTCAAAATTAATCCTAAATTATTTTGGACTAGAAAATAGATGAACATGAAGAGGAAATTATCACAACACCACACAAAAAATCCTGGAATTGTCAAACAATCCTGGACTAAAGAGCCTAGACTGGGTTAGGGGTGTCTGAGCGCTGGAGTCTATTTTTGGGTGCCCGTGACTACAAAATACCTAAGAAACTATTTTTTTTATGTTGCAAGATGATTTCTAACCTTTGTTATTTGTCACATGTATGTCACACTGTATCTACAAAATTTGCATGTAACCCGAAAAACAAATGATCTCTTGTAAAACCACAAAATACATCAAATCCTAAAAAGAAAAAGATACAAATGGGGAGTTACATTGACCCTGGTGGTCACTTGATGGAGTGAACTAACAACCGAGTGTTTCACTACATCTCAGACTCCATGTAGCTCTTATGTGTGTGTGTAGAAATTGTTCCCTAGGAAGCTCTTGTGCAAGATGCATTTGATAGCGATGAATAACTAGATATAGAAATGCACATAGATGTGTGGATGAAAAATGAAATTCCCCCTCCTATGTGTGTATGCAAAAAATATAGTCCCTTTTCACTTGAACAAATCTAGATGAAATCCTTGATTCTCTTAGAATTCTTTGGATGCAACCTTAGGTAGTGATAGTAGATTCTTAGAGTTTGGTCTTTTATTATGATGACATAGATTTGTATTTATATGATTCCCTTGTTTGAATTTCATAATTGACAACTAAAATCCTGACCCATAAGAAAATAATATTTGCAAAAGATAAAAGAGGCCCAAAAGGGGTGAGAAAGATAAAAATAGGTCGGGGGCACCTGGGTGCTAATGCCTTGGTTGGGTGTTAGTTCCCAGAGTCAAAAAATATGAAATAATGAAGATCAAACTGGGTAGTGGGGTGTGTAAGACCAAAGAGGAAACCAGAAAGATAGAAAAGATGCCAAAGATAGATGCCAATTACTAGTTTTCTTTCTTAGGAATCATATGAATAGTATTATTTGATTAGGACCTAGAAATGTACCCAAGTGTGTGATTTTGTGTCTACAGAAGCTTACAAATCCAGGGGAATTCTGCTTCATGATTGTCTTCATTGGCTTAAAATTAGGGACAAATATTCCAAATATTTTTTTGTTATGCTTCGAGTGAAACATTATGCCACATAGATCAAAGATATATTTTAAGTAAATGATCAACACACTTCCTTACCAGACATCCTCCAAGTGTTTATCCACCCTTATCATGGAGTTTTTACATCCAATCTTACCACTCCTGCTAGAGAAGAGGATAATTTAAAATGCCTACACATTATGCCCTGTAAAGTTGGTTACTCTCAGTGAGTTGCATGTGATAGAATTTTTTCCTTCACTAACCTTAAAGAGGTGGCCTTTCAAATGGATCCTAAAAAATCTCTAAGTATTGATGGATTCCCCTCTAAATTCTATTAAACCATGTGGGATAATATGGGAACTGATCTTCATAATGTGTACCTTGAAGCCTTATCTTCCAATTCTTTGGGTGAGTTGATCAACCAAGGTAACATCAAGTTTATCCCCAAGGCTAGAGACCCTGAGAAAATTCCAAACTGGAGACCTATCACCTTGCTCAATATGTCTTACAAAATCATCGCTTAGGCTTTGTCTAACACGGTTGCTAATCTATTTCCTCTTGTTATTCAAAGTGAATCGATTGGGTTCATTAAGAAAATGTAGATCTTAGACAACATCATTTTTGTTTGAGAAGGAATGGAATGGGCCCATATTTCAAACCAAAGGCCTTATTTATAAAAATTGACTATGCCAAAGCTTATGAATGTATTGAGTGGTCTTTCATTATGGACATGCTTCAAGCTCTTGGTTTTGGGACGAGATTTGTTCATACTGTGTAGATGATTTTTAAAAATGTTGGATCTTGCATTACCATTAATGGAGCTCAATATTTTAGGTTTGATTTGTTCCGATCCATTCTTTAATGGTTTCCTTTAGCCCCTCTCTTTATGTTGTGATAGATAAATTCTTTAGCTACCTGCTAGCCCATAATGCTTCTCAAGGTTTGACTAAGGGGATTTTTTTCCCACCATAGATCAACAACTCATCAATGGCCACTTTGTTGATGAATTTTTTCTCTCTTTCCTTGAGGAGTGTATACACCTAATTCTTCGTGATTTATCTTTTCATATATGTTACTAACAATTTATCTTCTAGGTTAAAGGTCGCTAATACATCTATTTCTGGGAACAGGGGACTTAAGGGGCTTGTTCTGGGATAGGGGTATGATTATTCACGTAACCATTAGGTTATGGATGATACATGGAGAGAGAATGGTTTTGGTCATATTTATTCACCTCTTTTACTCTTATCTTCTTACTTTTCTTTTCTCCCTTCTGACACCTTACTTACACATGACCATATTATTTTTTCCTTGCATTTATTTTGTTCTTCACAACACATTGCACACACCACTTTTCCTATCCCCTCCCTAGCCGATGCCATCAGCCACTGGTGATTAAGTCAGTGCATTTTCAAATTCGTATATGACGCAATTTCCCATGGGCCATCATGTCGGTATAAATACCAAAAACTATCACAAAGAAAAAAATACAATCACATATAACAAACAACACAAAGATAAACATGAAATATCCATTTTATCTTATCTTTTACGTCAACTTGCATCTTCTCACTCATCACTTGGATTTCATGTACCTTGAATCTTGGATTAGATCTTCTTCTTGCTGGACTAGTTTTCTTGCACTCTTGGGTCACCTATATTGAGTTAGGAAAGGATTGTTTCCCCATTCTCTACCCAAAAGTTATTGTCTCTTGGTGTTGGTGTTCTAATTCAACTTGTCATTTTGTATAGAGTACTATCATATCACTTTTCTTATCACTTTATGTTAGCCTAGCATCTTATACACATTTTTGGATAGCGTAATGTTATTTAGCTCCTTATCTTATGTTTCATACTTAACTTTGGTTAGCATAGATATTGTATTTTTATTTTGGCCCTAATCACCCCATAGTACTAATACCTCAATAGGGTTCCTTCCTATTTCTTGTTCTTAGGAATTGGAAACCCTAGGTTGACCTAGTGTAAGAGTCACTTCCCTTTGGGCATGTGATCTTAGTGGTCCCTATACCCCCTTTGAATTCTATCTATTGTGTGTCTCTTACTCGTTGCCTTGATACTCTAGTTGAATGGATGATAGGAGTGCATGTTTTCTAGACAATTTTTGGCCTTCCATACATCCTTGGTGAACCTATCATGTACCTCATTTTGTACCTTTTGATCAAGAAAAACTCATTAAAAGCATCCATTTTCAGTTTTATCTCATTTTAGCCCTTAAAAATCTATAAAAACACTAAAAAATAATTTTTCCCAACACTATCGGCCAATGTGTAATATCTGTGCAGGCTAATTGTGTTTGTCTTAGTTTATTTTCCTTCTTGATGCTATCGGTCCTTGTGTAAATTTTCTATAGGGATAATTGCATCTAAATTTAAATTTTCTAATGATCTTTTTGGCTTAGTTAAATTCCCTCAAATTCTTCATGGCCTATTCCTTCATGCCTGCATTTCCTCTTTACACACCTAAGTGTTATAGTTCTCATCCTACAAATTTTAATCTTCATATCTTCCCTAGTATTACCCATGAAGCTCTGGTCCCCACCTTATCCCTCTGATCACTCAAAACAAGTTTACTCAACTAAGTGTAATGTGGTTGAGGTTGAGCATATAGATCCAAGATGTGTCATTAAAAATATCAATGAAAATGAATATCTTACACCTGATCGGGATGGATGTATCCAAAAGATATATTTTAATACCATGGAAATGACCATGCCTCATCTCATTTACAAAGGGATTCGTCATAGTCAAACTCCTCCTTGCAGGAATGATCAAAATGAGTCTCCTAAAACCCCAACAAATGAACATGATGAACACCAAGAAGTACCTATAAATAAAGGAAAATATTCTCTTACAGATCCTAACGTATTAAATAAGCTCCTAGATCAGATGGCCTTATCCCAAACTACTACCAAACCTAGCATTATCCAAATATAAAATCAGATGTTACAAATAACATCTCAAATTGTGGTACCCAACACACCTCCTCCATTGGTGGATGCACACAGAAATCCTATTCCTCCTCCACCAATCTGAAACAAGATGTTATAAAATGTCCAAAATGAAGCTTTAGCTGTATATATTGCAGTCATAGATTTAGGAGAGACTATCCTTACAATCTCTTATGATGGTTTAGGGGATTCAGACCTCTTCATTAAAATTTTTGGAAATATCTATAAAGAACGGATTTAAACAAATACCTATGCAACAAATAATGTTCTAGCGAAAAACTTAGTGGGTGAGGTGCTAGAATGGTATAATCAACTTCCTCCCAACTCAATAGTTAGCCTATAAGGCTTAGTCAAGGCCCTAATTTCTGAATTTTAACAACATGATCTACATGAAAATACCTTGAAGAAATTCATAAATCTTAAACAAGTAATGAACGAATTAGCTCATAAATTTATTAAAAAATGGAAAGCTTTATCCATACAAGCTAACCATAAGCTTGATAGTAAAATTTTATCTCAAATATTTCTTAAATCCCTCATGCCAACCCTCCAATATAAGGTGAGGTATTTCTCTTATAACACATTAGAGAAATCCCTTAAGAAAGCTAAAGGATAAGATCACCTTATGCACGAGTTTGGAAGCATTTCTAACTTGTCACCCAAGCTTAAAAGAACAATGTATGTAATCAACTCTTTGAAATTACCAAGAGAAATAAGAATGGGAAAAAATAGAGAACCTTATCAATCTCCCCCCATGTCTTCTTATCTTGTGCCTAACTTCTCCAAATACTTCCCACTTTACGAATCGTCCCTCCTTCAAAACAAGCTCTGCCCACTTTTAGGGGTGATTTTTTTGTTGGTGGCATGTAACCTTAGGAAACTCACATAGTGATTGAAAAAAACTTAGGAAGGCAGCCCTCAACTTCTTCCTTGGTTCCTCTTTTGATTACCCTACCATCATACAAGAACGTTATGACAAATATCAATCCTTAAAGATATCTCGATCTAGTCATCAAAATCAACACCATAAAAATCCAATGAAGAGTGTCGTGTGTACCATATAATACTTGTAAAATCAAAGTTTATTGAATTACCAATATATTTATGCTACCAAAACTAACTATAGGCGTAATCCTACCCACAAAGATCATATTATTAAAAAAAAGAAACTTTCCAATAACCCATATTTACTTGTTACATCCTAAGATCCACCAACGATGGAGCTTGCTCCTACAATTTAGCCTTCACCCATGGCAACAATGGTGTTACCAAGCAAGGATCCCATTCCCCCTTCTTCTAACAAGATAGCTCTATTGAACAAAAATATACCATCAGACTCAGACACATATTCTATCGTGCCACCACCGCGATATAGTTATGAGATCTAGTACAAGCCACACTGAAATTTTTTAGATGAGCTAAATTATCTTACGTATGAAATTCCATTTATGGAACTCATGTGTACTTTGGATTCACATCACAAATTAATTCTTCAACAACTATAAGGATTTGATAATCCTCCTAACGAGGCTCCCAAATCTTCCTCCACATCTACAACCCCATAACTTCATCACATAAAGACTATAGGACAACTTCTTCAAAGTTCACGCTTAGATTGTTTAGCCTTGGAATTTATGGAGGATGACATGAGTACTAATGAATTTTTATTTCATGCAGATGACTGGCCCCTACTCATTATCATTGTTATCCATGATGAAGAAGTGCATAGATTCATTGTGTATGAAAGGTCAGGAATCAACTTAAATTCCTATTCTCTAATCAAAAACCTCATATTTTTTTTTGATAACCTCAAACCTACTTGCTTAAATTGTTGTGTATTTAATAAAACCAAGAAAAAACCTGTAGGATGCATCTAGTTTCCCATCATAGTCAAACCCAAAATAGTTAACACAAAGCTTATGGTTCTAGATTGTCCTATCTCTTATAATCTCCTATTGGGTTTCTCTTGGACACATCGCATGTGCACAATCACATCATCCAGGTACCAATGTATTAAATTAATTCATAAAAACAAAAAATTTAGGCATGGCTTCAATCCCAATCCTTGGGATATTTTGGTACAATTTCCTAATGAGCCATTTCTAATGCCCATTGCTCCTAAGATCCAAGGTATTCCATAATTAGAATTCTTTGATCTTAGGCTTGAAATTTAGGTTACGTTAGCAAATTTAGATGATAAAAAATATAATGAACTTCAAAACATGGTTAAAAAGAATATATTACCTGAAAACATTGTGCAGCAGTTACCTCCAGTCTTGTTACCTCAGGACTGATATTCACCACAACCTAAGTGAGAGGATCCCGTTTATCAATCCTTGACTTCTAACCACTTAGAATGTAATGAATTAGGAATTTTTCAACTCTTTTCCAATCGCCCTCCCCTCTTTTCTCTATATTTCAGCAAGATTGATGTCACAGCTACAAAAGAGGTACTCGAACCCAAGAAAGAAGAGATGACGAAGACTACATCATTTCAAAAGATGAGTCTAGACACTTGGAATTATTATACTATCAATGTACCTTAGACTAAATTCAATCCTTGCAAGTATAATCTAACACCATCATCACATCTTATGGACCTCATGTTTATGATACTAGTGACAGTGAGGACAAAGAGTAAATACTTCCTTATGTGCATCTCGTTAATCCCCTACTTTTGAACATTCCATGGGTATTGGAGAAACTCCATGATTATGCGGCCTGTTACCATCCTAAAGAAACTTCACCTCCTACGGTAACTCCACCACCCACATCAGCTTCTAATCCAACCCCTACAGTTAGTGATGGTACCTATGCTACTAGCATGGCCATTTCGGATCCTACACCTAAAGAGGTTACCTTGGATGCTAAGGTGTTGGATGTATGACAAACTAGTTCTAGACAACTTCGAGATGAAAAATAATATGTGGGCTTAACCTCTCCCCACTTTAGATAATGATGAGGCTATTCTAGAGCTCCTATATGCATGAGAGGATAAAATTCCTTGAAGCCATCATAAATTAGGGAATTTCTCCAAACCACCCATGCATTTTGATGACTATGTCGCTAATATCGATCCTTGTCAGGACGAGGTAGCCAAATTAATTGAAGCTCCATACCATTTCCATGATGAAAATTATATATTAGTTGAATCAACCACTATTATACAACTTGATGATGATCCCTTACATGTAGTCATGCTTGGGGATTGTGTCCCCCATTTATGCGAGTGTCACATTGAGATCTTAAGAAAAAAAGAAAGTATTTACATGGGGATATGTCAATATACAAAGTTTTATTAGCAAGCTTGGGGTATTTTGATGATTTTTACCTTAATTCACTTATTGTGTGCATGCCATAAAAAACATACTCCAAAATTATACCAACATTGAGTGGAAAATTGATTGTTAGTAAGGTTTCAATAACATGAAACAATCTCTATCTTCACTACCAAATTTATAACCTCCTTTTCCCGATCAACCTTTGTTATTATATACCTCATCCAGACTAGTGTCCGTAGGGGCAATGTTATCATAGAAATATGAAAAGGGAAAATATCTTGCAATATACTATGTTAATCAAGCCCTACTAGATTATGAGATGTGATACACTTACATTGAGTGGGCTTTCCTAGCCATCTACTACACAACTATGAAACTATGACATTATATGCTTTACTAAAAAACCTACGTCATTGTTCACATGGATCCTTTACAAAAAATATTCTCAAACATTTTCCTTCCAATGGATCGAATTGGGAAGTGGATGACTCTTCTTATGGAATTTGACCTCCGTATTATCATGTAACGAGTGGTAAAAGTCCAAGTTATTGCAGACTAATTGGCTGCCACTCCCATCCCTAATCCTCAACCTATTCATGATACACTACCTGATGAGGACATCCTCCTCATTAAGGTTATTGAAAATGATATTTATATCAAAGAATATTTATTTAGCTTCATGAAAGATCTTGAAGCACTGTGCTCTGACAAAAATAACAAAGTGCCCCCTCAGTTAAGGATAAACCAAACACCAAGATCACCAAAGAATAAATTACTGTTCATTTGCATGAGGATACATGTATGCTACACTTTGATTGGGAAAAATTCCTTCAAAGAGATAGGGTAGGTTGTGTGCTCTCTGACCCTTTCGAACAAACTTTCCCCCTTTCATATCAAGTAGAATTCAAGGTCACCAATAACATGGCTAAATATGAAGTTCTTATCCTAGGCATGCAATCTTCCCTCACTAGGAATATTGTTTATCTCCATGTCATGGGAGACTCTCAATTTGTGTGTCGACAGGTTAGTGGCACATATCAATGTCATATAAAAAATATTAAAGCATATTACTACCTAGTTCAAGAGCTAATACCACACTTCACCTCATTTACCATTGAATCAATCCTGTGTGAATAGAATGCCTTGGACGACTCTTTGGAAATGGATACCACACATTTCTAACCACATTCCAATTCTCATGATATTACTCCCCTAATACAAATTCATCAAACCCCTACTACCTTGCATTACCAATATACTTAGAACATCTACCATATTCAATCAGACACCCCTACAAATGATCCTTGGTATGCAAACATTCACCAATTTATCCAGTATCTAGACTTACCAGGATGGTATGGACTCATAAACATGATTACAAATACGTAAAAAGGATCTCAAATATATACTTAAAGATGATATATTATATTATCAAAAGTTCGAAGGTACCCTAATCTGATGCATTAACAAAGATGAGGTTCACCCTATCTTAGAGAAAGTACACGAGGGCACTTATAATGGCCATTTTAGCGGTCACACTACTGAGTGAAAATGCCTACATATGGGCTACCATTGGCCTACACTAGAATTTGAAACTCATACCTTTTCCAAAAGTGAAAACCTTTCCAATATCACAATGATTTGATTCATTCCCCTCTAGCTAAGTTGTAACCCATTGCCACTCCCTAGCCCTTCATCACACGGGGATTGGATTTCATCAGAAATCTCCCTCGCTCTCAAGATGGTCATGTCTTCATCATTATTGCCACAAAGTATTTCACCAAGTGGGTTGAAGACATGCCACTTTCCAACATGTCTTGACTTACTACCTCTAAATTTATCCTCAACCAAATCATTTACCACTTTGGAATTCCCCACACCATCATATCTGATAATGGTGGGAGTTTTAAATGTAAAGAAATGAGGTAACTCTGTGGTAAGTTCAAGATCAAACATCAATTATCAACAACTTATCATCCCCAATGCAACAAAAAATCTAAATCTATGAAAAAAATCATCAATAATATCCTTCAAAAGATGGTTCGTAAGTCACATACAGGTTGGCATAGAAAGCTATATCCTACACTATGGGTATATCACACCAGTGTCTGTATGGCCATTGGGGAAATGTCTTTCTCTCTTACTTATGGATCCAAGGTTTTCCTTTCACTCGAGGTGGAACTCCCTTCACTCCATATATCCCTTTGTGACATCATTCTGGATAAGGAAATATATGAAGTGAGCCTTCACGAGCTTGACCTCTTAGAAGATCAACGTGAGCATTCCTATACTCATAATTAGAAGTAAAAATTACATGGCCAAACATCATAATAGACTTGTTCATCTACGTACTTTTGACGTGGGTGACCTTATCCTCAAGCTTGATTATACCCATGAAAAAGAAGGAAAATATGCTAAGAAATGGGGGGTATCTACCTCATCAAATATATCATCGCTCCTAATACACATTACCTTCAAACCAATGTAGGGCACATCTTCAAAGAACCAACAAATTATCAATTCCTAAAAAAATTTTACGCTTGAAGGAGATTGAGAGTTTTGGTACATTAGTTACCATCTCTTACCTCTCCTTTTCAAATTCATGACTTCATCAACCTTCTCCTTTTCTTAAACAATGAAAACACAATCAACATCTTGGTTTTGATTGACTCTATCCTTTTCTATGGGATTGCCACAGTCTTGTGCATCCTCTCTTAGGCTCACGTCTTTCTTGGATCTATTTACCTCTATTATTCTTATAAAATCTACCTTGTGGTTTTTTGTGCTTTTTAGAATTGCTATTCACCATTTGGGATGATCATACATGTTCTATTTATTTACACCTTTAGGTTTTATGACAGTACCTCTTTGTAGCTTCTACCATACAACTTTTTTACATTTTTCAGCATTGCTACCCACCACTTGGATTTGACACTACGACACCTTACCTTTATGATCCTATGATATGAAATCCATCCCATGGACCCATAGATAGGTGATTGATGTCTTATTTTGCTGATGATCATCCAATGTTTCCTTTCAATTTTTCTTCTCTAGGGTTCTAGCATCATGGATTGTGCCCATACGTGGCAGGATGAACGATACTATAAGGTACGCATTAGTGGGTATATTTCATTTTAGCTAGTCCTTTATTTACTTTTAGCATATACTTTTGAGTTCGGTGTTATGTATCTTTATTTTTGCTGACTAACTCATGTTTCAGTATTGGGACATGCGGTAATAGGTGATTGGAGCATATGTATACACCTAATTTTTCATGCTTTATCTTTTCATATTTGTTACTAACAATTCTCGGATAGAGGTCACTAATGCATCTATTTTTGGGAATGGGTGCTTGAAGGGGATCGTTAATGGATAAGGGTATGGTTATTCACGTAACCATTGGGTTAGGGATGATACATGGAAAGAGAATGAATTTTGGTCCTATTTATGCACCTCTTTTACTCTTAACTTCTTACTTTACTTTGCACCCTTCTGACACCTTACTTGCACATGACCATACTATTTTTACCTTGCATTACTTTTGTTTTTCGTGAAACATTACAAAAACCACTTTTCATTTCCCCTCCCTCGCCGATGCCATTGCCCATGGGTGATTACATCAACACATTTTCAAATGCCTAGATGATGTAATTACCTATGGGAAATCACGTCGGTATAAATACCAAAACTATAAAAAATAAAAAAATATAATCACATACAACACACAACACATAGATATATAAGAACTCACCATTTACCTTGCTCTTTTGTGTCAACTCGCATCTTCTTGCTCAGCTCCTAGATTTTTTGCACCTTAATTCTTGTATTGGATCTTCTTCTTATTGAAATGGTTTACTTACACTCTTCAACCACCTATAGTGATTTAGGAGAGTATTTTTTCCCCTTCTCTTCCTAAAATATATTATCTCTTAGTGTATTGTCCTTTAATAAATAAATGCATCATACCACCCCCAATAAGAAAGTATTCTAATTCGACTTGTTGTTTTGCATAGAGTAGTGTCTTATCTCTTTTCTTATCACTTTATGTTAGCCTAACATCTTATGCACATGTTAAGATAACATAATGTTATTCAATTCCTTATCTTATGTTACATACTTTACTTCTGTTAGTATAGATCTTGCGTATTTATTTTTTCCCTAATCATCCCCATAGTACCGATACCCCAATAGGGTTCCTTCCTCTTTCTCGATCTTGGTCCTTGGAAACCCTAGGTTGACCTAATGTAAGGGTTTCTTCATTTTGGGTATGTGATCTTACTAGTCCCTATACCCATGTTAAATTATATCTGTTGTGTGTCTCTTATTTTTTGCCTTGAGACCCTAATTAAATGGATGATAGGAGTGCATGTTGTCTAGACACATTTTTCCCACCATACAAGGAGTAATAGTTTGTTTAAACTAATTTGGGTTGTATTGACACTTTTCGTTTGGATTATGGATCCTCCATCTAATGGGGTAAAACCTAGTGCTATTGGTAATCCCTATCTACTATTCCTCTTTGGCTGGAAGGTTTGCAATTGAGATGGATTCAACTGGATAACCAATTCAAATTCCTTAGCATTCCCTTTTCCTTTTAGGATACTTATGAAAAACTTTGGAATTATAATGTTCAACAAGTGGAGTGAAAAATATCTAAATGGATTACCAAACCACTTTCTCTAGCAGGAAATTTTTAGATTTATTCCAAGGTGTTAGTTGTTACTCATGTCTATTATTCCTCTTGTTGTGATCCTTCTAATGTTTCCTATACCAAACTAGAGAAACTTATAAGGTATTTTTTATGGACTAATTCTAAGGGTAACAATGGGTTTCATAGGGTTACTAGGGGCATTTTTTGCAAGCCTAAAGAATTTGGTGGCCTTGGGTTGCTTGACATAAAATTCAAGGATGGGATCTATGTGTTAAATGGTTAATTCGTATCCTGGAAGGTAATGAGGCCTAGAATATTTTTCTTTGACATTACATTTTTCAAGGTTCTCCTTTGGGTAGAAAATGTTAGAAAGGTATAAAATTCTAGTACCTTCTTCTCTGCCCTATTTCTATTTAAATTAGGGGTACTTTCATTGCTCAAAGTATTTAGAATTCTTGGTAGATGCTCAAATCAAACCTAATCTAGAAGGGGGATGGTTTTAGATCTGGTTTGTCTATTAAGTATCACACTCTCTGGTGGTCCTCTATATTTACTTTCCATGGTGACCCTCTTGCTTTGGCTCCATGGTATAAAGCCATTTAGATTTTCAAAAAAGGAATTAAATTGGGGGGTGAATTATTTTACAAGCACTCCATATCTTAGCTTTCATGGGGTGCCCTTACTATTAAATTCAACATTCATCATCAATATGTTGAACCAATCACAAAAATCATTACTTACATAACTGATGAATTTATGCACAAAATTGGTGTGTCTTTTGGCATTCCATAATGACGTGATTGGAATTAGACTTCTGCTACTCCATTATACCACTACAAATCTCACTCGGGATACCTATTTCTCACGCCAAAGTCGGTACCCATTGATACGATTAATCATCATTGGAATATTGCCTCACATGATTTTTTGGGAAATGTCAGTTCTAAAGAATTTGGACATTTCTTGTTGAGCCCAAAAAATATCACTTTTGTGGTGTTTGTTGGACTAAGGGATCCCCATAGGGGATGAAATTAAACATTTGGGTTTTTAACCCACTTTCCTGGTTTTCCATCAATTGGATTGTATCGAGCATATTTATTGGTTCTACCCTCGTGCTTGGTCAGCCTAGAAATGGATTAATTCACTTTTTCAATCATTCTTTCCAAATTTATTTACCTAAAAGATAGTTCTTTTGGGGGACTTAGATTTTCTTCCTATAATTTATAAGAAATTATGGCACATATTCATAAATGATATTCTATTTCATCTTTGGAAAGAAAGAAATAATCCCATTTTTAACAATGTTTATATGGATAGAATTTTCTCTATTACTAGTAGAGAGTTTGTTCTCTCCATTGTGATGATCCATATATAGAACCATGCCAAGAAATTTTGGATAGAGGTTAAGTACCTCCAGTTCCTTCTCGACCATTGGGTCACCATTCCCTATAAGATTACTCAAATTTATCTTGATGCTCTTACTTATCACCACTCACCACCTCAGTTGCGCCATTCTCCCTCTTTTCCACAGTGCCAGGGGTTTAAAAAATGGTGCTCCCATAACTAGCAGATCCCATTTCCTCACTGTCAGTGGTCCCATGGCTCTCATCCCCCTCCCCCTTGATTCTATTTCGATTGGTTGGAATGCCACTCAGTAGGGAAAATTTCCATGGTTAGACATTTCCATTTATCCTTCGCGGTTTTCTTCTGATAATGTTGAACAATAATAGTAGTAGTAGTAGCAACAAGATGAAAGTGGTTGAGATCCCATCCCTAACTTCACTCATCCTAATTCCAGCTGGGGAAATAAGCCAGAAAACCCTCCGCCTCCTCCCTCGATCACCATGTTTTCCATAGTGGCCTAGTTTCTAGGCTCCTTATTTTGATCACTCTTTTTAATTGATGAATGTAATTTTAATGTGTTTTTGATGTTATTGACGTCCTTATTGTGGCCTAGATAGTTTAATGTGATTGGAATTCTAGGGTGTGACTCTTTCCACCCATCTTTTGTGCAATAAACATTATATATCTTCTATTTTTATTAATAAAAGTGTGCTTTTCAATCAAAAAGGAGTAAGAGCTTTCCCAATAATATATGACATTGAATTTTTTTGAGTGTAATTGAGAAAATTTAAGTAAGAAACTATAGGAATTAAATAATAAATTAGTAAAATAAATTAAAAATTTACCTATGAATTTATATTAGATAGCATGTCAAGATTTCATGTAGGCAGATTTTTTTTAAAAAATAGTTGGAAGCCTTCTAGCCCTACCTCCCAAGTAACTTTAGAAAATCTATAAGAAAAATTTTGATTTCAAAAAAAAATAATGAGAGTGGTCATTGTATACATGTAGGATCGGAAGCTCCTTCATGGGACTACACCTTAAGACATCAAATTGAGGAACCCAAGACTTGGGTATAAGTAATAAAAGTATTGTTAGACAAGAAAATAGAACTTAGAGGAAAACATTTTAGGTTTCAAATAAGGGAAGAAATATATAGAAACTATATGGCTACAAATATAATGATGAAGAAATTAAAGGATTATGGTGGGGTTAACAATCCTAGTATGTGAGTAAATATTTTATTATAGACAAATTACAATGGATATGGAATATTTATCAAGTAAAAGAGATCAAAAAAGTAGTAAGAGGGGGAGATAGAGAGAGACATACATTTTAGACACCTAAATTTGGTCGTTAACACTTGACAACATTAGTTTTAGTAGTCTTTGGAACACTTACATGACTGACATATATCTAACACTTTAACACACTTTCCTCCTATTTGATTACCCATATATAATCTTATACACCTCTATTTTTTAGCTACATTTACTCTTAATCATCTTAGTCTATAAAATAATTCCTTATAAATCATAAAAAAGCATTCTCCAGTTCACAGATGTCTATTTATAGTCATTAGATGGTACCATCCACCTTGGAGATTACCTTTTGACAGTAGTGTCCTCCTTCGCTAAAAATGTCCTCATAGGGGAAATGAATAGTATTTTTAAGATAGTCACTTTCATTGGGTTGAACTAGGCTTCAATCATGGGTTGGCTATAGTGGGAAATTAATGAAGAGTCTCCTATATATCCAAATGATTATATAGATCAGTATCATCTCTTCATATCCACACATTTGAACGAGAGCTTAGAGATCAATTTACTAAAGGCATATACACTTATCAAAAATTAATAATAGAAAACCTGGAGCATTCCATTAAGCTAAAATATGAAGTATAAAGGGTTAAATTTGCATGTTACCAAGCTATGAGGATTAAATGAAAGAATCATTTAGATTGTGTATTATTATTCTAGTTCACACTCACATAGGAAGAGGGATAATTACATCCAACTTGATCTCATTTTGGGGTGGTGGTGTAAATTAACTTACAACATTTAATATGTTGTTCATTAAATCACAATCATTTAATCATCAAACCAGGGGACGTACAATTTGAATAATACCAGTGTTATGCATAGTTACAAAGAATTTAGGAGGTATTGAAAGAAATAACTTTCACTACAATACTTGAAATAAAAATGCTTGAAAGTAAAACTTAGAACTGAAAGTAAATTGTTTCTAACACTACGATTAAAACAAATCTTGAAAATTTAGAATGAATATAAAGAGGATAAATTGCTTCCGAGTCTGTTCATGTAATGAAATAGAGTTACAAAACTATGAAGGGTTTTAGTAGACCACAAGTGGGCCCTGCCTTGGGTGTTGATCCCTCCTAAATCTTGTAGCTAAAGGATAATAAATAGAACTCATATCTTTTATTGAATTGGCATGAACATTACATCAAAGCAATCTATGTATATATACCTATTCTATTATCCCTTGTTCTAGATATATTTCTAGCATGAACCCTTTTCTTTTATACTTCTTAATTACAACAAAAATGTGAGAAGAAGAGTTCAACTAGGTGTTTAAAAAACTAAGTAAAATATCTTTGGTAGAATAAGTGGAAGATCTCAAATAGATTAACAAGAGTTTAAACACATGTAACAAAAACAATAACAAGTATTTAGATATCAAACACATAATTCAAGTAATTGAATAATTCCTTAAATCACATGTTAACTAATCAATCAATCATTTCTTCAATAATTTACATCGAATAATCAGATCATTGGTTGAGTTATCTCCCATTTCTTAATGTTCCAGTTTTAACTAATCTTTCAATGACACATACAAAATTAGAGTGTCACTTCACATTCCATATTTCATAATGGGCTTCTTTAGAGGTGATTAGATAACGTGGTTTCTTTTCTATAGGTGACCCCCTTTGGCTGCAGATGAGTTTCTGCATATAGAAATTTTCTTACAACCAAGAGTGGCATCACACATATCATAATTTAAACAGCTTATTGAAATCATAAGAATAAATGTATACTAAAAATACCGCAAAATAAAGATAACTAGCCATAACTATATTAATTAATATTTATGCCATAAGTTCAATTTTTGATGATAATGTTCAACAGTACAACTGGGAAATACAAGGGCATGGATTCAATGGCTTAACAAAAATAAAAAGGATGATTTGTTTATAAAGGGGATTTACACAACTCATCACACCCCCAAGCTTAACTTCTTGAATTTCCTCATTCAAGTGACTCAATTCCTTGCTGTTGAAAATAATATTCATGCATGAAGTCAACTGGGGTCTCTGTTCCTTCTTATTTTGATAAGAAGTAGCCACCGTTTATCATAAACATGTGCATAACTCCATTATGTATCTGTTCATTAAGTGGTCTATCATATGTTCATGATGGAATCATAAAGTGGAATATTGGTGGATGATAGCTAATAGGAAGCCAATTATCTGCACATTCAATAGCAATCTAAATATATGTATTCACTCTTCTCAAAGTTGGCATTATATTAGGGTAATAGTGCATTTATTTCTTTCGTAGTTCAGGAGATAGCTTGTTCCACCACATCCTACTTTCTTGTACCACACAAATTCCATGATCTCTAATCATATCTTTGACTTCATCATGGGCTGGTTTCCTAATTTTCCACACTCTCCTTTTGATCACCTTCTTCTTTATATAATTTTTATACTGTTATATAAATTCTCCAATTTTTTCTGTCTCAACCCTAACCATTAGTAGTTGTACCTTTTCTAAATGCCTATACTATTCCATTTATCTTTCTCTATTTGATTCATTCATAAAAAAGAGCAGAGGGCTATGACTTGAACATCTCCAATATATAGGATTGGAATGCAGTTCCTATCATATTCAAGAACATAGTTGTACATGTAAAGTTCATAGAGTAAGAGCTAAAGCTCATGAGTGTTGTTATGATATAACCTAAAGAAGATCCTAGCTTCTCTAATGTCAAATGGTATATAAGAATTGATACATGTGAGTTTAAGTTGTAACATATTTTATTTTAAGAAAATAGTGTAAACATTAGATGGAGGTTTGCATTTGAATATCTCATGGGCCACCTAGACTATCTCTTCTTGCTTCTTCTTTAGCCTTTCTATCTCTTTGTCCTCTTCCTCTAGTTCTTCTTTATGCTTGGAGATAATGGATTCATTTTCCCTTTCCCATATTACTTTTAGCCTATTAACATAGGTCTCAAATTGTGTCATCAGATAGCCAATATTAGGCAACATAGTTTGTGTGGCCATCTCCTCACAAGGTGGTTTGACAATATCTCTAAAAACTTTATGAATAAAAACTCATGGGTTAGTTGGTGTTCATTCAATTGCTGTATATTAGCATATGGTGTTTGTTCTAGAACTTTCTCAAGTACACCATCTTCAACTACATGAATGTTCTCTTGGTTTTTCTCCATGACTAGTTCAATTATTATAGGCATCTTCCTTTGCTCAATTCCATGCACCTAGTGCCCAATGACCTACTCAACCACTTATGGAATTTTTTCATGTTCACTTTCTTATTTCTATTGTTCAATGGGTTGTTAAAAAATGTATGGCATGTGTCCATGTTCAAATTTCTCTCCAATTTCCTCTTCCTTGTCCTCCTCATGACCTTCTGCTTCATGAAATGTCTCATCCTCATGAGCACCTGCTACATGAATTGTCTCCTCTTCATGAGCTGCCTACTCTCGTTCCTTCATGGGATGTTTAGGGTTATTTTTCTCATGAACAAGGGCATCAATATCTCCCTATTGTGTCTCCATTATCTAAGGCTCAATGATACCTTCTGTATCTTCCACATCACAATCCAGTGAGATAGGATCTGAATTTTTTAGTTTGGATCTCCTTGGCCTTTTTGTTTTAAGCCTATGGGAGCACCTAGGTGGTGTAAGAGTATATTTATAAGAATTTTTTTTACCCTTAAAGGTGGAGGTTTCAGGTGTGGAGAACTCCAATAGGGTTACAACAATGAAAATTCTATCAGGAGAGACACGTATAATGTGTTCTTCAATAGATGGAAAATTTTCATAAGTAATGTGTTCTTGTGGTTGGGAGGTAGATGCTGAAGTTTCAATTACACGTGAGGAATATCTCTCAGTTCTTTTCCTCCTCTTTTTGTTATTTCCCAAAAAATTATCTATACTATTTTCCCTTGCAAAATCTCCCCATGGTATCTGACAATAATCCCTCTACAAGGTATGTTTTATTACCAGGATTAAAAGGAAATGGTGTGAAAGTGCATACATTCCCCTATGTAATTATTTACTCATTCTCTTCAACATTTCATGAAAGAAATTAGGTACATTTACTTGACTATGTTCTTTAGATGATTCAATAGCTTGAAATAAATTGTATTCAATCTAGAATACCTTCCTTCACAAGTAAAATACTTAATTACAAAATTTGCAACCTCAACCCATAAAGGTTTAATGAATGTTCTATGTGTAACTTTCCTGTCAATGATGGATGCATCATCATCATCTATGAATTCTCTCATGGATGATTTCAGGTTTGCCTTTTCAGGGGATGATTCCCCTTGGGTTGGTAGGCTAACTACTTCCCAATATGTCATCACTGAGTCTCACTAATAAGACCTTCACTTATACCTCCCCATTATTGAATGTGTTGGAAAAATTCCACCATGACTTCATTAAAACCCTCAAACTTGTTGATGTAGTCTATTCAACCATTATCCTAAAAATACTACAAAATTCGAGGATGGATCAAAAGTTCAGAATGCTCAATGGGCTCATGCCTTATCAAATATCATCCCATGGTGGATATGTAGCCTGCTTTGGTTCAATATGCAATAATAACACTTTTCTTTGGAGGAATGTTACACAATTGAGTAGTTTGGAGTTACTTTTATCTCCCTTTTTTTTGAAATTTCAGACCGAGAGGACACACAACACAGTTATGGGAGAGCAATCATTAATTGATGTGACCATGTAAAACATGCAAAGGGAAGTGATTTGACAATATTGGCTTATGTGGAGGGACACATCATAGATTGAAAGCCAGAGGTTGTTAAATGTAGCACACTCATAGTGACTTGGCATAAAAGATAATTAAATTTAATTAAACTAATTAAAATTTTATTTAAATGATAGTTGAGTGTAATTATCTCGATGTTTTTGTGGAATGATCATTATCCATATTTTATTTAAACTTGCACCTTGGATACATGCAATCTTGCTATGATAATACAGAAGTGAGATGAACCTAATGATACAAATGTTGGCTTCAACTTACTAAAACCAGATGAATCACAGAGAGGGAATTTTGATCCGTTGGGGTGCCAATCATTCCTTTTCCATCTCCAACATGTGCATGCATCCTTGATCTTCTTCATGCAATCACAAGTTCTACTAAATGTAAACAAAAAAACAAGGGTTTTCTTCATGTTGCTGCAAGTGGAACCCTTAGTCATTGCATGATCTCATTATGATGGAGAGAATACCCTCCTGCATTAACTTGACATCAAACCCCACAAAAAAAAACTATATGAAATAAAATGTGCTAGTAGAGTGCTGCTGATCACCAGAAGGGTTGATCACAACACTTTTATCCAGCCTTGGAATATGTAACAAGATGAAAGTACCAAGGCCAAAAAAATCTCTCAATCCTCTGAAATCTTAGAAGGTGAGTCAACAAGATCAAATCCTGAGGTTAACTATGATGTTTTTACTTCCATCCTGCTTGGACCTCTTAAAATTTTCATGAATGAATATCTGTCAACTAGATTCCTGTATAATCTCAACCTATGTACATTTACCAGTAGCTTGAAATTCACAGGATCTATGGTAGTGAGCTTAACAACTCCATTAGGAAAGATCTTCTCAATCTCATAAGGGCCTATCTTCCTTGTTCTAAGCTTCCCTATATGATCCTTGCATTTTGAATTAAACAAGAGTGCCTAGTCACCTTATTAGAACTATCTTGTCTTGATGCATCGGTCATACCATTTGACTCTTTGCTTCTGTACTACTTATGTGTTATGCACATCTTGCTTTCTCAATTCATCCAACTCATTGAGTTGGAGAATTATTTGTCTTTGAGATTCTAAAAAATATATTCCTAACTCAAGTGAAGTACTTAATGTTTTGTGTTCAAACTCAATTGGTAAAACAACATTCTTACCACACAAGAGTTCAAATGGTGTAAAGCTAGTTATGGTATTCCATGTTGTGTTAAATTCCCATACTGCCTCTGGAAGCCTATCTTCCCAATATCTTCTGTGGAGTGCAATGGTATTTGTTAATATTGCCTCTATTTCTCTGTTTGTAACCTCTACTTGGCCATTAGATTAGGGATGGTATGGTGTAGAATTCCTATGCTTGATTTCATATTCTTTAACTAAATCAGAAATTACTGTTGTTACAGACTCACAACACCCCTGGATACAGATCAGGCTTCTAGGTTGATCACTCTAGCATCCAGTGAATGATTGCATAAACATGGAAACCTCTCTCCAAGCATGGGACTTGTGAAAATGAGAGAGGAATATCCAAAGAAGGCTGGTTCCTACTTGGTTAGATAATCTACCTGCCACAAGCTATTCCAGTGTAGGCATTTAGGGTAAGGGCTAATACCTAATCTAACCATGCCACTTGAGAGAGAGAGAGCAGAGAGAGAGAGAGAGAGCAGATGAGATTTCAGAGAGAGAGAGAGAGGAGAGAGAGGGAAAAACAACAAAAGCCTACACTAAAATCTGATACATTTCTTGAGAAGTATAATGTTGAACATCCTTATCAAAACTGCCATGGAACCAAGGAGAGGTAAGCAGTGGGAAGGATGGACAGACACCTTTTACAAACCCAAGGATAGATTTCACAGAGAAAATGCCCCAAAAGGTCCATTGAACACAGCTCCATACCTGTAATGAACATTAGATATTTCCTGCATCATAATACACTTCTCAGTGATTTTATCTTGAGATGCAAGATAGAAATCAAGCTATAAAAATGAGCAAGGATGGACAAATGCTTTTCAAAACTATGTATTTTGTTGCTCTAGAAGTTTGCACAGAATGTGGAGGTTTCAATACCTAAAACCAAATAGTTGCCTATGTACAGAGCAGGGGAGGAGGTTCGAACTCCATTTTCAACCCTGGAGAAGAAAAAGAAGGGAGCGGCAGAGCTGAAAGGATGAACCACCCCCTTGGAAAGAAGCCCCTCCTTACAATTTATAGGAAGAAAAAGAGAGGGAGAAGAGAGGAAATCCAAAATGCTACTACAACCATCCTTTCCAGACTGCATTTTGAATCAATAGTGACATCAAAATGATGGTAAGGTGAGAACCCCAGCAAACCCAAAAGATGGCGAACTGTCTATTGCATTTTTCAGATATTTTTATAACATGACCCAGTTAAATATATCTAGTCGTAGTTGTGATAGTAGGACCTCGTAATTTGTTCCATAAATATACAACCTTGCATGAATCCGAGATCCCAGTACAATAAGTTATGGCCATCTAAATATCTACGCCAGGGTCTACTTCCTGTCAGTGCTCAAATTAATAATTCTGAACTCCCGATATTTTTTTCCATAAGTGCATCCAAAAGTGTGTGTCGACATCCCTTTATGTGTGCCAAGGGTGCAGATTTTTCCCTGTCGACACTCTATGTCGTGCGCCATTTCTGTGTGCCAAGGGCACATCCTTTACCCTATTGACACTCATTTCTGTGCGCCACTTTTGTGCACCTTGGCGCATACATTTTAGTGTCAACACTCTGTGTCGTGCAAAATTTCTGATGCGCCAAGGGCACATCCTTTACCCTGTCGACACTCATTTCTGTGCGCCACTTTTGTGCACCTTGGCGCATACATTTTAGTGTCAACACTCTGTGTAGTGCGCCATTTCTGTGTGCCAAGGGTGTATCCTTTACCCTGTTGACACTCATTTCTGTGCACCACTTTTGTGTGCCTAGGTGATAAATGTCTGGGATTTGAGCTTCTTTGATTTCTATAATCTTCTGCTTGTCTATATCTACCTGGGGGAAGATATATACAACAATTACATGAGCAATAAAATGTGTACCTTGATCTATTACAATTTCTCTTATAACTCCATATGTGGTGAAGATGTGATCATATAAGAACTTGGAAACTTTATCACTTTTCTGATTTGGCAATTCTTTCACCTCTATTCACTTGGTTGGATAATCTGTGCATACCAAGATGTATTATGTTTGTTGAGATTTATGGTCTATAGGGCCAATAAAATCTAAGTCCCACTTTTCAAAAGGCTATAAGACAAATTGAGGCTGTAATGGCATCTCATCAGATCTCATGGGATTTCCCATTATTTGACATCTATCACATCTCTTAATGCATAGTGATGCATCCTTATGCAATGTTAGCCAATAATAACCAGTAGTAAACATCTTCTACATGGTTCTTTTTGCAGAAAAGTTTCCTCCACAAGGTTCATTGTGGAAAACTCTAAGGACATCAAATATCTCCTCACCATCTATACACCTTATTATGATTTGGTCTTATCATGTATGAAATATAAATATAGCTATACAAAAAAATGTACACTTTTTTCAACTATGTATTTCTTCTCAGAGTATAAGTAATGTGGAGGTGTTTTACCTGAAACCCAATAGTTTGCTATGTATACATACCAAGGTGTTTTTGTAGAGATAGAAAATAAGTGCACATCTGGAAAGGAGTCATCAACTACTTTCTCTTCATCATTAGTGTCCATACTAGAGAGGAAAATTGCTACCAAGTTTTCCTTGCCAAGATTTTCCACTATGGTGACATAAAACTCTTGCAAGAGGAGTAACCACCTGATGATTATGCTGCTTACTATAGGTTTGTTTATCAGATATTTGATTGCAACATGATCAATGTGAATGAACACTAAATAACCTATGATGTAGTGTATGAATTTGTTGATAACATATACAAGTGCTAAGAACTCCTTTTTTGTTACTGTATAATTTAGCTCTACATGTTGCAAGTTCTTGCTAACATAATAAATTCATAATTCAGAATTCCATATTTTTTTCCTAAGACAACTCCAATATCATGTTTTGATACATCAATGTGGATGTGGAGAGGTAGGTTCCAATCAGGTCCTCTCAATACAAAAGTAGTAGTTAAAATTTATTTCAAGATTTGAAAAACATATTCATAATGTTTAATCCAAACAAAATCAACATCCTTCCCTAGTAATACAAAAGTGGTGCTGCAATCTTACTAAAATCTCTTACAAACCTTATGTAATATCCAACATGGCCTGGAAATATCCTAACATCCTTTTTTTCTTTGGTTTTTCTAGGTTGATTATAACACATACCTTTTCTAGATCAACTTGAATTCCTTCACAAGAATGGTAGTATCCCAGAACTATACCTTCAGACATCATCATATAAAACTTATCATTACTCAAGGAAAAATTATGTTCTTTGCATCTCTTAAAAACCTTGTCCATATTTTTCATAGCTTCTCCAAAAGTGCTGTCATGTATTGTGAATTCATCCATGTAGACTTCTATGTAGTCATTTGTTAAATTTGAAAAAATACTCATGAATTCCCCTTGGAATGTAGCAGGCACATTACACAAGCAAAATGGAAGAAATGAATATGAAAATGGTCACCATTAACATGTGAAGGTAGTTTTGTCTTGGTCTTATGGTACAATTTCAATTTGATTATAGCCACTATATCCATCAAGAAAAGAGAAATATTTATTTCTAGAAAAAGTTTCAATCACTTGATTAATGAAAGAAAATGGAAAGTGATCTTTATTTGTTGCTGCATTCAATTCCCTATAATCTACACAGATCCTCCATTTTCCATTCTTCTTTGGAAAAATGACAAGAGGTGATACCCACTGACTATTTTTTATGGGATATATAAATCTGACATCTAGTAACTTCTTTAATTCTCCTTTTACAATCTCTCTTACTACTGGGTTCATCCTCCTTTGTGGCTTCCTGATTGGTTTACAACTTTCCTTGATATAGATCTTATGAGTGCAAAGCCTAGGATGAATCCCAAGCATATCACCATAATCCCAGGTAAATGTTGTTCTATGCTTTTGAAGAAGAGTTATCAATAATTTCTCTTGTTGCATACTCAACATTTTGTTTACATTAAGTGGTATTCCTAGTGTTATTTCCACTTGTTTGGAGAGATCCATCATTGAACATACATTTCTGCTAATAGAATTCAGTATGCAGTCATGGGGAAGAAGTTGGTGAAGAATATTGTTCTTACCTGGAATATTTTTGGTGCTCTGCTGTGGTATAACTTAGTTCAAGGGACAACTTAATCATCTCAACTTATCATCAACTTCTTCATTTCTTCCATAGTTATTCTGTAGGACATTGGAGAGAAAAATATTCCTCTTAGTCTTAAATTATACAAGACTTCTCCAACATCATGAGATATTGTAAAAATATCTAATTTGCTTCTGATTCTTCAACCTAAATCATTTCATCTTCATAATTCAATGGTTGGAAATGATAATAGAGCATCAAATTCTTAGTGCCACTTTCATTGGAAATAATTATGTTGTCAGACGTGTAACCTATGAATGCATACGTAGTGGAAAACCATGAAATTACTAGAATAGTATGATAACCTCCTAAATTTTCTTTTGGTTGAAGGAAAATAAATTTAGAAGGGTATTCCTAAGAGTCTACCACCACAACTATGTCCTCAAGGACTCCTTCAGGTCTCACTTTTGATCTATTTGCAAGTTGTAAGATTATAGCTATTGGCCGTAGTCCTTACAACTTCAGGTCATTCATGGTTTTCTTGGTCATGATATTAATGACTTTCGCTAAGTCAATTAGAGTGTTCTTTATTATTATGCCATTAATTTTAATGTTTACTAAAGGACTTCCTAGATCTATATACTTTGGTAGAATTGAATTTCCAAGCATGATATCAACCAACTGTCCAATAACTTGTACAATGGATGGATACTTATTTATTCTGCCTATTTTTTTATGCATAGATCCTTTACCAACTTATTTTATATGGGAACATACTTGATGGCTTGAATAAGTGGAATTTTGACACAAATATCCTTCAGCTGATTGAAAAAATTAGAATCTGATTTAGGGTTAGGTTTCTTTTCTTGTAATCTCTATGGAACTAGTGGTTCATTAGCTTGATACTTATCCTTACTGGAACTCTACTCACATTGTTGTGGATCATTTTGTAGTGATTTTCAGATTTTCTACAGATCATTCTGTAACAACTGTGGTTCATCTGTAATTTATGTGATGGTGGGTTTACTTGGTGGGAGAAGTGATATTCTTGAGCAAAGATGGATGTTATTAACACCAATTAAATTAGTAGATTATTGGGTTGATTTAGTTGTATAGGTTGGATGAGTATATTTGTTTTTGGGGTTAGGTGTTGGTTGAGATGGTAGACAAGTGTCTTTTGGTTGAGATCCTGCTTGGGGTTTTGGCATCAAATATTTTTGTTGTGGGTGAGGAGGTTGATGGTAATATTTCTGGTAGTTTGGAGGTGGGTTATTCCATTTCTTCCCTCCTCTCAAGGTATTATATCATGAAGAAGGGATTTTTTTCCATTGTTATTGATATTGGATAGGGTATGGAGTGCAACATTGTTGAGTATTATCCCAAGGTGGGGGCTGCATATATGGATTACTAGCCCAATTTTGAAAATATGGCATTGGGTATTGTGGCATACCTCCTTACCTTGGTGGCCAAGGCTTTCTTTGAGCAACATAGAAGACTTTCCCATCCTCTATTTCTATCATCTTGAATTTAGGAGCATCCTTCTTCTCTCATGTAATGCTATCTAATCCCCTACATCTGCAATCAACTTTCTTTCTTATGCATGCATGGTAGAACTCTGTAAGTGCTGCCTCCACATCTTCTCTTCTCTTCTTAACATGTAAAGCATCAATCTGGGTATCCATGTCATTGATTATCTCCTATTTCATGTTCTTGAACATGTTCACAATCTCATTTTTAGATATGTCCCCAATTCCTTTGGTAGCTGATCCGCCCTTTAATCTAGAACTTCTAATTCTCTTCATGGTTGATTTGGAGTAATTCCTACATGATTCAAAAATCTCATCAAAGGTATATTTTGAAATATCTCTAGCTCCTATCAGGTCTAAAGTGTGCATATCCTCCTCACTGAGTCCCTTTAAGAAGAGTAATTTGAGATATTTAGGAGGTAATATTATGTGTTTTAACTTATTAACGCAAAACATGAACCTTTCTAGGTAATATTCCAGTGGCTCATCTTCATTTTGTGCCATCTTGAATATTTTATCCCTTTCTCTACTACTTGGTCTGTAGTAATCTTGGTACTTGGTCAAAAATGTTTCCTTCATCTATTGCCAAGTAATCACAACATCGCTTCCTAGACCCATGAACCATCTCAATGCTGCATCCTTGAATGTAGAAGGGAATAAATTTAGCTTGTGTGCATCAATTGTATAATCAAATATCTTGTATAAAATGTCAAACTCAGACATGAAAGTGTCTGTGTCTTCAGTTATGGATCTATGGAAACTAGGAAGGGATGATGGAGAGATATTCTTCATTACAATAGGCCGATTGTTATTGGAGATTGGGAACTTAAATGTAGTTTCCCATTCTTCAAAATTTTTATTTACTTCTTCTGCCATGATTGGATGATTAGGAATAACCTCATAAGTCTCACTTGGAGGGTGATCTTCTACTATCAAACCTTGTACAGAGGAAGATGTGGCTTCTTCAGAATCAGATATAGTAATTTGTGTTATTTGTGGATTGGGTAAAAATATACCATGGGAATATCTTGGAAAGTTCATGCATCAAATAACTCAACTCAATCAACATACATAAGTGGGGGCGGGGGGGTTTGGAGGTGGAATTTCTAAACCTAAACTATTTTTAAGGAATGTAAAACCTCTCAAAAAACCTATAACTTGGCAGTATCCCCGACAATAGCACCAAAAATGATGGTGAACATTAAATTACAATAGTTAATATGATGTTTATTAAATCATATTCATTTAATCATCAAACCAGGGGATGTAAAATTTAAATAATGTCACTATTTTATGCACAATTACATAGAATTTAGGAGGTATGGAAAGAAATAAATGTCACTACAATACTTGAAAGAAAAATGCTGGAAAGTAAATATTAGAACTCAGAGTAAATGGTTTCTAGCACTATGATTAAAGCTAAGATTGCAAATTCAGAATGTAGATAAAGAGGATAAATTGCTTCCTAGTCTAGTCATACAATGAAATAGATCAAAAACACTATGGAGGGGTTTAACAAACCATAAGTGGGCCTTGCCATGGGTGCTAATCCCTCCTAAATATTGTAGTTAAAGGATAATAAATAAAACTAATATATTTTATTGAATTGGCATAATATTAGATTAAAGAAATATCTGTATATTTCTGTATTGTATTCTCCCATGTTCTAGATAGATTTCCAGCATTAACCCTTTTATTTTATACTTCTCAATTACAACAAAAAATTGAGAAGTAGAGTTAAACTAGGAGTTTAAAAAACTAAGTAAAATATATTTGGTATAACAAGTGGAAGATCTAAAATAGATAAATAAGAGTTTTAACACATGCAACAGAATTAATAACATGTGTTCATATATCAAACACATAATTCAAGTAACCAAACAGTTCCTTAAATCACATGTTAACTAATCAATCAATCAGTTCTTTATTAAGTTGCAGTGAATAACCAGATCCATGGTTGAATTATCTCTCAGTTCTTAATGTTCTAGTTGTAACTTCTCCTTCAACGACATATATAGAATTAGAGTGTCTCTCTTCACCTTCCAAGAGATATTATTAGAATGAATTATTTTCTATAGGTGATTCCCTTTAGCTACGGACGAGTTGTTGCGGATAGGTCATTTGGCTGTGGATGGGTTGTTGTAGACAGGTCCTTGGCAGTGGAAGAGTTGCTACATATAGCAAGTTTCTTATAACTATGAGTGGCATCACACATATCATCATTCAAGCAAATTATTGAAATCATAAAAATAAATGCATACTCAAAATATGAAAAAATAAAAATAACTAGCTGTAACTATATTAATCAGTATTTATGCCATAAGTTCAAGTTGTGAAGATAATGTTTAGTAATATAACTGGGAAATACAAGGAAATGGCTTCAATGGCTTAACAAAAATACAAAGGATGAGTTGTTTATAAAGGGGATTTAGATAACTCATCGGGGGTATTGCTATGTACTGTAACACTAGCATTAGGAAAATGATGAGGTTTTTCTAATGAAATAGTTCTTAGGCATTTTATTGTGTGTTGTTGTTTGAGTGCATTAATACGGTTTTGATAAAGGAAAGATTGCAAAAGATTTATTGCATGTTATGCCCTTAATCCTAGGTCATATTTTGGGATATGTATATCTGACATGTGGCTAATATAATCTCTTAACATGTTATATCACACTTATTTATGCTTTAATATGCTCAGTGGGTCGGCCTAGGTTGATTACATAACATAAGTAAGGTATATATGGGAGGTATAACTATTAGTTGGGTAAGATATTGAGCATTTGGGTCTTATTACAAGGTGTGGAGGTTTCCCCTTGAAGTGGCTAAGTCATGTATACTTTCATATTCACATATTCTCTCTCTAATTTGATGTTCTTTTATGTTTTATTAGTGTTATTGTTATAATTTATCAAAGTAAGCTCCTTCCATTCCATTATAAATGAACAATTCTAGGAAGTTTTAGACCTGAAAAACCCCAAACACTACTGGTTGCCTTAGTCAATACCATTTTATGGAAGTTTCTAGATGTTATTTTTTCCCCTGTTATTCACAAAGTGCCTCAATACCACTCTCATAGGATGGTCTTAGTTCCCTATGTTCATTGTGCATCCCTCCTTTATGCAAAATCAAGTTAGATATTTCTATTGTGAAATTTACAGTTCTTTCTCTTTAAAAGTGTTGAAGTTAACCTAGTGCAAGTTCATATTAGTGTATATTTACTAAATTAATTTAATAATCTATATCAGGTCAAGTTTTACCACATTTTAAACCTTCACGTGTAAAATAGTTACAAGAATTTTGTGAACCCAATTACTAAACAAATATATTTGGTTGGTGATTTAACAAATATTAAAATAAATAAATGTTAAATTCCTAAATTTCAGAGTTGCAATAAAATGCTAAAGAAATAAATTGTAGATTTGACCTAAGAAATAAATAATTGAAATTTAAAACCATAAGTGCAAGAGAAGGGTAAGATGCTTATCTAATTTCACAAAAAAAACATGGAGGGCACTGAGCTGGAGAACTAATGAAACAAGAGAGTAGACTATCACAAATGATCTTAGAAAATAGTTTGAGCATTAGAAATGTTGGGACTGGGGCACCTAGACTATGTCAGGGGCACCTAGGTGCCAAAGACTTCTCTTGGGTGCCTGTGACTGCAAAAAATGGTTAGAAACTCAATTTTAAAGAGTCACTTCTATGTCATTTCCCTTCGCTGTTGATCGTCGGTGTGTCTCACTATACCCATGGAATTCACCTATAACCTACAAAGAGAAAGAGCACCTATAAAACCCCAAAACACATCAAATCCTAGAAATAAAATGATGCAAATGGGGAGTCAGACTGAACCCAAATGTCACTCGACTGAGTGAACTTATAATCCGGGCACTGCAATACATTTTATACTCCACGTAGTTCTACGTGTGTGTGTTTAGAATCATGCCCTAGGTGACTCTTGTGCAGGACACACTTGAACAATGAGAAATAACTAGATGTAGTAAATGTAAGTAGATGTGTGTATGGAAAAATGAACTTCCCCTGCTATGAAGTGTATGAATAAGAATGCAGTCCCTTTTCCCTTGAATGGATGCTATTAAAATGGCTTTGGATGTAACATTAGGTGATAGTAAAAGATGCTTAGAGCTTGGTCCTTTATTATGGTCACATATCTTTATATTTATATTATTCCTTTGTTTGAATTTCATAATTAACCTCTAAAAGGATGACCACTAAGAAAATAAGAATCCCAATAGCTAGAAAGGACCCAAAAGATGTGAGAAAGATACAAAAGGGGCTAGGGGTGCCTAGAGGGGATGAGGATGCTTGGGCACTAGCATCTTTGCTGGGCATTGGTGTCCAGAATAAAAAATCTAAAGTAACAAAGGTCAGACTGGGTAATGGGGTGTGCAAGACCAAGATGAAAACCAAAAATAAATAAAAGAGTCCAAAGATAATGATTAATTAGTACTTTTCTTGTGTAGGAAACATATGAATAGTACTATGTGATAAGGACCTAGAAATATACCCCAAGTGCATGATTTAGTGTCTACAGTTGGATGGTATGGCTATCATGTGTGGAAGGCCATTCAACACTAGTAAATGAAGAATTGGTAGAGTTTAAGCATGGAACTAGTGAACATCATAGAAATATTATATTAACAATGATGGTAGGGGTTTAAGCCAACTAGTCTTTTATAGAGAATTTTACATTATTTTAGAGCTATTTGATTGGTCTTATGTTGATATGTTAGGTATCAACCCCTCTATATCAATATATAATCATGTTATCTATCTTGATGTCAAGTTAGTAAATATTAAAAAAAATTCATAAAATTGCACACCATATGGTAGTTTTATCATATTTTAACTATTTTTAACTATTTTGTATACAAAGGCATACACTGTAATTAAAACTAAGATTATCTTCAAATTATATCTAATTAGGTAATTTAGGTACAATAATTTGAAAGAAATTAATCTCTCAAGAAATGGGTTCTTGGTATAATTTTGAAATGGGAAAGAAGTAGGAAAGTGAGCATGCACATGAACCATATGTGTCAAAGGATACAAATAATGGGAGAAATATTATGAGTTTGAAGGAATAGGTGGCTAACAAAAACCCCATATGGATTGATTTCCCTTAATTGCATATGGATGATATGACAATACATAAGGTAGGGGAATATCCTAATGCCAAATGTTGGACTGATGTTTTCATGCTAAATGTCTAACATGCAACATTTAAAATCTTGGTTATGAAAACCAAACCCACACTTGAAATTCCCTTTCCTAGTCAATGTAAACCTTTCCTTTGGCCAACATTTCAACTATTTAACTCTCATTTTGGTTAAAAGGAACGTGATAACATGATGTGTAAGTGTGTTTAATATGTAGAGAAGTGTACCTAGCTTGATTCACGAGGGTATTAAGATTGGTGCCATCGCTTCACAAAGGAAATATCAATGAGAGTTGTGAATTAAGGTAGTGTCTGAGGAGGCTACGTCACATTCAACGATTGGATGCAATTTTTTTCAATGATGTCAAATTTGAAGGAAAAAATATAAAATAAAAGGATTTAAGGGATGTCATAGCGTGTGGAACTCCACATAGATGGCCAAAAACTTAGTATATTTCTCATACATTTTGATTAGGAGCTCCAAATTATACAAAATTGGTATTGTTGTAAAGGTTATGGGGAGAGATACTCAATGAAAATAAATTTTGGATGAATTGAGGAGATATTTGTAGTGTATTTTATGGTATAATTTTTGATAGAATATCCCAGAGCCTCTTTTGTCACCATTTGTTAGTTGATTCCTCATTTTTTGGCTCTGGCACATATGGGGCCTCTATTTTTATGATTATGTGCTTTGAAAGAAATTAATTATGACCCTTATATATTTTTTAAGCCTCTAATTGGTGCTAATAGTAATTTGATTCATGGCAGAGTCATTGGAGTAATTTGTGCATAATATTTTCTCTTCTCTCATTAGTTCTCACCAATTCTAAAATTCCTCTAGTTCCATTTTTGAAATTTTTTGAAATTTTATTAATAGGTGAAGCATGTGCTTCATCTAGTCATCTTCCAACTTGATCAAAAATTCATTAAGTTTTATTGTTTTTTAATTTGGAACTCTGACCTCTTTGTATTTTAGTTTGTAGGTGTTGATTTTGGATTTATTTTAGATGTTTGGATAAGGAATGAATGTAATAAATTCAAGGATATCATAACAAATATAGGGAAGAGTAGCCATGTTTGTTTTATTTATTCATGAATGCGATAGTGGATTAGAAAGGAATATATAATTTAAGGCAAAAGTGTATTCCCTCAAATTGTTAGAGTCTCCATTTGGTAATTAGATGCAAATGTTTGATGTGTAGTCACCAAAGAATTTGATTGTAAAATCCTAGTGGAATTATAACTTCATTTTCATTTAATAAACTTAGATAATACTATATTTTAGATTCTACATTATGATGGTTTAATGGTTTATTAAATATCAATGTATGTGATTTAATGATTGTATGAAGTGTGGGGAGTTGTAGCAGTTGTGTGGACTAATGTAATTCTCATGTTATTTTTAAAATTCTTCTAAGCTTTGTAGATTGGCCCAATGGACAAGGATCATATGAAGTTAGAATGATCAACCCCACTTTTTAATTAATGTTTTTATCCTTCCCCTTTGAGACCTCTATTTTATCTTATGTATATTTGCGGGTGTCTTCATTATAAATTTGGCTTCATGCATTTCTAGATGTGCTTTAGATCCTTGCTATAAAACCAACAAGTCATTGATACCCTCGTATCTCTAAAATAGAGTAATTTAGGTTTGTTCACTATAAATGTGTGGATATGTCTCAAGTGACACTTAATTGGGTGCTTAGTCATGGAGGTTGAATTTATAGCTAGATCTAGTGTGTGCTTAGACTCATCTTTTCATAACAATTTCTAGGGTATCTCCCCTTGGCCTTACAAAACTAGAAGAAGTAGATAAGTGAACTTCATTCTCACATTTATTGGTCTTGAATCCATTTTCAGCTTGTTGAAGAGAACCCCCCCTTTACTATAAGTGACTCATCTTTTAGCTTTGATTCATCAAATTCAAGGGAGGAACAAATTTAGGAGAAAAGAAATTCCTAATATCTAATATATCATATAGCATAACATTGGGGAATGATAACCCCCATTCTTCAACATCTCCATAAGAAAATTCTAACTCTCTAAGGAATGGAAACAACAAGATCTCTTCCCTTTGAAAATTAAACATGTGTATTCCGTACATGTTTTGCATCTCCTTTATGTACCTTTTATAATGTTTTATTTTATAATTTACTATATTTATTTTGAGTTAAAGTTAATTTTCTATCTGTTGTCATGCTAAATGTATAACATTCAAAATTTGAAATTTTGGTCATGAAAACCAAGCCCCCATTTGAAAACATCCCCCCTAATCATTGTAAACCATTTTTATGGAAATCCTATCAATTGTGTCACCGTCATTTTGGCTGATATTAATGTGCTAAAATGGTTTTCAAGTGTGTTTTGTGTGTAGGTAAATATACCTAGTTTTACTCATGAAGTGGCAAAGATCTAAGGTGGAGTAGTTGTTCCCAGAGGCATAAAATGGTTTTTAGCCATTTTGCGGTAAAGGAATACCCTCCAGAGGATAATTACAAGGGATCAACCCATTTAGGATTTGTGTAAATGAGGATTGAAGATATATAAGGTAGTTTCAAATAATTAAATGGGGCCATATGGTGTCGGAAGTTATTCAAGAAAAATAAGTTCATTGTGGGTACATGGAATGATTACCTGCAACAGAGAAAGTGGACTTGTCCTGAAGATTTTGGAAGCTATGAGAGGAGTTGGAAGCTAAAAAGTATAAAATGTAAATCTCTTGGAATTATCCACATGTTAGACACATCATTTTTGGTCTAAGGCTTCACAATATTTTGTGACAATTTG
This sequence comes from Taxus chinensis, assembly GCA_019776745.2. Taxonomy (NCBI): domain Eukaryota; kingdom Viridiplantae; phylum Streptophyta; class Pinopsida; order Cupressales; family Taxaceae; genus Taxus; species Taxus chinensis. Next base: position 321,615,108 of record CM034156.1, on the reverse strand, counting down.
AGTCACTGCAAATTCCCCTTTGAGCCAAAATATTATCTGGGTCTAAAATTCAAATTTCAAGAATAATGAGCTCTTGTAAATTATTTCAATTATCTTATTAGTTATTTTTGAGCCAAAATCATATAAGGTTTGATCTCCAAACTCCATGTCTTTCTCTTGTGGCCAAAAAAACACTCTTAATGTTCTAGTTATATGTTGACATGCTGACATCATAAAGGTTTTAAAGCTTGAGTTCACTTTTCACCCTCATCTATCCCTTTTCCCTTGTCCCTTGGTATAAGGGGACAATTGGGAAAATAAATTACACCCCCTATTGGAGTTACACTTTCATCACTTAAAACTTGTAACTTGGTTTGTTAGATGAAATTGGAGAAGAGGGATGGAAGCCTTACAATTTTATTAATATGCATGAAAATAGATCTTACAATGAAGGTGATGTAATTCTTATAGGAATTATACATCCATGTATAGACAAACCAGGAGTTGCAACTATGCAACAATATTAAAAACTGGTGTATAGATAATTCCAACAATATGGTTATAATAAACATAGCCAAATAACAACCATACGTGACCATAATATGTCAAACAATATGGTTTTAACAATATAACAAATTATCATGAAACAAATTATTACTAATGGTAAACCTGAAAATACAATGCATAATTATTATCCTAACATCCCCCCCTTTAATTTTGCATTGTTTCAAGAGATAAGGAGAGGAACTCTTTGAACAAATCAAACTTGTCACGTGTAAGTGAATTTGTGAATATATTTGCACATTGTTCAGCTGTTAGAAAAAATTGAAGCTGTATGTCGTGTTTCAAGACATGCTCACATATGAAATGTACCTGTACCTCAATGTGATTTTTTCTTCCATGAAACAATGGATTGCAAACAATTTTGAGAACACCTTCATTGTCAACATACAAGGTGGTTAGATTTTCTTGTGATATTCCAAGTCCTTCTAGTATGTGACGTAGCCACATTTCTTCATAGAAAACTTCCCCTGCAACACGATATTTGGCTTTTGTAGAAGATTGAGAAAAAATATTTGTTTCTTTCTTCCCCATGATATCGGTCCAGGTCCCAAAAAGAATACAAATCCTGAAGTGGATTTTATGTCATCAATATTACCTACACGATCTAAATCCGAATATCCATTCAAGAAGAATTGATAATTATTCTTGTATTCTAGACCAAGATCCATTGTTCTGTTGAGATATCTCAAGATTTTCCTTGCTTCCTTCCAATGAAAAAATTTGGGTTCCTGCATGAACCTAGATAGATAGTTCATTGTAAAGCTGATATCTAGTCTAGTATAAGTGAATTAAACAATACTCCCATTAAACTACCAATAGAGAGTTGCATTTAACATAGGAGATAGATCTGAATGAGATAACTGTAGTATCATCTACATAGGTGTAGTAATAGGTATTTAATCCATCATCCTGAATTTCTCAAGCATTGTATTGGTATACTCCCACTGAGAAAAAAAGATTTGATTCTCTTTCTATCATACTTCCAATCCAAGATAGTAGTGCATCATCCCAAGATCTATCATGTCAAATGATCATTTAAGATATTTCTTCGTTGCATCAATCATCTTCATTGAACTTCCAATAATGACTAGATTGTCGACATAGACAACAACAATCACAATCTCTCCCCCTTTCTTTTTGAGGTAGAGATTATGATCGTATCGATTTATGATGAATCCATACTGTACGAGATGCTCATAAATTTTGATTTACCAAGCCCGGGATGCCTGTTTAAGGCCATATAGAGATTTCCTGAGTCTTCATACCTTTCTTTCTTGACCAAGTATGATAAATCCCTCAATTTGAGTCATGTAGACTTATTCCTGTAGATATCTATTTAGAAAGACACTTTTCACATCCATCTAATGGAATTTCCAACCAAATTGTGTAGTTAGAGAAAATATCATCCTAATCGTTTTGATCTTAGCTATGGGAGAAAATGTCTCCTCATAGTCAATGCCTTCTTTTTGTGTGTACCCCTTTGCTACCACTCTTTCTTTGTACTTGTATATGATCCCATCTGCTTTGTACTTTGTTTTGAATATCCATCTACAACCAATGGGTTTCTTCTCCGGTGGAAGATTAAAAAGCTACCAAGTGTTGTTTTTCATTACTGATCGATACTCAACATCCATGGCATCTTTCCAAGATTTTGAATGTAGGGATTCCTAGATAGTAGAGGGCTCATTAGATTCAATAAATATACTCATCAAAGTAAATTTTACTTATTCTCATGCTTTACTGCGAGTCATTGGTCTAGTGGTGGATGTATCCAGTGGAGCATCCAATTTTTCATCTCGTATCATGCTAGTATACAACTTGGGCATATGATGAACTGATCTTGTGGGTCATGGTTCTATCTGATCATCACCATCATCCTCATCATCACTATCATAATTTGTGGGAACATCAACTTCTATTTTTACAATAGGTGAAAAATCTACATCAGGTGAATCCAAAGGAGGAATCTCAACTTCCTTCTTCTCAAAAAAATCAACATCTATGTTAGTGTAGACTTTATTGGTCTTCAGATCCATAAATAAGTACCCAAGAGTATATTCACTGTAGCTAATGAAGATGAGTTTTTGTGATTTCATATCCAACTTCTCTGTATTTTTCTTGGGTATGTGCATATTTTCTTTGCACCCAAATACTTTGAGGTGTGCAAGAGATGGTTTCCTCTTTGACCATGATTTATATGGTGTTACTCCATCAAGAGAAACTGTGGGCACTCTATTTAACAAATATACAAAAGTATTTTCTGCTTCTGCCCAAAATTTCCTTATTAATACAGAATAATTGATCATACAATACACCATTTCTATGATAGTGTAGTTTTGTCTCTCAACAACACCATTTTGCTGTGGTGTGTGTGGAGGAGGCATTTTTCGATGAATCACTTGAGCTTGTACGTATGATTTAAACTCATTACTAGTGAATCACCCCCCTCAATCTAAGTGGAGAGATTTGATGTGATGACCAGTCTCGTTCTCTATAGCCACTTTGAAATTTTTGAAGGTCTTACAAGCTTCACTTTTCTTGTGAAGACAAAAAATCCACATTTTTCTTGAGTAATCATCAACAAAAAGTATGAATGACTGAAATATAGAATGACTCGGTTGCACCACACCTCAAATATTGACATGAAATAGATCAAGCTTACCACGAGCTTGATAATTACTCTTCTGGAACAAAGCTTTGTGTTATTTAACTGTTAGGTAGCAAAGACACTTATCTGCATCCTTCTAGAGAGATGGAAATCCTCTTAGCATGTTGTACCAACGAAGTGTTCTGAGATACTTGAAACTGATGTGACCAAGTCTCGATGCTACAATTGTGAAGAGGTAGAACTATTAGCCACAAGTTCCTGATCATCTCTGTGGAAAAAATAAAGTTAGAACATATGTCCCAAATTAAAGGCTTTTGCAACAATTTTTGAGCCTCGTGATTTGTCTTGAATTAAACACATGTTCTTGCTGGAATGACTATAAAAGTCAATCTTTAGATTGTGATCTAGAAGATGACTAACTGATAGTAGATTTTTTGTTAACCCAGGGACATATAGTACATCTGATAATCTACAATTGCATGAACCAAAAGGTAGAGAAATGTTCCCAACAACCTGTACAATGTATGAAGAATCATCACCTAACAAAACATGATTTTTCAAAGGCGTGTCCCTCATTGTGGTAAACCAGTCTCTGTGGTCAGTCATGTGTTGAGTGGCTCCCAAATCAACATACCAGACATCACTAGATGACATGGAAGGTTCACTTGATCGAGCAATGTACAAGAAGTATTCATTATCCAAATTTTCTTCTTGTTTAGTTATATTTCCTTGCTAATGGGGTTTTCTTCACCAGTTACCCTTCTTTTGCCCTTGATTGTAGGTTTAATGTCCCTTGTGATATTATTAATTTTGAGGTCTAGAATGACTTGATGAACCTTTCTTATAGGTATTGAACCAACAATAATTTATATCATGTCCTCTCTTATAGATAGGACATTTATTTTTATTCTTATTCTATTTGTTCCCATGCTGATGCTGTGTTTGGGACTTTTGAGAAGAATTAGGTTTAACTTTTACTTTTAATTTTACTTTCCATTTCTGATGACAAGAAAGTGCCTACTCCTCTTCGTCATCTTTTTTGTACATTACTTCTTCTTGTTGTAGTAAATTTACTAGCTTGTCAAGGCTAGCTATCTGATCTGACAGGTTGAGTGTTGTCAAAAACATTCGACATGAAGGAGGGAGTGATCTTAGAATAATGGGAATGAGAGCATCATCAATGACCTCCTCTCTTAGGGGCAGAAGTGAATCCCTTAATTCTACAACTCTTCTTATGAAAGATTCTATTTTCTCATTTTGTTTGAACTTTAGTGTGTGTAACTGAATCTACAAATTTAGTATTACATTCTTGTTGTTGGCCTCGTACACTGTGATCAATTTATCCCATGCTACCTTAGCTGATTTGACATCTCGAATGTGGGGTTGCATGTATTCAGACACTACAAAAAATATTATCAGCTTGGCATTTTAATTAGATCTATCAAACTGTCATTATTGAGTTGTATCAGTTGCTGATCTAGTTATAGAACCATCCATAACATTCCAAATCTCTTCAAACTCAAGTAGTGTTTTGATCTTTGTCTTCCATGCTACATGTTTATCTCCTCTAAGAAGTTGAGAATCTGGAAGAAATAATTTGGGGGTGTTAGTGCCCATTTTGTAGAATCAACTGAAAAAAGGTAAGGCTCTTATCACTCCAGGTATATGGTCTCCCAATCTATATATCTCCCAATATATATACCACCAGTCTGATATACTGAACCTTTATATATACGCGCCCTTCTGATATACCCATCGGTACGTGGAAGAAGATCACCCTTTCTATATACTTGGTAGTACGTGAAAGAGGCATTAACGTATATGAAAGAATCCAATATAAGGTACCAAGATAGTACTGAAAGAGGTCTATGTGATTATTGACACCGAATCAAAGAAATATCCTCATACACACACATAAATTCACTATATACTCAGATAATTTTAGTGTTCATATTTATGTCGTGCAATCAATCAAAGATGAATGGGAGGGCTCAAAGTTTGTGCATTGTGTCCTTATTACTCCCCGTTTATTTAAATGATCGATGCCCAAAAGACGCTGTTGTAGCTATATTAGGTATTAAGTGTAGTAGTAGTCATGACGAATTTACCCGTAAGTGCTTCCCAGAGGAACTATTTATACCAAATGTTGTGAAAGAGATCCAAAGATCTCGTGAGAGTTTTAGAACCAAATTTTATTGATTTTGTTTACAAAGCTCTACCATTTTTTTAGTAGTTACAATGTTTGTGGTTGAATATGGCAACCTGTAAAATAGTACAACACACTGAAATATACAATTACATCCAAAACGCTAAAAAAATTGAATGAAGGTCGGCTCACTACATTTTTTTGTTTTACTTTGTCGTTGGTTTGTTTGAATCACTTTGTGTGCAGGTCTTCACACCATATCCCACTATGAGTAATGGCTTGGTTGATCACATGTTTGTTGGTTTTGTGACTCAGTCAGAGGAGTATGACTCACCACAGGGGATCGATATAGACTTCTTGGTGGTTGTTTCTTTTCCCTCCTTTCAACAACAACTTGGGCATTCCAACGAAACACCTTAGTTTGACCTGGTAACCCACTTGGCCCACAATGATCAAGACGTCTCGAATGGAGGTGTGCCCAACTCAGTTCGCAATGTATTTTTAAAATTTAGTTTCTTAGGTGTTTGAATGGAGGTTGGCCCACCTTTTAATGCCATTGTTGAATAAATCAATCGATAGGGGAGGGCTTGATCCAATCAACAAGAATTGTAACACCCTGATTTTTGTAAGTTATCATGGTGATTATTTTTCATAATGTTTTAACTGCTGAAATGAAGGCAAAGATGTTAAGATATATTTTAGATCTTAAAGGAATGTGTTGCTAATTTGGATTCTTGCATACTGTAATTTGTTTACATGGGACAACAGTTATTATTGCTTATATGTTTGCTGATATGACGATAGATCTGTCGTATGCTTGCTGAACTCTATTCGCTAATTGACAGCACACCTTGAATCAATTCCATTGATCCAAGGTATGCTGTGGTCTTCTTGTAATCACTTTGTTGATTTACTTTTAAACCAGACTGAAGGTTGATATAAATGTGCAACACCTGATTTCAGGTATGAATAGCTGGCATGTAGATGCCAACGGAAAATGTTCGATTCTCGAACCATACACTGTATAACGCCAGACCCCGTAAGGTGATAAATGCCTGGATGAGGGTGGCTCAGGTATGTAGAACGTGGGGATGAAATGTCCTGCACAGTGTTGAAATTTGATGACAGTCGGAAGGACTTGTTTTGGAAATTGATTAATTAAGGGTGAAGGGGAATTAGACCCTAATCTAACCCTAAGTTCTACCTTAAATCACTAACTACTATCCTATGTGGATTTTTTAAAATTCTAAGGGTGAAAATAGAACTAAGTCCTATTAACCTATGACCTAGGTATGAACACTATTGTTAATCCTAAACTAATCCTAACCTAAGGAAGGGGACGCAAAGACCCATGGGGGATGGAAAGGATAAGGATGGAGGGAAATTTAATAGGAAATGAATGTAGTCCTTGCGTGGACAACACCAAGTTTGGTGGGAACAGGAAAAATTTAGGGGCATCTAGTTAGTCATGAGACTAAACTCTGTTTTCATGCAAAAATTTGAAATTGGTAGTTCGCCAACCCGAGTCGGCGGTGGTGTGAGGAAATAGGAAAAAGGTAGAGCCTTTAATGCATTCAATTTTCTTGGTCTTCGTGACTAGCCCACCTTGGAAAGAGTATGGAGGAATTTTTGGTTGTTCATTGTGTTTGTTCAGATTTTTGGGAAGTTGCTCTGCATTTGGTTTTCCTTGGTTCAGTCGAACCAGTTGTGTTTGGTTGCTATCTCTGTTTCTTTGGAAATTGAAGGCTATTTTTTGAGCCTGTAGAGGAAGGTGATAGTTTGAAATCTTTTTGCTGCCACCGTGGAAGGAAATACCTCCTGTAGATGCAATTTTCTTCGAGCTTCGAGGAAGATTATCAGGCCTGTTAAGCCCTTCTCTTTAAAACTACTTGCTTTGCTTAAAACGTCATCATTAAAAAAAACCCTGCTCTTCTGATGAAGGGGGTTTTGGGTTTGTTTGATTTGCTGTCGTGATTGAGATGATTCTGGGTAGAGTCATTTTATCTTGCTGTTGCGATTTGAACTGTCTTTGCGTATTTATTATTTTGGAAATACAGTCCATACTGTGTGATTTATTAGACCATAATGGGGGATTCGTTCTGTATGTTATGAAACTGTACAGGCTGTATGAGTTTGTTTTTCATTGTTGAGCAATTGTTCTTTTACCAATATGAACTTGAATGATGGAACGTATTAACTATGTGAGTTGATTGACATTGTTTCTCTACTGATTTTTTCTAAGGAAATGAGTTCCTCTTCCTTCTGCTGTTATAGATTTTGAAGGAAATAATTAATTGGGTTTTAATGAGCATTATGAGCTCAGTTTGAAGGAAGTGATAGTAATATTCTTATTGCTGTGCTTTTCTTTTGTAAAAATGGACGAATACGACTTGGGTACTCGTGAGAGTTGGAGAAGGTAACTGTTTTTCTTCAGAAATCATAAATGATTATATTTTCTCCTTGCTGTGATGGAAAATCAATTTTATAGTGTTTTGTGGATGTGGTTTGATCTTCTAACTCAAACTGTCATCGTGAAAATGAACTTGGCTTTGAATTGCCGTGCAAATAAATTAAATATATGGGAATTGGTTTGCTATTTGAGACTATTTTTAACTGTACCATGCTTGTGCATTTAATACCCTATTCGGGTTTGTCTTGATAAAGGTATTGTTATATAAATATTGTATCTTTTGGGTTCTGCGCATCATTGTGAAACAGGAGAATGAGGTTTTTGGATTTAAATGTTTGATCGAGAAGGAAATCAAACTGGGAATTATTTTCATATGGTATATTGAATGAAAATTGTGCATGCTGTGTGATTTGGTTTTGACATCATTTATTTTCTAGATTTAAAAAGGAAACAAGTTCTTCTTCTTCTGCTGTTTTAAATTCTGAAGAAATGGTAATTGGGGATTTATTGAGTATTATAGGTTCGGCTTGATAGAAATGACAATGGCATTTAGATTGTTTCCTGAGTGTTATGTTTTTCTGTACAAACGGAATATTTAAATGTTTCGTGCGGTCTCTGATTTTGCTACTGTCATTCAAAAAAAAAGAGAATGAACTCGACTTGAGTGATTCTTGTTGTGTTTGAAGAAAATGGGTGTTTTCTTATTGAAATAGTTAAAGGAATGAATTTTTTCTCTTTTGTTTGAGTTCTAGAAATAGCAACAATAGAGCTTTACTGTGCAATATGAGTTGGACTTGCTGTAGGTAACAACAATGTGCAAATGGTTATTTATGAACTGTGTGCGTTCATGGATATAGAAAGTCGTGTGAATAATTGATTAAGTGACTGTATAATTGTTTATTTGGGTTAGAATACAGTGAAAGAAGTATGAATCCTTCTAGTACAGTAAATACATAGTATGCATTCTTTATATTGCTTGTTCTATGATGGATACGATGTTTTACCAACTTGTTTTTGGTATTCGTATGAGCTTGATTTAAAAGAAGTATTGATAAGGATGATAAATTATTCCTTGTTTTCATTTAAAGCTGAATATGAATGGAATTATTCTTTGCTGTTGGAAAGTGAATTCTGAATGGATTTTGTAAGTTTCACTCTGAACTGTTATCTTTGATTGATGTCTCGTTTGGATTAAATTATCAGTACAGTCATGAGGAAAGGAAAAGGAGAGTGAATGGATAACTTGGAATAATGATCATATCTTCTCTCATACAGTTTCGAAAATCTGTAATCATTAAGGAACAAATTTTGTATTGACTTTGGATTAAGCATATACATTTTATTGCTGTTTGCTTTTCTCATCTACACTTGATTGCTTGAAATCATATGAGTTGCATGAACTGAAAGGAAAGTAATTGGTTTACATTTCAGTTAGATTTATCCTTTGATATTATAACTAATGAAAGGGAAGGAATTTGACAACATTTAATGTTATAACAGTTTGTATGCATACTTGTATACCTAGTTTATACAGATGTTGTAATCTGGAACTGTTTGAAGGAAAATTACTTTTTGTAATGATCATTTGGGAAAAAAGGACAGTAGTTCTTTGACTGATTGGGATGGTATTTAGATGATGCAGTTGTCATGCTGTTCATTCTTTTTGATACTTAATTCTTGATTGATGTTCTTAGTAACGTTTCATAAAAGCAGGGTTCTTTTATTGAGACAGTTAATTAGAAGCACCTCATTTTAATGACAAGTGCTTAATATGCTCAGTTCAATGAGATGACTCGTGCAAGTAATTTTGCAGATGGAACTTGAGTAAAATGAAGACATGGCTGTTTTCTGATACTTCTTTTGATTGTCTGAAGATGAATTGTATTTGATAGTTTATTATTCCTCTACGAGGAATTGAGAAAAGAAGAAATTACATTCTTCTATCTTATGAGTTGTAATGCTGTTTAATATAAACAAATGTCTGGTCCATTTGGAATGGAAAATGTATGGATTATGAAATGGATTGATCAATACAAATACAAGTGTGATATTTTAATGACTATATCAGTTTGATCTTGTAAGATTAAGTAGGGAATATAATGTTATTTATTGATTTGGAATTATTCAAATGTCCTTGGATGGATTTAAAAGGAATTGATATCTATTCTTACCTAAATGCAACTTTTACGTTGAAAATGTGTAATTAGTTCATACTTGGGTTAAGATGAATTTTTAATTGACATTAAAAAGGATTAGGAAGAACATGATCTCATAACTGATAGGTATTCGGGATTAGCTTGAAAGTTAAGGAATATCAAATAACTTAGGAGCAGCCAAACTTCGTATTCAGACTCCATCAATAGACTCGAATGTTAAATTCAGAAAGAAAGGATATGGGAAAAATATATCTAGGAATATTAGACCTTAACTATGTAAGGTTAAGGAGAATAAATGAACTTATTCATTAAGAATTAGACCTCGTTTTAATGACGTCTACTAAGCCAGAATTCTGAATTTGTTTACATTTGTGGAAAACTTGGTTTAGTTTAATAGGTTAAACTTATTAAGTTTATCGGTAATGGGCTGCTTAATCCAAGGATTAAGAAAAGAACCAAGTAGAGAAAATGCAACCCTTCGATACGAAGGAGAAGATGCATAGTAAGCTAGAAGACGGATTTAGTCTCTCTTAGCTACATACAATTGTAAGAAGAACGAGGATAAGGGATCAGCATGGCTGCTGAAAGTTTATCTTAAATATTAAGATCATAACCAAATCACTTGAGTTGGATGTGTACTCTCGATGGGAGGATTCTGTAGGACATTGACATATGCCAACTACAGCACGGTGTCTTCATGAAGGCAGGGCCTTCATGACGACACAATGTTATAGCTGACATATTACAATGCCCTCTTGAATTAAATAATCAAGATTACATAAGCTGACTATTAAGTTCTTGGCTGGGGATAGGAGTATGATCATGTATACGGAGTGACTCCAGAGGACTAAAGATAACTAGACACACGGAGTCGTCTAGGGATGACACCATATGCCTGCGTATCTTTAGTTACCATAAGTGACTTCCTATACTCGTTTATATTGCTAGTTGGAGTTAGAGTTTGACCTTAAATTGGAAGGACTGGTAGGAACCAGGAAAGACCATTCTAGATAATAGATGAAGTGAGGTGAAGGACGTATTCCGTAGGTGTGTATCACATCCAGGAATATGATCACTCAAAGCATGTGAAAATCTTTGGCCAAAGTATCACAAGTGCTGGTTACGTTGTCCTGATCACCTAGTTTAAGATGTAGGATGTCAGATGAATATCAGTAACAGATATTCAGATAGGATTCTTAAATGGATCACTTCGATAACCAAAAACGGTAAGAGAATCTTGTATATATATTATACTATGCATGAAGGAACATGAAGGATCGGTAAGTTGTCGAGTCATGAAATGAGAGATCGTTGAAACTTCAAGCCATGAAAATGGGAGATCGGTAGTTCTTTGAGTCATTTACAGTAGCATATGGAATCTGTTATATGATTGAATGGCACTGAATGTGTGTTCCATATTGCAAATATGTGAACAGAGAACATTAGTTTTAAAAGGAATTTTTGTGTTCCAAACTGCATTGTTTGGGTAGAGAACAATTATTAAAACTTGAACGTGTGTTTGAATTATATAACTCATAACAAAGAACATTTTATAAATTTTTTTTTCCCTTGTTCTAGTATCTTAAAATGGGGATGTTACAAGAATCTCGACCACATAAGTCAAGGGATCTCGCCTTCAACTTGGTTTCCAAAGGCTCGGTGATGACTAAACTAAACTTCAAGGGAGTGGGTGATGGTCACCAATAGAATCCAAATAATCTCAACTCATTCACAAAATCTAACTCAGTGGATTCTATTTGCATGCCAATGTTGGCTCATTCTTGCAATGATATGCTTAGTTCTCAGTACAATGTTCTTGGTAGTGGATTAACCTACCCAAGTAGCTTGAATCACGTATGCCATGAGCCAACTCCGTTAGGAGCTTGGTTAAGAGGTAAATGCACACCAGAGAACTCTATAAATTTGGAACTACTTTCAAATGTAGCTATAACTACATATACCTTTGAATTTAGAGGCAAAAACCCTTATGGGAAAAAATTATATATTTTTAAAATTTTTTTTGCAGTAAATTTTTTCTTGGTGCAAGGGGCACCATTGGAAAAATAATTGCGTTCTAAACACTTGGAATGAATAGAAGGTTGTGGGGAGGAAGGGATGGGACTGGGAAGTTGCAGGAGGCTACACAGGCTCTCTAAATGTTGGAAATGCTTCTCCAATATCCTCTATCTCTTCTACTCTCTCTTTCCACACCTTCTCTGCTCACTGGTCTAGATTAACCTGCTCTGGTACCAAATAAAATTATAGAAGAGGGACGAAAGCCTCAAAATTTTATTAATATGAAGGAAAATAAATCTTAAAATGAATGTTTTGCAATTCTTATAGGAATTGTACATCCATGTAAAAAAACTGGGAGTTGCAACTATGCAACAATATTACAAACCTATGTAAAAATAATTCCAATAATATGGTTATAATAAACATAACCAAATAACAAAAACCATACATGACCATAATATGTCAAACAATATGGTTTTTACAATATAAAAAAATTATCATGAAACAAATTATTACCTATGCTAAACCTTAAAATACAATGCATAATTATTATCCTATCATTAAAAACATGTGTAACTCAAAAATTCCCCCCTCCTCATGATGCATGGACCCTTGGAACATTTTTTAAGGTTATGTGTCTATTTTACCTTATCCTAAATTGTAATGGTATAACAAGGATAATAAAGTACACTCTATTATGGAGGTTATGTTTCACCACTTAAGACTTGCAAACTGGGCTGTAATGAAAGTGCAAACACTTGTTTTTGGCCCCCTCTTCATGTTGGCTTGACCCACGACACACTTTTCCTCATCATCTATTCCATGTAACTTATATCAAAATCTAAGGGGATAACATTGACATAAAAATGTGCCCCTTCCATAGAGCTAGCTTATGGTCACAAGCAAAACCCAATTTCAGTCCCTAAGAGCTTATTTTTAGCCCTTCCACCTTTCTCACATGAAACCACATGTTACCACTTGTCATGATATGGTGAAAAGTGTAATTTTGTTCCCATGATATCTCATTACTTCATCTATCCCATATTTTCTAGGGTGCAACTCCACCTCCAACCACTGACTAACCCTGGTTAAGCCTGTTTGGGTTAAACATGAGTTAAAGTGCTTGAGAGGGATAAATGGTTAAATAAATTACTTAGCCATTTTTTATGCATTTAAAATTGGATTTATTCCCTCCCAAACTCACCTCCATGTTGTTATGCTTTTGAAATTTTTTTAGACACCTTCATACCCGAAAATGGAGAGTTGTTTATATCTCGAAAACCCCTCATCTAATTTCCATAAGATTTTAACAACCTCTTATAAAAAACTCCTTTGCAATGAGTATAAGCTCATAATCATTGATGAACTAATTTTTTTTAACATATAGAAGAAAAATTAAGCCATTGCACTTGCCTTTTCAGATCTACAGAGTTATGGCAATTGAAAACCTCTAAAAATTGGAGCAAAGGATCCTGAGAAAAACCTAAACTTTTGAGACTGGTTTCATTCCATTCCAACACCCAGAGGTATACCTTTCAAAAACAATAATTTTTTAAGGGTCATCTTAGTCTAAAAATAGTAAGTTTAGAAATGGAAAAATATCAGTTTCATCGTCACTCCTTGCAAGCCAAAAACACTAAAAAGTGACAATTTTGCAAACTTACTAAAAATAGCCAACCAGAATAGGACATAATAAAAATATAAAGTGTTGGGATTATGGTTGAATAATTAATAACCATTTATAAATTGTTTATTTCACTACTTTCTAACATCATGGGGTAAAATATTCAGGTTTAGAGTAAATTTTCACATTGAACACTGAATATTGGTTTAACAAAAATAAAATTTTATAAAACCCTTATTATAGAGTCACATATGATAATGAATTTTAAAATATATATTTGACACACGAAATAAGCTAATAAAATATGAAACCCTAGGTTCAAGAGAGAGGAATGGAATTAGCTATTTTTTTCTTGATTTGGGACTGACACAAACTAGGAAAATTACTAAACAGGAAGTGAAGACTATCATAAATTCTCAAGATAAATTATAGACTACAGGAATATGGATGGAAATGGGTGCGTAATGCTGAACAGGAGCACCTGGGTGTGGAGAACTCTTCTAGGAAACTGTGAGTACAAAAATGGTTAGAACTTTATCTTCACTATATCACACAAGTGTCATAAATACTCTGTGTTGATTACCTATGTGTCATGATATGATCGTCAAAGTACCTATAACCTGTAAAACTAATATTCACCTGTAAAACCCATAATACCACATCAAATCTAAAAAATAAATATATAATATGGGGATTTAGACTGACCCTGACAGTCACCCGATAGAGTGAGCTTACAACTGAGTGCTCCACTACATCTCAGACTCCATGTAGTTCTAGTGAGTTTGTAAAATAATTATGCCCTAGGATGCCCTTGTGTAAGATGTATTAGTGTTAATTTTAAGCTCACACCATGTTTTGAAATATTTACTAAAAAAAATTTCTCCCATGTTTACTAAGGTTTGTAAACACATGAAAATCAGTATACCTTCGAAAAACAATTGGTGTTGAACTAAGGAAGGTACATGAATTTTTTTTGTGCTAATCCCGAGTAGCCATGCCCATGTTTTTAACGCAGAGAATTCCTTATGAAAGTTTCCAATGAACTGTGTAAAAATACCTGCCAAATTCTCTGTGTGTCGATTCAGTCTAAGTTCTTATTCAAAATGCATTTTATTCCTTGACACCCGAAAACACATGGCATATTTTTGGGATGCTTCGTGGTATCGGGACTGATTTGAATGTTCGTAGAAATGATGTGAATGTGCAATGTGAAAAATAATCCTTGAGGCCTGATGGAATAATCTAGGGAATATTCAAAAGAGTATATTGTAAAATGCGGACAAAACCCTGCTCCTTGAAAGGAAGCACATATAAAGATATCATTGGAGTGAGGAGATGAGAATTTTATTCATCTTTGTATTTTACACCCTGTAAAGTGATAAGTGCAGTTGTAAGTCTGAAGCCTGAAGTAGGACATGTATAAACGTTGTAATCAAAGTCAACAATGGGTAATTGGGAAGAAGGTAATATGTGAAAAACAGAAGGTCGGGAACCCATGGAAAAAGGGAACAAAATATTTTGATTCTTTGAGACATGCAATCAGTAAAAAAAAACCTAAGTCTTGGAAACTTAGGTACGTGGACTAAGCATATGGCATACACAGGAATAAAGAAAGAAAGGCATCATTTTATAATGACGATGTGTGGATCATTTTAAAAAAATCTTCTGAAACCCGTTAAAAGCTAAAAATGGGTTCATTAATGCACTAGATGTATGGGAGTAAAGCCCATTAATGTGAAGGAATCATGTAAGGGAGATACATGAATGATATGACACAAAATATTTCAACGGTTGAAAAAAAGTAAAAGCTGAAAAAATTATGAAAATTCCCCACAAATGCAATCTTCGACATTAATGCATGAATATATGAGCCGTTAATATGGTAGCTTGTTATAAAGAATTCTACTGGTACTCCAAAGGTTTGATGTTTTGAAATTATTTTAAAGTGGTATTGAAGGATATTTGAAACAATAATTAGCCCCAATGATCATAATTTAGTTTTAATACATTTCATTCAAGTTCTAAGTTGCGACCGAAATTTTGTCAAAAGGTGCACTTCCCATATCTTTTGTGATATTTTTAGAATCGGTTTTAAAATGTTTGGGTCTTTGTGATTTTTTTTTTAATAAAAATGTGTTAGAATCATGAAGCTCCAATAGTTACCCATGAAAATAATTTCCAATCTTAGTTCCCCCTAGATAGAATTACAGATTTTGAGATTGCATCTGTCGACCTAGAAGATTTTATGCAGAGGTTATATTCCCCTGAAAGAAAAAAAAACTTGACCCAAATAGCCAACAGTTTTATCAACCTCATTGCTTCTTTCCCTCCCACTTTTCTATACCCAAAGCTTGTATGGGTGTGTGCTCAACACTATAATCCTATAACTAGAGAAGTTCAAGATGAGAAGGGGGATTTTGTTTTATCTTTCCAACAAAAGGAATTTGACAGAATGTTGGGTTTTCCCACCACAAGGGAAGAGGGGGATATTTCCAAGGATTCAACACATGAATAATGGAACTCTCATTCAAAAAAGTGTACAAAGTTTATGAATGCCCATTAGTTTACCACTCCACAAAATTCCGCCCCCAGAATGAAAAAGAAGTTGAATAGAACTGAATTTATTGAGGAAGTTGGAGATGTGATTGTATTGCTGAACTAGATAATGGTTATTAAATCTAATACCTTTTTCTAGGAATGAATGTTTCAGTTCATTTAGGTAATACTTACAAACAAAAAACCTCTCCCATACCCTGAGATAATAAGTAACCATATTCATGAACAAATGACGGGATTTACCCAAATTGCAAGAGGAGAAAAGCCTTACATGGCAGAATTTTTCATGTCCACTTACTTGGTTTATAATATTTATTTTCATAGATATTTTTAAGAATTACTGATGGATGGCGAGCTTATCAACTCCAAGGTGTGTGATGTATTATGTAAGCTAAAAATAACAAACTATGAAATACATTACATAAATCTTGTTAATCATTTCTTTGCACCCAAAATTTGTTATACCACCTTGAATGGGAGACTGGAAGATTTTTCGTTGATGCTAAGAGAGTTATTACTCAATATGGGTGTTATTTTATCTAATTCAAGACCTTTTAATATATCAAAATTAGCGGTTTTTATGGGAAACCCTAATTGCTCACCATGTGTGTAAGTGAAAATTGTGAACCGATGGAATTGGTAAAGAAATTTTTATCAGTACACCAGTTCATAACCCAAAAGTATCTAACATCCCCTGTCAAGTTCCCCATCATCATTGGGAATTACACTTGCCCAAAAATCTAGAAGGAAAAAAAATTGGAAGGAGAAATGAATAGATATATGCAAGATAAATTTGAGGACAAGAAACATTATGATATAAAGCATATTTTACATATTTTGTACCCAATCATATAGATCATAAACCTCATTACAATGATTTATGGATGAATTGTGAAGATGAAAGGGAAGTTAAACGAAGAGAACATTCAAGGATAAAATTGTCCCGGATGATTGATTTTGGGGTCATTTAGGATCCTGAAGGGTTAGAAGATGATGGTAATGTGATTAGAGAATGTTACATCCACAATGATATTTCTTCTAATCCTTTACCACCAGTTAATTGGGATGCTGATGAGAAAATATATAATTAGGAAAATACTGCAAACATAATCTGAATTTTCATAAGGTGGTTATTTTAAAAAGGAGTGGATGTAAGTTACCAACATACCCCTGTGTTAAGGGATTATATGTCTAACAAGCTTATTGATGATGTTATTTCCCCATATCAGAAGGTTTATACAACTAGGGTTGTTTGATGGAGACATAAGCTTAAGATTCCTTCTAAGAGGTTAGAATCTATGCCAATAATGGGTGATGTAAGTGCCAAAGTTAGTAGAACTGTAATTCCCCTTCCTCAAACAACAAAAAGAACTGGGGAAATTCTTTAGGAAGGGATGGTTTAGGGCCCTATTTTTCACGTTACCCCCTTACAGGTTATTCCAACATCTGTTTCAGGATCTAAAGGAAATGAGAAAATTATGGAATCCACTCCTAAGAAGCCTAATGAAGTTTTTTTTTCTAAAACACCTCATGAATTTCAAACACCAAAGACTAGTCCGCAAGAATCAAAGGAGGAATAACAAGTTCATACTCAAAATAGGAAGTAAACTAAGGTGTTTGAATGGGTTGATTTAGAGGAGGTAGAGAGCCCTAGACAAACAATAGATCTTGATGCCCATTTATTTTCATCTGCTACCACCTAATATTTTGCAACTATGCTCATTTAACAACATGTACCTATGAAAAAAACCCTTACCATTCAAATAGATCTAATTCCTTCACCCATTAAGGAATAACCCATTATAAATGCTCTTGTGTTTCATGTCGTGAATTTTCCACAACAGCATACTGAGATTACTGTTGTTGCAGGCTCACAGCACCCCTGGATGCTGGTCAGGTTTCTAGGTTGACCGTACTATCATCCAGTGTGATTGCATAACATTGAATCCTTTCTCCAAGTGTGGGACTTGAAAAGTGAGAAAGTATTCTCTAGAGAAGGCTGGTTCCTATTCCTCTGTTCAGATGCACACGAAATATGCAGAGGGTTTTCTGGAAACCTAATCTAATTTGCCAAGGAGACAGGGTAAGAAGATGCATAAAAATAAATCTAAGCTAATAGAGGTGATGCACCGAGGAATGAAGAACAACCTATTTTTCCAGTAAACACAGACCATTCAAATGTGATATAAGATCATGCATAGATAACAAAACTTGTAGTGAAAGACCAGGAGGATGCAAAATGAACACAGAGAGGGTTGAGAATCATCCACATACATGTATTACTTGCTCCAAAGATTGATACAATGCACTACAGAATGCCAAGAGGCAGAGTCATATTACAGTTTCAAATGAGAGGTTCGAACTCCACAAATTCGCCTGATAGGAGAAGAAGGGAGGAGCAAAACAGAAAAATGTTCGACCTTTTGAAAGAAACCCCTCTTTTCAATATATAGGAAGAATGAGAGAGGGAAAAGAGAGAAAATTCAGAATCTACCCCAACCACTTCCAGGTCATATTTTAAATCATCTCATTATGGCAGAAGTGGTAGATCCTGGAAAAATGGCGGGCTGTCTAACAGAAGTGGTGAACTGTCTGCTGCATTAAAGCTGGTTGTTAGAGCGTCACTTTTGGCATTACCATGTGTCAGGGACATTTTCTCAATTTTCTCTCTCCAGACTACACCAAAATGCAAGATTGATCCTAGAATCATGTAGAGAACTTCAACAGATTTCCGTTGATATAAAGAACGTGCAAATCTGAGCTCTGGATCGAAAGATATGACGATCTGAAGATCTAGGGCAAAAACAGGCAAAAACAGGTTGGCGGGAAAAATATTTGAACTTTCCCTGTGCTCTTCCACTTGGATGACACGTGGCAGGATTTGATTCGCTGAGAAATTCTCTCTCTCCTCCACCTTTTTGCTGAGAAGGTCTTGTAAGAAATTGATGATCTATTGATCGTTCTCAAACACCTGCCAGCTGGTGTTATTATCTGGAACTGCTGGCCTCACAATCACATGGACATGTGGCTGTGTTTTGTCCCTTTTGATGTTGTCAACCACATCAAACATTGCTCCAACAACTGCAAGCCTATCCGCGGCTTCATTTTTCTTCCTAGGTATGGACGCGATATTGAAAGCTTCAAAATCCTCAATGAGATCCCATACCCTGTTCTTGTAGTTCTTTAGCAGTTCATTCTTTGTAGCATGTTGTCCCCTAACTTGATTGACGATTAGTTCACTGTCACCAAAGACTTGCAAGTTCTTTATTTTCTTCTTGATTTCCCAATGTATCCCTTGCACCAAGGATTCATATTCAGCAGTGTTATTTGAACAGGAAAACTGGAAACAGAAGGCTGAGTAATACCTTATACCTTGTGGTGAAACGAGCATAGCTCCTCTCCTCCTGCACCTTGTCTACTCCTTGATCCATCAAAGAATAGCTGCCATACTTCATTCTTGTCCTTATGATCTAGCTTGGTGATGCTGGGGAGAGGTTGATCCTCTTCATGTAAACAATAAACCCCCAGCTCAGATTCTTCTACTTCTTGATAAGGATCAAAAGCATGCACCTTGCTTGCCCATTCATCAAGAGTCAAATCTGGGATACTTCCAACCTTGGTGTCAGCCTCGTCAGTGCTAGGGTGATCTTCTTGATCAAATGCTGAGCAATTGGCATTAATCTGACTTGGAGTGTAAGGCTCAATATGGAAGTTTGCAATAGGTTCAGACCTAATTGTAGCCTTAGTTCCATACCTTGTTCTAAACAGCATGTGAGACCAATCTGCCGAAAGATAGCCTCCAATTTTAGCAGTGAAGTCTCTTGACAAGCACAATGCAAAGAGTGGTGGAAGGTCTATGACTAATACATCTTGTAAAATAAGAACATTTGGACATGCATGCAAGGTAAGACTCAAATTTCTAATCACTCCAACTGTTGCTATTGCTATCCCATCTAGCTGCACTACCCCTTTAGATGTTATTTCATATTGGAGCCCTAGCTGATCAGCTATCTGTTTAGGCATTACTAAGCTACTTGCCCCGGAGTCTATCATGCAATTATGTACTAGCTGATTTCCAATGATTAACGAAACATAGAAAGGGGGGGCTTCAACATTTTACCTTGTTGTGGTCCATGACTTCCTTCAGGCTGGGCAACATTTGTAAGCACTTTGTCTTGCATCTGAGCCTGCTGATTCAAAGTTGGCCAATCCTTCATGGCAGCTTGCAGCATATCTCTTTGGCCTGGGATGGATAGGGATTCCCACATAGATATATTGACGTTTGTCTTCTTCATCTGATCAATGATACTGAATGGTGATGAAGGATCTCTCTGCTGTCCCTTGTTTTACACATTTACTCCTTGTACGTGGGCAACAACAGATGGCATTTGAGTTGGCCTAGGGGCTGTTCTTGGCTGCCCTTGTGCATTTGAAACGGGACTTTGCTTACTAATAATTTTTGGAGTCATAGAAGGTTGTGGGCTGGTTGGAGCTAGTGGCTGCTCCTCACCTAAATTTTTCCTTTTTGACCTTGTGTTGGCTGCAACACCTTGAGAAACTGCTTGATTCATGCCACAGAAATCCTCTGCTTGCCAGTTCACCAATGTGGTGTCATTTGGGGCTGATTGCTGTTGGAATGTTTCTTGTTGTTGACTGTTTCCTTGACTACCCTCACCCTCCACACCAGTAGTTGTCACCATCAATGCTTGATTGAGGGCACCATTGAAACACATGGATTGGTTATGACGCTCGTTGCATGGAAAACACCAATCGTATTCCTGAGCAATGTTGTTATGTGTTGGCACTAATGCTTTAGAGGAAGATATGACATTTGGATTATAGGGTTGGAATGGTCTATTGGCAGGAGGTCTTGTTTGATTCATATTTGTAGCTGGATTAGGTGGTCTTTGTGGTTGGTATGGCTGCCTATTAGGCTGAGCTTGGGGTTGATAGGAAGGTCTGAAACCTTAGGCTTGTTGCCTCTTGAGAGTAACTAGCTCATTGCCTAGGTTTTGCAATTGCTTCATGACCTCTTGAAGTTCATTTGAAGCACTAGAGGATGAAGTAGAAGTGTCACCTAAACTTTGATTTCTGGGGGTGGGAACGGGAGCCAAAGTGGGTGCTTGACTAGTGCTTGGATTTTCTAAGTTTGGATACAAGGGCATGGGAGGCCTAGGAGCCAGTTTACCAGCTTGAATAAGATAGTTTTCGGCTCTAATGGCAATGCTATAAGCAGCAGGTAAGGTTGTGCCTCCCATAGATTGAATTAACATAGAAATATCAGAATTCAAAGCTTTAAGGTAATATAGAAAAACACCTTCTGCTGTTGGCATGACTGCCACTAGAATCCTATCCCAAGACCTTTGAAATCTGAAGTTGAAGTCAGTTAGCTGCTCGTTGGGGGCTCTCTTGATAGTTGTCAGCTGCTCCAAAAGAGACAAGTTGTCTCCCTTCTCTCCAAATTGCTCATGAAGTGCAATACACAGCTGATTACAGTTTGTGATAGAACTAGCTCCAAGGCTCCTAAACCATTGTAATGCTTTACCCTTGAAGGAAGATGCTAGTAACTTGACAGCCACTTGCATTTCATTGATTTCATGAATTGCACAAAGGTTAGCAATATCTTTAACATGATCACCTGGAGTAGTCTGATTTTCTCCAGTGAAGTAGGGAATGTTCTTCAAGGCTGCAATAGGGACTGGATGTTGTGCGTTGAGAGCAAGTGGGATGCTACCTGTGAAGTTGACGTAGGGGGTGTTCTGAGCCATTATAATTGGTTTTAAAACCCTTGTTGACTGAATGAAAGGCCTACCAGGTGGAGGAGTTGAGAGAGTTATTTTTGGTGGAGATGGAGACCTTTGAATCCTTCTTCCTCTTTGCCTTCTTCTCGGAGATAATTGCAGGTATTCAAAAAGCACTTCTTCTTCTCTGACTCTTGACCTTGTGATTCTTCTCATAAGTTTTCAGGACTGTACTGCTGAAACCAATTGATTTTTCCCCTTGGAGTCACCAGATATGCAAATAATAGCTTCTTTTTAAGCAAGAAAAATGTAGCAGATGCACATCAACCCTGCTACAATAAAAATGAGACCTCTAGTCCCACCGGGAGTGCCAAAACTGTTGTTGTAGGATCACAGCACCCCTGGATGCTGGTTAGGTTTCTAGGTTGACCGTACTATCATCCAGTGTGATTACATCACATTGAATCCTTTCTCCAAGTGTGGGACTTGAAAAGTGAGAAAGGAGTCTCTAGAGAAGGCTGGTTCCTATTCCTCTGTTCAGATGCACACGAAATATGCAGAGGGTTTTCTCGAAACCTAATCTAATCTGCCAAGGAGATAGGGTAAGAAGATGCATAAAAATAAATCTAAGCTAATAGAGGTGATGCACCGAGGAATGAAGAACAACCTATTTTTCCAGTAAACATAGACCATTCAAATGTGATATAAGATCATGCACAGATAACAAAACTTGCAGTGAAAGACCAGGAGGATGCAAAATGAACATAGAGAGGGTTGAGAATCATCCACAGACATGTATTACTTGCTCCAAATATTGATACAATGCACTATAGAATGCCAAGAGGTAGAGTCATATTACAGTTTCAAATGAGAGGTTTGAACTCCACAAATTCACCTGATAGGATAAGAAGGGAGGAGAGAAACAGAAAAATGTTTGACCTTTTGAAAGAAACCCCTCTTTTCAATATATAAGAAGAATGAGAGAGGGAAAAGAGAGAAAATTCAGAATCTACCCCAACCACTTCCAGGTCGTATTTTAAATCATCTCATTATGGTAGAAGCAACAGATCCTGGCAAAACGGCGGGCTGTCTAACAGAAGCGGTGAACTGTCTGCTGCATTAAAGCTGGTTGTTGGAGCGTCACTTCTGGCATTACCACACGTCAGGGATGTTTTCTCAATTTTCTCTCTCCAGATTACACCAAAATGCAATATTGATCTTAGAATCATGTAGAGAACTTCAACAGATTTCCGTTGATATAAAGAACGTGCAAATCTGAGCTCTGGATCGAAAGATATGACGATCTGAAGATCTAGGGAAAAAATAGGTTGGCGGGAAAAATATTTGAACTTTCACCGCACTCTGCCACTTTGATGACATGTGGTAGGCTTTGATTCGCTGAGCAATTCTCTCTCTCCTCCACCTTTCCGTGGGCTTTCCTTTGAAATTTCCTTGTGGGCCCTTAAACTTGGACACGTGGCACTATTTCATTGGTTCGGGTCAGTGCTTGAAACCTCACCCTTTGACTTCTGGACTTTCTCCCTCGTAACACGTGTTGTGATTTGATTGGTATTTGGGTCTACCAGCTTTTCACATCCACCGCGTCTATTTGTCCCAGATGTCCCAGTGCTGTTTGGGACAGAAACTTCCAATCCACCCAAAATGGGCTTCCCTATCCCTTTTTTGCTGGTGACACGTGGCGTTACTTGATTAGCTTTCAACTCCTTTAGCTATCCGCATCCCATGCATCCCTTTGTCCCAACTGTCCCAGTGCTGAAGCTCCCCATTTCAGCCGAACGGTCCAGTTCACGTCCTTCGCATCCTTGCGTTCCAACTGTCCTGGACTGTCTGGGACAAGTTCTTCCGAACCGCCCAAAATGGGCTTCCTTTGCTCTCGGCTGCTTCACCTTTTCACGTCCTTCACATCCTTGTCGCCCAGATGTCCCAACTGCTTAGTGTGAAAGTTCTCCTTTTTGGCCAAACCGGGTGGTTCGCGCCCTTCACGTCTATTTGTTCCAAATGTCCTAGAGCAGTTAGTCGATTTTCTTCTCCTTCGGCCGAACCGGCTTTCTGCATCCCATGCGTCCCGATGTCCCAGATGTCCCTTTGCTTAGCGGGCTTCCTGGAGGCTTTTCGGCTGATCTGCGCCTCGATGTCCCAAATGTCCCAGATTGCTGCAAGGACTAGGACTTAGCGAATTTTCACAATTTTTTCTGGCCCAAGCTTGTTTTTTTTGCAACCTTTTCACCTTTTCTCAGAACTTGCTCTTTTCAACCTGGACATGAGAGTTAGAAAAAATTCTGAGGGGACCCTAGAAACATGATTTTTGCCCTGAATCCATCCATTTTCCTGGGACTTGAGAATTCTGATGTATGTTATCAAATCAATCCTGGGGGTGAATTTGGATAACAATTACCCTAGAGAAAATTCCAAGAAGTGGAGTGACATGAGAGGAGCATATTATTGAACATAAAGTAAAACTTCACATAGAGGAGATCCCAATACAAACAACACAGGGAGAAAATCTAGGTGTTACAGCTGCAATAACACCTTAAAGAACTGAAGTGATTGCAAAAGTTCTTAAAGCCCATATTCTCACAACTGAGTCCATTCTTGAGGAACTCTGTGAGATGGTACCTATTCAGAACACCAGTGAGAGATTGGTACACATAGAAAGGGAAGTTGATAATCAATAACCCATGACAGTTGAAGGAGTAGGAGACCAACATGAGTCTATGGATGGAATTGAGGGTTTGTGAGGGATTATAGAACTAGAAGTTCAAGAGGAAAACATTTATGTAGCTTTATGAGGTGTGTCTATGCCTTCTTAATATTCAAAAGCCCTTGCAGTCATCCATGTAACTCTAGTTCTACAATCACTTGATGCACACGAGTCTCCCATAAGGGAATGGATAGATAATACTATCCTAAATAAGAAAAAGGTGGAAATACAGTTGAATGATGATGTTTTACAAATCCTGTCTCTCCTAAATCCATCAAGACCATCCGAAAAGGAAAAATTTATTTCCAAGACATCCTTGAGTAAGAAAGGAGAATGATTCATAGATTTTACAACTCCCAAATCTTATATGCCATGAGGAGAAGCATCCCTGTTTGATTTTCAAGTCTCTAGGATCTCATTAGGTAATCCTTCTACTAAGGAAATGAAACATGATTTTTCTGTGGTAGTAGGAGTGCTCCAAAGGATTGATGAGTTCAAAGAAACAAGGAAATATTTAAAGTACATGAATGGAGTCATTATCCAAATTTTTTAGAAAATTGATTATAACTCACAACAGAAGGGTATCTTGTAATCCCTGAGATCACAAACAATGATGATTAGGTGAGGTGAGTAAGAGACTTGGGAGAAAGAGGAGAGGCCACCATCCAATTGGAAAATAATTTTTTCACCATAGGTGAAGAGTTAATCAGGTAATCTGTGAAGACGTTATTCCCATATTTTTGAAAATGTTTAAGACAACTAAGAGCATTAACAGATAAATGTGATGGTAAGTAGTTTATGTGGACTGATATGCTACCAAAAATGGAATCTATCAAATACCTAAATGATGACAATTTATGCTTAAGGAAGGGATTGTATATATTGAGTATGTAGGAAATCAACATGAATACTATGCAGCTAAAAAGTAAGAGTGGATATTTTGAATTTTTTTGTTGAAGTCCTTGATGGGTTAAGAGACAAAATAATGGAGCGTATCATTGGCAGCCTTCATTCCCTAATAGACAAATCTTATTGGGAAAAATAATGGAGAAAAGATCAGAATGGAGATTATGGAGAATTTAATCACACTTTTCAGGAATCATGATTGTAGGTAAACCTGGGGAGCTAATGATTTTTCAATATGTCTACCATGCAGAAATGGGCACAAATTGAATCAACAATTGATGATATTGTCAAGGAGGGTAACCAAAGAAATATTTTTATTTATACAAACTTAATGACACATGTATGAAGTATGAAATCATTTCCCATTATCACTCGGGGCCCAATGAGGAAATTTTCACATAGATGATTTAAATGTTTGATGCTTACAAGAACAAGGGTATGCAATATGACTTGAGTGAATACATCCTACTAGAAAGGAGCCTGAAAAGTAAATAAGAAAGAAGACAAAGAGAAAAAAAAAACTTACCTTCACAATACATTTTGGATCGAAGATTTCTTCAAATAGAATGCAGTTTGATTGAAAGACAAAAGAGTTTGTTAGAAATAGAAAAATATCCATTTTCATTTATGCACATGTGTCACTGTGTGGTTCCTCCTTCACCCAACCCAATCAGGAATAGAGACAGGAATCTTTTCATTTAAAATATACTTTCTTTGAGAAGATTTTGAATTACATGGAGTTGATTTCAAAGGATCCTTTGGGACATTTTTTGGGAGGAAACTAAATCAAGTAGTTGTATAAGTATGGGGGTCCTGTTCTCATATTGGAGGGGGTGATTTTTATTAATATTTTTTGTAGAAAATAAGAATTGAGATTTTTTGTTGTGATACTCCTTAATTGTGTGGAAGAAATACAATTTAAGTTCTTACTCTTTCAAAATTCTTATGTTAAGATGATTTCAATGTATAGTCATTAGAATTCATTGAGATCATTTGTTTTCATGTTCCATTGTTCAAGAATTTGATAGATTTAAAATAGAAAATTTTTCTAGTTATGAGCTTAGTTTCTGCATGTTCTAGATTATCTATATCAAGCATTTATTTAATCAATCATGTTTTCTGTTGCAATAGTGGATTTCTTGCTTCTTTGAATTACACTAAATATTTCCTTAGTGATTAAGTTTTGGTTATTTGTCTCAATAATGTGGTGTGAGCATTTACTTTACAATATTGAGTGCAGATTATAAAATCCTCACTAGAATCATTTTGTTGATGGATTTTCATAAGCTTTTGAGTGAATTTTAAGCTGTATGAGATCAAAAGCACGAAATACTTCATTGAAATATTTTCTCAAGCCTTTATGCTAAGTATTTTAAGGATTCTGTCGAATATTTGTGCTAATTAAGTATCAATGAATGCAAATATTCCTTTAAGTAGAAACTTTGATTTAATTGAGTGAATTGTTCTTTGGTTATCCAGAATGTTACATGTGTCTAAAATGAATACTATAAGCAAGTTATCATTTAAAGATCCATTATCTTGCAATCCCCCATCCTTACAATATAGTTTACATACCTCTAGTCTTATTGTGCAATACAAGCCCTTCATCACTAATTATGTTATCTTACTTACAAATATCAAGGTAGTGGAACCTTTGATTTCATTTTCCTTTATGAGAAAAATGTAACATAGTAATGCATCTCATCTACCAATAGTAACTTGTTTATAGTGAAATAAGTCATATACATCAATTTGTGTGATAAGTGTTGATAGTAAATTTTTGTGTTCTATGGCAATGTTTATCTCAGACTGGTATCCATTGTTATAAATAAGTCATGGAAGCAAAATATTTACCTCTCCTAGCCGTATTTTTAGGTTACCCCTTGGGTCTCTCTCACCTTGGTAAAGAGGAAGGACCAAAAGTAGTGAAGGTTTGCCATTTCTTTTCGTAGGTGTCACCCAACCCCTCTTAAACCCTGGTCTAAAATAAGTTTGTACTAGACGTCTTTTGTGGCTATAAATGACATAAAATTCCAAGTCTATTATTCTTAAAGTTCTCAACTTACTTGCTGATGCTGCTTGGGCCCTAGGAGGTGCAAGATTGGGTACCAACATAATTTTGGCACCGTTGCTGGGGAGTATTTCTTGTAATTAAGAAAAATACATGTATATGGTAACATTTGCAATTTGTATGATATAAATTCATGATTAGAACCCAGGCCTTTGTTGATATTTGCTAAATTAGAGCCCGATCTGAATTAAGTTTTCTCTATATTTTCCCACTGCAAGCAATACTTTCCATTAAATTTGACTCCGTTGTGAGAATCCTAACAACAATACTTTGAAGATTTGTAAATCTTTGTTCATTTGTGTATAAAGTCATTATCTAGCAAGTTATTTCAAGTGATCAACACATATAAGGTGAAATACATTAGTAGAGACTCTATCTTATGTAAGAAATCTGGTAGGAACCAATGAAAAATATCTTAATTATTGTTTGATTAACTTGTAAATTCCGTAAAACTGCAAGGAACGAGATCTTGCTTTAAATCAGAACCTACGAGAAAGTTGCTTCTAGAGTTAAGAAAGAAAAATCCATGGAGAAAGGAAGTATGGAAATCCTTGGCTGATCAGAGGTTAGAAGAATAAACTATACCTATTATTAAATTTAATCAACCTTTAGTGGAAGATTATTCTTGCACTTCAAAAAATTCAAGATCAAGCAACCCTTGTTGCTAATTTATACACTCCAATTTAGGAGGGTCTTTCATTTACAAGTTATGAGGGTATTCATTATTTTCCTTCATTTTTCTGATTAGAAATAATAAATTATTTTGTGTAACTGAGATCATTAAGGGATTAATAATCTTTGAAGACCACACTCCATTTCCTTAGATAGCCCTTAGTTTCCCTACTATTTTAACCCTCCTTTTGAAACACTTCCTCTAAAAAATATGGCACAACCTTCACCCAAACTTCTTTTTATGGTAAATACTTATAGAATTGTAAATTTTAATGGGATGGTTGAGTATCCAAATGAGATTCCTATTGAATTTAGGAATAAACTATCCAAATGTTATGGAAAACAATGGCATAAGTGGAGAGAAACATCTTAATTTCTTCCCAAATTTCATGGAAGACTATGAAATGGAGCATGAAAATGTGTATGTAAATTTTTTTATACACACTTTAGATGAAGATGCTAGGGAATTGTATAAAATATTGTATGAGAATTCAATTGATTCCTTGGTAGAAATGAAAAATTCCTTCAAATTATAATATGGTGATAAGACTGATCCTAGGTTCCTTCTCACTGAGTTTGAAAATATAAAGAAAAATCCTAATCAGCCTATTTAGGATTTTAACACTAGATTCAACAAGAATTTGACAATATTTCCTGTAAATATGACACCTAGTGATGATTCGTATCTAATAAATTACTCAGATGCTTTTGATAAGAAGGTAACTTATTATCTGAGGGATAAAAAACATGGGAATTTGAGGTAGGAATTTTCCATGGTTGTCCAAATTGAGAACAATATCAAAGCAGCTGGGAGACCTACAAAGAGAGAGGGTGTTAAGATAATTAAACCCGGGAAACCTCAGAGAAGCAAGTTAGTAGATTTGGAGGAAGTAGTCAAAACTCTAGTAGGGGCAGTTAAGGATATTTCTTACAAAATTGTTAGAGCTGAGAAAGGCCTAGGGGAAAATCCTCAAGCTCAACATCAAATTCAAGGACTGAATAGATTTGGAAATAA
Source organism: Taxus chinensis (assembly GCA_019776745.2). NCBI lineage: Eukaryota > Viridiplantae > Streptophyta > Pinopsida > Cupressales > Taxaceae > Taxus > Taxus chinensis. The sequence continues at coordinate 321,585,922 of CM034156.1, read as the reverse complement.
TTCCTAGGGTGATCAAAGAGAATAAAATAGAGGAAAATGACCTATGGGTTCAAGGAACAAACAACCAAACCCTATAGAAAATAAGAAAGTTCCTGATCCACTGACTGTTAGAGTATCTTTGGTGGAAGAAGACCATATCATTGAATGGTGTGATAAATGTTTTTTTCCACACTCTCCTTGTGATCCCACTAGGGATGATGATGAGGCCATTGATTAATCTAATTTTGGTGATGTTTGTATGTTGGAATGTTCTGATACTGCATCATAATGGGTTACTTCTATTGAATTATTGGGTGCTAGAACTATTGAGTCCTTTTAGAATTGTTTGGAATAGCTATATTATTTTTCTCATATCACTAATGTTGATGTATATATGGTTCAATATTATTTCAAGTTACCTAACCATGACTTTGAATATCTAAGGGCTTTGATGATTAAAAAGTATGATGGTGGTATTCATTTAGAGGAAGATAAATAGTTATTGATGAATGTTGTTGTAGCTCAAGAAAAGGGCTACAACCTTCATAGTAAACTAGTCAAAGGATCTGCCCCACCTTCCAAGAATAAGACACCTATATTGAAAAATATCCCCAAGAATGTTCCCAAGAAAGATATGCCAAATAAATGCCCATGTTGCTTGCTACTAAGCCAAGTACAACTAATGCTACACAAAAAGTATAAAGATCTTGTCCCATTAGAAAAAGATAATTGCTTTGTCTTCCAACACAACTATGTCCCAATTATGTCCATGTGTGATATGGCTCAAATTTTTAAACAAATTAAAATTACTTTTCCTATTGTTGATTTTATTATAATCCCTGAGCATAGAAAAATATCATTTGAATATTTGTGGATTCAAAGAGGAAATATTTTTCATAAGTAAAGATGTAAATAATCTGGATGTCTTGTTTATTATAGCCTGAAGTGGAAGTGCCTTAGGAATAAGAAAGCATGTAGGAATACCCTATAGACATACTTAGGGACTTCTTTGGTCTGAATATCAATTATATGTAGATCCATTTTTTACTTCCCTGGATTATTAGTGATAAGATTGGTTCATAATTTTGTGTTTGACTCAGGAGATTCATGTACAACATAATGCCATTGGAGCTCATAAATGAGTTTAATATATAAGATAACGAAAACTTTTGGAAATATATCTTGCCATGGATTCAAGGGAGGTACCAGTCATTGGATATGTGAAATGACTAGTTGTGCAACTTGCTTCTTACCTTGGTAAATATTTGATCATGAATGTGGGTTATTATTGATTGCCCTGCTAAGTGGGGTATGTTGTTATCCAAAAAAAGGGATACAAGTGTGGGAGGTTGTGTACAGATAGACATGTCTTATGCCACCATACCTGTAGAAGGAAAGTTGGTGAAAATGCATGGAGAGAAAAAGATGCTCCACATTATTGAAGATCCTATGAAAGCCTTTTATGAGGTATTATTTGTTGACATAGATTTAGACAATTTGATAGGATATATTGATTTTATAGATCAAGGTATAAATACTATTACTCATTCACAAGATTTTGGTATTCCTTGGACCATGATATTTGATAAAGCTTGCTCTACTATGGGAAATAGAGCTGGAATAGTCCTCACATCCCCAGAACAAGAATATTTTAATTTTTCAGTTAAATTAAATTTTAAATGAATTAACAATATTGCAGAGTATGAGGAATTGCTCCTGGGTTTAAGATTTGCATGGAAATATGGAATTAAAATCAAGGATATTATTGTTAAGGGAGATTTTGAATTGATTGTGAAACAAGGAAGAAAATTGGATGCAACTAAAAATCAACAAATGAAACAATATAAACATGCAGTTTGAGACCTTATTAAAATGTTTGATTCATTTAATATCTTGTATCATGAAAGGACCCATAACGCAACAATTGATAAACTGGTTGTTATTACATCACATTTTTTGAATTGTAAAGTATCCTCGATACTGTAATTATGACGTTGAAGTATTGGCTAGACCATTTGTACCTTGGAAATGTCAAACAATGGCAAGTATTTGAGGATGATTCTCAGATACTGAGATTTATGAAGATAAATGATGAATTTACTAATTAGCCTATTGACTTAGAGCCAATGGTTGAACTCAGTGATGGGAAAGAGACTCTCTTTGGGAAATAGGTTATCTAACTAAAAACAAACAAAATTCTCAAAGGATTAATTTCCCTTGAGTCCAACTTTGACAATGTTGATAGGGTAACAATAGACTTATTTTTACTTCTAGAGATGTTGGAGAATGCAACCTGCAGACTCAAGAAAACCCTAGGAAGGTGTGGCTAGGATGTAATTTGAACAAAGAAGAAAATCAAGCTTACACTATGTTACTAAGGGAATATCAGGATTGCGTAGCTTGGTCATACTCTTGAATTCAAAGATTATAAGGGAGGATATTATTTCAACACAAGATACCTTTTTAACATCATTACAAACCTATGTCAGGTAGAAGCATATGCTTATCAATCCCCTTTCTCTTTGTAAAAATTCAAGATTAGAATTAGTAAAGCTAAGGGATAATGAAATCATTCATCCTGCTAAATATTCTTTATGGGTGGCAAAACCTTGTACCGGTTAGAAAGAAGAATGGGGATATAAGGCTTTGTGTAGATTTCAGGAATCTCAACAAGGCATCAATCAATGATAATTACCCATTTCTGAATATGGACAACATGTTGAAATTAGTCATAGGGTTTGAATTATTGTCAACACTAGATGGTTTCTTAGGGTATAATCAAGTAGTTGTAAAGCAATATGAACAATTTAAAAATGCCTTTATTACTCCCTAGGGAACATACATTTAAGTCAAGATGCCCTTTGGACTCATGAACATAGGAGAAACTTTATAGAGATATATGGATGTGGATTTCTCAAGACTTATAAATGATTTCATAAATGTGTATCAAGATGATATAACAATTTTATCCAAGAAAAGAGGTGACCATTTGGGACACCTAGAAAGAATGTTTCTCAGGTGTAGGGAATATGGGATTTTAATGAATCCCAAGAAGTTTCATTTTGGAGTCCAAAAATAAAATCTATTGGGACATATCGTGTCAAAGGAAGGGGTCATGACAAATCTTGAGAGAGTGGAGGAAATTGGGAAGGTTCCTATCCCCAAATCTAAAAAAGGTCTTCAATCTTTATTCATAAAAATAAAATTCACTAAGAGGTTCATCTCCAAATTTTCTGAGATAACTATTCCTATAAAAAAGGTATGCTGAAGAAAAACCAAGTCATCAAGTAAGAAGGAGGAGTCATTCAATATTTCAATGGAATAAAAGAAGCACTAAAACAATGCCCCAGTCTTGGACAAGCTCCCGATTATAAGAAATAGATTTCAAATTGTTTTCTTTTTCAGTCCAGGTAGAATACATTGCATCATTAGGGTTATAGTCACATGAAAGGATGAATTTCAGGAAATGAGAGGCCTATTGATTGTCTTTCAGAAAAGCTTTCTCAAGGTGATGAGTTAAATTATACTATCATGGAAAAACAAGATTTTATCGCACGACATGGTAAGTAGCTACAAAAATCTTTAGATCTATACATGCAACCCTGAGTTCATAAGATTGTAGCTTATGTCCCTCATTCAATTCTTAAAGACATCTTATCAAAAATAGAAATATCTAATAAAATATGTCATTGGGTGAATACGCTACAAGAGTATGATATGGAAATACATACCATTAAATTGGTTAGAAGTTTGGGATTAGAAAAATTGTTAGCTTAAATAAATTTACAAATGATCCAGAGATAAATGTCATTAAAGTAAGTATTATGGATCCCCATGATAAGAGTTTTTTCAAAGAAATTTACCATATGGTATAAGGATGTAATCTATTATTTGAAGAATTTGGTGTGTCTTGGACATGTAGACAAGAACCAGAGAAGGAAAATTAAACTATCCTCTCAAAAGTATGTCATGACTGACCATGGGTTATCATGGAAGAATCCAGAGGGAGTGCTATCTAGATGCATCACTAAGGAAAAAGCTCCCAACATAATTTTAGAATTTCATGGAGGAGTATGTGGGGGCCACTTTTATGGAAGAGTTACTGCTCACAAGATTTTGAGAGCAGGATATTGGTGGCCATCATTTTTCAAGGACATTGCAATATTGATAAGAAAATGTGAAAGTTTTCAACACTTATCTGGAGGGTTAAAAGCTACAGGCACCTTGCCTTGTAAAATTTTTTAATTGAATCCCATTTTAAACAATGGGAAATGGATTTCATTGGAGAAATATCAAGTTCTTCAAGTGCCAGGCATAAGTGGATCTTGTTTGCTACTAACTATTGTACTAAATGGGTTGAGGTTATTCTCAACAAGAAAGAAACTCACCAAGTGGTTACAGACTTTATTTTAAATAATATAATTTGTAGATTTGGGGTGCCTTACAAAATAGTTGTTGATAATGCTATGAGATTTAGGGCTAAACCATTAGTAACTATGTGCAAGGAATATGGTATCAACTTGGCTTATGCATCAAACTACAATCCTTAAAGAAATGGCCAATTTGAGTCAAGTAACAAAGTTTTTCTTAAGATACTCCAAAGTACATTGGAAACTAATAAAAAAATTGGGTGAACAACTTAAGTTTGCCTTATAGGAAGATAGAATTACTACAAAGAGAGCTACTGGAAAAATCCCGTTTGAGTTAGTTTATGGAGTCCAAGATCTTTTTCCTTTACACATGCAATTATCATCTTATCAATTCATGCAACAACTTGGGGAAGAAGGAGAAGTAAGTCCTTATGAGGAAAGAATAAATATGATCTTGGAGTTAGATGAGGAAAGAAGAGAATCCCACCAAAAACACCTGAAGTTTAAGGAAAGGCTCAAAAAGATATTTGATAATAAAATAACTCCAAGGGAGTTCAATGTCAGAGATCTAGTTTTGCTGTGGGACAAAAAAGATGAAGACAAGGGTAAACATAGAAAGTTTCATGCCCTATGGATGGGACCAGACTCCATTGACATCAATATTGGTGAACAATTTTTTTTATTAAAAGATCTAGAGGAAAAATTATTAGAATTTCCTTTCAATGGTAGGAATCTCAAGCACTTTCTGGACTAATCCCATATGGTCATGTATGATTTTATATAGTGTACATATTTTGTTACTTTTATTTTCCTTTTTTGTAATCTGGTCTACTATGACCAGTTGTCTTGGCATATTGGTATTATGTCATGTATATCCACTTATGAATCCTTGTGTGTGTGTTATGAATGACTCTATTGCCCAATATATTAAGGAACTTGATTTGTGTATTGAGTTATCTATTTGGTTATTGTGGTACCTACAAGGGATACCCATTCCCTAGTCGGAGCCGATGTTAGTATTTGTTTTAAGATCACACCATGTTTTGAAATATGTCCTTAAAACATTTTTCTGGCAGGTTTACTGAGGTTTGTAAACAAATGAAAATCAGTATATCTTCGAAAATAAATTGATGTTGAACTAAGGAAGGTACTGGATCTATTTGTAAATTTTTTGTGCTAATCTCGAGTAGTCATGCCCATGTTTTGTATGTAGAAAAGTCCTTCTGAAAGTTTCCAATGAACTGTTTAAAAATCCCTACAAAATTTGTCTGTGCGTCGATTCATTCTAAGTTCTTATGCAAACTTCATTTTATTCCCTGACGCCTGAAAACACATGGCATATTTTTGGGATGCTTCGCAGTATCATACTTGATTTTAATGTTCATAGAAATGATGTAAATGTACAATGTTCAAAATAATCCTTGAGGCATGATGGAATATTCTAGGGAATATTCACAAGAGTATAATGAAAAATAAGGACACAATCCCACTCCATGAAAGGAAGCACATATAAATATATCACTGGAGCAGGGAGATGGGTCTTTTCTTCATCTTTTCATTTTACACCTGGTAAAGTACAAAATTTAGTTGTAAGTATGAATCCCAAAGGGGGACATGTATCAAATCTACAATCAAAGTTAACAACGGGTAATTGGGAAGAAGGAAGGTAATATGTGAAAACAAAAGGTTAGGAACTCGAGAAAAAAGGGAACAAATTATTGTGATTCTTTGAGAGATACAATTGGTAAAAACAAACCTGATGCCTGATGACTTAGGTACATGGAATAAACATATGGCATACATGTGAATAGAGAAATAAAGGTATTTTGCATGTTACAATGATGGTGTGTGGATCATTTTAGAAAAAATATTTCAAATCCCATTAAAAGCTAAAAAGGGGTTCATTAATGCACTAGACATACGGGAGTAAAGAACATTAATGCAAAAGACTCATGTAAGGGAGATAAACGGATGATAGGATGTGAAAATATTGCAACAGTTAAAAAGAAAGAAAAAGCTAAAAATTATGAAAATTTCCCACGAACACAAATTTTGACATTAATGCATGAATCTATGAGCTATTAATATGGTAACTTGTTATAAAGCATTCTAATGGTACTCTAAAGGTTTGATGTTTTGAAAGGATTTTTAAGTGGTATTGAAGGAGATATGAAGGAAAAATCAGCCCCAACAATCATAATTTAGATGCAGTAATTTTTAATCAAGTTCTGAGTTGTGACCCAAATTTTGTTAAAAGGTGAGTTCCTTAGTTCCCATATCTTCTGTGATATTTTGAGAATTGGTTTTAAAAGTTCCAGGTCTTTGTGAAAAAAGGTTTTATAAAACTATGTTGGAATCATCAAGCTCCAATTTTTACCCATGAAAACAAGTTCCAATTTTAGTTCCCCATAGAAAGAATTACAGATTCTGATGTTGCATCTGTCGAGCTACAAGATTTTAGGAAGAAGTTATATTACTGTGAAAGAAGTAACAACATGACCCAAATATCCAACAGTTGTATCGACCTCATTTCTACTTTCCCTCCCACTACACCATGCCCGAAGCTTGTATGGGTGTATTCTTAGCACTATAATCCTACAATTAGAGAAGTTTGGGATGGGAAGGGAGATTCAGTTTTATCTTTCTAGGAGCAAGAGTTTTACAGAATTTTGGGTTTTCATCCTGTTGTCCACTCAAAATTTCCCTGCTCTTAAGAAAGTGAAAATTTAAAATTTTGAGTTTAAGTGTTTCCTCTATTGTACTGATAATGTGAAATGCCAAAGAAATTGAGAAATCTACATTTTTGGGTCATTTTGTGTGTTTTTCAGGCCTGTCAGACATTTTTGTCCCTCGTGTCCCAAGTTCAATTAGGCCCTCTATTCCCTGATCTGCTGGTTCACCCGAAGTTTGTTCCTTTCGGGCCCGTCGGACATTTTTGTCCCACGTGTCCCAAGTTCAATTAGACCCTCTGTTCCCCAATCAGCCGGTTCACCCGAAGTCTGTTCTTTTCGGGCCCGTCGGAACTTTTTGTCCCAAATGTCCCAAGTTCACCCAGACCAATTGTTTCATTTTCGTTTGATTTGGCCGAGTCGCGTACTTCACGTACTTTTGTCCCGCATGTTCTAAGAGCATTTGTGCATCTTTTCCCCGCTTCGCCTGAATCGGCCGAGCTGCGTACTTCATGCTTTCGTGTCCCACATGTCCCAAATGAACCAAGTGCCATTCGTGCTAATTTTTCCCGCTCCACCCGAATATATTGCTTATTCAATTTGGTAGGTATGTATTAAATGCACATTCATTACCTTTCTCTCTCCTAAATGGCTATATAACGAGTGAACCCCCTATGTGTTTTCCACACTGCTTTCCTGCTATATTTTGCTCAAACCTTTGCAATCTAAATTCCTATGTGCATATCCATTTTCCTCTGCAATTCCTTCCAAAGTCTAGCTTGCAGCTTCGCCCTCTGAATTACTACCAACATGAAGATCAAATTTCAGGGGCAAGAACAAATCTCACCACTAGAGTCTGCCGTTCCCGATATCGGGGACAGTGAAGTTCGCCATCTTGACTTTAGTGATTTTTGGTTGAGGATGACAGATGCAAACCCTACACCAATGGCACAGATGATTCATGACAGTGGTTTGGATTTCGCTGGTGGTTTCCCAATCTCTGTGCAATGTGAAGATACAGTGCTTTCATGCGGAGCTCATTTCAACCTTGATTCGAGCGAATTGACCAATATACACGGGGAGCTCATTGCCAAAATTGATGCTGCCGCCATTGGCACTACACTGAGGATTCCAGAAATGGATAATGCCATAGTTGTCTCCCAGAATCAAGCACAAGCCCTGTTCAATCAAGAAAGTGAACAACTTGCAACAAAATCTCTCTTCCACTATTGGGGTCATAGATAAAGAGCTTAAACTTTGGAGCAGTTGTATAGTGGACCTCCGCCTCATGGGATAGACCGATGAAAACATTCTTTTGGTGAGTAAGGTTTTTGATGATGTAAAGGATAATTTGTCAAAATCCTGGGTCTACAGCATGGAGTGGAAGATCAAGGTCCTAGAGGAGGCTTCGGGAGAATTGAAGAATAGTTGGCAGAAGGGAGAGGCTTTCAAAACACTAGTTATATCTGCTTTCAAAGATATACATTGTCATCTTCAGGATGAAACTTCTGGTGTGTCTCTCTCCCTACAAGAAATCAAAGCTCAATTCAGAGCTTTTTTCAAAGGAAATCTGTTCAAGGAAAGCTCCATTTCCAAAGAGAAAATGAAGGAGATCTTCTCTCTTCTATCTGCTATTGAAGAAGCAAATAAAGACTATCATACGCATGTCAAGTTTGATAAGATAATGGAGAAGTGCCTCAGATTTTAGACCCATTCTATAGCCAACACGTCAGTCCAACGTGGCAGAGACATAGCCAAGGCATTGAAGAGATTCAGGCAACAGATTTTGAAGTCAATGGGTCCCTCCCAGTCATAAGCACCTGTCTTCTTCTCCTTATTCCTCTCTTCTCTTCCAATTCTTTTTCTCGGATTTATTGTAATAAGTTGAGGTATTGTGATTGGGAATCCTTAACTAATCTTTAGTTAAAAGAAGTATTTACTGAGAGTAACTAAATTGTAAACTATATAATGGCCTCTCCTCACCATTTTGAAGGAGGAAGAACTTGGCTTATTTTCTGAAAGTGTAAATAAATCATAAAGAAATTAATACAGAAGGGCTTTTCATTCTTCGTCTATCTGATCTCTTTTATCCCTAAGCTTTTCATTTAATCTTGTTAAGATCATTTGTCTATATTATATTAAGAAGCTTTGTATTCTTGTAGATGTTATTGATAGAACTTTGTGTCTTTCAAATTTCATCTTATTAGTATGATACAAATGATCTTGTTTCAATTCACTGTACCTTCGCATGCATAAAGAATTACTCTGTCATCTATAATTCTAAATGGTGCCTTTCTGCTCATTCTCGTTTTCTCATTACTCAGTCCTTTTGTAATTGATGATCCTTATAGAAAACCCTTTTGTAGATATCCAAGTTCCACAAGAAAATCATGTTTTGTATATTTGTAAATAGGTTCGTTTCTGAATAAGGGAACCTCTCCCATTAAAGAGGAGGGACTTCTTATCCCCTGACTGTTGCTCTTCGTGAAGTCCTTTTTGATGACCAACACATCCCACGAGGGAAGAGTGTAACATCTTGATCATGACAGTTACTATGATGAATTTCCCTTTTGGTACTACAAATGTCAACATGTGATTTTTATTAGGAAGGTGTATTTCTTCGACATTAAAAATCATGTTTGCAATGATTAAGTATTTCTGTTCTGAATTCATGCTTACTGTGGTTCTATTTAATGGGACATGATATCATTTTACTTTGCAATTCACAAGTTGTGAACCTACAAAATTGTTTTCATACTTGTTATATATATATATATATATATATATATATATATATATATATATATATATATATATATATATATATATATATACGTTAATAGAACAACTTGAATCAATTCCATTGATCCAAGGTATACTTCAGTTTTTCTTTATTGCCATCTTGTTGATTAACTTTCTAAAATAAATGTATTTCAGAACCAAGCTGGGTTTTGTTGTAAATTGTAAAGAACCTAGTTTCAGGTATTATTTCTTGGCATCATAATGCCAATGGTAAGATTTGATCTCCTAAATACATAAACTATAACGTGGGATAACGTGAGAAGGTGAAAGATTTGTTATAAGGATATTGAGGCAAATATTTTAGCCTTGAACAGAATGTCCTGTGCTACATTGGCTTTAACCTAGGGTAGCAAGACCCACTCAGGACCTATTATTGAATTATCATGGTTTTTTCTCTAACTTATGTTATAACGACCTAACCTACTTGGAATTTAATCCAAAAGGTTGTAACTTAACCTAGGATAAATTCTAAGACCTAAGGGCTAAGGTGGAAACCTAACTATTAATAAGGGGACCTAAACTATTACTAATCCTAAGGGGGACCTATGGGATTATGTGGCAAGTGGGAGGATAGTGGAAATGGTTTCTAGACTATTAATGTGGATTAAATTACAATCCTTGCATTCTTTTAAATTGCCAAGTTGGCAAAAGCATGGGAAGTTAGTGGATGTTTAACTAACATTGCTACTAAATTTAAAATACATGTAAAAATCTAAAATGGAAATTCACCAAGTTCGAATTGGTGGTGGCATGAGGAAAGAGGGGGAAATTACATTCAATGTAATTAATGGTGTTGGTTTCAGTGAAGAAACCCACCTAGGAAAGAGGAGAAGTGGGTTTTGTGGGAATTATTATTCATTTGGTTTTCTGGTTTTTACTCTGCGTTTGGTTTCCCTTTTGAGCTTGCAAATTTATTTTCAACCCATTGTAATCTTGAGTGATTTTGAGAATTCTCTGAGCTTGTGGAAACAAAAAGGTAGTTGGGGAATCTAGCTGTTGAAGTTGTTGCAGAGAAGAAATCCTTGAAAAGATTCAGCTGTTATCTTCTGCAAGTTAACAAGAAATCTTACCAGGCATGTTAGGCTCTTTCTATTAAACAGTTATGCTCTTTATTAAACGTATTCATTAAAAGAACTCTACTCTTCGAATTCAGTGGTTTTGTGGAAATATTCTAGCGTGTTTCTGGTTATGATCTTCTATTTGAAATTGTTGTTTAGAAAAGTTACAATATGGGTAATTTATGGATGCTTGCATATAAAATCGATGTTTTAAGTAAGAACTATAAATGTATGTGAATTCATTTCTGCTGTTACAATTTTAATGAAATGGGTGCTTGGATTGTTGTCTCTTTTTGGGTTTGAAATTGTTGAAAGTAATAGTGATATATTTACTCTTTTTCTTGAGTTATATATGCTCGAAATCTATGGATTTTGTGGAATGATAAAGTGGGACTTTTTTTGAAATTGTCTTCCTTGCTAGAAATGTGGTTTAAATACAACTTGGTTACTTGAAGCCTTACGACTGCCATGTTGTCATTTGTATTTCATGGTTTGGAAGAGATATGTTACTTCTTTTACTTCTGGATACCCATAATGATTGTTTAAAAAAGATTATTTTCTTATTTGAACCTGGATTAAATCAGTTTGCTTGTTTGAAGGATTGTGTCTGAATATACAGTTTATTATCCCTTTTGAACTCGATGATGAGTATAGGTATTATGAATGAATACTCCTTTGTAATTTTTATTGTATTTAAACCAGGATGAATTCTTTCCCTTTGCGATTAAATGATTTCTTTTATTCCTGTGGAATTAGGATCAAGTTTTACCTAGTTGTAATCTTTTAATCATTTTAATCTTTAGGATGAACTTGTTTGTTATAGCGTAAATGGCCATTAATGTAAGAATGGAACTAGAAGGTCAATAGTTTCTTGATAAATTGGGTTAGCTATAATTAAATTCATTGAAAACTTCTGCCAAGGTAGCTAGAAGCTACTGAGGCTATCCCAGTTTCGGGTTGAGGGAAGTACACTATTTTTAACCGATTTATATGTTACAGTTTTTATATTTCGGTAAAATATTGGTATGAAGTATTGAAATCATTTCTCATTTTTACTATCGAGCCTTCCGATTTGTGAGTTTCGTTACTGTTACTTTTGTGAAAAAAAAAGAAAAGTTGGTTGTTACCTCTCTCTGACTATTTACTTACGTTATTATCCCTCCTTGCATGAAATCAACCAGTTTAGTCATGCTAACCATATGAGACTGTAAAATAGATAATAGGAAGAAATACTTCTTCCTTCTCCTCTTAAAATTTCTATTAAGGAGATATTGAATTGATGTGTGATTGCCTTCAGGTGCATGTAAATGTGATTTACATTTTATGTTCACTCTAAGTGGGATAGCATACTATACTATGTTGTTGAATTCTGATAGGTGAAAAAAGTCACCTTCTTGGTGTCCAATCACTATCCATCTCTTTCATTTAACTTTTTCAAAGCCGAGTGATTATTAGATGGGAAAGAATTTTTGTTTGAGTAAAAGTTTTTCCATCATAAAACTTCCATTTACTAAGATTAAACGAAATTGATCTTGCTTTGTATGATTGGTAAATCATTACTTCTCTCAATTACCTCTCTTTTGGGAATTTTTAGAGTTAACATATATACTTCATTCCTTTTTTAAACATTCGATTAAATATGGAAAGAACTCTACACATTATAGTATGAAACATCTAAGAATTTAGAGATACAATGTTGCTTGTCTGTTATAAATTCACTGAAGAGATTTATAATTAGGAATGCTGTTTGATCATGATGTTTATTTATTATGATGAGGTCATTTAATACGTTCTTATTTTAGTGGTGTTTTATTCTTATGAGTTATCTATCTGAATTACTTGAACATTTCATAAAAGCAGGGTTCTTTTATTGAGATAGTTAGTCAAGAGCACATCATTTTAATGTTAAGTGCTTAACATGCTTAGTTCAGCGAACTAATTCATGCTAGAAATTTTTTGTAGATGGACTCCATAAGTGTTAAAAAAGATGTTCTCTTTTATGACACTTCTCTCGTTTAATTAGAGGTTGGAACTTATGTGAGACATTGTCTGCTGAGTTAGCATTATTGTTTGCATAAGTGAAGTTCAAATACTGGACTTGTACTATATATATATATTACTTTGAGGAATGAGAAAAGGAATGGAGTGTTATTTTAATTATTGTATCATTCTTGTATTGTTCAATGAAAATTGTGAACTTATTGCTATTCTTTGAAATTGTAACTGTATAAATGATGGCTGTTAGATTTAAAAAGGATATAATGAAAAGCAGGGAATTGACACTCTATTTTTCTCTTAAATAATACCTTTAAGTTGGAATGTACAAATGGTTAATACGTAGGTCAATATATATTATCAACTAACTTGATAAAAGAGTAATATACATATGAACTCATGTGTAATTAATCATTGAAAATGGATCTTAACTAATGGATGATGAGGAAAGAACAATTAGTTCTGAAATAAGAATCCGTTCATACCCTTTGGGGTGTCGTATCCAAAGGATACTCAGAAAGAGGAAATCATATCTCCTCTTGATAAAACTTAAATTAAGGTAAGATAATTGAAAAGAAATGGATTCTTGTGTATAAGAAATAGACATCATTCAAATCAGGTCTAATATAAAGGAAACCTGAATTTAAAATCAATTCTGAATGAACTTGATTAAGCTTAGTAAGTTAATCTTACTATGTTAAGTTGATTTGGACTGTACGTCTGAGAATTTAAATAATGAACCAAGAAATGATATGCAATCCTTCGGAAGGGAGGAGTGATTGTATATTAAGCTTCATGACAATTTAAGTCATTCATGGCTAGCAACTGTAATGAATGAAGAGGTTAGAGGATCAATAAGGTTACTGAAACTTATTATGAAATTATAACGATAAGAAAGTGATCAACCTCTTAGCTGGATATGTATCCCTAGATGGGAGGATTCCACTGGATATTGGTCCATGCCATTTTCAATAAGGTGTCATCATGAAAGACAAGTCTTCATGACGACACAATGCTGTATCTGAGATGTTGTAACACCCTTCTGAATCAGATCATCTAGGTTTACATAAGCTTGAACTTGGCCTCAATTTTACTTTGGACTAAGTTAGGAACATGTCCTTATATATGGAGTGACTCGCGATGACTAAAGGTAACTAGACACACGTAAACAAATAGGGTCGACAAGGTATGTATGTGTACCCTTAGTCATCATGAGTGATTCCCTATAACTTTTCATATTGCTGACTTGGATTAAGGTTCAACTCTGGACAAGAGGACAGACAGGAGTCAGAAAAGACCATTCTAGATAACAGATGAAGTGGGGTGAAGGACGTATTCCATTGATGAGTATGCCATCGAGGAATATAATCATGCTATGTATGTGAAAATATTTGGCCAACGTATCGTAAGATGCTGGTTGTGTTGTCATGGATCACCTAGTTTAAGAAGCAGGATTTCAGATGAATATCGGTAATAGATATTTAGATAGGCCTCTTAAATATAACACTTCAATACTCGAAAGGGTAAAGAGAACCAGGTATACTTAGTATATATTACATTTAACTAACATGAAGGATCGGTAAGAAGCCGAGTCATGAAATGAGAGATCGATGAAACTCCGAGCCATGAAATGGGAGATCGGTAATTCATTGAGTCATTATAGATGCATATGGTTATCTGTTATGAGATCAAATGACATAGAATGTGTGTTCCATATTTTGAATATGCAAACCAAGAACATTGGTCTGAAACTAATGTGTGTTTTAAATAATAATAATTTAAAATAGAGAACGTTATTTAAAACTTGGAACGTGTGTTCTAAATTATGATAATTTAGAGTAGAGAATGTTATGTAAAATGTTTTTCCCCTTGTTCTAGAGTTATAAATGGGAATGTTACAAAGAGGGGGATATTTCAAAGGATTCAACATAGGAACACTAGAACTCACATTCAAATAATTGGACAAAGTTTATGAATTCCTATTGGTTGACCACTTTGCAAAATTCTGCCCCCAGAATGACAAAGAAGTTGAATAGAACTAAATTTATTGATGAATTTGGAGATGTGATTGTATTCCTAGACTAGAAAATGGGCATTTAATCTACTACCTTTTTCCAGGAATGGATGTTTTAGTTCATTCAAGTAATACTTACAAATAAAAAACCTCTTCCATGGTTGAAGATAATAAGTAACCATATTCATGAACAAATGATGGGAGTTGCTTAGATTGTGAGAGGAGAAAAGATTGACATGGAATTTTATTTTATGTCCTCTTACTTGGTTTATAATATTAATTTGCCTAAATATTTCTTAGAAATATTAATGGATGGTCAGCTTAGCATCTCCAGGGTGTATGATGTATTATTTCAGCTAAAACTAGTAAACTATGAAATACATTACATAAATCTTGCTAATCATTTCTTTGCACCCACAATTTATTCATACCACCTTAACTAGGAGATTGAGATATTTTACCCTAATGTTAAGAGAGTTATTAATCAATATGGGTGTTATTTTATCCAATTTAGGACCTTTTTATATATTAGGATTATTGGTTTTGATGGGAAACCCTAATTACTCCCCAGGTGTGTAAGTGACAAATGGGCACCGATGGAATTGGTCAGGAAATTTTTATCAGTACTCTAGGTCATTTCCCAAAAGCATCTAACATCCCCTATCAAGTACCTCATCATCATTGGGAATTACACTTGCCCAAAAATATAGATGGTAAAAACATTAGAAGGAGAAATGAAAAAAATGTATGTAGGACAGATGTGATGCTCACTTCAAACTATAACTTGAGACCAAGAAACAAACTAGGTTTAGCTAGGAAAAATTGTGGAATATTTTTTTTTGATAAGGATGTTTGCAAAGAAGGTTATAAGATCATAGTTATCACACCAAGGTTTACACCTCACAACAAGCACAAGGTCAATGCAAGAGATTAATTCATCACTTAGGTTAGAAGAATAAATTCTCACTCCTCCCTGACCGAATAGGATTACAAGATTCAACTTGATTTTTCATATACTTGGATTCATCAAAACTTTCCTAAATCATGCTCATTAGATAGGAAATTTTCTCACCTTTCCATCCATATAAAGAATCCCTTCTAACTCATTGTAAAACACAAGTTATGGGCCAGTGGAGTTTTAGGGAGAAATTTTCCCTTCCTTTGGCGCAAAGGCGCAAAACACCTCCACGCGCCTACGGGGTTGACGAAGGGGACATGTGGCACTTTATAATTGGTGTGGGGAGACACAAACCAGTGGGGCACATTAGGATTTAGAATTTTTTAGGTGAAAATCCCAACGGTGAAAAATAATGCGCGCCTCTGCCAAGGAAAACTCAGGCCATGTGTCGAGAGCCTATTGGTGGCGGGAAAAAATTGGAAATTTTTCCCGAAGTCCAAACCCAAAATTTTGCAAAGGAAATTTTTCCTCCAAACCCCCACCCTTGCTAAACGTTCCATGTGGCATCCTGTGATTGGACGCGGGTCGGCGGGGAAAAGTTGTGATTTGAGCCAAAAGGTTTAAAAATTCAAAATGATTTGTGCGGGTCTGTGCATCCGTTAGGACACATGTCATTAGCCCATTGGTTGCGGGGGTGCGGGGCCACAGAGAAAAAGATGAATTTTTTCCAAAAGGATAAAAGTATAATTTTTCAAAATTCCTTTCACGTGCCCACCAAGCCATGTATCAGCAAGTGATTGGTTGCGGGGCTGCGAGGTTGCGGAAAAAATTGGGAAAATTTTACCAAGGGATTTTTTTTCAAAAGTTAAGTTTTTCAATAAGACTCGCCCCTCAAAAGTACCACATGGTGACACATGTTTGGCTGAGAGCGTTGCAGGGCCGCGAAATTTTTTGGGGAAATTTTTCCAAAGGTCAAATTTAAATTTTTATATAGTTAGATTTATTTTTGGATGGCCATTTTGAAGTAAAAATTCAAATGGCCATAACTTTTGATAGAGAAGTTAGTTTTGGATAAAAAAGAATTTTCTGGAAATCTCTCGGAGTCCTCTTTGCATAGAAATCATCAATTTTTGATTTTGATGAATTTTTTAAGGTCAATTTTGAGAAATAAACCTACAGGGTATTTAATTTGAAAACTAACAATTTCCAACAGTAGACAAAAAATGACCCAGGAATGGATTTGATGCAATTTCGATTTTTTTTCTTCTCAACATGTAAAATGAACATGGAGAAATGGTCTTGGGTAATTTTAGGATTTGATTTTCAAGGTTCAATTTGATAGTTTAGTTGCAAATTGTATCTTTGCAACTCTTGATAGGGAGTTGGTTAAACGAGTTGGAATTTGATTTGATGAAGCCTGTGATAGTCATTTTCAATTATTAAGTTCCCATTAGGTTAATTATGAAATAATAAAACTAAATTTCATTGTTTCATTTCTTAATTATAGTTGTAATTCTAAACTGTAAATTTTTTAGATGAAAATTCAATTTCTAGATTTTAAAAAAAAGAAACAAAGTTCATTCCATAACAATTTTAAAAGTCGGATTGCAACTCCCCAATGTGGGAAAACATTCACGATTCTGATCTAAGATATTCAATTTGTCCAATTTATCATTCAAGAGCATATGACACAATTTTACATCTCAAATTTTTAAATAAAAGTAAGGAACAAAATGTTGTCTTTTCTCCTTCACACATTTTCTTTTCAACAGAGATATCATTTTAAAACAACCATTCCAATTCAAGACAACAATACAAATTGGAGAAAAAAATGGATGTAATTCTTTTATTGATTTCAATCAACAACATTGCAGCTTCATTCTTTCCATTAATTCCAATTTACTAAATACAACATTTCTCATTCTTTCACATTATTCTCAGAGTAGAGTATGAACTACTTATTCTTTACATTTCTCAAATTAACCTCCATATTTCCTTGTAATACAAGACATATTCTAATTACAATAATAATACATTTCATCCACTACAAGGTGGGAAGAGATATAATAAATTTCTTAAAGGGAGAAAACTGTCAAAACTGGAATTCTCCAAGCTCCAAAATAGTAGCATGCTACATTATCCATTTTTTTACCTTGATCACAACAAGGAAGGGGGAAAGGAAACACTCTCCAACTAACCAAGACATCACATGGGAAAGGAGAAGCAATCTTTCCCCATTGGCCCCCG
Organism: Taxus chinensis; assembly: GCA_019776745.2. Taxonomy (NCBI): domain Eukaryota; kingdom Viridiplantae; phylum Streptophyta; class Pinopsida; order Cupressales; family Taxaceae; genus Taxus; species Taxus chinensis. The sequence continues at coordinate 321,567,890 of CM034156.1, read as the reverse complement.
AGCCCCAACCATATTGAAATGGAGCATGAATAATAACACATGAAAAAAAAGGCTTCTTCCACATACAAGCACATTTTCACATTAAATAATAAACATACAATTCAAAATAGCAAGATGTAGTTCCCAACTGCACATCAAACATTTACAATACAACACAAGGCTTCTTCAAGCAAGCCAAATAAGAGCAAGGAGCTATGGGGAGCTCCTTATACCTCCCAAGTTTGGAATTGTGCATCCACCAAATGCATACCACCAATTAAACATATCAAATCCCATAAACCTTATATCTCCCAACCCCTCCTTATGCCCCCCAAAGTTTCTCCCTTATGCCCCCCCCAAGAGTAAGAAATGCAAGCAATTTCTTTTCCTAGGTGGATCCCAAACCAACACTCCCTCCATAAAGAACAAGTGCCATTGGCAATCCCTTATTCCCCCCCCATATAAATCCCCATAGTTTTCTCATACACCTTGCCCTAAGCAATCTACCCAACCAGCCAAGAATGTAAACAACACAGTTCACCATTTCAAAAATGCATGCAAGAAAAGGGAAAAACAACATAAAAAATGGGACAAGATCCTACCTCTCCATAATGGAGATTGTTTTCCCAAATACCAGTTCCTTTAGTGCTCAAAATATAGTCCCAAAACAACAAGGTATATGCATGCAAAATAATTTCCAACTCCTTCCTCAAAGCAAGCTCCAACAATAATAAAAAGTTGACCCAAGGAGGAAGAAACAAACTTTCAACAACAATAAAAATTCGACCCAAGGAGGAAGAAGCAAAGTTTCAACAACCCAAACAAGAGGAAGAATTCAAATTTTAAAGGAGAGGGAGGGAGAGGATGATGTGGATTCCAAGTGGGATGCCACATCATTCTTACTCAACCCCAAAGAGAAATTCAACTTCACAATTCACAATAAATGGAGATGACAAGTAGCTTACACACTCAAAATTAACCCATAATTTAACAAGGACTGAATTAAAAATTTGTAAGTAAAGTGCAATAAAGACTTACACATAGTCATTTCAAATTTTAATCATAAAGACTAAAATTTACTCCCAAACCAAAAGCATGGTTGGTGGGTGATTTTAAGAGGTGTGGGACAAGTTTAACTTGTCCCACAAGCCTCCAAATTTGGCCCTCAAGGACAAATTCGAATTCCTTAGAGGATGGAGTGTTCTACACTCCAAAATCTGACTTACACAAACTTTCACATCACTTGCACATCACTTACATCCTCTTACACATTCTTACAACATGAATTAATATCTATGACTTCATTTATTACATACTTTTGACATAATGATTTATTTATTTAACATATGGTTATACATGACATAAATCCAATTTAATTAATAACCAAGACAACACTTTATTACTTACATTCCACATCCCAATTAAATTTAAATAAAGTTTAACTATATGACTATCACATTAAAACTATCACATTTAAATTAAATAATAAAAAGAACACATTACAAATAAAATACATACAACAATAATAAAAAGGAACACATAAATAAAACACATATATCTCATGGTCACATATAATGGAAATCCCCCCCATGGAAATCCTAACATAAAACACAACACACAAACATAACACAGTTACCATGGTGACCTTGTTGATTTCATCCAGAATTCCAATATGGTTAGTCTCCAGTCCCCCGACATTGTTGTGATATTTTAACCTGCAAAATAAATACCTCCTTCAGCCTCGTGGCCATATCAGAACATCCAAAATGATATAAGCAACATATAAATATCAAATCCAAATCACAACAATATCAAGAATTCAACATTATCATTTTAAATTCAATTTTGCCACTATATCATCATCCAATGAATCTCTATACTAGAGCTACTCATAATATCAAATGTCACATGTCTAAAATCAACATCAATAACCTATCCATGTCAAGCAGTATATCATCATCCATATATAATAATGTCTCCAATAATCATCATGCATGCTAACTGAACCAAACTCCATAATAATCCATGATCTAACATATACACATCATACTAAGTCAAAACATAATAATGTCCAAAATGAGATCAATAGTAGCAAGATCAGTATCTAAATAGTGTCAAAGGAAAGTGGGCACTACATCCCCCTCCCCTTAGACTCGACTTCCTCCTAGAAGTCACTGGAACAAATGTGGAAACTACACTCGTAATACTGTGGCATCCTCCCAAGTGGCTGCAGTCTCATCATATCTATCCCACTGCACCCGTACCTGATCAATCTCTCTACCTCAAAGGCCTAGGGTCCTGTGATCTATGATACGGATGGGCTCCACTATCACCTGCCCCTGATCCTACACCTGCAATGATGTCCAGTCCAACACATGAGAAGGATCTGTAATGTACCTCCTAAGGACAGAAACATGAAACACATCATGTACGTGAGACAAGTTGGGTGGCAATGCTAGACGGTAGGCCAAAGGGTCGATATGCTCCAAGATCTCAAAAGGACCAATGAATCGAGGAGCTAACTTAGAACCTTTTCCATAGTGGATAGGGATCTTGTGTGGCCTAACATGAAGGAACACCTTCATGCCCACATCAAAGCTACGATCAATCCTATGTTGATCCGCATACTTCTTCTACCTGTCCTGTGCCTCCTGTAATCTGTGCCTGATCAACACTACCTACTGCTCCATGTCTTGCAAAAGAGATGGTCCAAGAGATACTCTATCCTCCAACCTATCCCAGCTAAGGGGTGTACTGCACTCCCTACCATACAAATCCTAGAAAGGATCCATGCCTATAGAACTCTGAAAACTATTATTGTAGGCAAACTCCACTAAGTACAAGTACTCTTCCCACTTAGACTGTTGATCCATCACGTACATCCTAAACATATCCTCTAAAATCTGATTCACTTACTTAGTTTTTCCATCTGTCTTAGGATGATATGCTGTGCTGAAATTAATCCTCATCCCGAGGACATACTGCATGGTAGTCCAGAAGTGTGAAGTGTACAAAGGGTCATGGTCACAAATGATCTTCCATGGAATCCCATGCAACCTGATGATCTCATCCAAATATACTCGTGCCACTGCTCTAGCTGTATAAGTGGTCTTCACTGGAGAAAAGTGAGCCACTTTTTTCAATTTATCAACCATGACCATAATGGCATCGTGGTGATATCTCAACATAGGTAGTCCAACAATGAAATCCATGGAAATGGTGTCCCACTTCCATTTTGGTATGGCATGAGGATAAAGAAGACCTGCTAGATGATGATGCTCATCCTTAACCATCTGGCACTATAAACACTGTGACACAAATTGAGCCATGTCTCGACGAAGTCCTCTCCAGTGATACAACTGTCGCAAAGTGGCGTGCATCTTCTTCACCCTAGGATGGGCTGAATAGGGTGCACGATGTGCCTCTACCAAGATGTCCTACCTCAAGCCTCCATCTCTGGGAACATATATCCTACCTCTGTGCTTGAGAAGACCATCTGCCTCTAAGGTGAAACCATCAAACTTCCCTTCAAGGGGTCTCTGTGACTCTATCTCTGCTCGTACTGTCATGTAGAAGTTGTCAAGAGGAAGCTGCTAAAGAATCCTGCTCTGCAAATCTGTGCTCACTGTAGTGGCCATAGCCACATGTCTCCATCTGCTGAGAGTTTCTGCTACCACATTATCCTTCCCCTTCACATGCTCTATCTCCATGTCATACTCACAAAGAAACTCCATCCAACACCGCTGACAAGCGTTTAGATTGGGCTGTGTGAAGAGGTGGCAAAGACTCAAATGATCTGTCCTGAGTGTGAATCTCCATCCAAGAAGAAAATGTCTCCATCTAACCAAAGCATGCACAACTGCTACAAGCTCAAGATCATGGGTAGGATAATTAAGCTCATGATCCTTGAGTTTGTGAGACTCAAAAGCTACAACCCTGCCATCCTGCATCAACACACCTCCAAGCCCTGCTAAAGAAGCATATGTGCAAACAAATAACTCACCCTGTGGATTTGAACACTAGCAAGAATGGGTGCTGTAGTGAGGCACTCCTTCAGTGTCCTGAAGGCCTGCTCGCATCTATCCATCCAAAAAAACTTCTTCCCTTTCCTTTTAAGGGAAGTTATAGGGTGCACAATCTAAGAGAAGTCCTGGTCAAATATCTGGTAGTATCCTGCTAACCCCATGAAGTTACACACCTCGGTCACTATAGTGGGTGTTGGCCAATCCATAATGGCTCTAATCTTGGAAGGATCGACTATGATACCTTCCCCAGAAATAACATGTCCCAAATACTGCACCTCTATCTAGAAGAAAGCACACTTCTCCAAGTTCCCATAAATCTGCTGCTCATGAAGACACTGAAGAACCTATTCGAAGGTGCCCCTCATGCTCCTCACGTGTACGTGAGTATATCAAAATTTCATCAAGGAAGATGAGCATGAAGCGATCTAAGAAGGTTCTGAATACCCCATTCATCAAACTCATGAACACTGCAGGGGAATTCGTTAAACCAAAAGGCACCACTGTGAACTCATAGTGCCCATATCTCGTGTGGAAGGTGGTCTTATGAATGTCCACCTCAAAAATACTTAACTGATGGTAGCCCAACTTGAGATCAATCTTAGAGAACACCATGGCTCCCTTCATCTAACCAAATAAGTCATTAATACAAGGAAGAGGGTAACGATTCTTGATCGTCACTTTGTTCAACTGGCGGTAATCAATACACAACCACAATGATCCATCCTTCTTCTTCACGAAAATCACTGGTGCACCCCAAGGGGATACACTAGGATGGATAAGGCCTTTCTCCAGAAGGCCCTCAAGCTGTAACTTGAGCTCATAGAGCTCCAAGGTGGTCATCCGATAAGGTGCCCGTGAGATAGGCTCTGCTCCAGGAACTAGGTCTATATGGAAATCAATCTCATGTGGAGGTGGAATCCCCAGTAGCTCCCTTGGAAAAACATCAAAAAAATCTCTCAAGATGGGGTGATCATCTAATAATGGTCCACTAGACCCATCCTCTAACCTGTCACTGACTGTAACAGCGTACATCTGACAACTCCATCGCACACACCACTTGAGCTATATAGCGGAGATGGTGTGAATAGAAACAGGTCTTCTGACCCCCGAGATCACCAACTCTACTCCTAAATCATCTGCACAAAGATATAGTCTTATGATAACAATCCATCCTGGCCCTATGTGCAGATAGCCAATCCATACCTAAAATAACTCCATACAAGCCCAAAGGAAGAATACGGAGATCTGAGGTGGTGGTGAAAGGTCCCAAATCCACTACACACTCCTTAACTAAGGAGTCCATAGAGATCTTGGCTCCAGAAGCCATCTCGACATCCCAACTAAGACCCTACCTAACTACCACCAACCTACATCACTCTACTAAAGATGGTGCAATGAAAGAATCAGAAGAACTAGAATCAAACAATACAGAGGTAGGAATACCACCAATGCTACCTGTGGTCTCAATGACTGTGCTCTGGTGCTCTGCCTGGCGGTTCTCAACCACTGCATAAATCCTATGGCTGCGCCCCATATCACCAACTGTCAGCTCTGAAAATAGTGCCTTACCCTTGTTAGGGTTCTGAGGGAAATCTCTCCAAAAATGTCCAGCTACTCCACATCCAAAGCAACCACCTGATCCTCTCCAAGGAGTAGCACCCTCTAGTAGGTTCCCTAGAAGCCTGTGGTGTGGATCCTGATGACCTGGCTGTGGTCTGTACTATGGCCTCTGCTAGAAATCTCCAGCTGACTAAGCTCTAGGTCCACCTTGTGTCCTAATGGGACCCTTAGGAGGAGGCCCCATACTCTGACCTCTCTGTGCATCAGCTCTCTGTGGAGGTCTATACGGTGGGTGAGACTACTGCTACTACTACTGTGGCCTAAAGGATGACTGTGCTGAATGCTGACCACCACGAGGAAGAGGTACTGAACCTCTCGATCTACCATCCTGCATCTACTGAATGCGGCTCCTGACTCGGTCTCTAGCCTGTTGGGTTTTACCCTGAGTCTCCTCTGCAATATAGGCCTTCTCGATGGCCTCTGCTAAAGTCTGTGGATAGTGAATCCATACTACACCTCCAATGTCCAAGTTTAGGCCCAGATGAACCTGTGAATCCGCACCTGCTCATCCTGCATATACTCTACATACTTAAGTAGATCTAGAAATCTACTCTCATACTTTGATATTGACAGGGTAGCATGTCGGAGGTCATGGAACTCGTCAATCCTCTGCTGGATGAACCTCTGTGATAGGTACCTGCTCCTGAATCTCTCCTCAAATAGCTCCCAAGTCACTGTCTTTGAATCTACATGGAGCTTCTACTCCTCTGTCCTCCACCATACTCCAGCTCCATCCCTCAGTAGATGGATCGCAACATGAGCTTTCATGTTGCTAGAACAAGGACAAAGCTTGAAGCAACTGCTCAAGCTCACTAGCCAGGCCTCTGCCTGAAATCCACCTATATCACCTGAGTAATGTGATGGCCTAAGCTTCAGGATCTCCCTGATGTGATTCGCTGCTATGGTCTGATGGCTTCTAGGCATCTCTGTAAACTCATCCCTAAGCCTAGGGCTCCGAGACCGCTCTCTATGCTCCAAAACTCTGTCACCCTGCCTCCTAGGTGGTGAATCTGCTCTAACTGACTCCACATGGGAGTTCTCTCCTCTATGCTCCTCACTGAGTGGAGGAGGTGCATGTCCCTGAATAGAAGTAACTCTATCATGTCTTCCTGAATGCCCTCCTACTGATCCTCCGCGTAGAGTGGCATTAACATCCTGGAGGGTCTGTAGAATCTGTGGCAGGATATCTACTACACCCTGATCTGGTGGTGGTGGTGGTGGCGGTGGGGGTAGTGGTGGTGGTGGTGACTCTGAGTCTCTGTGAATGTTCCTCTTGCTCCATCTGAGCCTCCTGCACATACCAAAGTGAGAGTTAGTTCATTACTTTAAGCCCTCTTCTTCAATTTCTAAGTTTACTATCATGTTCAATTTTCAACCAATTCTGTTTTCTAGATTAACAGGTTTGCTAGTTTTAAAGTTTCAAGTCTCAATTTTCTAGTGTGCCCAATGGTCCAAGCCTTTGAACCACTGCTCTAATACCAAGTGTGATTCCCACTTCAAACTACCACTTGAGACCAAGAAACAAACTAGGTTTAGCTAGGAAAAATTATGGAATAATTTTTTTTTGATAAGGGTGTTTGAAAAGAAGGTTATAAGATCATAGTTATCACACCCAAGTTTAGGTTAACAATCAATATTGACTTGTAGAAATGGATCTACAACACCACACAACAAGCACAAGGTCAATGCAAGGGATTAATTCATCACTTGGGTTAGAAGAGTAAATTCTCACTCCTCCCTGCCCTAACAGGCTTACAGGATTCAACTTGATTTTTCACACACTTAGAGTCATCAAAACTTTCCTAAATCATGCTCATTGGATAGGAAATTTTCTCACCTTTCCAACCATATAAAGAAGTCCTTCTAACTCCTTGTAAAACTCAAGTTATGGGCCGGAGTTTCAAGGAGTTTTACCTAGGGAGAAATTTTCCCTTCCTTTGGCGCAAAGGAGCAAAACACCTCCGCGCGCCTGTGGGGCCGACGAAGGGGACACGTGGCACTTTCGGATTGGCACGGGGAGATGGAAGACTAGTGGGGCACATAGGATTTAGAAATTTTTAGGTAAAAATCCCAACAGAGAAAAATGATGCATACCTCCGCCAAGGAAAACCCATGCCACGTGTCGAGAGCCTATTGGTGGTGGGGAAAAATTGGGAATTTTTCCCAAAGTCCAAACCCAAAATTTTCCAAAGGAAATTTTTCCTTTCTACCTTTTCCATCACCAAAAATTCCACATGGCATCCTTTGATTGGATGCGGGTCGGCGGAGTGGCGGAGGAAATTAAAATTTTGATGCCAAAAGGTTTAAAAAGCCAAAGACTCGTGCTGGGAATGCGTCCGTTAGGACACATGTCATCAGCCCATTGGTTACGGGGGTGCAGGGCCACAGAGAAAAAGATGAAATTTTTCCAAAAGGCTAAAAGTTTAAGTTTTTAAAATTCCTTTCGTGCGCCTGCCAAGCCACGTGTCAGCACGTGATTGCTTGCGGGGCCGTGGGGTTGCGGAGAAAATTGGGAAAATTTTCCCAAGGAATTTTTTTCAAAACTTAAGTTTTTCAATAAGATTTGCCTCTCCCAAGTTCCACATGGTGACACATGATTGGTTGAGAGTGTTACAGGGCTGCGGACTTTTTTGGGGAATTTTTTCGAAATTTTAAATTTAGATTTTTATATAGTTAGATTTATTTTTGGATGGCCATTTTGAAGTAAAACTTCAAATGGCCATAACTTTTGATAGAGATGTCAGTTTTGGACAAAAAGAGACTTTCAAGAAATCTCTCAGAGTCTTCTTTGCACAAAAATCATAAATTTTGGATTTTGATGAAGTTTTGGGGGTTAATTTTGAGAAATTGAAATCTGCAGGGTTTTAATTTGAAAACTGGCAATTTCCAACAGTAGACAGAAAATGACCCAGGAATGGATTTGATTCAATTTTTATTTTTCTTCTTCTCAACATGTAAAATTAACATGGAGAAATGGTCTTGGGTAAGTTTAGGATTGTTTTCAAGGTTCAATTTGATAGTTCAGTTGCAAATTGTATCTTTGCAACTTTTGACAGGAAGTTGGTTAAACGAGTTGAAATTTGATTTGATGAAGCCCGTGATAGTCATTTTCAATTGTTAAGTTCCCATTAGGTTCATTATGAAATAATACACCTAAATTTCATTGTTTCATTTCTTAATTATAGTTGTAATTCTTAACTGTACATTTATTAGATAAAAATTCAATTGCCAGATTTTTAAAAAAAGAAACAGAGTTCATTCCATAACAATTTTAAAAGTCAGATTGCAACTCCCAATGTGGGAAAACATTCACGATTCTGATCTAAGATATTCAATTTGTCTAATTTATCATTCAAGAGCATATGACACAATTTGACATCTCAAATTTTTAAATAAAAGTAAGGAACAGAATGCTGTCTTTTCTCCTTCACGCATTTTCTTTTCAATAGAGGTATCATTTTAAAACAACCATTCCAATTCAAAACATCAATACAAATTAGAGAAAAAAGGGATGTAATTCTTTTATTGATTTCAATCAACAACATTGCAACTTCATTCTTTCCATAAATTCCAATTTACTAAATACAACATTTCTCATTCTTTCACGTTATTCTCAGAGTAGAGTATGAACTGATTATTCTTAACATTTATCAAATGAACCTCCATATTTCCTTGCAATACAAGATGTCTTCTAATTACAATAATAATACATTTCATCCACTACAAGGTGGGAAGAGATACAATAAATTTCTTAAAGGGAGAAAACTTTCAAAACTGGTTTTCTCCAAGCTCCAAAACAATAGCATGCTACATTCTCCATCTTTTCACCTTGATCACAACAAGGAAGGGGGAAAGGCAACACTATCCACCCAACCAAGACATCCAATGGGAAAGGAGAAGCCATCTTTCCCCATTGGCCCCCGAGCCCCAACCATATTGAAATAGAGCATGAATAACAACACATGGCAACATAGGATTCTTTCACATACAAGCACATTTTCACATTGCATAGAAAAACATAATGTACAGTTCAAGCAAGATGTAGTTCACAACTACATCAACAGTTAAAATTTCAACAACAAAGGCTTCTTCAAGCAAGCCAAACAAGAGCAAGAGCTATGGGGAGCTCCTTATACCTCCCAAGTTGGAATTGGGCATCCACCAATAAACATACCAAATCCCATAAACCTTATATCTCCCAACCCCTCCTTATGCCCCCCCAAGAGTAAGAAATGCAAATAATTTATTTTCCTAGGTGGATCCCAATCCAAAAATCCCTCCAAAATAGAAAAAATGCCATTGGAAATCCCTTATGCCCCCCATATGAAATTCCCATAGCCTTCTCCTACACCTTTCCCTAAGCATTCTACCCAACCAGCCAAGAATACAAACATAAACACAGTTCAAAAATACATGCAAGAAAAGGGAAAAACAACATTTTACAAAGGGACAAGACCCTACCTCTCCATAGTGGAGATTGTTTTCCCAAATAGCAATTCCTTCAGTGCTCAAAATGCAGTCCCAAAACAACAAGGTATATGCATGCAAAATAATTTCCAACTCCTTCCACAAAGTTGACCCAAGCTCTTTCAACAACAATAAAAATTCGACCCAAGGAGGAAGAAGCAAAGTTTCAACAACCCAAACAAGAGGAAGAATTCAAATTTTAAAGGAGAGGGAGGGAGAGGATGATGTGGATTCCAAGTGGGATGCCACATCATTATTACTCAACCCCAAAAGGAGAAAGTCAACTTCACAATAAATGGAGATGACAAGCAACTTACACACTCAAAATTAACCCATACTTTAACAAGGACTGAATTAAAAATTTGTAAGTAAAGTGCAATAAAGACTTACACATAGTCATTTCAAATTTTAATCATAAAGGCTAAAATTTACTTCCAAACCAAAGGCATTGTTAGTGAGTGATTTTAAGAGGTGTGGGACAAGTTTAACTTGTCCCAAAAGCCTCCAAATTTGGCCTCCAAGATCAAATTCGAATTCTTTAGAGGATGGAGTGTTCTACACTCCAAAATATGACTTACATTAAATTTCACATCACTTACACATCTCTTACATCCTCTTACACATTCTTACAACATGAATTAATATCTATTATGATTTCATTTATTACATAATTTTGACATAATGATTTATTTATTTAACATATGGTTATACATGACATAAATCCAATTTAATTAATAACCAAGACAACACCTTATTACTAACATTCCACATCCCAATTAAATTTAAAATAAATTTTAACTATATGACTATCTCATTAAAACTATCACATTTAAATTAAATAATAAAAAAAAACACATTACAAATAAAATACTTACAACAATAATAAAAAGGAACACATAAATACAACACATATGTCCCATGGTCACATATAATGGAAATCCCCTCCATGATAATTCCTAACAAAACACAACACACAAATTCATAACATAGTTACCATGGTGACCCAGTTGAGTTCATCCAGAATTTCAATATGGTTAGTCTCCAGTCCCCCGACATTGTTGTGATTTTTAACCTACAAAATTCAAATACCTCCTTCGGCCTCGTGGTCATATCATAACATTCAAAATGATATAAGAAACATATAAATATCAAATCCAAATCACAAAATATCAATAATTCAACATTATCATTTTAAATTCAATTTTGCCACTATATTATCATCCAATGAATCTTTATACTAGAGCTACTCATAATATCAAATGTGACATGTCTAAAATCAACATCAATAACCTATCCATGTCAAGCAGTATATCATCATCCATATATCATAATGTCTCCAATAATCATCATGCATGCTAATTGAACCAAGGTCCATAACAATCCATGACCTAACATATACACATCATACTAAGTCAAAACATAATAATGTCCAAAATGAAATCAACAGTAGCAAGATCAGTATCTAAACAGTGTCAAAGGAAAGTGGACACTACAATATATTTGAGGATAAGAAACATTATGATATAAAACATATTTTACATACCATTGTACCCACTCAGATAGAGCATAAACCTCATTACAAGGATTTATGAATGAATTGTGAAGATGAAAGGGAAGTTAAATGAAGAGAACATTCAAGAATGACATTGTCCCATATTATTGATTTCAGGGTCATTTAGGATCTTGAAGGGTTAGAAGATGATGGTAATGTGATTAGTGAAGATTACATCCAAAATGATATTGCTTCTAAGCCTTTGCCACCAATTAATTAGGACCCTGATGAGAAAATGTATGATCAGGAAAAGATAAAAAACATCATCTGAATTTCCATAAGGTGGTTATTTTCAAAAGGAGTGGATGTAAGTTACCAACATACACCACTATTAAGGGAGTATAGGGATAACAAGCTTATTGATGATGTTCTTTCCCCATATCGAAAGGTTTATTCCACTTGGGATGTTTCATGGAGACAAAATCTTAAGATTCCTTCTAAGAGGTTGGAATCTATGCCAACAATGGGTTATGTAAGTGCCCAAGTTAGTAGAACTGGAACTCCTCTTCCTCAAACAACAAGAAGAACTGGATAAATTCTTCAGGAACGGATGATCAAGGCCCCTATTGTTCATGCTACCCCCTTATAGGTTGTTCCAACATCTGTTTCAGAATTTAAAGGAAAGGAGAAAATGATGGAATCCACTCCTAAGAAGCCTAAGGAAGAAAATTTGTCTGAAACACCTTATGAATTTCAAACACCAAATACTAGTCTGGAAGAATCATAGGAATAACAAGTTCATCTTTGGAAGAGGAAGTGAACTAAGGTGTTATCCAAAATCAGCCCCTACTTATTTTTGCTAACTTTCCTTCATTCTTTCCTTCCTTGTGCTTTAAATTAAATTTTCACACATTGTAAGAAATAAAAAGATTCTAGAAATGGCTTCATCAAATAGAATTTTTCTTCCCCTTTCCAGAAAGGTAAAGAAGTTCTCCTAACTCATTGTATTTTTTGAGTTATGGTTCGGTAGAGTTTGGAGGGGAAATTTTCTTAAGGGGGGCTCACAGAGCTTGGGAGAGTTTTGTGCTAGGGAATCTCAGGCTGGAAGAGCAGGAAATAAATTTTGCCAAGGAAAATTGGTGGGTTGGGAAAGGCATGGAGAGAAATTTGGCACTTATCCCTTTTGGGGTTAAAAGGGACAAAGAAAATTTTTGGCCCGCGGGTGTGATGAAGGAAGGAAGAGGACTTGCAGGGCCAGGGAGACATTGTTATCACTTAGCCTCTTTGGCTAAAAACTCAAAAGTCTAAAATCAGCCCACAAGCCTGTTAAGGAGAAAATGGAGAAAAATTAGTTAAGGGCCTGTACCAAATCAAAAGGCACCACGTGTCCTCATTAGCAATAGAGGTTAGACCGGTGGGAGACTTTTAAAAAATTTGCCTAGGTAGGAAAATTGGGTAGAATGTTCTCCTGAGGTCTGCAAATCAACCAAAAGGTGCCACATGTCATCAAAGAGGTGGAGGCATGGATATTTTTTGGAAACAATTCCCAATTTGAAAAAAGAGGGAAAAAGGGAGGATTTTGGCCCACGAACCCAAATTTTGCCCTAATTTTTCTATTTTTGGCCCAAATCTTTAGAAGGGCATATCTTTCACACCAGAGCTTAGATTTTCATGATTTTAGTATTAATGGAAAAATGTTGAAATTATCCACACGATAGACTATTAAATTTTAAATTTTGATGGAGTTTTGCTAGAGAAAAATGGGAAAACGTCTTTAGCATGGGAAAAAATGCAGAACCAACCCCCAACCACCAAAATTGATGAAGTATGGAGTCTATTTCTTCTCCAAAATGGCCAAATGCATTGAAAAATGGATTTTTGAGGGTTCCCTTTGTGTTTTAATGAATATTTTCGGTGGTTGGAGATGTAAAATTGATTTGCCTACATTTTTTAACCTTTTTTCATTCTGCTTCATCGTTAAAAGCCATTTTTGGCTCATTTTGAAAAAAGTTGTTCATCCTTCTTCTCCACCTCTCCCTTCTTTTCTTCCCCAGGGTCAAAAATGGAGTTTGAACCTCCTCCCCTACTCTGTAATGGAATTTTTTCCTCTTAATAGTGAAATGATGCACTATGTAAATTCTGAGCAATAAAAAATGTGTTTTTGTGATGCATTTATCCATCCTTGGCTCGTTTTCTTTGTTGTTTTCCTTACCTCACTTCATTACATGGTATTTTTGCATGTTTGGATGTTCATTGTAGGTTTTGGAACTGTGTTCATGGAGTTTTGGAACATTTTTTGTGTGAAATCCATCTTTGGTCTGTGATGCACTTTTCCATCCTTTCCATTGCTCACATCTTCTTGTTCCATGGAAGTTTTTATAGATAATGAACACTTTCCTTCTCTAGTGTATCACTGTTTTAGTGTAGGCTCTATTTTTCCTTGTTTTATTCCTCTGCTTATCTCCTTGGAAGTTAGATTAGGTTAGATTAGCTTGCCTGCACTGAAATAGCTTGTGGCAGGTAGTTTAGCAAGAGGAACTAGCATTCTCTGGAGATCTTTCCCCATTTACAAAGGTCCCACACTTTGGGAAAGATCAATGTTGTGCAATCAGAACAAATGAATTTACCTTAAAAAATTAGATCCATAACTCATTTGGGGGTGCTATGAATTTTCACTAACAATTTTGGCACACCCGGTGGGACACTGGGGTTAGATATTTCATCTTCTCTTAGTGTATCATGCAAACAACAACATATCTTACACCACCATGAGCCACTAATAGTTTTGGCACACCCGGTGGGACCAAGAGGTATTTCACTTCATTTTTTGTAGGTTAGTGTGTTCCTGTGAAGATTTCAGACTTTGGAGGCAATTACAAACACATCTAGTGACTCCATATGGTCAATAACCCATCTCTAAAGTTGTAAACCTTCCTTTTCATTCATTTCCATTCCTTTTTCATTCATTCTTCTTGCCACCCCTTTCACTCTTTTCCATTCCATGAAGTTGTGCAATCATGACTTCATTTCCATCATGGAATTCACATTTACAACAACAGTACATTCCACCTCCAATGTGCTTTACAACTCCTTCAAATCAAATTTTTGAGCAAATCCAAAATCAACATGGTTACCCCTATGAGTAGCAGTGCCAAAATTAGTTTGGCTATGGAGATTTCCAAGAGCAGGGGTATGCCAACAATGAAGACAATAAAATGCAAGATGTTGGCCTGTTGGAGAAGATCCAAAAAATGGAGATTGGCATGGTGCAATAAAGAGAAACAACTCAAATGAAGACTTTCAGAATTGGCTGTAGGGTACCTTTTCCATGGGTTGGCCCTTTTCTAAGACAATTTAGCCCTCAGGAGAAGCTGGACTTCATGGTGGAGATGCTGCCCAAACTTTTACAATGGATTAAAGAGATATGGGCCTATGAATTTGGTGTTGAGAATCCTTGTCAATGGGTAAGTTCTACACCATCATCTGGTTTTTCTCTTTCCATTCCTCAAGCACCACCATCTCATTTTGAATGCCAAATTCCAAATCCAACCCATGCTGCTCCAAATGTTGGTTCCATTTCTCCATCCCCTAGTCTTCCACCTCATCTCAATTCTTCTATCCTTTTCCCTTCCAAAAATCATCCCCTCCAAACAAAAAAGAAGTTCCACCTCCCTCCCCACCACAAACAATCGCAAAGCTGGTTGAACTCAACCTGCCACTCCTCTTACTTTCCCAAGTCCATGTTGGGAAGATACTCAAGAATCCAATCAAGTAAATCAAGAAGAAAAACCCAACATAAGAGAAATACCAGACAATCTGATGAGTTGGGCTACTAAATTTAGGTTTACAAAGATCCCCTTGCTGGTTAAGCCTACAGAGGAGGTAAAGGTTGAAGAATAAGTGGTGGCCAAGGCTGATTTTATAGCAGTAGAGAAGCAAGAAGATAAGTCATCAAGTTGCTTAGAGTGTAGTGTCCATTTTGTTACTCTTCTGGAAGAAGATGATGATCCAATAGAAGTTGCACAATCAGCCATGGAAGAGGAAAGCAAATCAGCTCAAAGTCCCATTAGAAAGGAACAAATGGGTGAGACCAAATCAAAGTTAATAGCAGCCATGGAAGAAGAAGGCATCATTGATAATTTATTACTTTCATTTGAAGGGTCTGTTTTGGTTGATGAATCCACCATGGAAAGGAGCTTTGAAGAAGATCTTACAGTCCCAACTTGTCCTGTAGAGTAGAAGATTGAAGAGTTTGATTTGAAAAACTTCATGTTAGAGGAAGAGTTCAATTAAGAGAAATATGGTCTTCAAGCAGTAGAGGAAGGAGGAGGTTCTTCAAATCTAAAAGAAGAGGAGTAAATTCTAGCTATGGAGGAGAAAAATGCAGATCCAAAAGCATTGAACACAAAATAGGCTATAGAAGAACCTTCAGTTCTTCCTTCTACTTCATTCTCTTTAAGCTCTAATGTTGAAGAAGAGTTTGATCTTTTAAAATTCATCTTTGAGAATGAAGATAACCATGGTGATCAAGTTATAGATCAAAATAACACCATGTAAGAGGTTGATCATTTGCAGCAGGACAACAAGGAGGTAGTTTATTTGTCAGATTTGAAGGAATGTTTTAATGGAGAGGAACCAATTGAAATCACATTGTTTTCTCCTTCATCATCCATCTTCCAAACATAAGAACCTACTGCCATGAAGGAGAGAATTCATTTGCAGTAATCTACATCTTATAGCATCTCTTTGGAATCAAGTTGGGAGATTTAAATATTCCATGTTCTTCATTGGAGGAAGAAGAGAAAGGGTAGAAAAGTTCCACCATTGCTTCCACACCATTCATCTAAGAAGGTCCATAAGAAGAATCCATTTTTGGAGTTGAATTTCAGAGAAATGGGCACGTCCAAAGGATCAAACCTTGCCTAATTAGGTATTTGGCTTCATTAGAGCCAAAGGAGAAGACAAAATCAGTCATGCTTGCCTCTAAGCATGAGTATAAGCATCAAAGTGCCAAGGATAAACTGTAATGCCTCTTCAATCCAAATACAGATCAAGTAAAAGAGGTATCTAATTTGTTTTTAGTTGACACCTTGCTGATTTGGGTGGAGGACCGGATTCTTCTCAGTTTTACACTCATACTAATAGCCATGATCAGCTCCAAATCAATTGCATGATTGCCCATTTTGAAGAAGGGAAGCTATTTCTCCCTGAAAGTTACAGGCTTTGTTTGAGCTCCCTTTGCTCTTGGTTAGACTAGTGTAGATAGGTTTGTTTTTAGTAGAATAAGTGCTTGTGCACACTCTCCATATCCCACTTGGGGTATGTATGATTTCCAATTTTGTACATAGTTTTTGGTGCTGTTGTATTTCTCTTACACAGTCCATTTCAGTGGCTTTTGGTGAAGATCAACTCCAAGTTTCAGTGGTTTTCCAAGTGACTCAGAGGTCAGAATTTCAGAGTTCAGATTAGAATTATTTTATTAGGCTTGAATTCATGCCCAATGGATGCAACAAAGGCCACTGATCATTCATCTACCAGGTAGATGACCCCTCTGAGTCACCAAAATTGTTATCCAAAATGAGCCCCTGCTTATTTTGGCTAACTTGCCTTCATTATTTCCTTCATTTTTCTTCAACTTCAATTTTCACAATTTTTAAGAACTCAAAATATTCCATAAATGGCTTCATCAGATAGGTTTTTTGAGTTATGGCTTGATGGAGTTTGGAAGGGAAATTTTCTTAAGGCGGGCCCGCAAATCTTGGGAGAGTTTTGTGCTAGGGAATCTTGGGCCGATAGAGTGGGGAAAGAATTTTTCCATAAAGGTAAAGAAGTCCTCATTATTTCCTTGATTTTTCCATAAAGGTAAAGAAGTCCTCCTAAATCCTTGTATTTTTTGAGTTATGGCTCGATGGAGTTTGGAAGGGAAATTTTCTTAAGGTGGGCCCGCGAAGCTTGGGAGAGTTTTTTGCTAGGGAATCTTGGGCCGATAGAGTGGGGAAAGAATTTTTTCCAAGAAAAATTGGTAGGTAGGTGGAGGCATAGAGATAAATTTGGTAGTTAGCCCTTTTGGGGTTAAAAGGGATAAAGAAAATTTTTAGCCCATGTGCCTGATGAAGGAAGGAAGCGGACTTGTGGGGCTAGGGAGAAATTGTTGACACTTAACCTCTTTGGCTAAAAAATTAAAAGTCCAAAATTGACCTGAATGCCCACGAAGGAGAAAATGGAGAAAAATTAGTTAAGGATTTGTACCAAATTAGAAGGCGCCACGTGTCCTCATCAGTAGTGGAGGTCAGGCCAGTGGGAGACTTAAAATTTTTTCCCAGGCGGGCAAATTGGGTAGAATGTTCTCCTGAGGCTCGTAGATCAACCAAAAGGTGCCACATGTCATCAGAGAGGTAGAGGTGTGAATAGTTTTTGGAAACATTTCACAATTTGAAAAAAAGAGGGAAAAGGGAGGATTTTGTCCTGCGAACCTGAATTTTGCCCTAATTTTTCCATTTTTCACCCAAATCTTCAGAAGGGCATATCTTTCGTACCAGAGCTCAGATTTTCAAAATTTTGGTATCATTGGAAATATGTTAGAATTATCCACACAATAGAATATTCAATTTAAATTTTGATGGAGTTTTGCTAGATAAAAATGGGAAAACATCTTTGGCATGGGAAAAAATGTAAAACCGACACCCAACCACCAAATTTGATGAAGTATGGTGTCTGTTTCTTCTCCAGCATGGCCAAATGCACTGAAAAATGGATTTGTGAGGGTGACCTTGCTATTTTAATGAATCTTTTTGGTGGTTGGAGATGTAAAATTGATTTGAGGGTGACCTTTCTTCATTCCACTTCATCGTTAAATGCTAGTCTTGGCTCATTTTGAAAAAAAGTTGTTCATCCTTCTTCTCTACCTCTCCCTTATTTTGTTCCCTAGGGTCAAAAATGGAGTTTGAACCTCCTCCCCTCCTCTGTAATGGTATTTTTTCCTCTTACCTATGAAATGATGTACTGCATAAATTTTGAGTAATAAAAAACATGTTTTTGTGATGCATTTGTCCATTCTTGGCTCGTTTTCTTTGTTTTTTTCCTTACCTCTCTTCATTACATGGTATTTGTGCATGTTTGGACGTTCATTGCAGGTTTTGGAGCTATGTTCATGGATTTTTGGAACATTTTCTATGTGAAATCCATCTTTGGTCTGTGATGCACTTGTCCATCCTTTCCATTGCTGACCTCTTATTGTTCCATGGCATTTTTTATAGATAATGAACACTTTCCTTCTCTGGTGTATCACCGTTTTAGTGTAGGCTCTATTTTTCCTTGTTTTCTTCCTCTCCTTGTCTCCTTGGAAGTTAGATTAGGTTAGATTAGCTTTCCTGCACTTGAATAGCTTATGGCAGGTAGTTTAGGAAGAGGAGCTGGCCTTCTCTGGAGAGCTTTCCCCATTTGCAAAGGTTTCAAACTGGGGAAAGCCCAGTGTTGTCCAATCACACCAAGTGAATTTTCCTTAGAAAAGCAGATCCATAACTCATTTGGGGTGCTGTGAATTTTCACTAACAGGTGTATTAATGGGTTGATTTAGAGGAGGTAGATAACCCTAAAAAACAATAGATCTTGATGCCCCTGTCTTTTCATATACTACTACCTAGTCTCTTGAAACTATGATCATTGAGAAACTTATACCTGTGACGATAACCCTTGTCATTCCCACATTTCTAATTGCTTTTCCTATTAAGGAATAACCCATTATAAATGCTATTGTTCTTGATGTATTGACTCTTCCACAACAACATACTGAGATTACCCCAGAGAAAATTCCAAGAAGTGGGCTAGAAGAAGAGGAAAATATTATTGAGCATAAAGTAAAACTTCACACTGAGGAGATTCCAATATAAACAACACAACAATAAACTTTAGGTGTTAAAGTTAAGTAACACCTCAAAGCACTGAAGTGATTATAGAAGTTATTGAAGCCCATATTATGACAACTGAGGCCATTCCCAAGGAACTCTGTGAGATGGTACCTACTCAGAAAATATGTGAGAACTTGGTACAACCAGAAAGGGAAGTTGGTGATTAACAACCCAAGACAGTTGGAGGACTAGGAGACCAATTTGAGTCTATGAATGGAATTGAGGGTCAAGGCTGGCTTACAAAACAAAATGTTCAAGAGGAACCCTTACAGTCATCCATGTAACTATAGTTTTATAATCACTTGACGTACATGAGTCTCCCATAAGGGAATGGATAGATGGTACTATCCCAAAGAAGAAAAAGGTGTAAATACACTTGAATGATGATGATTTACAAATATTGGATCTCCTCAATCCAGTAAGACCACCTGAAAAGGAAAAAATTATTTCCAAGAAAACCCTGAGTAAGAAAGGAGAATGATTCATAGATGTTGCAACTCCCAAAGATGATATGCCCAGAGGAGAATTCTCCCCATCTAATTTTTAACTCTCCAAGATTTCATTAGGTAATCCTTCTACTAAGGAAATGAAACATGATTTTTTGTGGTGGTAGAAGGAGTGTTCCAAAGTATTGATAAGTTTTTTAATGGCCAAGAATGAAGCATTATCTAACTTGGTTAGAAAATTGACCATAACTCATAAAGAAGGGTATGTTGAAATCCATGAAATAACCAATGAAGATATCAAGTGAGTTAGTGATTTGGGAGAAAGATAAGAGGCCACTATCTAATTTAAACCTAATTTTCTCACCATAGGTGATGAAATAATCAGGGAAACTATGAAATGTTATTCCCATAATTTTGAAAAAGTAGAAACAACCAAGGCATTGACAAATAAATGTGAAGTTGAACAATTAATGTGGACTGATATGCTAATAAAAATGGAAGCTATCAATGATTTAAGTGATGATTTGGTGGTTAAGTAAGGGATTGTATCTCTTGAGTATGTAGGAAATCAACATGAATACTATGAAGCTATAAAATTAAAAGTGGATATTTTGACAAAATGTTTTGAAGTCATCGATGGGTTAAGAGAGAAAACAATGGAGTATATTGATGGCCTTCATTCCTTGATTGACAAACTAATTGGGAAAAATAGTGGAGAAAATATCAGAATGGAGATTATGGAGAATTTAATCATACTTTTCAGGAAATTATGCTTTAGGTAAACTTGGGGAGCCAAGGGTTTTCAATATATATACCATATATAAATGGGCTCAAATCAAATCAACAATTGATAAATTGTCAAGAAGGGTAAAGAAAGAAATATTTGTCTTTACAAAGCTTAATGACACATGTATGAAGCATGAAATAATTTTCCAGTATCACTCGGGTCTCGATGAGGAAATTTTCACACAAATGATTGAAAGTTTTTATGCTTACAAGAACAGGGTAGGAGATAGCTCAATGAATCAACCCACTAAAAAGGACCCTAAAAAATGAAGAAGAAGGAAGACAAAGATAAAAAAACTTACCTTCACAATACATTCTGGATCGAAGATTTCTTCAAACAGAATGCAGTTTTTTAAAAGAATTTTTTTTTGTTAGAAATAAAAGAAAATCCTTTTCATTTCTCCCATGTGTCACCATTTGGTTCCTCCTTCACCTAGCCTAATCAGAAACATAGAAGGAATATTTTCGTTTAAAAGATACTTCCTTTGAGAATATTTTGAATTACATGGAGCTAAGTTTGAAGGATCCTTTGGGATGTTTTTTGGGGGAAATTTAATCAAGTAGTTGTATAAGTATGAGGGTTTTGTCCTCATACTAATGGGGGTTTTTATTAATCTTTTTTCAAAAAGAAGAATTGAGATATTTTTTTGTGATACTGCTTAATTTTATGGAAGAAATACATTTTATGTTTTTACTCTATCCAATTATAATGTTAAGATTATTACGATGTATAGTCATTAGCAGGCATTGAGATCACTTGTTTGCATGTTCCCTTGTCAAGAATTTGGTAGATTTAAATTGAAAATTTTCTGGTTATGAGCTTAGCTTGTGCATTTTGGATTTTATATGTCGAGCATTTGGTTGATCAATTATATTTTCCATTATAATTTTGTATTTCTTGTTTCTTTGAATTACACTAAATCTGTCTTGAGTGATTAAGTTTTTGTTATTTGTTCAATATTGTGGTGTGAAAATTCTCTTTACAGTATTGAATACAATTATAAAATCCTCACTGAAATCATATTGTTCATGTATTTTTGTAAGATTTTGAGTGAATCTTAAGCATATGAGATCAAAAGTAAGAAACACTTCATTGAAATATTTTCTCAAGACTTTGTGCTAAGTATTTTAATGATTGTGTGGAATATTTTTTTCTAATTGAGTATCAATGAATGAAAATATTCCTTTAAATAGAAACAATGATTAATTGATGAATTTTTATTTTTTATCTAGAATGTTATATGTGTCTGAGTGAATACTATAAGCAGTGTCATTAAAAGCATCCATTATCTTACAATCCCCCATCCTTACAAACCTTTATTTACTTCTAGTATAATCATACAATATAAGTCCTTCATCAGTCGTTCTGTTGTGTTACTTACAAATATCAAATCAAAGGAATATTATATTTTAGTTTTATTTATCATAAAAATGCAACAATAATACAACTTATCTGCTAATAGTAACCCATGTCTGGTGAAATAAGCGTATACATCACTTTGTGTGAGAAATTTAAAAGTAAAGTGTTGTGTCTATGGCCAAGCTTATCCCATAATGATTCATTTTTTTATAAATAAATAGGGAAGTAAAATATTTATCTATCCCACTGTGTTTCAGGTTACCCCTCAGGTCCTCTCACCTTGGTTAAGAGGAAAGACCAAAAGTAGCAAGGCTGGCCATTCCTTTTATACGTGTCACCTGACCCAGCTAAGTCGTAGTCTAAATAAGTTTTCTAGATGTATTCCCTGGCTATAAACATGAAATTCCAATTTCTCTATTCTTAAATTTCCCAGATTACTTTCCGATGCTTCTTGGCCCCTATGAGGTGTATGATTGGGCACCAAATAGATGCACTAGATAACATGCTATATTTACTAAAAGATGCAAATGTAAGTATGGAATATAATATAATTCCCCTTCTATGCATTGTATGTATAAAATGTAGTCCCTTGTCCCTTGAATGGATGCTAGATGGATGCCTTTGAATGCAAGCTTAGGTGATAGTAAGTATGCTTAGAGCTTGGTATTTTATTTTGATCACATAGCTATGCATTTATATGATTCCCTTGGTTGAATTTTGTAATTGATAATTGGAAGGTCGACCCATAAGAAAATAAGATTGCCAAAAGATAAAATAATCCCAAAAAGAGCGAGTAAGGTGGAAAGAGATCAAGGGCACTAAGAGGGGATGAGGGCACCTGGGAATTAGCATCCTGGCTGGGAGCTGGTGTTCAAAGTCATTAAAGATAAGAAAGTAAAGTTTTGACTAGGCTGTAGGGTGTGTAAGTCAAAATAGAAAATAAGAAATATAGAAAAAGAGGCCAAAGATAGCTGTTAATTACTAGTTTTCTTGCTTAGGAATCATATGAATAATAATATGCTTTTAGGACCTCTAAATGGACCCAAGTGTGTGATTTTTTGTCTACATTTTCCCCCACTTTATGTTGTTGAGTGAATAATTGATAACATAAAGTAGTTAGAAGATGCATACCTTTTGTTCCAATAGAGTGTGATGGCGATAGCATGTCGAAGATACAAGTGAAAGTGTGAAGTGATAAAAATGAAGCGTAGAAAATAAGAAAGAGGAAGTGACCCTAGGGGTGAAGTGTATGGTGTTGTACCATGTTGTACCTATTGTTGTGCTTGATATTGTGCTTATGATTACTATTTATTATTATGTATTAAGGATGGAACTACAAAATAAGAGTGAAATAGTAGTCAAATTCATGTATTATGAAGACTCTATAAAAGTACGTAAAAAGGAAAGTGTGACCTATTGTATAGGATTGTAAAGGATAGAAAATGTCCTAAAAATGATGTGTAAAGTGAGTTTTTTGGGCAATCTCACACCAAGAGAAATTTTTTTGGGTGATATCATGCCAAGAATGAGTTTTTTGGGTGATCTCACACCAAAGAACGAGTATTAGGGAGAGAGGTCTAGTGTTACTATCCTTCCACGACTCTACCCAATAAACACCATTGCAGATGGTGTGTCATTGTTTTGTTCTACATTGTACCAAATTATTTCTGAGTTGTACCAATTGTAATGGAGATAGAATGCATTATGTTGCTGGAGGGCTATGATTGTACTATAGAAACTTCTTTGTGAACTATTCTGATTTGAGAAAATAAGTGCATCTACCCCTAGAACATTGGTTTCTAGGGGAGGTCAGGAGCACCCAGGTGCTAGTGTCTGAATCTAGGTACTGGTGTCTTTTCTGAACTGAGGACCCAAGTCAGATTCTGGGAAATTTATCTAACTATAGCATGCGTTGATTTTGCACTGTGCATATGTGAATTATAACTTTGAGCTGCTAGCTATTATATGGGGTGACTGATTTACCTAATGTATGCCCTCTTCATTTGGGGTACATGTGACACTAATATGAGTATGGAGTCAAAAGGAGAGGACCTAAAGTTGATCAGAAGTGGATACCATGTAGGGGAGGGGATGTGCATGGTAGAAACCATGACACACAAAAAAATGGATAGTAACCTATGTTTAGTGAAAACAAAGATAGTATGTAAGTAGAACACAATGTGAAATCAAGAAAGTAAGAAGAAAAGATTGAATTCAAAAAGTCAGTTTTAGACACGTGAAATCACTCACAATGTCACAAGATAATTAAGGCCAAAGAATCCAAAAGCATACAACGTGAATACAAGAAAAAGGGCATAGCCTGCAAACAATAGAATACAATGTAAAATGATATCAGACAAGATGTAACAGATAACCATGGTGGCATATAGTCCTGTAAAGAAAATGTTGCACATGAAGCATCCGTTAGCTTGTTAGAAAGATAGAGAGTATGTAAAGATGTGTATGTAGTGATAGAATAAGTAGTGTGTTAGTAAGATTAGGAATTAAAATATAATGAAATGATAACACTTGTAATGTGTGAGAGAGTAGATTCCCCCAGGAGCCTTGATGGGAATGGTAAGAGGTACAGTTCCAAGAATCATTGTAACGTGTAAATATTTGTAATAAGTATTCATTCACAACTATAGACCAAGTGAATATGCATTTGTATATAGAAAATATATTGACATACTAATTATATATATAGCATGGGAAACAAAGTGTACATGTAAGTATAAACAAACACTAATAAGTGCAACCAAGATATGCAGTATGTTGTATATGAGTGATATTTAATGTAATGTGAATGTGGTAAGATCAATGTTCCCCCCAGCAGATGTGGATGAGTATGAGATGAGGTTATTTTATAAAATACCCCTTAACAATCAAGAATGAACCATAGAACACAAGTGCATCATTAGGAAATGGTTTGAATATGTGTGCTACATAGAATAAAATATGAAACAAAAAGCATAAAAAGTGTGAGAGATGGTGAGGTTCATTTTAGATTTAAACCCTCAGCAACTGATTATGAACCATGGAACTAGAGTGTTTCATAGGGTAATGAAGATACAAGGTGTGTATCAAGATGTTTAAGAAGCATGAGAAACAATAAGTGTGAAACATGGAGCGTGATAATAGGTGTTATAGACAACTTATGTTTATAGGAGGGGGGAAGTGTGATGACCCCAAGTGTGTATATAAGGAGCTGATAGTAAATAGATATGATCATGGTGAGTAAATAATGAAGTATGGAAATTGTACCAAAGGATGTGTATCGTATATATGAATTAGTATGTGTGCCATGAATGTAAGGATCCATAAGTAAGGATGAGTATTAAAGAAAATATGGTGTAGTATATAAGCTTAAAGAGATGTAGCAAGGTGTAACTGTATATATGAGAAGTGATACTAGCAAGATTGACATGAATTCTGAAGAAAGGGTGATGTATAGATGTGTACATGAATAATAGGGAAAGAAAACTGTTGATTAGAACATGCTTCTATGTGGAGGGGAGATTTTTATGTCATGGTGGTGGAATAAGAATTAGTAGAAGAGTATAAAAGCTACCAAATAATGGTGTCATCATGGTGAGGGGAAAATGCAATAGAGTCTAAGATCTGAACATGATGAATAGGAAGTGTATAAGCAATAAGAATGTACCCATGAGGGGAAAATATAATAGGTGTAGAATTGTGTGTGTTGGAAATAGTGGAAAATGTAAGTGCAACCATAAGGAAAAACATGTGAGAAAAAATATGTGTAATGTATGTTATGTTGGGATACTCATCATTAGTAATGAAAAGTAATAAGTGTGACTTGTGAGTATTAGAAGCAATAAATCAGTGTGAAATAGCCCTTATGATCATAAAAAATGTAGAAAGAGGGGAACAAATGACTCCCATGAATGTAACAAGATAAGGTGTAGCCATAGTAAATGAATCATGCATAGGATCGTGGAAAGTACAAGAAATAGGAATCAATGTAAAACCAACATAGAATGAGGAATATGTAGAGAGATATGTAACATTAAAAGCACAAAGCATATGAGTAATAATAGTATGTTGAGAATGAGACATAATGGGAGGTGTATCATGGTTGCCAGTAGAAAATTGATCATGTAAATCAATAGTACTAGGTTGCATCCCAAGAGAATAAGGATGTACAATGTAAGTAATGTCATGAGCATCATATATAAGATGAATATTATAAGAAGTAGCAACATGAGGCATGGAATACATGATAATAGTATCCATAGAAGAAGGTGGAGCAAGTGCATTATGTGTATTGATATGGGTAGAAAGAAGTGTATGCATAGTATGTAACCAAGGACAACCTAGAAGGATAATATAAGGAAAATCATGATGCATAACGTGACATGGAACATTAAGATTGCAAGATCCCATAGTAAGGGGAAGAGTGATTTTTCCCAACACGTACTTAGGTTTATTATCAAATCCATAGATAAAAAGAGTAGATGTATTGAGATGAGTATCGGAAAGTCCTATTTGATGGAGAAAGGAAAGATTGCATACATTAAGAAAAAAATCCAAGATAAAATAGGACATGCTTATCAAGGATATTATAAAGTTGAAATTGAGTATAGAATGGGGAAGCATTGAAATAAAATGCATGGGAAGCCACGAGAGATCTGATAATGGGTATGTAAGGAGTGGGTTCACCAAATGATATAAAAAATAAACTTTTTAAAAACCCTAATTATAGAGTCACATATGATAATGAATGTTAAAATACATATTTGACACAAGAAATAAACTAATTAAATATGAAACCCTAAGTGAAAGAGATAGGAATGGACTTAATCGATTTATACTTGATTCAAGACTGACGCAAACTAGGAAAACTACTGAATAGGAAGTGAAGACTATCGTAAATACTCTAGATAAATTACAGAATGCAACAATATGGCTAGATAGGGGTTCCCAAGGTTGGACAGGGGAACTTGGGCATTGAATACCTCTTTTTGGTGCCTTTGACTATAAAAATGATCAGAAATTGATCTTCACCATGTCGCACAAGTGTCATAAATAGTTTGTGTTAATATCTTATGTGTCGCAATATGATCGTTGATGTACCTTTAACCTACAAAACAAAGATTCACTTATAAAACCCACAATACCACATCAAATAAAAAAAAGAAATATGTAATATGGGGAGTCAGACTGACCCTGGAGGTCACCTGATAGAGTGACCTTACAACTGAACATTGCACTACATCTCAAACTCCATATAGTTCTGGTGAGCATGTGAAAGAATCGTGCCCTGCAAGATGCACTAGATAACAAGCTAGATTTTCTAAAATATGAAAATGTGTGTATCTTTCTCATCAATAGTTTTAATCCTTAAGTGATCAAGAGAGTTCAAGGGTTCACCATGTAGGGGAGAAACAATAAAAAATGGGTGGATAATTTTTTTACAAAAAGTAAAGGTATTATTTCTTGAGGTCCTCTCTTTATTCAAGTTTTCCCTTGCCCTTATTATAAGGTAAAAATGACCAAGGAAGAGATTGAGAAAGAAAAGGCCCATTGGGATAGTGTGTTCCCATTGGTGTCCGAGATGAGTTGTCTTGATTCTCACACTTTAGTGAGAAAGAATGTGTTCACATATATCTTAGACAATTTGTCTCCTATGTGGTTACACATAATGAGTACTAGGAATGATATGATAAATGATGTTATATCAGAACTTGAGTCTTATGGTTAACATGCATCTAAAATCTTGGAAGATGTCAGAAATAGTGTGCAGAAGCTTGGATCACCTCCGATTAATGAATGGTCATCCTCAGAAGAGATCTTAATGTATTTAAGAGAATTGGTACAGAAATAGGTATAAGATCCTTTCTCTTTCAATGAGGATACTTTGGAACCCATCACGGAAATGAGAGGTTCCATATCTATTACTATAAGAGATCATCAAGTTTTGTTTATGCAATGCAAGACCATTGGTGGTATTCTTGAGACTTGGATCGGTGCTTTGGGTTGTGTTTTCTTTCCACAAGTAGAGAAGGTGATGTTAGTGCCATTTCTGAGCTTGCATTGTGTGCCCTAATTTTTTCATGTCTGATTTTTCTCAGAAACATTTTATTTCTCAAATTGGTGATCTCCATTTTCTCCCCCTGGTTGAATGTTTCAAAATTTCCCATAAACTTGTTGTTCTACCCTGGTTTAAAAGAGAAATCCATGTATGCTCTTATTTGTGCCCTAGATTTTTCAAATTTTCGGGTTGTGTTGTTTTCCCTTTACCAAATCGTGTAAAAAATTGAATTGATCAAAGCTAAATTGTATGGGTTAATTTCCTAATCCTAAGGTCGAAATTAATGACAAATCATGCTTCATTTGGTTTAAAATCAAGAAATCGACCATCCTTGTTGGAAATTTTGAATTCTAGGGCATCCTTTAAATTTTTAATGATTTGACGGTTGTATGGGTGTCGTTTGCCCGTCAAATTTATCATTGCAAGGTAATGGCAACGTGGCGGGTTCCTATTGGCTGAGGGATGTCGGGAAATATTTTTAACTTAGCATTTTTTGAAATTTTGGCAAAAGAGAAAATTTTGATTCGCGGCTCCGCCTTCTGAAATGAGGTGCCTACGTGGTACATTTTGATTGGCTAAGGGATTGGCGGGTGGCGGGATTTCCTTAGTAATTTTTGGTTTCATTTTGGAAAAATTTTCAAAATCAATTTTTGGCCCGAAGACTTGCAGCAAATAGGGATAGGAAACGTGACACGGAGGGCATGCGGATGGCGAGGGGACTTGGAGAATTTGGATGTTTTATGGCTCAAAGTGTTAAGATGGAAATTTGGCCCGAAACTCCACTGCCAATCACAGGTGGACACATGTCTAGGAAAGGTCAACATGGAGCAGTGGGTTTTGTGATGAATTTGAAGTTTTTAACTTTAAATGGTAAAAGTGAAAAATTGGGCCGAAGTTCTAGAACTAATCAAAAGAGGATACGTGTCCAAAATTTGCAAAAATGAAGGAAGGGGCCAAGGGAAAACTTGATGATCTTTTGCTTTTTTTTCTAAAAGTGAAAAATGGATTATAGCCCCACTCCAATCAAGCAGAGACACATGTCCAAAAATTCAAAATTTAAATGTATTGTGTGAATTTTTGATCAAAATCAAGAGGTAGAGGTTTGGATTTCAGGGGGAACTTTGGAACTTTTGCATTTTTGGCAAAATAGGTTAAAAGTATAAAAGGGAGACTTAGCCCCGCAGCAAATCAGAGATCGCCACATAGTATCGGGAAGATGGAAGTGCGGGGGATTTTGGGAAAAAATCTATTTTTCCACAAGGAGGTAAAATTGTTAGAATTGGTCTGCGGTTTCAATAGGACCCACCTTTGGACAAGTGGCGGGTCTAGGGGAGAAGTGGGGATATTTTGCAAAATTTTCCAAATTTTCAAAAGGTCGCGAATGCATTTTTAAAGGATTGGGCCTGATCTAGTCACATTCTGACACATGTCCCACCTTATCCAAAGTTTAAAAAGGTAATATTGAGCTTATTTTATAAATGGAATTTTCCAAGTGGAGGGCTGATATTAAAAAGTGGACAAGATCAACGATTACTATGCATCCATCTATTTTGGCCGCCATGGGAGCTCTAAGAAATTTGGAATCGTGATTTCTTCATCAATTTTCATCAAACCTTATATGATTCTATGTCACCTTGGCCTTCTGAGAACAATGGAATCATTTCATGACCTAACTCTTTGATCTATGGTGTTTTTGATGTAATTTTGGCTTAGGCCCGAGAAAAAATGTGAAACAAAAAAGTCAAAAGATGCAGAGGTAAAATTGAAAAGGGGAACAGGTAAAAATGATGAATGAAATATGCTTTCATGCATGAATGATGCTTCATGCATGAATGATAAAGATGTGCCCCTGGGGTAGATAATGACCCAAATTTGTGTAATGATTTAACTTTTTGTGCATACCTGGTAACCTGCGAGTTGTTTTTCTGTTTGGTGTCATTGTCATTAAATCATGAGGTTTTTTGTAACAAGTTTGATTCTATAGCATATTATTTTCTTGGGAAGGAAGAATCCAAGGTGGCATGAAGTATATTATGCATTTTGGAGAAATTGTAAAGGGTCGGGAGTTGAAAATCATGAGTAAATTTTGAGAAAAAGCTCATTTTATGAGAAAATCCGCAAAAGAACCAGGTTAATGTCTCATGTGTTGGAAAATTTATGCATGTGGGTTGGTTATAAGTGTATAACCACCACACATCTCTAAGATTGTTCATGTAACTCTCCCTTGTTGTTGAATCTAACAAGTTTTGAATTAAATCTATGTTTTCCTTTGGGCAATATGATGTCTGTTATCAGTTTTAAATGCCTGCAAATAAATTTTATTGTTCTTATTGCAATCTTGCATTGAAAATATTTAGAAGTCAAACATGATCTCCATTTCTAGTTGATATTTCAGTGGAATTTGTAATCTCATACTCAGAAGAGCCTTCATCTGATAAGGAGATAAGCAAATTTAAAATCACTTTACCTTCCTTGACTGCAGATATTTCTTGTAAGCCTTTGGGGGTACCTTAGGCATGGTTTGATCATGGATTTTTGTGTTTAATTGAGTTATTTACTTCAATATTTTGTGGTGAGTTTCTCAAAGATTGTGAGAAGAGTGCAACCTGGGATTCCGTTTGTGCCTCTCCTGGTTGAAAGAACATCCTAATTATTTTAGGTATTTCATCTGATAGTTGTTTAAGTATTGTATAGATTGTCAAAGTTTTGATCCATCCCAGTTTTTCTTATCAATCTCCCACCAAAAATCATCCTACAACAAAGATCCTATCAAGTACTACTCTTGATTTACATTTGTATACCCATAGAAGATCAAGAACCATTTGCAAAAAGTATGCATAATAGATCAGGATTTCCAAATTCTCTAGTAAGCTTTGCCTTGTTTTGAGAACATACCCATGTTTTGAGAAGTGAAAACTTGTGAGAGTTTAGATCTAGGGTGTTGATCATGTTTTCATCAAGGTATCCATCATAGAATTTAAAGAAAAGAGAAGGACATCTTCATCTCCTTCACTATTACAAGGTTACAAAATAGGTCCTTTTACCTTGGTTACAAGGCACAACCTAAAATAGCTAGGACAAGATCAAGTCCTATTGGAGAGCTATCCATTTCTCCACAAACCTGGTTGCCAGATAGACCATATCCCTGGCTACCAATGACATACAACATGGTCTAATCTATCTTTAAGCCCCATGACATATCTATGGTGCTGCTCATACTGAAAAGGAGAACAAATTTGGATACCAACACAAGTGGTGCCGCTGCCGGGGACTTCTTAGAATTTCTTGGTGTTTTTGAAGTGTTTGAAGAGTTTGAGAATTTATGTATTCAATTATTTAAGCTTCTACATTGTTAAAATATCATCCGATGCTTTAGATCTACAAGTTTTTAAACAAGGGTTTCAAGTTTTGTCTACCCTTTTTCCATTTACTAGTAGTTTATACACTTTGGGTGCATTGTGATTGATTGATTTTAGAAGAATAAGGTCTAATTTATAAGGATTTGCAAGGGTTTTAGTACTAAAAAACATTTGACAGAATTATTTTAGTGCATTATTGCACAAATAAGGTGAAATTCCTTAGAGGTGACTCCATGCTGATTTGAATTTGGAAATACCAGTGTCTTAAGATTTCTGTCATTTATTTTTGTGTTGTTGATCTTTGCAAATCTGGAGGGAAGAATATCTCTCTTCCTTAAAGAATCTGCTAAGAAATTGTTCTCAGATTCAAGAAATTCAGATTTAGAAGGGAGAAGAGTTTGGAAAGTGGTCAAAGGTTAGACATCAGGCAAAGATATAGCCATTAGTGAGAGAGAACAACCTTTTGTAGAGGATTATCACTCTTCTTCAAGTGATTCTGATTCAAGCAATCCTCTCATAAACTTGTTTTCCTCAGCTAGTGATTCGAGTAAAACTTTCCAAGAAAACCAACAATTAGAGGATACCAGTCTTGTGAATCACATTCTTGAGCCCAAAGATATAGCACTCCTGATTAGCTTGTCTCACCTCCAAGATCACCCCCACTAAACAATATGGCTCAGCCTAGACCTCCATTTGTTGTTAACACCTTTGGTCCTATAAAAGTTAGAGGAATGGATGGTTACCCAAATGCTATCCCACAAGATGTCAGAAATAGGTTGCCAAAATTCTAGGGTAACAATACTATTACTGGTGATCAGCATCTCAAAATTTTTGATAATATGATGGAATATTTTGAGATAGAGTTTTAAGATGTGTATATTAAGTTATTTATTCATACACTAAAATAAGATGCTAGGGATTGGTACAAGGCTCTACCTAATAACTTTATTGATTCATGGACTAAAATGAAAAATGCATTCAGGTTGTAATATGGTGATAAGATTGATCCTAGATTTATTTTATCTAAGTTTGAGAATATCAATAAGAACCCTAATGAGTCAGTCCATGACTTCAACACAAGGTTCAATTTTTTTTTGAGAAGGCTGCATGTTGGTTTGAGGCCTTGTGATGAATCTTGTCTAATCAAATATGCAGATGCATTTGATAAAAAGGTAGCCTATTACCTAAGAGACAAGAACCCAACCAATCTAAGACAAGCTTTCTCCATGGCACTTCAAATTGAGAACAATATTAAAGCAATTGGGAAACCTCTTAAGAGAGATGGTGTAAAATTGATAAACCCTGAAAAACCTCAAGCTAGCAAAGGTGTTGATTTAGAAGAGGTTGTGAAGACTTTGGCAGGGGTTGTCAAGGAAATTTCATACAAGTTGGCAAGAGCTGAGAAGGGGATTGGGAAGACTTCATAGGGTCAGCCTAGGTAGTAGGCACAAGATAGATTTGGAAATCACCATAGGAATGAGCACATGTTTGATGAGAAGGGTAAAGGGCCTGTTGGATCTACAAATAGACAACCCCAAACACGTGAAAATAGATTGGTTCCTAACCCTCAAACTGCCAAGGTTGCTGCTATTGATGAAGTTGCTGATATGGATTGGTGTGATAGATGTTTTCTTCCTCATCCTCCATGTGAAGTGGACCAAAAAGTTGATGAATCTGATAATGAGGATGGAACTGATGATGATATTTACATGGTGGGCTATTCTTCAGGCTCACAAGGAGGAGAAACATCTACTGAAGTAATAAGTGCTAGGACTGCTGCTACCTTTTGGGATTGCATCAAGAAGGTACAAGTATTTCTCCCCCCTCATGCTCTTGAAGTTGATGTAGTGCAAGCTTTTGAAATTCCTAACAATGACTTTGAATACTTGAGAACTTTGATGATTAAGAAGTATGATGGTGGTATCCCTTCGGAGGAAGATAGACAATTGTTGATGAATGCTGTTGTAGATCAAGAGAAGGACTATAACACTAGAAGAAAAGTTGTTAAGGGAGTTGGGCCTCAAGCCAAAAATAAAACACCTTTGCTCACAAGCATTCCAAAAGAAGCTCTTATGAAAGAAACACTTGCAAGAAGCTCTGCTGTCCCGAGCAAAAATTATAGTCCTCATCACGCCCAAGCTTCCAAGAATCCTTTGTTATCTGATGAATCTTCTTGTATCCCTTCCAATGCTATTTTACCAAAGAGTGTCCCCTATGACATAGCCTAGGTATTGAGCCAAATTAAAGTGAGTGTTCCAATCATTGAGTTGCTTAGAATTCCTAAGCATAAGAAAAGAGCATTTGAGTACTTGGGGTTGAAAGAAGAGAAGATCACCCCAAGTAGAAATGTAAATGTTGTTGAGACTCCTTTTCAAATCATTGCTGACCTTGAAACACCACCAGCAGTGGAAGATCTTGGAGAGACACCTGAGGTATATTTGGGGACATCCTTGGTTGATTCCCAATTGAATGTTGATCCATTCTTTACAACTTTGCTCATAAAAGATAGGCTACTTCACAATTGTATGTTTGATTCTAGTGCATCATGTAATGTCATGCCTCTAGAAGTCATGAATGAGTTGGCTATCAAGGTGACAACCTCCTATGGGAAGTGTACTGCCATGGATTCAAGGGAAGTGCTGGTGGTTGGTTGTGTGAAGGGTTTGGTAGTGTAACTTGCAGCCTATCCGGGTAAGAATTTGAAACTGGATGTTGTAATTGTTGACTGCCCTACCAAATGGGGTATGCTTTTGTCAAGAAAATGGGCTGCAAGTGTTGGTGGCAAGGTTCAGATGGATATTTCTTTTGCCACCATTCCCATTGAAGTCATCCTGGTCAAACTTTATGGTGAAAAGAAGATGTTGCACCTAATTGAAGATCCCAACAATGCTTCCTATGAAGTGTTGTTTGCTGATGTAGATGCTGAGAATTTCATTGGTTTTGATGATGGAAAAGAACACAAGATGGATAGATCAAAGTGCCTTGATATGGTAGGTTCTCCTTGGACCTTGCTATTTGATGGAGCTTGCTCCAAATTTGGAAATGGTGCCGGTATAGTTCTGCTTTCTCCTAGTTTGGAAGAGTTTGATTTTTCCTTCAAACTTAATTTTGAATGCACTAACAAAATTGATGAGTATGAGGCATTGTTGTTGGGGTTAAGGATTGCATGGAAGTATGGAGTGAAATATATTGTTGCAAAAGGAGACTCAGAGTTGGTTGTCAAACAAATAAGAAAACTGTATGCTACAAAAAATTAGCATATGAAACAATATAAGCATGCAGTTTGGGATCTAATTGAAATGTTTGATTCCTTTAACATTGTTTACCATGATAGAGGTCTTAATGTTGCTACTAATAAGTTGGCAGTTTTGGGTTCTAGATTTGAAAATTTCACTATTTCACCTTATTGTGATTACAATGTTGAAGTGCTGACTAGGCCAACTGTCCCTGATAATGTGAAACATTGGCAAGTCTTTAACAATGATGCTCAAGTACTAAGGTTCTTGCAAAACTAGGGTGAGTTTGTAAATCAGAATATTGATTGGGAGCCAATGGTATGCATGACTGAAGGAAGAGAAACTTTGTTTGGAAAATATATCATCCAATTGAAAACAAACACCATTCCTAGAGGTCTTGTTGCACTTGAGTCAAATTTTAACAATGCTGATTGCATCATAAATAGAAAGATGTCTGCTTCAAGAGATGTGGAAGAGCATGACTTGGGAACAAAGGACAAACCAAGGAAGGTTTGGTTGGGCAGCAATTTAAGTAAAGAAGAAAAACAGTCCTATGCCCAACTCTTGAAAAAATATCAGGACTGCCTTGCTTGGTCCTATTCAGAGCTGAAAGCATACAGGGAAGATTTATTTTAGCATGAGATACCTCTTGAAATAAATGTCAAACCATTTAGACAAAGGAAAAGGCCAATTAATCCACTTCTCTCCATGAAAATGCAATAGGAGTTAAGGAAGTTGAGAGATGGAGGTATTATTCAACCCACTAGATATTCATCTTGGGTTGTAAACCTTGTGCCGGTTAGAAAGAAGAACGAAGACATCAGACTTTGTGTGGATTTTAGAAATCTAAATAAAGCATCCATGAAGGACAACTATCCCTTTCCAAATATGGAAAATATGTTGTAGCTTGTGACAGGGTCTGAATTGCTTTCTACATTGGATGGTTTCTCCAGATATAATCAAGTGGTAGTTAAAGAATCAGAAAGACTTAAGAAAACATTCACTACTCCTTGGGGGACATATGTTTTTGTTAGGATGCCCTTTGGTTTGATGAATGCTGGTGCCACTTTTCAAAGAGAAATGGATGTTGCTTTTTCTAGTTACATCAATGAGTTCATTGCAGTTTACCAAGATGATGTGACTGTATTTTCAAGGCAGAGAGGTGATCATTTGCAGCACTTGGAGAAGATGTTGATCAGATGTAGGGAGTATGGCATTTCTCTTAATCTGAAGAAGTGTCATTTTGGCATGCAAAAGGCCAAGCTGCTTGGTCACATTGTGTCAAAATATGGTGTTATGATAGAACCTGAGAGAGTGGAAGCAATCAACAAGGTACCTATCCCAAGAACCAAGAAAGGCATCCAGTCTTTCTTTGGTTAGATTAATTTTATTAGAAGGTTTGTTTCCAACTTTGCTGAGTTGACTCTTCCAATCACAAGCATGCTAAAGAAGGACCAAGTTATCAAATGGAAGGAGGCTACCATTCAATATTTTGAAGGAATTAAGGATGCACTTAAACATGCACTTGTTTTAGTAGCCCCAAACTATATCAAGCATTTCCAAATCTTTTCCTTTGCTTATGAATATACCATTGCTTTTGTTTTGTTGCAAAAGGATGAGAATGAGGCTGAGAGGCCTATTGCCTTCTTTAGCAAGGCTTTACAAGCTGCTGAGTTAAAGTATACAATCATGGAGAAACAAGCATTTGCCTTGGTGAAAGCAACAAAAGTTTTCAGGCCTTATATATTGAGTTCAAAAGTTGTTGCCTATGTCCCCCACACCATGGTGAAAGACATCTTATCAGAGATGGAGATATCAAGTAAAATATGTAGATGGGTGAACAAACTACAAGAGTATGATATGGATATCCAAACCACAAATTTAGTAAGAGGTTTGGGTCTTGCTAAGCTCATGGCTGAGAGAAACTTGCAGAATGTGGAAGTGAATCAACTAGAGGAAGAAAGGGTAGATGTGCTTGCAAAGTTGGTAAATTCTGAATGGTACAAGGATGTAATATTTTACCTTAGACACGTTTACTCTCCTAGTCATTTAAATAAAAATAAGAAAAGAGCCCTCAAGCTGGCTTCTTAAAAATATATCATTACATACCTTGGGCTGGCTTGGAAGAACCCTGAAGGTGTCCTCTTGAAATGCATAGCTGAAGATGAAGCTCCCAAGATAGTTTCTGATTTCCATGGGGGAGTTTGTGGAGGACACTTTTCTGGAAGAGTAACAACACATAATATTTTGAGAGCTAGTTATTGGTGGCCTTCTCTTTTCAAAGATGCAACCCAGCTGGTTAGAAAATGTGATAATTGCCAACATTTCTCTGGAAGACCGAAAGCTTCAGGCTCCCTTCCTTTGCAGCTTGTATCAATTGAAGTTCCTTTCAAGCAATGGGGAATGGACTTCATTGGTGAGATTTCAGATCCTTCTAGTGCTGGTCATAAGTGGATTCTTATAGCCACTGATTATTTTACAAAATGGGTTGAAGCAATCCCATCTAAAAAGGCAACACACCAAGTGGTAGTGGAATTCTTATTGAATCATATTATATGCAGATTTGGAGTTCCAGTTAAGATTGTATCTGATAATGACATGTGCTTTAGAGCCAAACCTTTAATGGAAATGTGCAATGAACATGGAATCAATCTGACTTATTCCTTAAACTACAACCCCAAGGGAATGGACAAGCTGAGTCCAGAATAAGAACTTGCTGAAGATCATTAGAAGAACCTTGGAAATGAACAAGAAAAAGTGGGGAGAACAATTGAAGTTTGTAGTTTGGGCTGATAGAATAA
The DNA here is from genome assembly GCA_019776745.2 of Taxus chinensis. Taxonomy (NCBI): domain Eukaryota; kingdom Viridiplantae; phylum Streptophyta; class Pinopsida; order Cupressales; family Taxaceae; genus Taxus; species Taxus chinensis. Next base: position 321,530,357 of record CM034156.1, on the reverse strand, counting down.
CTCCTAAAAGAGCTATTGGTAAAAGCCCATTTGAATTGGTGTATGGAACTCAGGATTTACTGCCCTTACACTTGTAAATATCTTCGTTTCAGTTTACCCAATAGTTGGAAGATCAAGAGAATGGCCCATATGAATCAAGGATCAATCATATTATTGAGCTTGATGAGGAGATAAGAGCATCCCATCAAAGGCATATGAGATTTAGGGAGAAATTGAAGAAATTGTTTGACAAGAAGGTCACTCCTAGAGCCTTCAATATTGGAGATCTAGTTTTTCTGTGGGATAGTAGGCATGAAGACAAGGGCAAGCATGGCAAGTTTGATGCATTATGGATGGGCCCTTATGCCATTGATATCAGAATTAGTGAACATTCCTTTTTTATCAAAGATCTAGATGGGGAATCGCTGGAGCTGCCTGTTAATGGCAGACATTTAAAACATTTCTTGGATTAATCCCCAAAGTGAGGTATGCACAAATCATACAATTGTATAGTCTTTGTTTTTGCTCTATTTTTTGTTGTTTGGTGGTTTGTGGTTTACCCTTTGTTCTTGGCAGCCATTTTGGTTGGTTTCTCAGCTCATTTTGTTGGGTGGTTCTAGTTTTTTGGGCTGCCTTGTGTTTTGACTCCTTTTCCCAATGGTATTTTGGCACTTGGTCTACATTTTGTCCTTGTGGCACTCACTCAGAGTGCCCATCCCCAGGAAGGAGCCAATGTTAGTGCCATTTCTGAGCTTATATTGTGTGCCCTAATTTTTTCATGTCTGATTTTTCTCAGAAACGTTTTATTTCTCAAATTGGTGATCTGCATTTTCTCCCCCCTAGTTGAATGTTTCAAAATTTCGCATAAACTTGTTGTTCTGCCCTGGTTTAAAAGAAAAATCTATGTATACTCTTATTTGTGCCCTAGGTTTTTCCAAATTTTGCGTTGTGTCATTTTCCCTTTGCAAAATCATGTAAAACAATGAATTGATCAAAGCTAAATTGTATGGGTTAATTTCCCAATCCTAAGGTTGAAAATAATGACAAATCATGCTTCAGTTGGTTTAAAATCAAGAAATCGGCCATCCTTGTCGGAAATTTTGAATTCTAGGGCATCCTTTAAATTTTTCACGATTTGACGGTCATACGTGTGTCATTTTCTCGTCAAATTCATCATCGCAAGGTAATGGAAACATGGCGGGTTCCTATTGGCCGAGGGATGTCGGGAAATTTTTTTAACTTACAATTTTTTTAAATTTTGGCAAAAGGGAAAATTTTGATCCATGGCTCCACCTTCTGCAATGAGGTGCCTACATGGCACATTTTGATTGGCTAGGGGATTGGCGGGTGGCGGGATTTCCTTGGGAATTTTTGGTTTCATTTTAGCAAAATTTTCAAAATTAATTTTTGGCCCAAAGTCCCGCAACAAATAGGGAGAGGACACGTGGCACGGAGGGCATGCGGATGGCGGGGGGACTTGGAGAATTTGGATGTTTTATGGCTCAAAGTGTTAAGGTGGAAATTTGGCCCAAAACTTCATGGCCAATCATAGGTGGACACGTGTCTATGAAATGTCAAGATGGGGTAGTGGGTTTTGTGATGAATTTAAAGTTTTTAACTTCAAATGGTAAAAGTGAAAAATTGGGCCAAAGTTCCAAAACCAATCAAAAGAGGACACGTGTCCAAAGTTTGCAAAAATGAAGGAAGGGGCCAAGGGAAAACTTGATGATTTTTTGCTTTGTTTTCTAAAAGTGAAAAATGGATTATAGCCCCACTCCAATCAAGTGGCGACACATGTCCAAAAACTTCAAAAGTCAAATGCCTTACGTGAATTTTTGATCAAAATGAAGAGGCGGAGGTTCGGACTTCGGGGGGAACTTTGGCACTTTTGTATTTTTGGAAAAATAGGTTAAAAGTATAAAAGGGAGACTTTAGCCCCGCAGCAAATAAGAGATTGCCACATGGCATCGGGAAGATGGAAGTGCGGGGGATTTTGGGAAAAATTTAATTTTTCCACAAGGAGGTAAAATTGTTAGAATTGGTCCACGGTTTCAATGGGACCCACCTTTGGACACGTGATGGGTCCAGGGGAGAAGCAGGGATATTTTGCAAAATTTTCCAAATTTTCAAAAGGTCGCGAATGCATTTTTTAAAGGCATGGGCCCGATCCAATCACATTTTCACACGTGTCTCGCTTTATCCAAAGTTTAAAAAGGTAATATTGAGCTTATTTTTTAAATTGCATTTTCCATGTGGAGGGATGATATTAAAAAGTGGACAAGATCAATGGTTACTGTGCATCCATCTATTTTTGTCACCATGGGAGCTCCAAGAAGTTTGGAATCATGATTTCTTCATCAATTTTCATCAAACCTTATATGATTATGTGTTGCCTTGGCCTTATGAGAAGAATGTCATCATTTTCATGACCTAATTCTTCAATCTATGGTGCTTTTGATGTAATTTTTTCTCAGGCCTTAGAAAAAATTTGAAATGACAAAGTCAAAAGTTGCAGAGGTAAAATTGAAAAGGGGAAAAGGTAAAAATTATGAATGAAAGATGCTTGCATTCCTGAATGATAAAAACGTGCCCCTGGGGTAGATAATGACCCGAATTTGTGTAATGATTTAACTTTTTGTGCATACCGGGCAACCTGCGAGTTGTTTTTCTGTTTGGTGTCACTGTCATTAAATCATGAAGTTTTTTGTAACAAGTTTGATCCCATAGAATATTATTTTCTTGGGAAGGAAGATTCCAAGGTGACATGAAGTATATTATGCATTTTGGAGAAATTGTAAAGGGCCAGGAGTTGAAAATCATGAGCAAATTTTGAGAAAAAGCTCATTTTCTGAGAAAATTCACCAAAGAACTAGGTTAATGTCTCATGTTTTGGAAAATTCATGCATGTGGGTTGGTTACAAGTGTATAACCACCACACAGCTCTGAGATTGTTCATGTAACTCTCCCCTGCTGTTGAATCTAACAAGTTTTGAATTAAATCTATGTTTTCCTTTGGGCAATATGATGTCTATTATCAGTTTTAAATGCCTGCAAATAAATTTTATTGTTCTTATTGCAATATTGCATTGAAAATATTTAGAAGTCACATAGGATCTCCATTTCTAGTTGATAATTTAGTGGAATTTGTAATCTCATACTCAGAAGAGCCTTTATCTGATAAGGAGATAAGAAAATTTAAAATCACTTTACCTTCCTTGACTGCAGATATTTATTGTAAGCTTTTGGGGGTACCTTAGGCGTGGTTTGATCATGTATTTTTGTGTTTAATTGAGTTATTTACTTCAATATTTTGTGGTGAGTTTCTCAAAGATTGTGTGAAGAGTGCAACCTAGGCTTCCATTTGTGCCTCTCCTAGTTGAAAGAACATCCTAATTATTTTAGGCATTTCATCTAATAGTTGTTTAAGTATTGTACAGATTGTCAAAGTTTTGATCCATCCCAGTTTTTCTTATCAATCTCCCACCGAAAATCATCCAACAACAAAGATCCTATCAAGTACTACTCCTGATTTGAATTTGTATACCCATAGAAGATCAAGATCCATTTGCAAAAGTATGCATAACAAATAAGGATTTCCAATGTCTCTAGTAAGCTTTGCCTTGTTTTGAGAACATACCCATGTTTTGAGAAGTGAAAACTTGTGAGAGTTCAGATCTGGGGTGTTGATCATGTTTTAATCAAGGTCTCCATTATAGAATTTAAAGCAAAGAGAAGGAAATCTTCATCTCCTTCATCATTACAAGGTTACAAAATAGGTCCTCTTACCTTGGTTGCAAGGCACAACCTAAAATAACTAGGACAAGATCAAGTCCTATTGGAGTGCTATCCATTTCTCCACAAACCTGGGTGCTAGCTAGACCATATCCTCGGCTACCAATAACATACAACATGGTCTAATCTATATTTAAGCCCCATGACATATCTATGGTGCTGCTCAGACTGAAAAGGAGAACAAATTTAGATACCAACAAGTGACACTCACAACAAATCATTTCAGTAAGGAATTCAAAGATAAGGAGTTCATTCCAAGAGGATTTTCTCAGAGTTCTCCAATAACTAACCCTTCATTCTTAGATTTATCACTCTTTTCTTCTCTCTTCTTCCCCCTCTCTCTATGTTCTAATTCATCATTGGGAATGTAATTTTTGAAATTTTTTGTCTTATTCACTCAAGTGACCTTTTAATTTGACATTGTAATAGTTCCTTTTCATTAATATGAAAGGGGATTATTCTTATTCTTATAGGAATATGAAAGGTCACAAGTGATAGGAAGGTGAAAATTCATGCGGGGGAGATGAAGAGACATATTGTAAAGCTATATATTGGGATTACTTCTCCATTCCAAGGGTTGATAGATTTTTTTCTCCTACTAAAAGCAAGAAGCTATTTCTTGTATTTTCTTTTTTATGTTATTCTAATTCCTACTTTCAACTTTACAAGGACTGTAATCTCGAATAACCAAGAAAGAGATTTGTATCTTTAAGAAATAAATCACTTGAAATTTTTGTATTTGATTTGTTAATCTTACTATTGCTTACACAAATATTTTCTTCTTATTATATGTGGACCTACTCTAGTTAATGTCTAAGAAGTTTACAGGTGTCTATTCACTACCTTAAACCTCTTTTTCTATATTTTTTTCTCCCCCTTCACATATCCCCAAGAAATTAATCACTTGTATTCCTGTGTGAACCTTGACCTAACGACCATCATAGATCTTAATTTTTCCACATTCAATAAATTGGAGCATCCCCATTCCCAAGAGGAGGGACATAGTCCTAGATCATTGGTGAAAAATCACTAATTTTCCCTTACAAAAAATTATTTCGCTAACAATATCATAGCTATTGAATACACTCTATGTTGTAGGTTTCATCATGGAGCACGCCAACCCCAACCCATCACGAAATATCTTTGAGTAAAGGAAAAGTTTGTGTGCACACTCAAGTATATTTTTCCTTTAAGAATGCAATTTTTAATTACATACGTAAAGGGGCGAAAAGGTAGGCACTAAAATTTGGTAACTTGTCCTTGTGTGATGCAAATTTTGAAGTTGTATCCTTGCTAATACAAATGCTCACATTCAGAATCTAATTTTCTCTTCTCTTTAGCCATTATAAAACTTGATTATATTTACAATATGATCTATCATAAATTATGGGAATATTATCTAATCAAAGCAATATAAAACATTTGATATTCATGACAAAACTATCAATTTAATATACTTATCTCTCATGTTCAAAACTATACATAAGGTTCAGGATATGGGGTATGATCCTGACCAACCTATTTAATCCTTCCCCTTTATAATAATTGATTTTTTAAAAAAAAAATTAAATCATTTTTGGTTCATTTCATCTTCCCAAGATCAACCTTATTAAAATATATCATCTACATAAGACCATATAAGAAATTCATCATCACTCTATAACTCACATGGCATTATTACAAGCTCTTATTGAAAGCATCATTCCAAAGGCACTCAAAGGGTTCCTAAATCTACTCAAATCAATTGTAAATCATCTAGGGAAGTCCATACTATAGTTATGGAGCACTCAATCATGTTATAAGTCTATATTCATCCATATACAATCATGTAAACATCATATAACCATGTCCTAACAAGAGAAAATTCATTCCAAGAATTACACAAGGGTTTTAATCAATAAAGGGTTAGGCCATGTAGTTGAGCCACATCACATTTCACTTTTATCATGATGGTTACATTATATATAGATGGAAATATCACACTATCTTGGGGTCAAGTGACAAAAACAAACCCATAGGGGGTTTCTGATCTATAAACATTTGTGCAAGCACTTAGGAGAACTATATGAGTTTTAATTTCCATAAAAAATATATGTAATTTAGCACTTGGATTGGATTAGTAGCTGGGATTCTAATCACCAAGGGTGGTCCAAATTCAAATGAACACACATGTTTTTTTCTCCCTTTGTTTTCTAATTATGTGATGAAGGGTGTTGTAGGTTGTTAAGATTTCTACTTTGTTGCAGTTCATCACAAATAATCTCACAATTGTGAAAATAAGAGTGACACAAAATGAGCACCATTTCCAGGAAAGTGAAGCACACATAAAGTTTTATAACTCAATTTCCCCAAGGTTTGAAACCATATAACTCCCATCAAGGACTGTAAATCTCCTACCTAGATTATACAAAATTTGTACGGTCCCAAACCTACTCATTTTCTAGTTCTAAAATCTTTAGTGTAAAATTCAGGGTTCCAGATCTTCGTCTCCACTACCTTGCACACCTAAATCATTCCTGAATCATCTTGAATATCTAATTTTATCCCTCCTCTTGTGTTTTGAGAAAAGTATTATCATTTATCAAATCATTTCGATAATTTCAAGTTTTAATACATTATTCTATTCATGTATAATTTATATTGGAAATTAATTATATCACAATAGTCTACATATTGCCAATCCTTACATCCTTCTTATTGTTCTACATTAAAAATACCTAGAAATTAATTAGGGTGTAAACAAAATAAATATTTCATCAAGACTCCTATTGATATTTTCTCCATGATTCCCACTAAGGAAGGGGAGATGAGGTTGTGGGTCCTTAATTTTTTGGAGGGTTATATATATAAAGAGCATGCCTATAGGGTAGGGAAGGATATCAAGGCCTTTTTTATGGGATAACCTAGAGGAAAAATATTATAATATCGATGGATGGATTTTTTTTAGTGTAGGAAAGGTAAATCTAAGATGAATTAATGGAATTCTCCTACTTTAATAAATAGTGATAACAAGTGGAGGGAGGAAACAACTAGGTATTACTGAGTTTTGTAGTTATATTTTTTTCTTATTATCTTCTATTTAGCCAAATTGTGTGGAAAAGAAAGTTTTTTGGTTTGAGGAGGATCTAATTAAAAATAAGTAGTAAGTTTGATGTAAGTCAATTATTGGTTATAATCCTTTTTTTGGATGGGGTATTCCTATATGCATATCATACGCTTTTTTATGTTATGAGCCTTTTATTATTATATCTTAAGTTTTTAGATTGTACAAAGCTTAGAGAATTTTCAAAAATATTCCTTTTACACTTACCATTTTTTTAAATCAAGTAGATGTTGCACTTACTTGATTTAAAAATAACAATAAAATACAAATATTAATTAATTTTTTATTATTTTAGATGTATATCATACATATAAGGTGTATTAATGGTTTTAAATGATCTATAAGTTTTTCATCAAGTTATCTAACTTAGAACATGGGTTAACAGATTGTTTGGACACTATAGGAAGACTTGAACTCCCATGGAAAAATGATATTGTTAGACTTTATTGAAGGTTTATGGTAGTTGTTTGGAGGTTTTTAACTTCTAGGAAGGTTTTGTGGCACTGTCGAGAATCTTATACAAGTTTTATTAGTAAAGATAATGGGGGTTGATGACAAGTAAATTAGGAAACTTTTACATAATTTTAAATAACTGTTATATCAATAATGCAAGGTATTGACACCTATGTTGTACTATATAATCTTATTATCCATCATATGGAAAAATATTAAAGAAAAAAATAAAAAAAATGCACCCTATGGTAGCATTACTTTGTTTTAACTATTTTAATTATAATTTCATAAAATATAACTTAAACCAAGATTGAATTTAGACTATATAATCAAGTCATTTAGTACAATATTACAAATTTATTAAAGTAAGTGGATGTTGTGATGATTTAGGATTGACAAAATAATATAAAGAGTTGTCACTTAGTTAATTCTTGGATGTATCTCACTCACATAATGTGTTTTCAAGGCTAAACATGATTAGAAAATTCTTCATCAAGTACTTATACCGAGAAAAATGGTTAGTAGGTTATTTTGATAATACTGGAAGACTTGATTTCCTATGTCATACTGACATTGCGATACTTCACTAGCAATGTCTATAATCGTTTGGGGGTCTCAAGTTTTGGGAGAGATTCACCTCTATTTGAAAACTACTACTAAATATTTGGGTGCTCTTTGGTCATGTGTAATGGTACATATTTTTTCTCTTTTTCATCAAAAACTTGATTATTCTTGAGAAAATATAAGAGAATCTTAAAAGAGTGTTAAGGTTTTGGGCTAGACAACCTCATTCAAACCCCTAATGATGTGGTCAAAATTTCTTGCATACTAATACCCAAAAGAGGGATTAAGTCACATGTAGTTCTCTTTCCTAAGTGAGTGTGTGTAAAATCATGTGCTCAAACAATTGAGCATCCTTCAAGATTTTACCCCAGGAAATAAAGAACTTAAACCTATTTGGTTTTTTATTTAGCTTCATGGAATACTCTAATATTTCTCATTGAGAGATTTCATATTTTTCTCTAGTTTCGATAATTATCCTCAATGTAGTGATCATACTCCAAGAGAGTTTTGAGTTATCTAAGACGTTAAGAAGGTGTGGTGAAGATGAGTAATGACCTCATAAATGATGTGTGTGTAAATGTATGTACACACACACATACACATGTATGCATACAAACACATATATACATATATGTGTGTATATATGTATGTGTATACATGTGTGTGTGTGTGTGTGTGTGTGTGTGTGTGTACATACACATATGTGTACATATGTACATATGTGTGTATATATACATGTATGTGTGTACGTAAAACTCTTTGTTAATTCCTAGCCATAACCAACCCATGAAACATGTCTAGGAAAACCTAATAGAGATTGATTAATTTGTAAATTAGTCATTAAAGGATCTTAGACACTTTTGTGGTAAAAGGTGACATCTGTAGTAGACCAAAACTATCCAAGAT